>OX637701.1:4433126-5633126 GCA_951802165.1 Adalia decempunctata
GGCAGATATTGAATCTACGTTAAAAAATAATGTGAGTGTATGCATCACACCCTTGCCCTAAAGTGGATATTTTCTGAGTTATTCACAAAAAACTGTTTTTCGTCTTGAATTTTCAGCTATTTCTTTTCCCTTCACGCCAAAAAGATGAAATTTTCAGGAACTGTTACTTAAACCATGTTTTAGATTTTACTACCCTAATATGCAAGAGAAAAAAGTTACAGGTTGTTCCTAAATAGATGGCGAATTTGGATTCGAATTTGTATCGGAAACCTCTTTATTTCAACTAATCGGCCATCGGTTTTCTCTCCAGTGATAAATAAATAATTCCTTATGAACCATATGCGAAAACTTACCATGTTTTACATTCTTTTTTTTTAATGATAGATATCATTAATTACATCTGCCAAATTCCTCTTTATATTCAGTAGCATTTTGTGTTTACTATTAATTTGGTGATAATTCGTATTAAGTTATAAAATCGATCACTATGCCTAATTTTACCAATGAAGATTATTTAAATCTCATTCTACTTCATGGAGAATGTAATAAAGTTGTAGATAGAACGATTCGTTCATTGAGAGGTTTCCTGACCGACCCAGACCAACGAGAGATACCATTAACAGAACCATGACAAACTTGAGAAATGTCGGATTTTTCGTTAAGAAAACTATACACAGAGAAAAAAGTGTAGTAGAAGATGAGAACAACGAAATTACAGTTCTTGCATATTTTCGTGTGAATCCTCAAAATTCTCTCAAAGATGCCGAGATTGATCTGGGATTATCTCAATCGAGTGTTTGGAGAATATTAAAAAAACATAAAATGCACCCATATAAATTCAATAGGGTACAGCATTTGAAGGAAACTGATTTCGTCAGGAGAACAGAGTTTTGCGAAGCTATGATGATTCGATTTCAAGAGAATGAAAACTTTTTGGACTGTATAATTTGGACAGATGAATCTAAATTCACAAAGAATGGTTCTTTCAATAGGCATAACAGTCATTATTGGGATGAAGAGAACAACCACCACTTCAGACAATGGAACTTTCAAGAGACCTGGAGTTTCAATGTTTTTTGCGCCATCAAAAATAATGCAATTCTCGATGTTCACATTTATGATGGGACTTTAACTGGTAAGATAGAACACTACGCATGTTTGCATTATTTAAAGAATGTTCTCCCTTAGGAGATAGATATTCTGACATATTGACTCAAATCATTGAGCCGCTAGTACAGAACCATAATGACTTATGGTATCAACAAGATGGCGCGCCTCCTCACAATTCACTCAATGTGTCAAATATCCTCTACAGGCTATTTGAAGATCGATGGTTGGCGAACAATGGTCCACATCTTTGGCCACCACGTTCTCCCGATTTAACTCCTTTAGACTATTATGTTTGGGGTAGGATAAAAAATATTGTCTACTCAACTCCCCTGACTGATAAAAAGGACTTCATAGAACGAGTCAGAAATGCGTTCAGGTTTGTTTAGATTTTTAGATTCATAGTTTTGAAACTCAATTTGGTTTTTAAACACTTTTGCAGATCTCTTCCTCCCGATGAAATAAGAAGAGTAACGCACGAAGCATTCCTGAGACAGTGAGACTTATATAAATAAATGTCTAGAAATTAACGGTCAAAACTTTGAGCATCTTCTCTAGTTATAACTGCGAGAGTTTGCCATGGTTCTCCTAATAGTAACTTGAAGTCGGTTTCAAGAAGGGGTGAAAAATCTACAGCATGGTTCAAATAACAGTTCCTGAAAATTTCATCTTTTTGGCGTGAAGGGAAAAGAAATAGCTGAAAATTCAAGACGAAAAACAGTTTTTTGTGAAAAACTCAGAAAATATCCATTTTAGGGCAAGGGTGTGATGCATACACTCACATTATTTTTTAACGTAGATTCAATATCTGCCATAAAAAAATGGGGTTCTAATTTGAAAAAAATTGATTTTTCACGATTTTGTCATCCCTAACTTTGAAAGCGATTTTTTCACCCCCTGTATCATGAATCGCGATTTCGATTTTCAAAGTGGATACATCAATCTTACATCTTGAAAAATCCCAAAAATGAAAATTTTCCATCCAAAAACCTCGAAGTTATTCTTGTTTCAGCGGAGCTCTTTTTTCGATTTTTTTTTCGAATTTTCCCGCTCAGAGAGAATTTTCCAACCAAAACTGAAAAATGTTACATCAAAATAACTTGAAATTTTCTAAGGAATCTATTTCTGCAATAAAAAAATGGTGTTCTAATTTGAAAAACGGAAGTCATTTCCGGAAAAACCGGAGGTGCTCATGCCTTGAAAATATTTTAGATTTCATCAGCATCGTGAAATGCTTATGAGTGCTGAATTTCATGAAAATACGTTCAGTAGTTTCCCGTATAAATATGGGTTAGGTTCCTCGTGAAAGACCCTGTATAGCCCATATGAACCAAGTATTCTAATTTTTTCGATATTTCATTATCAAGTTTTGTTCAGCAGCTGACAGCACTCGAGGTTTGGCTGTATTCGGTCGTCAAAATAATTATTACGAATGGTTCGAACAACTCCAACATTCGAAGATACATCCCTCGACCATTTTTCACCCAAAAGTTGAGAATGCTCAACATGATACCACCCAAAAACGGCTCCACATCCCTCTACATCTCCCAAGCGATCTCATCAGCGAACATCACCTCCATTCAATCATCCCGTACGAATCTTCTTCGAACCGCAAGAGCCGCAATTGTTACACAACACAGCACAAGCAGGAAAGCAGGAAGTTCATCATTGACCTTCTCTCCCCCCCTCGACCCCCTCACGTCCTGATGCTCCAGCCTCTCTGCCAAATTCACTTCCACATCCGGCTTGGGACAATGCAGCTTTACGGTCTAACCCTATGCCTCGGATATCTTGTACACCGACAACGATGTAATTGATGGAGTACGAGCAAAGGCCAACATCAAGAATATTGTAACGCCGAAAAGATGAATTGCTGAGGGATTATGATGCTAATCGGGAACCCTGATCT
Organism: Adalia decempunctata; assembly: GCA_951802165.1. NCBI lineage: Eukaryota > Metazoa > Arthropoda > Insecta > Coleoptera > Coccinellidae > Adalia > Adalia decempunctata. The sequence continues at coordinate 4,436,143 of OX637701.1, forward strand.
CATGCACAGCCTTATTTCGCGTTTTTGAGGTTGTTCTACCCTTTGGGGATGTCCTCTGGGGGTTTATGGGCGGTGTTCTTGGGTTTAATGGTGATTGAGGCCAATTTTGATGAGATTTATAAGTTTGGAGTCATAAGATCGTAAATGCTCTTACTCGGTGAGTAAAGAAGAAGGGTCGGCCAAGTAAAGGAGCTGTTCTTGCGAAGACTTTCCCTTATCCAATATCCCTTTTCTGGCTTTAGTTATAGGGATATCTATATCTTCCTCTGAAGTAGAAGAATTGGGGCTCCCGCGGGTGTTTCCCATAGAAATCATAATATATATACTTACTCTAGAATGCTAATTCCTTCTAGTTCCGCAGCGAAAAACGTGCCGCATAGGCAACTGATTCACAATGTGCGCATGCTCACTATTAGGAAATTTCACGTAGAACGATGCCAAGTCCCTAAATGTTTTGTCGGTTCTATTTTAAGTCAATATTATTAAACAATAAAAATATTCCATTGAGTAACAGACTTATTTTATAGCTCATGCGCGACTTCCTAAGACTATTAGACACATTAATATCATAAGTGAATTGCAATATTTGTGGAATTGGTGAGAAAATTAGAGCAGTAATGTAGTAGGTTTCACTAAATAGATATAGACCACGCAACACCGCTTTTTCTGTCTCATGGCAAATGACTTTGAAATGACCTTAGTGAAAATCTAGGCAGGACCGTGTTCAGTATCAGTCTGCAGCCACAGTTTAGTTTACTGCATAGACAAACTAGTTTACTGGTGCGTAACTATTATTTTCGTGTTTGATATTCTTCGTGTGCATTTTGCTTTTGTTGTGTGTTGTGTTCGATTTGGATTTTTTCGTATCCGATAAACAATGAACTGTATAGTGTTGTGGTGTCCTTGTCTTGACCCGCTCATTTCCCACTTGAGTATGTAAACTATGTGCACCTTTTCATTCATATAAACTGTTAGAAATTTATGATTTACGCTTTGCTTTTCATTCGATTGACACATATCTATCCACTCGCACCATGAGATTGGTTCTTTATATAGAAAAAGAACGCAATTCATCATGAAAAATCATGAAATCTTGTGAGTAAACCATCTTTTAATGGATAATTCGAACTCGAAAATAAAATATATTGAAGTAAAACTTTGCAGTTTCAGATAAGATAACAGATTGATTTTGGAATATACTCGGAACTCAAAAAGACAAATGACTTGAAGAATGAATGTAGGTATCAGAACTCATGAAACGATGCAGAGTAACGCATTGGCAGATGTACAATACATTTTCATGTTTCCACTATTTTCAGGAACACCGAAGAATAGAACTGTCCTGAAGGGATATATTAGTATATTTTGCTCATTTGATTTTTTTCTGTACTTTACCAAAAGATTCGTTGTTTGTGAACCAGAATTTGTCTTCCTTGATACTTGAATTAATTTTAATACCGAAACCAGGTTTTTTCAACGCCTGAAGAGGTTTTGGAATAATGAAAGATTTTCAGCTTATCTTCCAGTAGCTGATGATTCCAAATTTACCATTCAAATAGCTGTTTAAAATTATCAATATGTTCAAAACAACTAGTAAGTGTCGAATACTAATTATGAATTGATTAAATCCAACTGCAACAATAACAGCATAAAATTTCATTGAAGCCGACCCTGTTCAGAAACAACCTGATGGCACGTATGCGCATTGTGGACCACACTGAAATTTTTACAACACTTCGATCCAATTGATTTAGCATTCTAGAGTAAGTATATATTATGATTTCTATGGTGTTTCCTGATTTTTTTTGGACCCCGGGAAGTATTTTAAAAAAATTCGTGAAAGTGGTCGAAATCACCCGATAGACCAAAGTTGTGCAGCATAAGGCTTTATTTCCGGGGCACTTAGACGATGGGGGTATTTTTTTAACGAAACCTCATATCCCCGTTCAACTTTGTACATAAAGAGTTCTTCAACACGTTCCTCTGGGTGTCCGAAAAAAATTCGAAAAGTTTTGACGTTTCTCGAAATTGGTAAAAATTTCCGATCTGGCCGGGAAATCATCGACCTGGCCAGAGAATTCGGAAGAAATGGTTGACGTGATTTTTTAAAAAGCAGAGTTTTGCTATTTAATCGCGGTTTGACGGTAAGTATTTGGTTGATTATCGAAGATCAACGTTTGTTTTTCCTTTTCAGCTAAAATTACGGCTAGCTTAAGCATTTTCGGATGCCAAATTGAATGTTTACATTTCAGGATGTACAAGGTTTTTTTTTGTATATCGACCCGGGTCATTTCATTTACTAATTCGAGGCCGTAGATTACGATATAGTTATAGTGAAAAGGAGATACAGTCCACTGCGACCTTAAGGTCTATTGTGCCCCCTGACAGAGCTGTCATCATCGCGCCTCCTACAGCTCGCCCTCCAGTTCCACAAATCTGATGAAATCCAGTATCTGGGACGGCTTCAAGGAGGATAACTCCCCACTTCTACAAGTTTCTTGTCCAAAGCTATCTTTTCTTTGGCTTGCAATGGCATAGCATTCCGTAACCAGGTGAATAGGAGTTTCTTCCTCCTCCCCACAGAAGCTACACTCATCAGTGTCCGATAAACACATTCTCAACAGATACTTCTTAAGGCGACAATGTCCTGTGAAAAAGCCAGTGAGTAGGTGAAGTTGGTTTTTACTGAGATCCAGATATTTTTTGGATCTAGCAGTTTCAAAGTTCCGGAGGAACTTTTTGGAGTGATCCATCCCTGGGAGATTCCGCCAGAGATTTTCTCTTTCGGTTTTCTTCTTCAGCATAAACTCCTTCTTATAGGTGCATTTTCCTATACCACAGAAGAATTCTGGGCCAGTGAGTGGCGTTTGTGCGCCCTTTCTGGCCAGTGTATTGGCCTCTTCGTTTCCTACGATTCCCGAATGACCGGGAACCCAGATTAAAAAGACCTTATTCTTCTTGCCTACCTCATTGAGTTCGGTAGATTACGATGCGCTAATTAGTTTTCCCGAGAAATTTTTGGTTCGGGAAATATCCGACCTTGAGTGGAAAATTGGCGAAAAATTGGTCGACTTTGGAGTGACGTAACTTCTAGAAAAATTGAAATTGGGAGGAGCTGATTTTTTTGGTTTTACTTTGGTTCTTTAAGAACGAAATGGTGTATTTTTTATATACCTGAGACGAAGGGTTTGGATTTTCTGATTTTTTTTTGCGGAGGTCCAATTTTTCCGATTTTCCATCAACCATATTTAAACAACAATTGGTCTCAGAGAAAATCTGTTTGGATTTTCTTAATCTACGGCATCGAATTAAAAATGGTGGAAATTTCGTATAGGTAGGCGAGATTGGAATTTTTGCGAATTTTTTTGGCTCCAATCGACTTCAAACTCACACCATTTACTAATTCGAGGACGTAGATTAAGAAAATCCAATCAGTTTTTCCGTGAGGAAAAAAGTTTTTAATTTACGAACGATGAAAAATCGGAAAATTGTTTTTTTTTGATTCACAAAGGATCAATCTATATGCAAAAAAATCAGCATCTGTATAAATCAATTTTTCTGGGAAAAACGGCAGTCCAAAAATGACCTATTTTTCGCGATTTTTCGACTCAAGGTCGATTAACTACGTGTCACAGGAGAATTCTAATTACAGATTCGTAATCTATACTCCATTCACAATTATAAAATCACAACTCGAGCCTTGGAAATTTGACACATTCCACTCTGTATCGAAGTTATGACGTTTTTCAAAATATTTTTATGTTCCAAGTCAACACTATGTTGCCCTTTCTACATTCTTAGCGTATTTTTCAGAATGTGAATTTATTCGGAAAATGAATGAATTGGAAAAGATGTGATGGACGAAAATAATTAACGTTTATATGAATTGATAGAGAGGATTCCTTTTCTAGTTATTTGCATGAAAAGTACAAGAGATCACTGTTGAAATATATTATTTTTCGCCATGGAAGAAAATTGCATTGATTTCACATAATTTTCATATGCATGCTTGTGGAGATTTAATGTTAATTATCCTCTTGAACTGAAAGTTCAAGACTTGACGACATCAATTGTTGATTCTGATCAAGAATTCATTAAAAAAAATCAACCCAAAGATATAAGATGAATTGATGGGTAATTACAAGAATCAAGAATAAAGTCAATTTTATTTTGTTGATAACTTTCTTAAAATCAATGTTGGGTATAAACTCGGCTGCGTTTGTTCAAACAACATCTAAAGAATACATTTTTCACCATCTCGACCTTTGAAAGGCGTTTCTTATAGGAGAATTAGGTTTAAGTTCCACCTCATTAGTGAGGTACCTATCTTTTGCAAATCTGCTCAGATATCGCCAAATTTCTTTGAAAACCTGAAAAATATCATCCTAATCGACCTCTCGAGGCTCCATCCTATCCATCTACTGCGATATATGCCCAAACAACAGCTTTTTCAACGAAATTCCCGTATTTCCCTTCAACCTCGAAGTGTAAACATTCGTCCTGGTCTTGAAAATCGTCCTCACGCTCCAAACTGGTACTTAAAACAATAAACATACGTTAATCTTGGATTTTCGACCAAAAACTCACCTGCAAATATCGATTAAATACCAAAAATCTGCGAACAATTTGTAAACCTAACAAAATGTGGAATATCTTTGATACTTTAACTCTGATGTAAACAAAGAAACTGGCAACGTCGTTTTGTCATTACCGATATTTTCTGTGCGCGCACTGACTTTTCATCATATGTTCTGTGCTTTTCATCAGGAGCACCAACTCCTGAAAACTAATTCAAGAGCGTAGATAACGAATATGTGATCAATTTTCCACCACGACCAGTCTTTGAGGAAATAAATCATTTTCTGGTATCACGCACCTCACCGTTCGATATAAAATTTTTCTTGCAACCAGATCGACCCGGGTGAGTTTATCAACTAATTCGAGGTAGATAACGAATGGGCGATCAGTTTTCCACCATGACCAATATTTCAGGAAATAAATCATTTTAAGACGAAAAATGAAAGAAAATTGATCAACTTTAGAGAGTTACTGCAAACAAAATAATGACTGAAACCATACGCTGATTTTTTTAAATATAGATTGATCCTTTAATGATAGAAAACCACAATTATTTCTCATCTATCCCGAACAATTAAGATTTTATGATTTTTTCCGCGAAGGTCCAAAATTTCGAAATTTCAATCCATCATAACTTGAAAAAAATCTTTTTTGGAAAATATCTGTCTACATATTCGTAAACTACGCCGTCGAGTTAGTAAAGAGTATAAATTTCATTTCAATCCAAACAAAAATATTTTTTTCGAAACATTTTCAATTCTTCAAGTGTAGGCTCCAGATTTTTGCCAAGATGTACAAGGTGGATCTGTGGCCCAAACTAGTTTTATTGAATTAAAGGAGCTCAATCTTCTGGGAAAAGAAAACCAGCCTATGAAGAGTTGTGTATTGTTGGAACTGGTCCTTTGAGCAGAATGCTCGTTAAAAATGTGTTATCAGCATGAAGATCATCTCGAAACTAACCAGAACATCAGCAAGGCTGTTAGGTTGTGATCCTTCAGAATCTAAGGGTGGAAACTCCATCCCTACGTATCTTCAGATGAAGCTTCCACCTCAGTAGCCGAACACCCTACGTCCCAAAGTTCCAAGTTCGAAGCGCGCTTTTCAAGTCTACCAGCGCTCGCTTCGGTTCAGTCGAGCCGTGTCAGGCCCAGAGTCCACACCGTACCGCAACTTCCACGTCCAATCGGCCCTTTAAACACGCACATTCGTCAGATGACAGCACGGTTTCGAGCGGAAGTTTGATTTAAATTTCCCGGCGATTTTAAGGGAGGAATTTAAGATTCGCGTATTCGAATGGTGGGCGATATGTTGAGGATCGTTGTGACAGATACATTTTCCGCCTTAACGTAGATGTTCAGATGTTGGAGAAGAAGTGGGTGACGATGGGTGTAGAGGCACCTTCGGCGGAGTCCGAAAAGACTAGCAGATTTTCTGCGACCGGCAAGAAAGAACCGATAAACGTTGTGTTGTTGGTGGTGTGTGTTTTGTGTATATCTTGTAGTGTTTACAATGCATGGAGGCAGGCTCATTTCGAGGCGAAGTTTAGGAGTTTGGAGGAGAGGGTCTTCAGCATGGAGAAGCCTGCTTTCGAAGTCATGGCCAGTAGGATAAGGCGGGAGACTTTTTCGCAGATTAACAGGAGGATCAGGAGGGATTCTTATCAGATGAATTCGGGGGGGATTTTGGGGGATTTTATGAGGACAGCGAGGGATGCGCCCGAATGTTTATGTCCTGCAGGTAAGATTATATGCCCAATTCAGCGGGGAACTTCTCTCAGACTCTAAATGTATGCAAAAAAGTTTTGCTTGATGAGTTCTTCGTTCATTTCGTGAAGCATAAATATCATAAATGATATGTACAACTTTTGTCGACAAAACTGCAAAGCCTTGTTCGGTTTTTTTAACCCAGAAAAGTCTATCTCAGAAAGTGGGATTTTAGTTCCAGAAATCAAGTATAAATCATGGTTTTCTCGCTAGCTTTTCAGCATTTTATTTTTATTTTATTTTACCAAATCTTAGTTTTCATGATATTCGCTCGAGATAGAAGGATTATGTTTTTACTAAAACTCATGAATCTTTTATGTACTTGGATCAACTCTCATCGTATGAAGCTGAGTCCATCCTGTCCAATATTTTCGAAGAAATTTTTTATTTTACCGAATCTGAGTTTTCTCGAAATTAGCTTGAGATACTGATAGAAGGATTCTGTTTTTACCATAATTCATGAATCTTATATGTACTCGGAGTAAACATCATCAGAAGAAGCTGAGTCCAGCCCGTCCAATATTTTCGAAGAGAATTTTTATTCTACCAAATCTGAGTATTCTCGAAATTGGCTTGAGATAGAAGGATTCTGTTTTTACTAAAATTCATGAATCTTATATCTACTTGGATCAACTCTCATCGGATGAAGCTGAGTCCATCCTATGTCCAATATTTTCGAAGCGAATTTTTATTTTACGGAATCTGAGTTTTCTCGAAATTGGCTTGAGATAGAAGGATTCTGTTTTTACTAAAATTCATGAATCTTATATCTACTTGGATCAACTCTCATCGGATGAAGCTGAGTCCATCCTATGTCCAATATTTTCGAAGCGAATTTTTATTTTACGGAATCTGAGTTTTCTCGAAATTGGCTTGAGATAGAAGGATTCTGTTTTTACTAAAATTCATGAATCTTATATCTACTTGGATCAACTCTCATCGGATGAAGTGGTGTCCATCCTGTCCAATATTTTCGAAGCGAATTTTTATTTTACGGAATCTGAGTTTTCTCGAAATTGGCTTGAGATAGAAGGATTCTGTTTTTACTCAAATTCATGTATCTTATATGTACTTGGATCAACCCTCATCGGATGGAGCTGAGTCCATCCTATGTCCAATATTTTCGGAGCGAATTTTTATTTTACGGATTTTGAGTTTTCTCGAAATTGGCTTGAGATAGAAGGATTCTGTTTTTACTGAAATTCATAAATCTTATATCTACTTGTATCAACTCTCATCGGATGAAGCTGAGTCAATCCTGTCCAATATTTTCGAAGAGATTTTTTATTTTACCGAATCTGAGTTTTCTCGAAATTGGCTTGAGATAGAAGGATTCTGTTTTTACCATAATTCATGAATCTTATATTTACTTGGATCAACTCTCATCGGATGAAGCTGAGTCCATCCTATGTCCAATATTTTCGAAGCGAATTTTTATTTTACGGAATCTGAGTTTTCTCGAAATTGGCTTGAGATAGAAGGATTCTGTTTTTACCATAATTCATGAATCTTATATGTACTCGGAGTAAACATCATCAGAAGAAGCCGAGTCCAGCCCGTCCAATATTTTCGAAGAGAATTTTTATTTTACCAAATCTGAGTTTTCTCGAAATTGGCTTGTGATAGAAGGATTCTGTTTTTACTAAAATTCATGAATCTTATATCTACTTGGATCTACTCTCATCGGATGAAGCTGAGTCCATCCTATGTCCAATATTTTCGAAGCGAATTTTTATTTTACGGAATCTGAGTTTTCTCGAAATTGGCTTGAGATAGAAGGATTCTGTTTTTACATAAATTCATGAATCTTATATATCTACTTGGATCAACTCTCATCGGATGAAGCTGAGTCCACCCTATGTCCAATATTTTCGAAGCGAATTTTTATTTTACGGAATCTGAGTTTTCTCGAAATTGGCTTGAGATAGAAGGATTCTGTTTTTACCTAAATTCATGTATCTTACATGTACTTGTATCACCTCTCATCGGATGAAGCTGAGTCCAACCTGTCCAATATTTTTGAAGCGAATTTTTATTTTACCAAATCTGAGTTTTCTCGATATTGGCTTGAGATAGAAGGATTCTGTTTTCACTAAAATTCATGAATCTTATATCAACTTGGATCAACTCTCATCGGATGAAGATGAGTCAATCCTGTCCAATATTTTCGAAGAGAATTTTTATTTTACCGAATCTGAGTTTTCTCGAAATTGGCTTGAGATAGAAGGATTCTGTTTTTACCATAATTCATGAATCTTATATGTACTCGGAGTAAACATCATCAGAAGAAGCCGAGTCCAGCCCGTCCAATATTTTCGAAGAGAATTTTTATTTTACCAAATCTGAGTTTTCTCGAAATTGGCTTGTGATAGAAGGATTCTGTTTTTACTAAAATTCATGAATCTTATATCTACTTGGATTTACTCTCATCGGATGAAGCTGAGTCCATCCTATGTCCAATATTTTCGAAGCGAATTTTTATTTTACGGAATCTGAGTTTTCTCGAAATTGGCTTGAGATAGGAGGATTCTGTTTTTACTACAATTCATGAACCTTATATGTACTCTGAGTGAACATCATCAGAAGAAGCTGAGTCCAACAGTATATTCTGTGAATAGTGAATTTCACGAAGAAAAATTCCTCCATTATGAGTTGATTACTTTCTTAAAATATAAAGAAGTGGCTCAGAAACATTCCCTTGTGGAATCTCATTGTTATTTGGAACATTCATCTATCAGAAAATGACAAATTGTGAGAATTAGAGTGCATTTAAAAATAATAAATAAAGAATAAACTGCTATTTCAAAAACATTGGAAATTGCAGTTTATTTTCCGTTTATTGAATTCTCATCAAGTATAAATTAATGAAGTATATTCATTCAAATTTCAATTTCCTAGATGTTCTTAAAATTTTGGCAGACTTTTTTGATTTATATTATATTCCCATGATGACTCTGTATCAATGGTCAAACTGGCAATAATCAAAAACGAAAGATTCTGAATTAATTGTGATTACACTGTCACTTCACTCTCTTATGCAGGGTGGCCATTTGAAAACGAAACAGACGAGATTACAGACGAAATAAATTTTTTCGATAGAAATGCTCGGACAGGTCGATTTCTGTTTCGAGGGGGACAACTTAAGATGTAGGTTACGGACGCATAGCGCTTCAACCCTTGCTACTACAACCCTCACCCCCAATTTTTGAATAGGGAAGATGGGGTGAGTGATACCTCATTTGAAAGGTATTCTTATACTGATTTCAGCACAGTAATTGTTTTTTCATTTTATGCATTAGTTCTCGAAATATTCTTAACTAAGTATTTGAAAATGAAGTGGTGTTTTCATGGCACTTGTAGTGTTTTTTTTTGTGAAAAATCGACATTTTGAGCTTCAAAACAACCATGACTGTGGCTTCCTTCCTCCAATCCACTGACATAGAAATCTTTAATCAAGATGTCGATTTTTCACAAAAAAACACTACAAGTGCCATGAAAACACCACTTAATTTTCAAATACTTAGTTAAGAATATTTCGAGAACTAATGCATAAAATGAAAAAACAATTACTGTGCTGAAATCAGTATAAAAATACCTTTCAAATGAGGTATCACTCACCCCATCTTCCCTTTTCAAAAATTGGGGGTGAGGGTTGTAGTAGCAAGGGTTGAAGCGCTATGCGTCCGTAACCTACATCTTAAGTTGTCCCCCTCGAAACAGAAATCGACCTGTCCGAGCATTTCTATCGAAAAAATTTATTTCGTCTGTAATCTCGTCTGTTTCGTTTTCAAATGGCCACCCTGTATATCAGACTGCTTGTCTTCTGCTGTTTCCTTTATTAGTCATTGCATTGCTTCATTATCAACTCTAAGTATATATTCATCTGCAAGATTGGACGATAACAATTCATGGGAATTCAGCTCAATATTGCTGTTTACATGATTATGAGAAAGACATTTAATTGACTAAAGAATTTAATATCATATCTAATTCATCTTCTAATTCAATTTTTGTATATTTAAAATTTGGAAACCAAAAATTGTGTTAGATTCATACATTAAAAAAAATATGCAATTCTGTTTCTGTCATTTTTTGGCGTGGTGCCATTAGGAGATACCTAGATAAATCTTTTTTATCTGGCTTTAGCTACTCTTATGACTATTGGGTGAAACTATTTTCGTTTGTATAATTGCATTATAAAAATTTAGAACATATGTTTTAATATTCTCTTATTTGTTAAAATTTTCGTTCCCTACTTTTTTGTGTTCGGCAGAAATTCGTTTTTATCTGGAATCAAAGCAGCGTTTGGGCGACAGCTCTAGCTACGAATTTGAGCACGCTCTCAAAAGCTATACTCTTATTACTATTGGGTGAAACTATTCTCGTTTGTGGTGGAATATAATTGCATTAAAAAAATTTAAAATTTTAATATTCTCTTATTCTTTCAATTGTCAATAATATTTTCGTTCCCTTCTTTTTTGTGTACGAATCAATGAATATAATCCCAATGAAAGGGCATAGGTTGATGATCGCTATATCCTGTTTTTTGTTGTGGCTGACGGTTCTATAAAAGAAATGTCCTTGAACTATTTTGACCGAAATATGATGGCTTAATTCTTCGGAACTATTCATTATTTTACAATAATAATAGACTTCTTCTGCAGTTGATTACTGAATTAAGTAGGTACCTAGTTAATTATGTGGATAATTTTTATATCAATTCAGAGTTCAAAAAGACCTTATTATGACGAAGAGTGTTCTGAAGTAGTTATGATTAATGCCTTCGAATAAACAGGGGGGGCCTCACTACTGAAAATGTCCACAAAATATGCGAAAAATTGATTATTTTTATACTGAGCTTAGGAAAGATGCTTCTTGATCAAATTAACTTACTCTAAAATTCCTCAAATTCTTCCTCGGATTCCACAGCTCCGAAATATTCCCAAACACTTCTCGAAAGATTTACAACAGCGAGAAAAACCTTAAATTGCCTCACGAATCCGTCGAATTCGTCGTAATAATTCGAATTCTTCGTCTACGAGTTTTCAGACTCTTCGAGAATTCATCCGGATCAATTTTGAATTACAAATTGATGAAATCGATGGGCGTTTCTCTTTAATTCGATGGTGTCGATAATTTATTCGAGTGCCTCTTAAATTTCTTCGAACGATATGGTAATTAATTCAGCCAATGAAATAATCACTGCGGAAATAGCGATTCCGAATCCGAATAGTTTCCAGTTGATTGCAGTGTCTTGAATATTCGGGAATTCGACATTCTTTCGATTAGGAATTTATTGAGAAAGAGAATTAATTTAATGGCTGTTTGTTTATCGGTTTCGATAATGAAATGATTAGATTTCCTGCCTTTCATCTCAGATGAATACCCAAAGGCACTAGCGGCTCTGGGCCCATAACCTGATGTTATTTCTATGATTATCAACAGTCCTTCCACCGATTTATTCAATAGAAAATGTCCCACTGATCCAAATGAACACGATTCATCAAATACGATCCACTTTTGATACAGTGCTCGTTGAAGTGACAACCATAACAAATACTCGCCATTGTGATTGTTCGGAATCCGAAAATACCTTTCGGGAACCGGTTAACGAGTAAACTTGGGGTCGTTCACCAGGTATATAGGCGAGTCAACCCCACCGTGCGACAATTACAAATATTTTGAGAGGGGCTGGTTCTTCTAATGCACAATGAATGAATAGGCTGTCCGGCCCTGATGATACAGTGGCTGTGAAGAGCTTATGAATCCTATTGTTGTCGGGGATTTCAAAGGAATGTGTTTTCGTCGAATTAATCCAGAGTTAGAGTCCAACGGGTCTCCAAACAAGGACGTTATTTGAGATAAAAGAAGAATTATGCTCCATAACATCTTTCTATCCCAGCTATCATTTTTTGAGCGATATATGCAGTAATGCGGCACTTTTTGAAACAGTTTCGATCCATACTAACAACCAATTTTTTGCCTCCCTTTGAGATTAGTTCGAATACAATTATAATTTCTTCATATTTTCCTAATAGCACAAGAATATTTATAAACAAACGTTTCTCATTAAAAATTATAATGTATAATTTATAAAAAAATGCAGTACCTATACTCCATTCACAATTATAAAATCACAACTCTGGTCTTGGAAATTTGACACATTCCACTCTGTATCGAAGTTATGACGTTTTTCAAAATATTTTTATGTTCCAAGTCAACACTATGTTGCCCTTTCTACATTCTTAGCGTATTTCTCACAATTTATTCGGAAAATGAATGAATTGGAAGAGATGTGAGGACGAAAATAATTAACGTTTATATGAATTGATAGAAAGGATTCCTTTTCTAGTTATTTGCATGAAAAGTACAAGAGATCACTGTTGAAATATATTATTTTTCGCCATGGAAGAAAATTGCATTGCTTTCACATGATTTTCATATGCATGCCTGTGAAGATTTAATGTTTATTATCCTCTTGAACTGAAAGTTCAAGACTTGACATCGAGCTTGACATCAATTGTTGAATCAAGAATAATGGAACATTATATCCCTCTACTGGAATCCAAATAGTTGAAGGGAGTTCTGATGCAACAGGAACTTTTTCTTGGAATATAACCTTAATAGCTAACTTAATAAAAATAAGAGTAGAAGATCTACATTTCATTTATTTGATCTTATGAACAAGGAGTAAAATATTCTGACTGTGTAGTAATTTATTAGTTTAAATAATATTCATACTTACAACCACAGTAGGTTTGTACAAATAATATGGAACAGGTCAAACATATGCTTCACATTCATCATTCACCTGTTCTAAAATAAGACACAAACTCCTCCACATTATAGGGCCATCACAGCATTAAAAGCTTGGGTCTCTTTTGAAAGAAGTAGCACTAGATATAATATATTCTTTCGATTAAGAGCAAATACCTACCGTTGAATGTTACATACACAAATTTCTTCAGAATTGGCTTATACGAAGTGGTTCTTTTTCTGAATCGTGAAAACGATCAACAATAATCATTTAGAGACCGATGATGGCCATCCAAAACTCGTTTACTTACGAAAATCTTGCAATTTCATTCTGCAAGTTCTTTCCTCATAATTCCTCGAAAATCCTACCTGAACCATATTTTCCGGTCGCTTCCGTGAAAAGATCGTATAAGGAAGGCTTTTTTGTCCATTTACACATTCCAAATAAATTTTGAGCACCAAAAACCTTACCGAAACTAACCAAACTTCTGGGGGACCGGAATTTCGTTTGAAATCTTTCCAAACGGCCACATACCTAAAAAAAACTTCGTTATCAAGTGTAAAAAAGGCGATTAGTACTTACTTTTGCTTCATTCATGCTTATAAATCGATTTTTGGTCCAATTCAAATTTGCCGTTTGTACCCATGTCAAAATATCTTTGATACTTTTACTTTGATGTAAACAAAGAAACTGGCAACGCCGTTTTGTCATTAAAGATATTCTCTGTACGCGCACAGATTTTTTATCAGGTGCACCAATTCCTGAAAACGAAACCATGGCCAGAGTTGTGATTTTATAATTGTGAATGGAGTATACATAAAATTCGATGCTACGGACGATACACTAGCAACGGATCCCAGCATCGGATACTGGCAACACCGCACCTTCTGTACTTTGGAAGCTCCGCCCTGTCCGTCAATGGGTGATTTTAGGTTAGACTATAGAACCTCGAATAAACACAGATCCCCTGTATCTCTCAAACCGAGTGAAATTTTGAAATATGTTATTGGGAAAAAGTTTTCGTTCGATGAGGGTTTACAAAAATGTACAAGAATACAGGTGTCCCAATCAAGATTCACCACTAAGTGCTGTTTTATACTTGTATATCGGAAACATGAAATCATTAAATTCGTTGATTTCTTCCACCACAAACATATTAGCGCTATTCACATACGCTGTATATGTATACAGCACGCAGAGGAAAACAAACACAATTTCCATATTCTCTTATTGTTCCATTTTGCATCCGGATAATTCAACTAGCATATTTATGTTCTCGATATTCGTTCATGCAAATATTGGTTTAGAAATTCTCTGATAACATCGCATAGAAGGTCAGTTCTTCTTTTTATTTTTCATCCATATTGCATGAATGCCGATCGACTCCATGCTGGGTTATATTCAGGAAAAACTCCCGATGTATGCTCAGATAGGAAAAAAAGGAATGCGAAGAGTTTACAGTGCTGAATTTGCTATATTGAAATATACAGGGTGTCCCTAAATTGGAGAGTGAACGTATCGTTCTCGAGATACAGGGTGTTAAAGTTTGAGTTTTTTCTAGTTTTTTTCTCACAGTATCTGCACTTGACAAGATATTGAATTGAAATTTGGCATAGAGTTCACACCATGTGACATGCCAACTTCGATTGCAAATCTACATATTGATTTTTTCCGGAACATCGTCCCCTGTTCTCCCTCAGAACTTTTTCCGGGTGAGCCACTGATGGTTGGAAAAATTGTAAAAAGAAGCTCTCTTGTTATTCTAAACTTTATGGTCCTTTGCCTTTTGGTCGTATCTGCTACCGATTTCGAGAAAAAAATGTAAGAAAATTGGAGATCCTTTCTTGATCGATTTTTTTTGTAAATTAATTGAGCACATAATTGGCGTGAATTTTTTCTCTGTAAGATAAGGATTTCTTTGCGACTAAAACACTTGCGTTCGTTCAAGTAGAACGAACATCATACCAGAATAAGCAGAATAAGCAAAACGACTAAAAGAGACGATGAAGCAAGTACATAATTCCATTCATACATCATGTAGAGAGCGGCAGAATGAGTGGATGCTGCGGTCCATGCCTCGAGTTCAAGTCCAGATTATTTGTACAGATAATTAGCATGTATTAACTGAACATCTCTGGCGGTCCTACATTTGAGACCGTTCGATTGTTACATAATTGAATGCATGGAGTGTACTCCAGGCCAAGAGTTGGTTTATTTGGCACACGAGGTATAAATAATTAGCCTTTCTCGTGTGCATTCCCACAGACTGGATCGAGAGCTTTGGAGATTGATCGATTTACCGTTTTAATGCTCATCAGGACTGTCTGTGTTCAAAATTCATACTCTTTATTTTATTGACCACAAGTTTTTTACTGCGAATGGTGCCGTAACAAAAAAACAGGTGATAAGAATTGGTACAGCAGTCCATTTCTTTTCCCCAAGAGAGCTCCTGTATGGTATTTGATCTGTATACAGAAATAATCTTAGCATTGCATTCGATTCCAAAGTTCAAAGAAACCTCTTTCATTTTCAACGAAAAAATACACTGCGCAAAAAAATTAACGCACATTCTGAAAATCTCAATTTTAATGAAAGTTAACTCTACATTGACTTTATAACTTATTTTTTATGTTCTCTCGGGAAGGTTCTGAACGAAACAAGACACATTAATAAATGGAAGAAAAATTCAGGATTTCACCGAATCTTATGTGAAAGAAGAGAAATGAACAATTTTCAAAATACTGAAATGCTGATAAGTGATTTAATACTTGGTATTTCCACCCCTTGCGTTAATTACAGCTCGGCAACGACGGTTCATACTCAAAATGAGTGTTCTCATCTAATCCTTCCCAGATTTCTCCGAGTTGGATTCCTAAGTCATTAAGAGTAGCTGGATGATTTTCTGAACTTCTTAGCCTTCTATTGAGGTTGTCCCAAACCTGCTCAATCGGATTGAGATATGGACTTCTTGATGGCCATTCCATTCGAGAGACTTCAACCTCTTCAAGGTACTCCTGAACGATGCGCGCACGATGGGGTCTGGCATCATCGTCCATAAAAATGAAAATTTCACCAATGTATGGGGCAAATGGCACTACATGCACTTCAAGAATGTTCCTTATATACTTATCAGCATTCAAGGATCCATTATCAACGACCACTAGGTCTGTGCGAGCAGTCAAAAATATTCCACCCCATACCATAATCGATCCTCCCCCGAAACCAGGAGTATTCAGGAAATTGCACTGAGCATATCTTTCATGTGGACGTCTGTATGCAAGGGAAAGTCGATCACAATGGTAGAGGCTGAAATCTAGACTCATCTGGGAAGAGAACTCTTTCCCAATCGGCCTCTTCCCAATGGATATGCTCTCTCGCAAAATCCAAACGCGCCCTTCGATGGGCTGGGGTAAGAGCTGGGCCTCTTGCCGCGACACGAGGCCTTAAATCATATTCTCTGAGGCGATTTCTTATTGTCTGAGTGCTAATTGGCACCTCATGAGTTTGCTCAAGCTGATTTTGAAGGAGGCGAGCGGTTCCAAACCGTTGTCTCAACGAAGAAACTCTCAAGTAACGTTCTTGAATGGCAGTTGTTACCCATGGTCTACCTTGTCCTGGTCTTCGGATATTCATACCTGTCCCCCTGAATCGCTGCAACATTCTGGACACACTTGTATGGGAAACTCCAAACCTTTCTGCAATTCTTGTGTATGTCCACCATTCTTCTCGCAAAACTACCGCTTGGGCACATTCCTCTTGGATCAAATTGCGTGTTTCACGTTGCATAGCGATCGAGTGTAGAAAACTATTGATCACTAGAATTGATCGAGAACAACTGATTTTAGAATGGAGCCAATACATTCAAAATCTGATAATATCATCTTTTTTTATTCCTGCTGGGAGAAAACATCTGTATTGAAGAAAAACGTTGAAAGTGGATAACATATGCATGCATAATTCTGATAAAAATAATTATCATTGAGAACACCTCCAGTTGTAGAATAAATTTGAGATTTCCATAATGTGCGTTATTTTTTTTTGCGTAGTGTAGGGATAACTTTCCAAATGATAATATCAAACCAGTAATGACCACCCTGTGTCTATTTCTTTCCGCAATGAATGTGGATCTGGTTGACATATCAAACATAACATCATTACGCGACAACGAATCAGTTTGACAGCAGAATCGTTGAGGTATCCGACTGATATATCCAGGTTAACGCAACAGACTTGTTAGGTCACCAATAATTCATGGTGACATATTTGTCCCTATCAATTCGTAACAAAGACATAATGGGCTTATGCGGACTGAATCCTATCATTTAATGGTTTGTAAACATCACAGTATACGGCGCGAATATAGGTGGACTGTATTACTTTTGGTAGAGTTTTCGATTCTGGTCCGATATTATTATTGGGAGAATCGAGATTCATCAGAAAAGACGACCTGATGCCATTCCACATTACATGTTGACGTTCTCTGCACCACTGTAATCGTTTCCTGGCCATGCTCAACCGTCAGAGGTAACACAAAATGGCTACAATATTGAAGTAACAAAAAATGTTTACATGTGAAAAACTTCACGATTTTTATCTCCAAATTCATTCACTGACTCCTTTCTATACTATCTATGTTTTAACAAAGAAAATTTTTTTTATTTAAACAGCCCCTTCTGTGTGATGCAGTTTTTTTGTCAGTTAGTATAATATCGATTGAAAAATGAGGCTCAAAAACTAATTTCCTTACTTCCACCGCACAGCAACAGGCATTTAAGTAAGCACTATCGCTCTGAATCCTAATGTAACTCGTTTAGTCTTGTAATTTCACGAAATAACTCCTATACAAGCCTATCCTTTCGCGGAATAATCTCTACTCTAATTAGAAGTAATAAGTTGAGGCATTTTTCAGAGGAGCCGACAGTAATTATTACCTAAAGTGCTTCTAATTAACGCCCATAAATCCTATAGAGATCAGTACCCTTAATTACTGTCAGAATCAATAACCGTTAGGAGGAGGACCTTTTAGGACTTTTCTGAAGACTGGTATCGAACCATAATGATGTGGAGTGATTTGTTAGATGGGGTTATTGATAAAATGGTTATGGAATGTATTTCTTCTATATCAGGATTTGTTCGAACATTTTTGGTGATTTTTCAATTTAAAATCTGATATTTTCACAAGATTCCCAATAAACACATACACGTAGAACATTTTCTGTATATCCCAAGTAACGACACTTTTATATCTCATTGAGAAAATGTCGTCAGCCAATACGTTTCTTTCCGGTTACGTTAGCTTTAAACGATGATTAAACATTATTTATCCAATGTAAACATTGTTATTGTAACGAAAATTCTGATGGAATATGACGTTTCAGTTCGGTTTCAACCTAACCCTTCTTAAACCATTCTTCAACGTTTTTTATACGTTCACATCCCGCCAGATTTAAACGTAGTAATACAGTATTTAGGTAACGATAATATTCTTGGTTGAATCAACGTTGATTAATGATATCTTTATACTGATATTACAACGCATTACAAACGTAACTTTTACTATGATTCATCCATTGCATTACCACCCTGAAACGTTCTGAAGACGTTTCAAAAATGGTTCGCGAGATAACATTGAGAACCGACACTCATAGCTCATTGAAAAACGGGAAAATGTCGTCAGCCAATACGTTTCTTTCCGGTTTTCAAGTAACATTACCTTCAAACGTGTATTGAACGTTATTTATTTCTTGTAAACATTGTTATTGTGACGAAAATTCTACTGGAATATGACGTTTCAGTTCGGTTTCAACCTAACCCTTCTTAAACCATTCTTCAACGTTTTTTATACGTTTACATTCCGCCAGATTGAAACGTAGAAATACATTATTTAAGGAACGATGATATTCTTGGTTGAATCAACGTTGATTAATGATATCTTTTCACTGATATTACTACGCATTACAAACGTTACTTTTACTATGATTCATCCATTGCATTAACACCCCGAAACGTTCTAAAGACGTTCCAAAAACGGTTCGCGAGGCAACATAGAGAGAACGTAGAAAAAATAATTACCTACTGAAAGATAGAATACAGATTTCTGTTTTCTGAATGCTTAAGGTTGCTTAACAATGTTATATTCAACTTTTATGCAACATCAAATCATTCTCCTTGAAAAAACGTTGGAAAAGCACGATGCGGAAACGTTTCATAATGGTGGTTACTGTAACGAAAATTAAACGAAGAAAAAACTAATTTCTGAACCGTAGAATATAGATTTCTCATTTTGCTAGGAACCTAATGTTGTTGAATAGACTCATATTGAACGTTTCATAATTCTTGTTGAATAAACGTTGAGAAAATGCGTTAATAACACTTTTCATGATGGTAGTCGCATAAAGAGTTGCATCTTATACGTATATAGAACGTTAAATCAAAGTCCGGTTGAATTTCGGTTCCAAAAAAAACATGAATGTGTTTCTTGGGTTATTACTTGAACTCAGTTCAATTCCTCAACAATTACCTCCAGAAACACGATAGATCTGACAACATGCGACGTTGTCAAATTTCTCACCACGCGGCTTGTGATGAAGAAGGCCGTGGCATCCCGATTCAATTTCCAAACCAAACAACAAGATTTCCGAGCACATTTCGATGGTTTTCTTTCGAGTTCCTTCCATCAATCCATCCGTCAAAGGCAAACATGCCTGGAAGGCATTTCTATCAGACACATTCAGCGACCTGATTCTTCTGTACTTCTTCTCGAACAGTCTGGCCGCAGAGGGGCGGTAAAATATATTAGTTCAAGTGGCGAAACCCGAGAGCGTTCACTTTTTAGTTTACCTATCGGAAAATAGACGGTCGATAGCACTGCTGCTTTAAATTGAAGCCAGACATTTTAGAAACAGAACGCCGATGCAAAAAGCCGATAGAACACTTGACCCGGTTATTCGTCGATCGATGGATAGAGGAATCCCTGATTATATGTTCGAAATGTTTCACTCCATACTTTTGAATTGTAACATAAGGCTTAATTTCTTTTGATAAATATACAATGAGGAGATGATATACAAGAATGGACCGAATACCAAATCAACACGAAAATTGAAGAAAAAATTGATGTATAAGATTGAATAATGAACCACAAAGTAAACACCTCGGTAAACACCGATAGAATAAGTACATAAAGTCAAATAGCTCGAAATTTTGCCATTTTCATCTGCCACTCTTGTGATGCCTGATAGACGTTCCGACGGCCGCAAAACTATCAATCATATTTTGTCATTTTTCTACGAAACCTTGAAAGATACGAATCTTCAACCCGGATGATTCACGGATTGAATACAGAAAGAGATGAGCTAGTTTGATTTCTGCTGTCGAGATATTTTTATGGAATACATTTGCACTTTGTTATCCAGGTGCCTAGAAACTCTGAAATATTTGTTTTTGTACAACTGCCATTAAAAGTGACTCTTTGAATGCCATTAAAACACTTTTAGTGACAGCAAACAATGTTTGAATTGATTGTTTACGTGGAAGCGTGTTAAAAATATTTTTAACATTAGTGTTAAAAATATTTTTAGCACTCCATTTTCTTATGATGAAATCAGATGAAAAAAATCAGCAATTGCAAATTTTTATTATCAATATTTAACAATCATTACTCATGAACATTAATATTAATCGTAAAACTAGAACAATTACTAACATTAATGCCCTGTGACGTTAGGGAGCTTCGCAACACATTATTAGAATCCTCAGCACCATCAGTAATTGTAGAAACCGGAAGTACAATATTGGACGATGATGATTCAAAATCTGTTGAGGTTGGGAGAATTTTTTCAGCAATGACATTTCTATATGCAATGGAATGATCAACATAGCCCTCGGCTACCGTCGTAGACTTCCATCAACTATGTTGTTTTTTTATATCCGTAACTAGCTGTCCCGGCGAACTTTGTTTCGCCTAAATCCTTGACTCATCTATATAGGCCTAAATTATACTTACGGTGGATTTCACAAATCGTCTTCACCGGAGATTAACGGCTTGGTTTTCTGATTTTTGAACTGTGAAATCGAGTTGATTCTAGATCAAGCTGCGATCACTGATTATTAACATTTGTGAAACCCACCGATAGTTTCTATTTATTTTTTGTTGTCTTTTGGAATATACATAACCTCTACATTTCTAGCAATTTTTGAATTTGGCTTCGCTATATGACTGTGAATAGCAGGTGAATAATCCATATTATACTTTTCCTCAGAACTAATATGAATCAAAATGTCAAGAATATGAACAAAAATTATTGCTTGAGAGAACTATCGACTATTAACACAGCCCGTTGACCAGAATAAAAAAAATATTTGAATAACAAATAAAAATCAGGCATTTGTGAATAGCGCTACCTGGAGTGAAAAAAACAAAACTTTTCTAATATTCAAAATCTAATCAGTGCTCACACCAATATTTAAGACATATTTATTGCTATTCTGCTAAGCTCAAAACATCTGAGTGGTTGGAACAGCGAGATTTTCATGTTTCCATGGATATGAGCTGTCACACAGAACGTGTTCTGGAAGGCTGTGATAGTGTGATGTGATTCACCAATAAGAGTAAATGGAAAATTCCAGTAGATGTTATTTTATTTTATTGAAAAAATCTAGAAGGTTGAAAACTTGTATTTTTAAAAATTCCCTGATCACATACAATGCTTACCTAAAAGCCTGACCAAATTAGAGGAATTCCTTATTGTCGAACAATACGGCAAATAAGAAAAAACTTTTGGGTTCAGTCTCTCTTCAATTTGTTCGATTTAGTTGACGATATCAAGCTCGTTAGAAGGCAAATCGAGATGTTCAAATGAAATCGATAGCACGATCGACACAGAGTGAAAATGAAAGAAAAAAAATTATCAACACTGCCGGTTGTGTTGAACCCACATTCAGATTTATTGATGGTCGAATGGCCAGATCAGGCAACCCATAAAACATTATTTTATATCATAAGTGGTAGCCCGATGAGCAAACGTTTCAAAATTATTGAAGCGCTCAATACTGTCTCTGTGCAAACAGAAACAGAAAAATAATATGTAAATTACAATGATCGTCAAAATCCGATTTACTTAATATTGTTGCTCCACCAACTTGAGATGTTTACCCGCTATTTGATCTGGTAATAGCCTTCCATGTTACCATAAGTTCTACGCAAATCGCACAGTCACGCCATCTAATAGCGTTAATATCAAATAAAAAGCCATAAACTGTAGTGACACCTATTGGCCTTATTCAAAAGAAGTAAAAGCATTTCCTGTAAAAGTAAAATTTTCATCGATTTTTTCTTAATTTTATCACATTTTATAATAACCAGACCGTAGAAGAATCCATAAATGAAGTTTCATAACAAACAGTCCATCCGATCTCGAGTTATAAATGGTGTAACCAACATCTTTCTTTTATATATATAGATATTTGCTCCTGATTCTTCTAGCAATGAAGCGGAGGATCTTCGAAAACAGTGTCCTGTATATTGCTTTGGTTTTGGCAGCAACGGCAACAATATATGGAATTTTCCCAAATGTATTGATACCAACTGGATTGGCAGTACATTTATTATTCATGTATTTCAGGAAAAAACGACGATGTTTGATGACAGAAGGGCGCAGTGCAAAGTACTTATGAAAATAGTCAACATACTTCCCAATAATACTGAAAGAACGACTGACTTTCGTTTTTGTGTTTGGAAGTTGTATAACCAATGATTTATTTGTTATTTCGATATCTTCCACTGATAAATTACACAATTCTTCACGCCGACAGGCTCCAAATAATACGAAAATAGTTGCAACCTTAACCATCAAGTATTTCTCATCTGGTGCCTAATTTATAAACTTTTCAACTTGTTCACGAGTGAGAATTTTCGATTTTTTGGGACGATATCCTTCACTTTTCCGTTTTGAAAATGCTATTACCTTAAAATATTTACTAACATCCACACCATTTTCAACAAGGGCGCTTGACTTTATCTTTGAAAATTTGCTCCACAAAGTTGATGAACTCCATATTTTTTTTTCTTCTGAGTATGCCAGGAAAACAGGTTCACTGAAGTTCCCTTCTACATTTTTCAATTTACACCAGGCCAGGAAATTGTTATATGCAATATCGTACTGCTGAACAGATTTTTTAGGTAGGAGTTCCAGATTTGCTCTTCTTGCAGACTCTTCAATATCCACAGGAACAACCAAATCGTCACTTTTATTAATAATTGGACAAATATATGAAGCAGTTAAAAGCCCAATACGAAAATTGGACAGGAACGAAATTCAAATGACAGCCTCTTTTCTCATTTATTAGTAAATAATCATAACGTTGGCAATGTTTGCCATTCACAACAACCTTTTGATTATTTGAATATTAAAATGCATTCTGAAGTTTATTGTCATTGCAAATTCGCCCATTTCATTATCAAAATAGGGCAGTTGTACAAAAAACATTGTATGGTATTTGTGTTAAAAGTGATTTCATTTAGTTCGTGAAATTCTTCAATTCGCTCCGCTCATTTCACAAACTTTTTCACTCACAAAATAAAACGTCACTTTTAACACTCATATCATAAATAACTATTTTTTCCACTTCCGGTTCAGTTTCAAATTGAATATTGAGTAAACTAAGCCCTATATTGTGTATCGCCTTCGAACCAATAATTTTAAAATTTATTCAAAGCATCATTGTGTCCAGCGCCGTTGTAAAACTTGCGATTGTGAATAAATTTACATATTCATCGAATTATTTCAACGTTTTTATACAGCGCAAATCTGAGTACACTCAGAGAACGTACAGAATAATGAGATTCTTCATGAAATAAATTTTCAATAATTGGATCATAGCGCGGAGACGCCCTGTAGGTAAAGTTCGTAACTTTCATTTAAGTAGTTCACTGCTGAACAAGTTCTTCATGTAAATGTTTGAATTGACGTTTCTTCAAACATAACTTGAGTCTTGTAGGTATTCAGACCAGTGCAGTTTGTTAAAACGACGTTGATATATGAGGAAATAATGCAATAATTGAAAATAATTGTGGTATAATTCGTGCTTCATCACTTTCTTGAAAGGAATAGCCTGTAGCTTCAGTTGGAAAGAGAAAGGAATGGAAATCAGGAGATACGAAAGTGATTTTCATTAGAGCCTTTGTTAAAACATATTTGTTGAATGATTTTTAGAAGAACGTATACGGAGCTTTACTTTTTACGATTTTTTAGTGGAGGAAATAGCCATTTTGACAATTTATTTGTTCTCCCTCTGTAATTTAGTCAACGTATGCTGCATCTTGAATAGTGAAGCTGTCACCCAAGAATTCGATTAAGAACTTCGTCACTTAAGTAAACAAATGGCTCGAAAAAACCTACAGGTAACGTGTAAGTGTATAATTAAAGGGATTAAGGCTATTATTTCTGTGAGAGGCTAATTAAAAATGCAATAAATATCGAGTTTTAAATTGAGCTATCATACCAGTATGGAAAGGTTGAATTATGTGTACAAATACCGGGAGTGAAAAGCTGTAATTTTATAATATGTCATGCATATTAATCTGTTTCGGATCAAGATATCAACCAGTTGCTTTTGAGCCTCTCACTGAGTCTTTGTTCGAATCCCATTTGGAATGTGTCTGAATGAACTCGATAGCAGTCGTTCATCATTTACCATTCCCCCAAGCGAAATATTTCCCCGAGAAAAAATATAGTATTGTTAATTATACATAGAGCTATCTTGGAGAGAAGAGTTGACTGATTTACCAATTCTTATCACAACGAAAATTGAAGAAATAAATGTATTCATGAGAATGAATAACATACCACAAAGTAAATACTAAAATAATGGTTGATTCTGACTTGAGAGAGGGTGTTTCCGAATTGATGCGAAAGATTTCAGAGCGTCATTCCCCATTCAAAATAAAGGGTAGTTTGTTATATAAATGTTGGGTCCAAAGTTTCAAAAGATGGTGGAAAAACGATGTTTTTATTTTTTATCTTATAAAGGAAAAGCGATAGAATGATGGGATTTTATGGAAGTATTACTATTATGAAAACATACTTTCTTGATATTTTTTTATCTTTTAAGAATGAGTGGATGGGGTTGAAGTCGACTACCCCTATAATCTTGTTAACTAAATTGAAGGAAAAACTCACGCAACGACTTGAATAAATTCGGATAGCCTGATGTGGTTAGAAACTTTTTAAACTGCTGTATTTTTCTCGTAAAATGTGCCGTTTTGAAAAAATAGTTATTTATGATATGAGTGTTGAAAGTGACGTTTTAGTTTGTGAGTGAAAAAGTTTGTGAAATGAGCGGAGCGAATTGAACAATTTCACGAACAAAATAAAATCACTTTTAACACAAATACTATATAATGTTTTTTGTACAACTGCCCTATTTTGATAATGAAATGGGCGAATTTGCAATGACAATAACCTTCAAAATGCCTTTTAATATTCAAATAATCAAAAGGTTGTTGTGAATGACAAACGTTGCCAACGTTATGATTACTAACAAATGAGATATCATTTGAATTTCGTTCCTGTCCAATTTTCGTCTTGGGTTTTTAACTGCTCAATATGTTTCTCGAGAGTCCAATTATTAATAAAAGTGACGATTTGGTTGTTCCTGTGGTCCCTGTGGATATTGAAGAGTCTGCAAGAAGAGCCAATCTGGAACTCCTACCTAAAAAATCTGTTCAGCAGTTCGATATTGCATATAACAATTTCCTGTCCAGGTGTTAATTGAAAGATTTAGAAGGGAACTTCAGTGAACCTGTTTTCCTGGCATACTTTGAAGAAAAATCAAAAATATGGAGTTCATCAACTCTGTGGAGCAAATTTTCAATGATAAAGTCAAGCGCCCTTATTGAAAATGGTGTGGATGTTAGTAAATATTTAAAGGTAATAGCATATTTAAAACGGAAAAGTGAAGGATATCGTCCCAAAAAATCGAAAATTCTCACTCGTGAACAAGTTGAAAAGTTTATAAATGAAGCACCACATGAGAAATACTTGATGGTTAAGGTTGCAACTATTTTCCTATTATTTGGAGCCTGTTGGCGTGAAGAATTGTGTAATTTATCAGTGGAAGACATCGAAATAACAAATAAATCATGGTTAGACAACTTCCAAACACAAAAACGAATGTCGGTCGTTCTTTCAGTATTATTGGGAAGTATGTTGACTATTTTCATAAGTACTTTGCACTGCGCCCTTCTGTCATCAAACATCGTCGTTTTTCCTGAAATACATGAATAATAAATGCACTGCCAATCCAGTTGGTATCAATACTTTTGAAAAAATTCCATCTATTGTTCCGAACTCCTCAAACTGCCAGAACCAAAGCAATATACAGGACACTGTTTTCGAAGATCCTCCGCTTCATTGCTAGCAGAATCAGGAGCAAATATTACGGATTTAAAAAAACATGGTGGATGGAAGTCTACGACGGTAGCCGAGGGCTATGTTGACCTCTCCATTGCATATAGAAATGTGATTGCTGAAAAAATTCTCCCAACCTCAACAGATTTTGGATCATCATCATCCAATATTGTACTTCCGGTTTCTACTGTACTGATGGTGCTGAGGATTCTAATAATGTGTTGCGAAGCTCCCTAACGTCACAGGGCATTAATGTTAGTAATTGTTCTAGTTTTACGATTAATATCAATTTTCATAAGTAATGATTGTTAAATATTGATAACTGAAATTTGCAATTGCTGAATTTTTTTCATCTGATTTCATCATAAGGAAATGGAGTGCTAAAAATATTTTTAACGCTAATGTTAAAAATATTTTTAACACGCTTCCACTTAAACAATCAATTTTAACATTGTTTGCTGTCATTAAAAGTGTCACTTTTAATGGCAGTTGTACAAAAAAATATAAAATGTAAATCAGTTCTGAAATAAATTGCCCTTTCGCGAAATGATTTACATTTTATTTTTTTATTTCAAAACAGTACATTTTACGAGAAAAATACATAAGACGAAAAAGTTTCTAACCAAACCAGGCTATCTGAATTCAATTCCATCCAAGTCATTCCGTAAGTTTTTCTATAAATTCGTTTTTCCGCCATCTTTGATTCGCGATATCTCCCTGAAGTTTGACACTTGACCCAACATTTATATATCAACCTATCCTTTATTTCGAACAAGGAATCACCTTTCGGAATGTTTCGCATAAATTCAGGAACACCCTGTATATTTTGGATGGAAGTAATTTCCAATCGTTAGGTGAGGAACTTCCATCAAATATCCTCAGCTATCGCGAACAGAACAAAACAGAGGCACATCTCATCGGATGCTGGAATGGCGCTCTGCAGAATGAAGAGACAAAACTCCCACTGTCTTCCGTCTCTAAATTAGATATCCTTCCTTCTTCGAAACTTGCCAGGCAGAAACTTCCGGTGTCTGACTTCGATCCACAAATTAGATTTCTTTTATGTGACCTGCGGAATCAGTGCCATTACGCCGTAGATATAATTCAAACTGCGAAATTAAACTCAGTTTTATTGAGAGGATGGGGCGTTAAATAGTCGATAAAATATACTGTGGCCATTAGAGCTTCAAACACAGATTGTTCGAGGCTTAGCGCACTACCGTCTGGCGGGAAGGGGATAAGCCAGATTAGTTTTGATAATAGAGAAGTGATATTATATCTGAGCCAGTCAGACGGGCGTTGTTTTGATTGAACACAGGATTCCGCAGGCTTTCCGGTAAAAATTGCCTGAATCAACTTGAAATAACAAATACAAACTCAGAGAAAGACAATACAATTACCAAACGAGGGTACCAAAGCAACCGTGAAGAACTTCCTGGAAACGAAACCCGTCACCAGAAGTGCACACCCATCGTTTTTCCACCTTCAGAAAGGCCATTAATAGATGAGTTCACAGTTAATTGTTTTTACCCCTTCAGAATATTCGCATTATCTAGGTGGGCTGTTGGTAGGTCCTCGAGGACCTAACCTTCTGACAGTGGCGGGTTATTGATGGATTTTGTTTGTCATTGTTAGCGAATGAATTTGTGAAGTTTGGCGCCAGCGAAGCGCGTATAGACAGACTGATTGGGTCCATTGGACCTTTTCGGAATCGATCGCAAACAAGGGGAGTTTCGGTTCAGGTACATATGGCTTTTTTCGTTAATTGAGATCGATTGTGGCCAAACGTACGAAGTCACGTTTGGTCGATGGCCCCTTAGAAGTTTTTGAAGCCGATTTCAGAGATCTACCGATGAGGATGACTACAGAGTCCTGCAATAGTGCTAAAATCTTCCATAGTTCCATAGTTGGAAAATAGACCTCTTGTACCTTCATTTCTGCATCTCAGGAAATTAGTTTCTCATATACAGAGTGCCTCCGATAAATGTTATTCAACAAATGGATGATTTTTTTAATGGATCACCCCATATATTTCCATGTTGTTTCAATCACCTTTATTACCCCTTTCATGACGCAAAATATTAGAGACATTCTTCCAACGGTACAGATCTTATTCGAAGAACACTGCAAAAAGGTGAGGGAGAAGCAGTTCAGTAAAAGACTTCTGACAATTTCCAGAAGCGATAGTATCACGAGTTTGATCTAAAAGTTTCCTTATTGAAGGATTTGACTTGTCACCGTTCCTAAATGATCAACCTGTCATATACAGGATGTCCGTTATTAAGGGGCAGTATCACCTTTTGAATCGTGGTAAATCTCCATTCAAAAGTGGTCTCATTATTTCACGAGTAAGTACCCTAATTAACGACGTAGAGACGTGATTTTTTTTAAATTGAAGTTGAAGAACGTCCCTAGGGCAAATAGTTTTCTTTTTTTCGATTCAATTAGTTTTTCAATTGAAAAAACCAGGTTAATCGTTAGATCTGGGGTTATTGAATATGTTTTTCGTTTTTCATGAGTACAAGCTATATTTTTGAAAATAATCATCATGAAAATTTTTGTAGTTTATAGAAGATTAAATTTCCGAGGGCAAATAGTTGCGATTTTTTCGATTTAATCAGTTTCTCAATAAAAAAAAACGGGTTGAACTTCATCGTTTTGGAAACTACACTTAGGGCGGGTTGTAACTCAGCAGGTTAACCTCTGGTTTCCGTTGACCATTGGTTAACATTGATTGGGTTGTTGTATGACAGAAATCTTGAAGTTAACCAGTCAGTTCACTGTCGAATTTCCAACCATCTAGTTTTGAGAGTTTAACCCATGGTCTAGACAAAAAAAGCACAGAAAATGCTTTTAGATTGACATACTACATGAATTTTTGAACGATCAACTTTCAAACTAATCTAAACTGAAAATAATCTATCCTATGTGTGTATTGTGTTGATTAGAAATTGCTCTGCTTGTTTAGTTATTCGAAATGAATATGCAAAGAGAGAATCTGCGTGAGTTAAATCTCACTGATGATGACGACTTTATGGAACTTGTCAAATTAGAATCATTTCCGAGGAAAAAACGAAATTTTAGACCGAGGGATGATCATTTTTTTAAATGGAATGACCAAGAATTTCGATCTAGGTTCCGGTATCAACCTGCACCCAACGAGTAGTCACTTTAATCTTTGCCTGCACCTACACGAAGATGAATAAACAGATAAACAGTCTCGGAATCTGAATTCTGAATAAAACATTTTACAGTCAGAGTGTCACAGATTACAGTTAGATTATGACAGAATTATAAAAATATTCAATGGATTCCGTGATCTGGGTTCAGTGTGGCCAATGAAAAGACAAAAAAGAGACGTTTTCTTGATCATCATCTGATTTTTCATGTTACAACAGAAATTGACTTAACCTTACTTGGCAGGTTAACCATTGGTTTCAAGACCAACTGGTTAACCAACTGAGTTACAACCCGCCCTTAGTGATTTTTTTCCGACGGTTATTCATCATTTTTTGGGAAAAATCGCAACTATTTGCCCTCGGCAATTTAATTTTCTATGAACTACAAAAATTTTCATGATGATTATTTCAAAAATATAGCTTGTACTCATGAAAAACCAAAAACATATTCAATAACCCCAGATCTAACGATTATCCTGGTTTTTTTAATTGAAAAACTAATTAAAACGAAAAAAAGAAAACTATTTGCCCTCGGGACGTTCTTCAACTTCAATTTAAAAAAAATCAAGTCTCTACGTCGTAAATTAGGGTACTTACTCGTGAAATAACGAGACCACTTTTGAATAGAGATTTACCACGATTCAAAAGGTGATACTGCCCCTTAATGTAGACAATTGAATACCTTATATTGTCTCAGAAGTAACCTTAGGATTATTTTCACTCCCGCATCCAGCAGACACAAAAAATTATATCGCAACTGAAAATGTTATTCAAACAATTCAAGTAATAACATAATAAAAACTAACGGACATTCAAAGGAGGTGAAACAATTAAATAAAACTAAATGAATTATTATTGACAAACTTTCAAACCTAAGGTTACTCCTGAGAAAATGTAAGGTATTGAATTGTCTACATTAACGAGAAAAAAATACAGAGTGTTACATATCAAAAATTCGAGAAATAATAATTTGAAGTTCTTCATATTTGGACCTTGATAACGGACACCCTGTAAATGACAGGATGATCATTCAGGAATATATATGGGTGATCCATTGAAAAATCATTCATTTGTCGATAACATTTGATTTTCGCACTATTGCAGGACCCTGTATACGTAGAAGGTAGATCAAGGGTCTCTACTAAGGACTGAACGAGAATAAATTCGCTATCACAAAAACGCCTATATCTCTTGAACCAATCGGGAAAAAATCAAAATTTGATCATGGTTAGCTTTGTTATGAACGTCAGAAACATGTGGAACATTTACTTCATAGATATTCCAATTCTCTGTCGCAAAATGTCAAGCGAAGTGAAAACACGAGAATTCATAGTGAAACTTTTTCAAAATAATCAAAAATGGACCTTCAAAAGAATCGCAAAAGAGGCTCGCGTTCGTCCGGAAACGGTATCAAGAGTTGTTAAGCGCTTCAACGAAGATCTTACAATTAACCGCAAGGAAAAAACCGAGAGGAAAAAGGGGTTTCCATAGCCCAAAAAAAGTGAAGAAAGTCAGCCTTTTTCAGAAGAATCCTAACATTTCAGGACGGAAAGTGGCCCAAATAGTGGGTTGTTCGCAGTCAACCGTTCAGAAAATCAAGTCGAGTTGTGAGCTTAGAACATACAAAGTGCAGAAAGTGCCAGACAGGAACGCTATGAAGAATCAAGAAGCAAAATCAAGAGCAAAGGAATTAAAAAAAGATTTCTTGAAAAAAATTTCCCGTTGCGTGATGGACGACGAAACCTATGTCTTGGCTGATTTCTCGCAACTTCCTGGTCAGGAATTTTATACTGCAGATTCTCGTGGAAATGTTGACGAACAATTTCGCGTGAAGAAACAAGCAGAGTTTCCTAAAAAATTCCTGGTTTGGCAAGCAATTTGCACTTGTGGGAAAAGGAGCAAATTTTTCGTTGGCCAAGGCTCTGTTGACTCGAAGATCTACATCGAGGAATGCTTGAAGAAGCGACTTTTACCATTTTTTACGTGAGCACGATGTGTCAACAATCTTTTGGCCAGATTTAGCTTCATGCCACTACAGCAAGGCCACCAAGGAATGGCACGAAGCTAATGAGGTGGTTTTTGTCCCCAAAGAGGCCAATCCACCAAATTGCCCAGAGCTCAGGCCAATCGAAAGATATTGGGCACTGGTAAAATGAGAATTGGAGAAGACTAAGAAATAAACAAATACATTAGCGGAATTCAAGCAAAAGTGGAAGACAGCATACCAGAAAGTGACTGAGAACACTTTAAGAAGCATGATGGGAAGAATTCCAGAAAAAATCCATGAATTTTGTAAAAAATAGTTTTGGTTTTTTTATTGTAGAAACAGTTTTCATTTGAATTAGAAGATGATTCGAAAATGAGTTTGATTTTCGAAATCGGTCCAGTGGTTCAAAAGATATTGCGCTTATATGCGTTTTTGTGATAGCGAATTTATTTGAATCTGCAAACTGGTGACCTCACATCAACAATGCTAATATGGGAATGGTGGTGGAAAAGGTCAAAATATTCGGGATTTAAACTTCCAACTTAGCCAACGTTTCGGAAATTATATTTCCATCATCAGGGCACTGAAAATGAGAAAACAAACTCTGAAAAGTCTCTCCCTTCACGATAGTGAGACAAAAGTGCAAAACATCAATACAAGGATACTTGCTACTTCTTAAAAAATTGGTATAAAAAGTGATTAAAAAAGAAAATTACAAAATTACTCGAAATTACAAAATATCACAAAAATAAAACTGACAAAGTCAAAATCAAGAAGCACAGCACAGAGGAGAAAAGAAAGAAAACATATAAAAAACATATAAAAAACAAGAATTAGGTTGAAGCCTTTAAAAGCTGGGCGAGGCTTGTCAAAAAACTAGCAAGCATGGTCAACCACATTAAGTTTCTCCTTCACTGTAGAAAGGAAAGTATCCTACCTTCTCATATTGTGCAATACTCAAGATGCATAACTAATTTAACGCTTTCCGGAAGTCCTTTTGTCAACCAATGTCTCCGTGCTCTGAGAAAATTCCAGCGAAATATTTTAAATGTTGAAATTAGTTTTAGTCATTGGAAGTATAATAAGTTGAAGTCTGAGCTAAATTTTGTAAAGTTGAAGGTGAGGAGCACGGTCACTGAGGATATTTTTGAGTCCTTTTCTCGTAGCCAGGTTGGTTTCTATAATGATCGTTTTTATTCTATTCGTAACAGACAATTGAGAAAATTTGATAATTTGCTGAGATCACAGAGACCCAAAGATTTTTCCAATGTAAATGAAAGATGGATTAAAAATTTTTCTTCAGTTAAGGACATCCCTGATAATGTTCTCTACTTACTTAGTATGGGTGATCGTTTTAATTTGCCTTATACGCGATCACTTCCTATCGATGAAATAATTGCTGATTGTGAAACTATCATTAAAAAACATAATGTAGATGATAGAGATGTACTGCGGAGCAGGGTTGTTAATGTTATTACAAACTTTGTCGGTTCATACCATGGGAGGAAACAACATGACTCTTGGATCTCTCGATCGATTAAGGAAACCAGGATGTTTTTGTCTAGTTATAGAGAGCGAATTATAATTGTCAGAGCTGATAAGGGAAACATTACAGTTATCATGGATAGGGACGAATACTTCAGCAAAGCACTCAACTTGCTTGGTGATTCAAGTACATATAAAGTTTTAGATTCTGAACCCACTGTTAAAATACAGAACAAGAATAATAGATTAGTAAAAGTGTTGCTTGCTAAGAATATAATAACCAAAGAAGAAGCTAGGCTGTTAACTACTAATAATGGAGTTACCCCTAAAATGTACTTTTTACCAAAAGTTCATAAAGAGCAGGTTCCACTCAGACCAATATTGAGTTTTGTAGGTTCACCGATTTTCGCCCTGAGCAAATTTATTTCTATGACACTGGAGCCAATTTTTATTAAAGATGAATCATATGTAAGGAACTCCTTTGAACTTTTTGACTCTATCAATAAATTTCAGTTACCACCAGGCTATAAGTTGGTGTCCCTTGATGTGATATCCCTTTTCACCAATACCCCTACAGATTTAGCCTTGAATATAATTGAAGATGGATGGCATCTCGTTGAAAACAAGTCCTTTGATTTTGCAACCTTTAAAATAATTTACGAATTCATCATCGATAGCAGTTATTTTTCTTTTAATGACACCCTTTATTTGCAGATCTTTGGTTTTGGTATGGGGGGCTGCATTTCTTCCAAATGTGCTGAAATAGTTATGTCCCGGTTACAAAAGGTTTCCATTGCTAAATTACCTTTTCTTGTGCCACTTTTTCGTAGGTATGTAGATGACCTATTGATATCGATACCGGTCGGTGGTGACGATGAGGTTCTGCATGTCTTTAACAGTTTCCACCCCCGGTTGCAATTTTCTCTAGAGAACGAACACAATGGCAGCATAAGCTCTTTGGACCTTAAGATTCAACGAGATGAATTGAACGTTCTAACTGTTGATTGGTTCCATAAGCCAACCTTCTCTGAACGTTATATAAATTTTTTCTCTCATCATCCGCTCGTGCATAAGATCAGCATTATCCGAAATTTGAAACATAGAGCGTTACACCTCTCTGATGAGGTATACTGGGGGAAAAACTTAGAATACATAAGATCGATACTTCTTAAAAATAATTATCCTATTTCTATTATAAACCGTATTCTCGGTGAGGGTTTTCCGATTAATGTCCCGGTTGCTTCCCAGGGGGTTGATGGTGTTGGGGATGCCTTAACAACAAAAAAATTCTACGGACTAGTTTACGTTAGGTCCCTATCGGAAAGGTTGGCGCATATATTGAAATCTGATGTTTTGCATGTAGCTTTCAGAAATAAGAACACTGTTGGCGTTAATTTTTTCACCCGTATCAAGGACGTAACTCCGGTTTCCCTACAGTCCGGCATTGTTTACATGATTAGATGTAATGATTGCTCCCAAGTATATGTTGGCCAGACTGGCAGATATTTAAAAATTAGAGTTGAGGAGCATAAACGTTCTGTTAGTCTACCCATCACCAACCCTAAGACTGCACTAGCCCACCACTGTGAGTCAACTGGACACCGTTTTGATTTCGATGATGTTGTTCTTTTGGGAAGACATCCTTTCCTCGGCAAACGATTGTTGCACGAGATGATCCAGATCAAGGTTCACGATTCTGTCAATTCCAGAACCGACATACAGCACCTTTCTATAATATATCATAATTTATTGAAGAAAGTAAGAAAGAAAACGTGAGCATTTCTCGGTGTCCGTCCACATTTCTCTGTGTTTGTCTTCATATGTTCCCGATCTCCCTTTGTTGTCATTGTTTTACCTCGATGAAAGCGTACCATTGTTTTGTTTTAATGAATTTTATATATGATATTTTTCAATGACTGTGGGAAAAGCAATTTCATCTTGTGAGTATCAATTGATCTGTGATTTCTTTTACATTTCAATTTATTAATTTATTAATTTATTTATTTATTGATATTTATGTGCACATTCATATATTTGGTAATTCTTGTTTTTTATATGTTTTCTTTCTTTTCTCCTCTGTGCTGTGCTTCTTGATTTTGACTTTGTCAGTTTTATTTTTGTGATATTTTGTAATTTCGAGTAATTTTGTAATTTTCTTTTTTAATCACTTTTTATACCAATTTTTTAAGAAGTAGCAAGTATCCTTGTATTGATGTTTTGCACTTTTGTCTCACTATCGTGAAGGGAGAGACTTTTCAGAGTTTGTTTTCTCATTTTCAGTGCCCTGATGATGGAAATATAATTTCCGAAACGTTGGCTAAGTTGGAAGTTTAAATCCCGAATATTTTGACCTTTTCCACCACCATTCCCATATTAGCGAATTTATTCTCGTTCAGTCCTTAGTTAAAATATATCTCAACAAAACAAATTCGATTACCACGCATTATATTTCTGATCTTGTTCTGGGGTTCTTGATCAAGTTTATTAAGAATTTTATATGATTCTGATTGCTGTGATCGGTAAGTTTCAGCAATTGGTAATCTTCTACACCACTTTATTCCAAAAGCAGTTTGTCTATTCGATTGACTCGATATCTTTTTGTCCTTAAAACTCAAGCCAATTGCCTCAGCAGCAGATTTAATCCATTCATTTATAGAATTTCTTCCAACATGTACATTTGTCAGTTTCATTTTTCCAGTGACTATTTGGTTTCAAAATCAGTCGTGGTGAGGTAATATTGTCGCCTCGTTTTGATTTAATTTTTTGAAGAAGAGATACAGGCTAACTTTGTCTTATACTATTGGAAGCCAACCATTTACTTCAGACAAATTTAACGAAGATTATTTCGTTGGAAACAGCAGTTAATTTCACGATTTCGACTGCCGACACGAATCGTAGAGTGATAATTGAGATTGACCGTGCAGGAATCGTGGAGGTAATTGAAGAAGGCTGTGTTCAATTCCTTTCGTGTTATTGGGTGAATGTACAGGGGTTATGCAGCCCCCAACCAAGTTAACATCTCCATACGCTTCCTGATCGAATGCGGAACCTCATGAATGATCCTGCGGATGCGTTTTTCAACTTTTTCCGTCCTCCCAATGGCAAACATGCGTTATCATCCACTCTATTGTGCCTTCTCGTGATTTATCGGCTAGTTTTATCTCCGTACCAACCCCAGTTATTCATCATGGCATTTACAATGTCATCTCCTGCGGTCGGATGTGACCATTCATAATAAATGTTATCGTAAATACTTTATAAACTTTTATGTTTCACGCCCCATAAAGCGCTTTGGCGGGCGTTTGAATTATGCGATTTCGTACAGTCTAGCGGTGTGATGTATGTATATCGAACATATTTCATGTTTGAAATATTTACGGGAAAAATCGACATTTAGTAGTGCGCTCTGGGATTGTTTTATTCCTCTGGATTATGCTGGATTTTCGTTCCCATTTAATTTGAAGCGTCAATTCAGTTCATGATTTTATGATTTAAATCGGTGTAGAAGCTTAAAAAGGATTAAAACATGCATGGGTCGAAAATTAAAAAATATCCTACTGCAATAATAAGGACTGAACGAGAATAAATTCGCTATCACAAAAACGCTTATATTTTTTGAACCACTGGACCGATTTCGAAAATCAAACTCATTTTCGAATCATCTTCTAATTCTAATGAAAACAATGAAAACTCAAAACTATATTTTACAAAATTCATGGATTTTTTCTGGAATTCTTCCCATCATGCTTCTTATAGTGTACTCAGTCACTCTCTGGGATGCTGTCTTCCACTTTTGCTTGAATTCCGCCGATGTTTTCGTTGATTTCTTAGTCTTCTTCAATTCTCTTTTTACCAGGGCCCAATATCTTTCGATTGGCCTGAGTTCTGGGCATTAGCTTCGTACCATTCCTTGGTGGCCTTGCTGTAGTGGCATGAAACTAAATCTGGCCAAAAGATTGTTGACACATCGTGCTCACGTAAAAATGGTAAAAGTCGCATTCCTCGATGTATATCTTCGAGTCAACAGAGCCTTGGCCAACGAAAAATTTGCTCCTTTTCCCACAAGTGCAAATTGCTTGCCAAACCAGGAATTTTTTAGGAAACTTTGCTTGTTTCTTCACGCGAAATTGTTCGTCAACATTTC
Organism: Adalia decempunctata; assembly: GCA_951802165.1. NCBI lineage: Eukaryota > Metazoa > Arthropoda > Insecta > Coleoptera > Coccinellidae > Adalia > Adalia decempunctata. Next base: position 4,473,445 of record OX637701.1, read on the forward strand.
CACGAGAATCTGCAGCATAATATTCCTGACCAGGAAGTTGCGAGAAATAGGCCAAGACATAGGTTTCGTCGTCCATCACGCAACAGGAAAAATTTTTCAAGAATTTTTTTTTCAATATCTTTGCTCTTGATTTCGCTTCTTGATTTTTCACAGCGTTCCTGTCTGGCACTTTCTGCACTTTGTATGTTCTAAGCCAACAACTCGACTTGATTTTCTGAACGGATGACTGCGAACAACCCACTATTTGGGCCACTTTCCGTCCTGAAAGGTTAGGATTCTTCTGAAAAAGGCTGATGGCTTTCTTCACTTTTTTGGGCTAAGAAACCCCTTTTTCCTCCCGGTTCCTTCCTTGCGGTTAATTGTGAGATCTTCGTTGAAGCGCTTAACAACTCTTGATACCGTTTCCGGACGAACGCGAGCCTCTTTTGCGATTCTTTTGAAGCTCCATTTTTGATTATTCTGAAAAAGTTTCACTATGAATTCTCGTGTGTTCACTTCGCTTGACATTTTGCGACAGAGAATTGGAATATCAGCTATGAAGTAAATGTTCCACATGTTTCTGACGTTCATAACAAAGCTAACTATGATCAAATTTTGATTTTTTTCTCAATTGGTTCAAGAGATATAGGCGTTTTTGTGATAGCGAATTTATTCTCGTTCAGTCCTTACAAAAATACGTATTATTGGGATACTTCCTACCGAAAATACCCAACAAATAGTGAAAATATCCGATAAATACCTCGTGCACTGATTTATGATATAACTTTAATGTAATATTACATGTGACCTTTACGAAAACTCTAAACCCAGACATAACATGTGCAACTGGCGTGTGCTGGAAGTTCAATACGTTGAATTTATCGGAACAGCATGTTCATAATATCCCCTGCTTGAACTTTATACAAGAAAAACAATGCGCAACTTTAATTTTTCTCGAAAGTTTTTTCATTCAACTCCACTTTTAAACAGAACATAGGGGAATAGCCGGATAATCGATTCTGTTGAAGGTAGTATATTCATTATTCATTGGATAAACTAAATTCACAAATAATTATTTCCGTTTTTTATGAATTTGTTATCAGAATTATACAGGGTAGGGCATTTTTGAACGGAAATATTATTTCGTTAACTTCAGACAAATTCTACGAAGATTATCTCGTTAGAAACATTTTGACTGCCGACAAGATTCGAAGAGTGATAAGTGAGATTGACCTTGCAGGAATTGTGACTGTGACCCATAAATTTGGTCTTATTTACAAGATAGATATACTCCATTCACAATTATAAAATCACAATTCTGGCCTTGGAAATTTGACACATTCCACTCTGTATCGAAGTTATGACATTTTTCAAAATATTTTTATGTTCTAAGTCAACACTATGTTGCCCTTTCTACATTCTTAGCGTATTTCTCAGAATGTGAATTTATTCGGAAAATGAATGAATTGGAAAAGATGTGACGGACGAAGATAATTAACGTTTATATGAATTGATAGAAAGGAATCCTTTTCTAGTTATTTGCATGAAAAATACAAGAGATCACTGTTGAAATATATTATTTTTCGCCATGGAAGAAAATTGCATTGCTTTCACATGATTTTCATATGCATGCCTGTGAAGATTTAATGTTTATTATCCTCTCGAACTGAAAGTTCAAGCCTTGACATCAATTGTTGAATCAAGAATAATGGAACATTATATCCCTCTACTGGAATCCAAATAGTTGAAGGGAGTTCTGATGCAACAGGAACTTTTTCTTGGAACATAACCTTAATAGCTAACTTAATAAAAATAAGAGTAGAAGATATACATTTCATTTATTTGATCTTATGAACAAGGAGTAAAATATTCTGACTGTATAGTAATTTATTAGTTTAAAAAATATTCATACATTACAACCACAGTATGTTTGTACAAATAATATGGAACAGGTCAAACATATGCTTCACATTTATCATTCACCTGTTCTAAAATAAGACACAAACTCCTCCACATTATAGGGCCCCTACAGCATTCAAAGCTTGTGTCTCTTTTGAAAGAAGTAGCACTAGATATAATATATTCTTTCGATTAAGAGCAAATACCTACCGTTGAATGTTACATACACAAATTTCTTCAAAATGGGCTTATACGAAGTGGTTCTTTTTCTGAAACGTGAAAACGATCAACAATAATCATTTAGAGACCGATGATGGCCATCCAAAACCCGTTTACTTACGAAAATCGTGCAATTTCATTCTGCAAGTTCTTTCCTCATGATTCCTCGAAAATCCTACCTGAACCATATTCTCCGGTCGCTTTCGTGAAAAGATCGTATAAGGAAGCCTTTTTTGTCCATTTACACATTCCAAATAAATTTTGAGCACCAAAAACGATACCCAAACTAACCAAACTTCTGGGGGACCGGAATTTCGTTTGAAATCTTTCCAAACGGCCAGATACCTAAAAAAAACTTCGTTATCAAGTGTAAAAAAGGCGATTAGTACTTACTTTTGCTTTATTCATGCTTATAAATCGATTTTTGGTCCAATTCAAATTTGCCGTTTGTACCCATGTCAAAATATCTTTGATACTTTCACTTTGATGTAAACAAAGAAACTGGCAACGCCGTTTTGTCATTAAAGATATTCTCTGTACGCGCACAGATTTTTTATCAGGTGCACCAATTCCTGAAAACGAAACCATGGCCAGAGTTGTGATTTTATAATTGTGAATGGAGTATACACGAAAACTCAAGGTGGTGGAAACTACATATCGATATTCATAATCATATTTTCCAACGACAAAAATTCCAGGTAAACCATAAACATTCAGCAAATACGTTCAACGGAATGCCCCTACATCTTACGTACGAGTTACCGCAAATCTTTATTGGATGAAGAGGTATTCAGCTCATATTTCTCACACCAAATTGAAACATTCCTCGGGAATTGTGCGGGGGTTGAGGCTAGGAAGAAACCCGACCAAGCGACAAGAATCGTTTATTCACAAGAGACGATGTGTAGTCCTCCTATCAACATTAATTTGCCGATATCGAGTCGGCTGGAATCACAAATAGAAGGGAGGCAGGGGTGTCCAAAGCGGGAAATACGTCGATAGGTCCTTACAGACTTGGAACACATTCATTTAAACATTACTGATATTATCTATCGAATTTGGTTTGAATGTCTCTAGAGAATGAAAAAATCATCGATGATTTTTTTTTGACAACGTCAATACGCATCAAAAGCCTAGACTGATACGAAATATTCTGCCCGAATGAGTTTTTCATCGATTGCTGATGTCTTTATGAAAAAACGTATATCCTGTATAAGAATTGAATATGAATCTGCTTGGAAACGATGTCGACAACATATCGATATTATCGATGCTGTTTTGACATCCCTACCGGCAAACGGTGGAATCGGCAAAGATCTTTGCCGTGAGCTCATCACGTCTTTGATGTTATTTTTTATACCTTCGGTCTGGTCAGGAACCTGTACAAGAGTTGAATTTTATTTTGGGACGGGGTGAGCTCGCCTAGAATCCAGAATCTTTGGAAGTTTTAGAGGGCTGGCACATGTACAGATCGTTCAAACTACTCTTATTTCTCTACTTATGATTATATCTTTGAAACTGTTGTTTGAAAAATTTACAGGTTTTTTTCATGAAGCTAGATGCTTATGATTTTGTTACTCTTGTTTTTCATAGTTTTCATTTTATTTCATATTTGTTTGTTTCGATTAACATACATTGTTTCAAATTTTCACGTATTTTCTTAATCTCTCTATAAGCATTATATTCATTTTGTAATTTACATACTTAGTAAACTATATACAGGGCGAGTCATTGACTTGTACATATATTTTAGCTGTGGATTCCTCTCATCAAATGAAACACTTTTTTATAATACCATTTTTCGAAATTCGGTTTCGTTTGAAAGATACAGGGTGTCGAAAATCCATGAAATTAACACTTTTTTTCCATATATTCGGAACCGATATTTCGAATGAACTGAATTCTGGTTGATTATTTACTCTATTCATCGTGCATATTCCTCGCTTAAAACTTATTCAATATTTCTCCTGGTATAAAAGTTACAGCGTAGTCGATTCATAAATTCACGCAAAAATACTATAAAACCACTTGAAAAAGATAAACGGTTCATATTTTCGAAAGAATCAACCATTTTTGAAAATAAAAATATTCCTATGATTTTCTCATAAAGTGTGTCGTTTTCGAGTTATTCCTAATTGTATAGGAAGAAATTTGAGGAAAAAATCATGAATTTCAAGAATAACCTGGATGCTTCCCTGGATTGAATAGCATAGAATATTATTCCTTTTCTGGTCTCATAACAAGTTAACAATGTTGCCAAAATGTTTATCAACTTCGTCAAGACTGAAATCTCTATGATGGAAAACGTTTGATGTAGAGATATGTAATAATAAAATCCCACTCATTTTGGAGGGAGAAATATGGCTTTTCAATTGCAGAAATAATCGGACAAAACTAAGTGTTTTTGTTAGGAAATATCGTGTTTGTAACATTCTTATTCAAATAAGGCTAGTGATTGAGTATTTCCTAATTGAATCACCGAAACCATCTAATAATCGCCTCAATTTCAATCGAAAAATATGAACTTCGGGGTGTTTGCAGAGAATTGTATCAGGCAAGTATTTGGCCCAATTTTAATTCAAATGGCTACATCTCTTTAACAGAGCCGAATTCGGAAAATTGGAAAATGAAAAATAGGTTTCTTTTGGCCTCAAGAATCTACAGTTGAAATATATGTACAAGTCAAAGACTCACCCTGCATGTATGCTCCTCTTCTGTTATCAAACGGTTCTGACAAGAGAAAAATAATGTTTCCTATCGAAACATATCGGATTCTTCTTCCCATTCCCTGATGGAATATCCGATAGCAGGAAGACAACCAAAATTAATTTTCCCATCAGATTGAAAGCTCCTTTTTCTCTCGGAAAAACTACTGATTTATCGCTCCGCATTGTATACCGAATCTGATGTGACGTGAACAAAGACGCTGTCTTAATTCAGCCAAGAAATATCGTCAGTAAATCCCCATGTACTGGTCATAACTCACAGTGAGTTATACTCTATGCTTTCATGAAAATCTCGGCTTCGATGGTTTCGAGTATCCCATTGATTCATCAGCTTTCGCTGTCAGCGAGCTATTGATTGTGTCATGCTATATTTTATTTCTTTCGGTTGTTGTTTATCCATCGATTGCTTGGTTAATTGAATGTGGCTTTGGAATATCTTTCTTGAGCTATGGCAAACATGATAGGTCTTGAGAAAAGTCTCCTTCCTGAAAACTTCATGTACTTATAGACCCCAGTATAGGTATCAGTGCCCATCAGGTCAAATCCTGCCTCGTCTATAAAAGGCACATTGGTGAGGAGTGATGTATACTCCATTCACAATTATAAAATCACAACTCTGGCCTTGGAAATTTGACACATTCCACTCTGTATCGAAGTTTTGACGTTTTTCAAAATATTTTTATGTTCCAAGTCAACTCTATGTTGCCCTTTCTACATTCTTAGCGTATTTCTCATAATGTGAATTTATTCGCAAAATGAATGAATTGGAAAAGATGTGATGGACGAAAATAATTAACGTTTATATGAATTGATAGAAAGGATTCCTTTTCTAGTTATTTGCATGAAAAGTACAAGAGATTACTGTTGAAATATATTATTTTTCGCCATGGAAGAAAATTGCATTGCTTTCACATAATTTTCATATGCATGCTTGTGAAGATTCAATGTGTATTATCCTCTTGAACTGAAAGTTCAAGACTTGACGACATCAATTGTTGATTCTAATCAAGAATTCATTAAAAAAATCAACCCAGAGATATGAGATGAATTGATGGGTAATTACAAGAATCAAGAATAATGTCAATTTTATTTTGTTGATAACTTTCTTAAAATCAATGTTGGGATATAAAACTCGGCTGCGTTTGTTCAAACAACATCTAAATAATACATTTTTCACCATCCCGACCTTTGAAAGACGTTTCTTATAGGAGAATTAGGTCTAAGTTCCACCTCATTAGTGAGGTACCTATCTTTTGCAAATCTGCTCAGATTTCGTCAAATTTCTTGGAAAACCTGAAAAATATCATCCTAATCGACTTCTGAGGCTCCATCCGATCCATCTACTGCGATATCTGTCCAAATAACAGCTTTTTCAACGAAATTCCTGTGTACCCCTTCAATCTCGAAATGTAAACATTCGTCCTGGTCTTGAAAATCGTCCTCACGCTCCAAACTGGTGCTAAAAACAATAAACATAGGTTAATCTTGGATATTCGACGAAAAACTCACCTGCAAATATCGATTAAATACCAAAAATCTGCGAACAATTTGTAAACCTAACAAAATGTGGAATATCTTTGATACTCTTACTTTGATGTAAACAAAGAAACTGGCAACGTCGTTTTGTCATTAACGATATTTTCTGTGCGCGCACTGACTTTTCATCATATGTTCTGTGCTTTTCATCAGGGACACCAACTCCTGTAAACGAAACCATGACCTCCTATGTGATTAAATAAAAGTGAATGGAGTATATATCTCTGTCCAGACCTAAATATTCCATCGGAAGTATATGCCTCGAAAAACAACATTCCTTGTTAGCATTTCACCGCGGTCCTTATGCTCCCCTATATCCTGCACTCAATTATTCCCCTTACATCAACAATGCGGATACCGTATCCACTGGAACGGATGAACAATGCAACGTAAATTATTCCAATCGATAGACGTTCAGGAAATCTGCCGCTGTCCAACTTCATTTTCCAGTTTCATTTACTGCTGGAAATTGTCCTGTTATTTTAGGTGTTTATTCTTCAAATTGGTCCCAGTGACGTGTTTAACACAGTGTCACATCGCGTGGTTATTGCTTTTGTGCTTCGGGGATAAGCTTGATGGGATGAGAGTATTCAATTTGAAGCAGTTTTTAGACTGCTGTGTGCATCAGCATTTACTAAGTAGGTTCGCTCGTTGTTCGCTGATGTTCTTGTTCAGACTCTCTGTGAATAAAATACACGAGCTCTCTAGGAGAGAAGAAATGGACTGCTCAACCAATTCTTATCGCCTCGAGAATTAAGGAAAAAATGTATGTTTGATAGAATTAAAAATAAATACAACAAAGTGAACACTGAAGAAATGGTAGGGCTTACTGTTGTTCAGATTAAAAGTTATACTCCATTCACTTTTATTTAATCACATAGGAGGTCATGGTTTCGTTTTCAGGAGTTGGTGCACCTGATGGAAAGCACAGAACATATGATGAAAAGTCAGTGGACGCACAGAAAATATCGTTAATGACAAAACGACGTTGAGAGTTTCTTTGTTTATATCAAAGTAAAAGTATCAAAGATATTCCACATTTTGTTAGATTTACAAATTGTTCGCAGATTTTTGGTATTTAATCGATATTTCGTCGTTAAAACCCGAAAAATGTGTAACTCCCAATTCAATCAAAAAAGAGATTTTGATGCCATCTCTTAGCGGTTTTCAACATCTACATGCTCAGAAATTTGTGTGGTTCCATCTAACAGTTAAATATTTTTCCCGCGCAAAATAGAATAATGTGTTTTGAAAAATATTAAGGGAGTACGGGTAATGAAAAAATTTATTTTTGCCTCTCCTGTACAATCAGCTAGAATGGAGTTACACATTTTTCGGGTTTTAACGACGATTTGCAGGTGAGTTTTTCGTCGAATATCCAAGATCAACGTATGTTTATTGTTTTTAGCACCAGTTTGGAGCGTGAGGACGATTTTCAAGACCAGGACGAATGTTTTCGATGATTTCGAGGTTAAAAGAGGTACACGGGAATTTCGTTGAAAAAGCTGTTATTCGGACAGATAACGCAGTAGATAGATCGGTCATCCATGACATTCTACAATCTACAGGGTTGCCTCAAAGCTTCCTACATCCCATTACTATTTGACTACCTCGCCGTGGGTGATAGATGGCATTCATCCGTTCTAAATAGCGTCGACTGTCCCCCAAACTTCTGAAATCCGAAACCCACTTAAGATTTAGATTGCCTACGAGCTGACAAATTGAATTACTCGCATTCGACAATGTCAAAAGCCGGTGGTATTTCGATATCGCAAGTTTAAGTGCCAACTGAGCTGCATGACGAAGTTTTGACGAACGGGATGCGAAAATCGTTAGGTGATTTCGAACAGGGATTGTTCAGGACTCGTTGATGCCACCGGAATCCTTCTTGAGGATTGTTTTCACTCCATATACGGCAATTTTGCTTGTTTACGTGGCCGTTCAACCAGAAATGAGCTTCATCACTAAACACAATTTTTCTATAAAAAAGTGGATCAACTCAAGCTGTTCTAGGGCCCAATCAGCAAACAAACGACGCTTATTATGGTCAAGTGGCTTTAGTTCTTGAACCAGTGGATCTTGTATGGATGTAGACCAAGATCTCTACGCAAAATTTTCCATGCGGTGGATGCACAGAGTCCAACTTGTTGTGAACGTCAACGAATAGACAAAACTGGATCTTAATTAGCACTATCACTTATAGCAACGATATTTTCTTCTGTACGGATAGTTCTTTGTCTTGTTGTTGTTGTTGCATCGAGTAGAGAAAATGTCGTCCGAGACCTATCGATAGTTCGACGAATAAGCTGCTCTGATGGATGATTATGTAAACCATAAATTTCACGAAGTGCTATATAAGTTTGGCGAATGGAACACTGAGTTTGAAAATGAATTTCAACAAAAAGGACCCCGCACTTTTCTTATGGAAAATGGCGTTCCGTCAAGTGTCCATGACCCCAACTCAATCCCATGACTAGTTTTTGGAATACAGGGCGTTGAAGTTGAGAATTACCCACTTTTACAACGCTCGTATCTCGGAACAGAATCGAATGAACTTCAATTTTTCTCATGAATAATTTCATTTCATCCTCAGGGAACAACCATATAGAGGAATATGACCGAAAATCCTTACGAATACAGGGTTATCCATAATTGAATGCATGCCCGATTTCGAAAGTATAAAATGTGTCAGTTTCAGAGCGAGAACGTTCGCAAAATGAACTATTTCACTAGATATGTTGTTGTTACATCGAAAAAACCTGAAATACCCAGAATTCATACTGGGTGATCCATTATTTTAAAAACTATTCACAATGAGGGTTAAGTGAACACCCTGTATTTTTGGGTTGATTTAAGATCTTTGTTGATTTTTTGAGAACATATCACCATGGACATCAAAGAATACAGGGTGATTCAGTCATTAAATAAACTGTGAACCGCAAGAAAATACCCAAAACACCTTTTTTTTCATCACCCTCTATTTCAAGATTAACTCCGTTGAGGTGGGAATTTTCTTTCACCACTGTACTTGATATAAAAACATCAATACTGCTGAGAGTTTTCATTCACTTCCTATGACCAGATTTTTTTTTTATGTAATATGAATCTTATTTATTTATGTTATTCTATTCTTATTCCTGCATAAAAAAATGTGGTCATGGGAAGTGGATAAAAACTCTCAGCCGTATTGATGTTTTTATATCAAGTACAGTGTAGGAAGGAAACTCCCACTTCAACGGAGTTGATCTTGAAATAGAGGGTGATAAAAAAAGCTGGTTTTGAGTATTTTCGTGAGGTTCACAGTTTATTTCATGACTGAATCACACTGTATTCTTTGAAGTCCATGGTGATATGTTCTGAAAAAATCAAACAAACATCTTAAATCAACCCAAAAATACGGGGTGTCCACTTAACCTTCATTGTGAATAGTTTCTATAATAATGGATCACCCAGGATGAATTCTAGGTATTCCAGGTTGTTTCGATGTAACAACAACATATCTAGTGAAATAGTTCATTTTGCGAACGTTCTCGCTCTGAAACTGACACATTTTATACTTTCAAAATCGGGCATGCATTCAATTATGGATAACCCTGTATTCGTAACGATTTTCGGTCATATTCCTCTATATGGTTGCTCCCTGGAGATGGAATGAAATGTTTTTTGAGAAAAATTTAAGTTCATTTGATTCTGTTCCGAGATACGAGCGTAGTAAAAGTGGGTTATTCTCAAATTCAACGCCCTGTATCTCAAAAACTAGTCATAGGATTGAGTTGGGGCCATGGACACTTTTGATCAGTAGGTCGAGTACTACATACATTATACCAAAACATTAGAACATTTGACGGAACGCCATTTGCCATAAGGAGAGTGCGGGGTCCTTTGTAAACGTTGCTTACTGAATTGAAATGTCAAGACAACATATCTTCTACCTTCTGTCAAATCACAGTTATGCCTATTGAAAATTGTACCACTCTAAAAAAACACCCTAAATTGGGTTTTTAGACATCATTATGAGCAGCATACCCATTTCCTGACATTCTCACTAGAGGAGACGTAGAGCCATCCGTTTATGGAAATGGCATCGATCCACCCAGAAATACTTCATTGTGAACATTTCCAAGAAAATATTTTCCTCCTCCCCAACCTAATTTCGCCAGGAAAAGTCATAACAACAGACCTGGAACGTTGTTTGACGTATCTCTGACTGGGAACAGAAGAGCCTGCGGTCGTGGCAAGCCTGCGGATAGGATGATTTGTCAAGTTTGTCATCCTGAGTCGCCCTTTTCGTTGTGTTGCCGCTAATATTGGTGATTGTGAATTTCCGGCCCCAGGATCTCCCCTTCACGTGAAAATCACCTCGTTTGGGGCAATCTGTGCATTATTTCGTTCTTCCTCCCGGTATTCAGACAGAGAAGAAAAACTGGGTATCAGGAATTTGCTTATTAGGTTGAGGCTTGGATAAATCTCGGTCTTGAGATTGTTGAACTTTTTTCTTCAGCTGTGTTCATTTATATTCAGTAATCATTGACAAATTTTCGTGGAAAGACTCACGCCGCAACAACGTTTACAAATTGTTGGAATTTGTTTTCAAAATCAGTGTTATATTTGCCAAACTTATAGAGCACTTCGTGAAATTTATGGTTTACATAATCGTCCATCAGAGCAGCTTATTCGTCGAACTATCGATAGATTTCGGACGAAATTTTCTCTACTCGATGCAACAACAACAACAAGACAAAAAACTGGACGTACAGAAGAAAATATCGCGGCTGTAAGTGATCGTGTTAATGTAGATCCAGATTTGTCTTTTCGTCGACGTTCACAACAAGTTGGACACTGTGCATCCAACACATGGCAAATTTTGCGTGAAGATCTTGGTCTACACCCATAAAAAATCCAACTGGTTCAAGAACTGAAGCCACTTGACCATAATGAGCCTTGTTTGTTGGTGGATTGAGCCCTAGAACAGCTTCACTTTTTATCGAAAAATTGTGTTTAGTGATGAAACTCATTTCTGGTTGAACGGCTACGTAATCAAGCAGAATTGCTGTATATGGAGTGAAAATTAATAATCCTCAAGAAGTTCTGTAGGTTCCGTTGCATCCTGAAAAATGCACTGTATGTGTGCTTTACATGCTGGAGACAGCATCGGTCCCTATTTCTTTAAAAACGATGCTGAAGCTAATGTTACATGAATGGTGCTCGTTACAGATCGATGATCAATGATTATTTGTTTCAAAATTTGAACGGCATCGACCCAGAGAGTTTTGGTTTCAACAAGATGGTGCTACAACTCATGGTGCTCCGAAACAATTGATTTATTGAAAGAAATATTCAAAACATAAATTTCATAATACTACCTTAAGAATAAAAAAAAATTTGGCTCCAATCTTAATTTAAATGTGTTTTCTCACTCTAAAAAAAACCGATACCTGTATTTAGGTGGACTGTCAGCAACACAGCAAACATTTTCTTCTGAATGAAGAGAAACTGGACAAAATGAGTCAGAATTGGCTAGAAAGCGTCTCGAACAGTTCGGAACTAAATGGTTACCAACAGTACACCCACGTATACTCCATTCACAATTATAAAATCACAACTCTGGCCTTGGAAATTTGACACATTCCACTCTGTATCGAAGTTATGACGTTTTTCAAAATATTTTTATGTTCCAAGTCAACACTATGTTGCCTTTCTACATTCTTAGCGTATTTCTCAGAATGTGAATTTATTCGGAAAATGAATGAATTGGAAAAGATGTGATGGACGACAATAATTAACGTTTATATGAATTGATAGAAAGGATTCCTTTTCTAGTTATTTGCATGAAAAGTACAAGAGATCACTGTTGAAATATATTATCATTCGCCATGGAAGAAAATTGCATTGCTTTCACATAATTTTCGTATGCCTGCTTGTGAAGATTTATTGTTTATTATCCTCTTGAACTGAAAGTTCAAGACTTGACATCAATTGTTGAATCAAGAAAAATGGAACATTATATCCCTCTATTGGAACATAACCTTAATAGCTAACTTAATGAAAATAAGAGTAGAAGATATACATTTTATTTATTTGATCTTATGAACAAGGAGTGAAATATTCTGACTGTATAGTAATTTATTAGTTTAAAAAATATTCATACATTACAACCACAGTAGGTTTGTACAAATAATATGGAACAGGTCAAACATATGCTTCACATTTATCATTCACCTGTTCTAAAATAAGACACAAACTCCTCCACATTATAGGGCCATTACAGCGTTAAAAGCTTGTGTCTCTTTTGAAAGAAGTATATATTCTTTCGATTAAGAGCAAATACCTACCGTTGAATGTTACATACACAAATTTCTTCAAAATGGGCTTATACGAAGTGGTTTTTTTTTCTGAAAAGTGAAAACGATCAACAATAATCATTTAGAGACCGATGATGGCCATCCAAAACCCGTTTACTTACGAAAATCGTGCAATTTCATTCTGCAAGTTCTTTCCTCATAATTCCTCGAAAATCTTACCTGAACCATATTTTCATGTCGCTTTCGTGAGAAGATCGTATAAGGAAGCCTTTTTTGCCCATTTACACATTCCAAATAAATTTTGAGCACCAAAAACGATACCGAAACTAACCAAACTTCTGGGGGACTGGAATTTCGTTTGAAATCTTTCCAAACGGCCAGATACCTAAAAAACTTCGTGATCATGCAAGTGTGAAAAAGGCGATTAGTACTTACTTTTGCTTTATTTATGCTTATAAATCGAATTTCGGTCCAATTCAAATTTGCCGTTTGTACCCATGCCAAAATATCTTTGATACTTTTACTTTGATGTAAACAAAGAAATTGGCAACGTCGTTTTGTCATAAAAGATATTTTCTGTACGAGCACAGATTTTTTATCAGGTTCACCAACTCCTGAAAACGAAACCATGACCTCCTATGTGATTAAATAAAAGTGAATGGAGTATACGAGACTAATGCAATGTTTTGACTCAAAATTCATCCCTTGCGCCACCAACAAGACCAAAATGTGGCGAATCACCCCTCTCTCAACGATTCCGTCCACAGCCGGACTATGAAATCGTTCAGGATTGCCCCAAAAGCCCCAGGTCACGTTCCTATCAGAGTCGTCGAACGTAGAAAACTCGGAGTTAGTCGAACTTGCGGAGGTACCTATGTCAAATAAAACTAACGTAACGGCCTGGGAGGGAGGTGGAAGTCAAGGCCGTAGCTAGAAAAAAATTTCGGGGGGGGGTCCGTCCGAGGCCGTAGATAGAAAAAAATTTATTCGAAGAATTTTCGGTGAAATGATTATCTGGCATTTCTGAAAAAATAAATTTCGGGGGGGGTCCGGACCCCATCAGACCCCCCCCTGGCTACGGCCTTGGTGGAAGTTTTCCGGCATTTTCCTAATCCGGGCAGGGATCAAGTAGTGCAGTGAATGAGATACAAGTTGAGCAAACTCAATTTCGTGGATTGTTGGGCCTAACGGCGCGAGATGATATGGTTACATTTAATTTATTGTTTCAAGGGTTATTGCAGGGGTAAGGATGTTATCAGCGTTCATCAGGGGATGTAACATTGTTAATTATCTATTTCTTTCGTAAAAAGTTGAATTTACGAAAACAATTTTTTTAGAGCCATGTCGATCAAAATCACGATTCTCATTAATTCGAGCTCGTAGATTACGAATCTGTATTTGATTTTTTCCTAGGTGTTGTACTTTCGGAAATTTTCAACGATTTGTGGGAAATTTCCGAAAATTTAGTCATTTTCGTTGGGCTGTATCTGCCTGGAAAATTAAACTGGACGAATGCTGATTTTTTTATACTGGATTGTTCCTTAATGAATGGAATTATATACTTTTCATCCATCTCCTTTGTTCAGTATGGATTTATGATTTTTTCCGCGAGAGTCTAAGATTTTCGATTTTACGATGGTCATAACTCCAAAACTAAATTTTGTGAAAATATCTGATTGCATATTGTTACTCTACGCCCTCGAATCAGTGAATACGGTAATTTTGATGGCGACCCGAGAAAAATGATATTTCGGCAAAATTTCCATACATATGCAAGGAATACCTAATTCGCAAAAGTTTTCTCTGATAGCCTTCTCCTTGGCTGATCTTCCAACTGCAAGTAATTCTAATGAAATGAACATCCGATCATGTATCTAAAAAAAATTGCATTTTTCTCTGAGTGTCAAAACAAACGTCTTATTGGAAAACCCTTTATATGCTTATACAGGTTCAGAAATGTAAGTTGGAAACATAGTCGATTCAACTTCGAACGAGTGGATGAATATTGTCTGGTGGACCAGAAAAATAATCAGAACTCTCGGCGTTATGTGACATGAATAAACGACTGACCTCACTCAATGGCATGGGAACTGCATCGAGATAAGCGAGAGCTCGAAGATCCCCCTCTCCAGTCTCCTATGTCATTGTTTGAGGTCAGTCATTTATTCTTTGTCACAACGCGCCGAGGATTATGATCATTTTACTGGTCCACTAGACGATATTCATCCACTCGTTTACGCTGAATTGGCTATGTTTCCAACTTATATTTCCAAACCTGTATATGGAAAATTGCAAGTTCGACATCCAGGTAATAAAAAGTGATGATTTCTACTTAACAAACATCTGCTCCGTCCAAGTCCTCAATAGTTCAAGTTACTGCTGACAGATGGCCTATTTCAGTGTTTGAAGAACTCGCCGTGAACTATCATTGTCGCAAAGGTCAACTCTGCGATTTGTCAAAGATAAGGACTGAACGAGAATAAATTCGCTATCACAAAAACGCTTATATCTCTTGAACCAATTGAAAAAAAATCAAAATTTGATCATAGTTAGCTTCGTTATGAACGTCAGAAACATGTGGAACATTTACTTAATAGATATTCCAATTCTCTGTCGCAAAATGTCAAGCGAAGTGAAAACACGAGAATTTATAGTGAAACTTTTTCAAAATAGTAAAAAATGGAGCTTCAAAAGAATCGCAAAAGACGCTCGCGTTCGTCCGGAAACGGTATCAAGAGTTGTTAAACGCTTCAACGAAGATCTTACAATTAACCGCAAGGAAGAAACCGGGAGGAAAAAGGGGTTTCTTAGCCCAAAACAGTGAAGCCATCAGCCTTTTTCAGAAGAATCCTAACCTTTCAGGACGTAAAGTGGCCCAAATAGTGGGTTGTTCGCAGTCAACCGTTCAGAAAATCAAGTCGAGTTGTGGGCTTAGAACATACAAAGTGCAGAAAGTGCCAGACAGGAACGCTGTTAAGAATCAAGTAGCGAAATCAAGAGCAAAGAAATTAAAAAAAGATTTCTTGAAAAATTTTTCCTGTTGCGTGATGGACGACGAAACTTATGTCTTGGCTGATTTTTCGCAACTTCCTGGTCAGGAATTTTATGCTCCAGATTCTCGTGGAAATGTTGATGAACAATTTCGCGTGAAGAAACGAGCAGAGTTTTCTAAAAAATTCCTGGTTTGGCAAGCAATTTGCACTTGAGGGAAAAGGAGCAAATTTTTCGTTGGCCAAGGCTCTGTTGACTCGAAGATATACATCGAGGAATGCTTGAAGAAGCGACTTTTACCATTTTTACGTGAGCACGATGTGTCAACAATCTTTTGGCCAGATTTAGCTTCATGCCACTACAGCAAGGCCACCAAGGAATGGTTGAATGGTACGAAGCTAATGAGGTGGTTTTTGTCCCCAAAGAGGCCAATCCACCAAATTGCCCAGAACTCAGGCCAATCGAAAGGTATTCGGCCCTGGTAAAAAGAGAATTGAAGAAGACTAAGAAATCAACGAAAACATTAGCGGGATTCAAGCAAAAGTGGAAGACAGCATCCCAGAAAGTGACGGAGAACACTATAAGAAGCATGATGGGAAGAATTCCAGAAAAAATCCATGAATTTCGTTAAAAATAGTTCTGGTTTTTTTATTGTGAAAACAGTTTTCATTAGAATTAGAAGATGATTCGAAAATGAGTTTGATTTTCGAAATCGGTCCAGTGGTTCAAAAGATATAAGCGTTTTTGTGATAGCGAATTTATTCTCGTTCAGTCCTTAAGTATTATTTGAACCATGGTCTATTATACCTCAGGAGCAAGCTGAAGTCCTGCCTGTGGAGCAATATTTCCGCTGAGCCGATTGGCGTTTCAATTCCGACAAACACGATCCAAACAGCAAATTTTTCCATATCGCCCATTACCGGAGCCACGCTTCCACCAAATTCAATCTAAATCACTGGCGCCGATGAAATAAATCGTTTTCGCGAGGCCCCAAATTGACTCGTCCAAAAATAAACCGCGGATAACCTAAAAATTTCGCTCGCGAAATTGGGTTCGCACGCGACTAAAAAAAACCGCCAATTCCACACCCTTAATCGCTTCGTCAGATCGTTTAATTGATGAATGCGGAAAGCAAAGGACGAAATTTGCATCCTCGACGCACCCTCCGGCTTTCCAAACGTAATTTGGGGCCGATTTACATAAACATCTCCCTCAAAATTCTGATGGCTTATTTACATTAAACCCACACCTGCATGCGAAAGACACCGCTTAGATTAAGAGTTTATCGTCTAACTGCTTGCGAGACTAACTCTATTGGAACTCATTATAAATGTAAGAGAAAGGTGGGGTGTTGAGAATGTTGAGATTCAACATACTGTTTAGAACGAGGGAATAAGGGCGGGGGATGACAAACAACCCTGCAATTTGAAATTCGCCGAGCTTGCCGAGCTGCAGATGTACGATGTACCAAGGGGCGAAGATTTACGTGGTCTGGAGATGATGAGGTTACTTTCAGAATGGGAAATATGATGCCTCAGAAGATCTTCAAGATGTTGGAGATTCTTTACAGATCATTAAAGCCATCAAAATGTTGTTTATGAACTCCTTTTCCCGTCAGGAATCAGTTTCTCATCTATTGTATTCATCACAGATCTCACATCTCTCCATCTGATGATTAACAGATCAGAGATCCACTGGTGACTTGCTCGCTTACGTCTCACATATATGGCAGCTTTCTACCGAGAAATATGGTGAAACCCTAGCCGTAGCACTGGATATCTCCAAGGCATTCGATCGAGTCTGGCATCAGGGACTCCTCGCCAAGCTTCCATCTTATGGCGTGCCCCCAAAGCTGTGTTCTCTGATAGCTAGTTTTCTCTCAAACAGATCTCTGCATGTGGTGGTCGATGGAGTTTCGTCTGACTCTCTACCCATAAATGCTGGTGTTCCGCAGGGATCAATTCTGGCTCCAACACTATTTCTACTTCACATCAACGATTTGCTGGAAGCAACTTCGTGTCCAGTGCACAGCTTCGCGGATGATAGTACCCTCCATACCGCCTTTTCTTCTAGGGCTCCAATACCAGCCCGCCAAATCAAAAACGAACGAGGAAGAAATGTTAACAACATAAATATGGACTTGGCAGCAATCCTTGAATGAGGATCTAATAACCTGGTAGAATTCAAAGCAAACAAAACACAAGCATGTCTTTTCTCTAGAAAAGCCGATCTTACTGTGCCCAGCATAAAATTGTCGGGAGTGACCATACCATTGAAGTCATCCATTTCGATGCTTGGCATTACTGTCGGCAGTAACCTTTCCTGGGAGAATCACGTGAGATCCATTGCTAAAAGTGCATCCCAAAAACTTGGTTTTCTGTTTCGTGCCAGGAGCTATTTCACCTCAGGTCAGCTGCTTATGATCTATAAGGCACAGATTCGACCTGTCCTGGAATACTGTTCCCATATTTGGAGTGCTGCACCTAAACACACCCTAAAACTCTTGGATTCCGTACAAAAAAGGGCAATTCGTCTCGTCGGTGATGCATCGCTTACAAGCTCGCTCACTTCTCTGGAACACCGTAGAAAAGTGGGCGATCTGTCTCTATTTTATAGGTATTTCCATGGGCGATGCTCTTCTGAATTATCAGCAATCGTTCCCCCTCTGGCAGTCCCTTCCAGACTAACCCGTCAAGTTAAGTGTTCACACCTCTTCGTGGTAACTTTGGAGACCTGCAGAACATCTCTCTTCAAAAACTCGTTCATCCAACGAACAGCGAGGCTTTGGAACACATTGCCTAGGGAGGTGTTCCCCGAGGCATATAACCTCCAGAAATTCAAGAAGAACACCAATTCCTACCTGCTTGCCCTTGGTTCTCACGATGTTCTCTGAACATTACAGGATATTCCTTTTCGTGAAAACCACAACATTAAAAAAAAAAGTCTACGTGAAGGCCATTCTCAGAATATCTAAGGGAGACACAACTAATGAGATGATCAGAAATCAGAAAGCTCCTCATCTGCTTTTCCTGTGATGAGGTGATCAGTAGAATAAGCTTCCAAAAAGGATTCAGAAGGAAGAAAAAATGGGATAGCCATCACCATCAAATAGTTCAACGTTCCATTTTCATTAATGACGTAGTTTCTACTAGTCAAATATAATAAAATACTGGTCTATTCAAAATAAGACCTCTTATTGGAAAACTCTTCACCAATAAAATCGCACCCAGCCAAACAATGATCCCTTGATCGCCCATTTTTCTTCGCAAATCAGATCAGATGTTTATAATCACGAGAACCTGAGTGAGACGGTAACGGTAAACGCGTTCAGCTTTCATGATAAAAGACGAAAACTCTAAATGGAAAAAGCGACATCTGTATTACAAGGGACGCACTATTCTCCTGAAATTTCACCAAGCATCAGTGTCGAATGTTTGAGACCTGCTAGCAAAAAGGTACAACCTTCATATTTATGAACAACTAGCTAGCCTGGCGAACTTTGTTCCGCCCTAATGATACTTACGGTGGATTTCACCCAGAACAGATACACAAAAATAATATGTCATAATATGTCAATCACTAATAATGGCAATTTTGGATTCAGTTATTTCCGCAAATATATTTATTACCCAAACAGAAATTCAAAAACATTTCAAAAATTATGAGGAAAGATGAGAACGGACAATTCACGATTGAAACTAATCGCCAAAATCCGATTTACTTGAAATTTCGATAAAAATTCACTGTGATATTCAACCGCTTTTTGATCTGTTAATAGCCTTTCATGGTACTATAAGCCCTATGTAAATTACACGGTAATTGATGTCATATGTTCTTTTTTCGACCATTTCAAACCACGACGACCGAAATGCTCGAAAAAAGAACAGATGACATCAATCGATGGCCGCGAAAGCCTCAACAAATTCATCGCCATTTAATTGTGATAATGTCAAATATAGCACCTTCACGATTACGTTATTTGGAATAAATAAAACTATAAAAATAACTAATAATCATCAGTCATAATGTGTGAAAAGCGCCATCTGAAGTGGTAAGAACGAAACTTTTCTCATATCTCAATGTAATCTAATCATTTTAGACATCTTTACTCCTACGCTAAGACATTTTGGTTTTAAACAACAGCGCAAAGTTGTAGGCAACTCAAATTACACACTATTACAGTGACTATAGAGGTAATATAGTCACTGTACACACTATTTGTTTATATCGCCATGTTACGCGGAGAATATCAAATGAAGTACCAACGAATAAGCGGTAGCGTAACTGTAACTGTAGCTACATCTAGGAAGAAAAGCATTTCCTGTATAAGTAAAATTTTCATCGATTTTTTCAGAATTTTATTGTGTTTTATAATAACCAGACCGTAGACGAATCTACATATGAAGTTTCATAACAAACAGTCCATCCGATCTCGAGTTATAAATGGTGTAACCAACATCTTTCTTTTATATATATAGATAAGAAAGTTTCATCTATATCATACGATGAGGAATGCTCAGGAGATTTCTTCTGGGAATTTCACTGCCCCGAAAGAAAAAAGTATTGAAGTCATAATGATCTTCAGTCAACTCAATTGGATATAATTGGTGCATCGGCATTTGGAGAAAGATATACATTATCGTTTGGAAAAAACCATCGATTACACCCTATCAAATGAAGGCATCTCTTCTCCGAGCAAAGAATCAGTCTCGATTATTAACGGTTTTTTGGCTCCTGCTTCACAGTACGAAGTCAATCTCGTAGAATTGGATTAGTTAGAGAGATTGTACGCACCAAGTGTTCAGGGATTATCTGTTGAATAATGATGGTGTCTGGATAAATAATTAACGAAGATTAATGGTTGTCTTGATGCGGAGCCATCAAATATTTGCGTGTTCTTCAAAATGATTTACAGCATCATTATTGTATCACATTAGTGGTCCGTTGAAGTATTGATGTGTATATTATTTTTGCCCCCTGCTGTTCACTGCATCCAACACATAGGTATCAGAAAGTTTTTTTCGAACAGGGTAATCACTAGTGTTTGATGTTAATTAATGTAGTTTCTTCGGGTGAACAGCCACATTTCGATTTGTTTTCCTGTTAAGAGGAGAAGTTCTTGACTTTATGTTCTTGTTCGATCTTATCACTGGACCAATAAGGATGTTCAAGAGAGAAGAGAAATTATTGGAATGGAACTGGGTGTCCTTAAAGATTGAATCTGGTTCTTTATGTCTTTTCTATTTTTATCTATCTATACTAATATTATAAAGAGGAAAGATTTGTATTTTTGTTTGTTTGATACGAATAGGCTCAAAAACTACTGGACCGATTTCAAAAATTCTTTCACCCTTAGAAAGCTCCATTATCCCTGAGTGACATAGGCTATACTTTTCACCCGAAAAAAATAAGGATACCTACTATAACTTCAATAATAAAAAAAAAATCAGCCATAATCAGCTATTTTCACGTGCGCTGCAAAAACCGTAAAACTTACGTGGATACAATGTGTGACGGAAATGTACCTCTTAAATAGTTCTACAAAAAAGTCCGCGATAGCATATATCTATCTCCCAAGATTGACTTGCTATTACCTGTTTATGGTAATCAGATGTTTTCCAAAATTATGCACTATTTGGGAGTGTGTTTTTATGAATTGGGCATTGATCCTCATTCAACCTAATAGGTTATTTATCCCCAGTATTTAATTTAGAACGAAATTGCCCTTCACATCATACAATTACAACGAGTACATCAAAAGATATGGCAGAATGAAGTGTTGAAGATGAAACCACCGCGTGAAACAAATTTCTACCCGGCCGAAGCTGGGACGGCCTGCTTGTTCATTATATGGTCACAATTATAAAATGTTTCATTAAATACGAAATATATTCTCTTGGCGAAATTCCTCTTCATTTTTTGGCGAAATCAGGGCGCGCATGAAATCCCGAATTCCGGTGACATTTTGGGGCTTAAGATGTCAACCACCTCTTGTTCAAGTTCGACGAATAACATCAAACTTCCATAAGAACCTCCCCGACTTACAATTTCCCCACATTAATCTTCCCGTCGTAACCTGAGACCGAAAGGATTTGAAAGTCTTAAAACACTTAAGCCTCTTAATTATCACAATACGTAAATAGGTGTTGCATTTAGGAGGTAAGCGTGGGACGATGACACGTCCCGTGAATGTTTTCTCAGCGCCCTCGGCCACAGAAACGTGTTGGAAATAATCGCTCTTCTTCTATCTTCCAGTCGGTAATTTACTGTCACCGGCTTCATTTTTAAAATTTCTTATCTCTCCAGGGTGCCTGTTAGGCGGGTTAATCAAGGTAGCTTAGTCTGAAAAATAATGAGCATCTGGAAAATGAGAAATTTAATCAATCATGAGGAGTGCTCGAGGGTTCGGAGATGTGAACAAAAAGGGAGGTGAGGCTACTGCATGTTCTAGAGATTTCTCAGTGGAAAAATGATAACGATCAAATTTTAAAGTTGCTGTTACGTTCGAGAGCAGATGCGTAAGCTTTATGAGTTTCGAAATCATCGAGCCCCACTGGAAGCAACCATCTTCAGTGTTAGTTCTTCTTAAATGCGAGATACATCATTTCGCCATACTGTCTGTATTTTTTTCGAGTTTAGAGTCGACAATGGCCTTAATCGATTAGGTTCATCTTTATGATTCGGAAGCCGTCATCAAAAACAATTTTGTCAACCGTCCAACGGTCCATCCTTCCAAAGGTTAACCGTCTGACGGTCTAATTATCTAACGCTCCAAAATTCCAACGGTTCAAACGTCTAACTGTCCAACGGTCCAACCGTCTAACGGTCTAACTGTCCAACGGTTCGACCGTCTGAAGGTCTAACTGTCTCCAACGATCCAACCGTCCAATGGTCCAACTGTCTAACGGCCTTACTGTCCAACGGTTCGACCGTCTGAAGGTCTAACTGTCTCCAACGATCCAACCGTCCAATGGTCCAACAGTCTAACGGTCTAACTGTCAAACGGTTCGACCGTCTAAAGGTCTAACTGCCTAACGATCTAACCATCCAATGGTCCAACCGTCTAACTGTCTAACGATCCAATGGTCCAACCGTCTAAAGTACTATTCGTCCAACGGTTAACCGTCCAACGGTTCAACAGTTTAACGGTCTAAGCGTCTAAGGGTCTAACTGTCCAACCTTCTAATGGTCTAACTATCCAACGGTCGGTATGAAAAAGAGAAAAGGGGCAACCCTGCTCTGAAGAGCTGAGGGTAGAATTACGTTAAAGGGGTTTTATACTTATAATTTTGGCATGTGATGTGATCGTCTAGATTGGTAGAACTCTATGTTATGTCGTAGTAATTCAGATTCGTAATAACTCAGATTAGTGAAATATAGGATGGGAAATAATGAGGTAAAATAGATAAATAATACACTAGATTGGACATAAATATGGAACAAGAGCCTTCATCCGTCCAGCACCATAGTTCGAAGAACCATAGCTCTATGAAGGAAAAACGAACAAGAATCAATTGAAACTCAAAGCAACCTTCTAGCATTACAGATGATATGTTTACAATCCATAGAACAATTATTAATAAGACGAGCACTGGTGATATGTACAATATGGGGCTTCCTATACTCCGGTAAGGTTATTACTGGCACAATTGTGATAAAAAGCAGAATCCAATACATCCAAAGTTATCCAAAGGTTATAGGCATATAGGTGTGTCACCTGATTATTAATGAAATTCATAAGAAGTATCCTTGTAGTTCCTAGTGTGAGAATCCTTCCTTCTAAGTGTTATGTGTGAGATCATAGCAGTTGCGTTGGTTTGGAAGTGACGATAAACTCTTTATATTTCCTGTTAACTGATGAACGGTGGAACCAGATCGAAGCAATCCCTCACTTGCCTGGCTCGCCATGGCCCGAAGACGAGGCTTTGTTTACTGGGGACATTCGTTATAGAACTCCCAGAGGAATTCTCACTGCCACTGTTGTGGGGGATGTTTTCCTTGGCACAGACGATATAAACAGTGTACCCTAGGCCTCCAAACCATTGATTATTGTACGTAAAATATTATACTAAAAGCAACAACTCCAAATGCCTATACCATAATGTCAAGTGAATAGTTAAATGTGCAGTAGGCCTTACGAACAGTATAAGAATATTCCAAATAGGTTGGTAGCAGAATAGAGTTCCACAATATTCAATAGAAATGCAATAATAAAATAGAACCATCCAACGGTCCAACCTGCTAACTGTCTAACTGTCTAACGATCCAACGGTCCAACCGTCTAAAGGTCTATTCGTTCAACGGTTAACCGTCCAACGGTCCAACAGCTTAACGGTCTAACCGTCTAAGGGTCTAACTGTCCAACCTTCTAATGGTCTAACTATCCAACGGTCGGTCCAACCGTCTAACAGTCTAACGGTCCAAACCGTCCAAAGGTCTAACTGTCTAACGATCCAACCGTCCAACCGTCTAACGGTCTAACTGTCTTAACGATTCAACGGTCCAACCGTCTAAAGCTCTATTCGTCCAATGGTTAACCGTCCAACGGTCCAACAGTTTAACGGTCTAATGGTCTAACTATCCAACGGTCCAACCGTCTAAAAGTCTAGCTGTCTAACGGTCCAACCGTCTAAAAGTCTAGCTGTCTAACGGTCCAAACCGTCTAAAGGTCTAACTGCCTAATGATCTAACCGTCCAACGGTCCAACCGTCTAAAGGTCCAACCGTCCAACGGTTAACTGTCCAACGGTCCAACTGTCTAACGGTCTAACGAAGTTGATCGTGATGAAATGTCATGGTCAGATGGAGAAAGACATATTGTAAAGTTAATATAAGTTAAAGAATGCATTTTATTTAAACTAAATAAAGTATATGATACTTTGACGAACCCGTTACATGGTGTCAGGTGTGATCTTTGAGGAAGTTATACGATCACAGAAAAATGGAAGGATTTAAAGTACCACGTTCAATGGAGTTTTCCGGTAACATGGCTCAGAATTGGACAACGTGGATCCAGAAATTTGATTTGTACATGCTAGCTGCAATAGACACGGATGCCTCGGAGGAGAAAAAGGTCGCAATATTCCTCAATATAATTGGAGATGAAGGTTTAGAAATTTTCAATACATTGAAATTGAAAGTTTCCACCGCAAAACTAGAAGGCGTCAAAGCTGCGTTCAAGAAATATTGTGACCCGAAGAAAAATGTGATATTTGACCGCTTCAAATTCCTAAGTTGTAATCAGAAGGATGGCCAGTCAATATCCAACTATATAACGGAGATTAAAACCCTTGTGAAGAACTGTGAGTACACCGATGATGAAGAAATGGTGAGAGATAAAATAATTATGGGACTTAAGGACGACAATCTTAGAGAAAAATTACTACAATATGAGAATCTATCACTGAAGAAGGCCGAAGAAATCTGCAACATAATGGAAGTCAGCAAACAACAAGCACAGGCGATAACGGGTAATCAACCCAGAACGGAATATGGTGTTGATGCTATCAACAAAAATAGGAATATTCCTAAGTTAAGTAAAACTAATAATAAATTCTATACTGATAATAAAGAATGTAAACGTTGTGGTTATAAACATAACATTCGTCAATGTCCTGCATTTGGAAAGACTTGCTCATATTGTAAAAAAAATAATCATTTTGCTGCATGCTGTATATTAAAAAAATTAAATGTCAATACGAGGAACAAAGAACAAGAAATAGAAACTATCTCATTGTCTGATGAGATAGATGAATTATTTATTGATATGATTTCTATAAATGAACTAAAATGCAATTCTAAATCTGATGATATTAAAAATAGATTAATGGAGAATGTTCTAATTAATAATTTCATAATATCTTTTAAATTAGACACTGGTGCTGAATGTAATGTGCTGCCAACTGAGCTATACTGTGAAAAACTTGGGTCGCTTGACAGGATCTCTCATACTACAGTTAACTTGATGGCATTTGGAAGGAAGATGGTGCAAGTAAGAGGATCTATAATGTTGGAGTGTATTGTAAGAAACAAAAAATCTCAGCTTCTTTTTTATATAGTTGACAATGCAGATAAGCCAATATTAGGCCTAAAAGCATGTTTGAATCATAACCTAATTAAACATGTTAATTCGATTTCAAAATCTGTATTCAAATCAAAAGATGATATAATCACATCATATAACACAATTTTCAATAAACTGGGATGTTTCCCAGGTAAACCCTGTAAATTAATACTGCAAGATGATGCAATTCCAGTAGTACATAGTCCGCGTAGAATCCCAAAAAAATTAATGCCAAAGCTAAAAGAATCATTAGATGATTTAGTCAAAGCTGGTGTTATATGCCGACAGATTGAACCTACTGATTGGGTAACAATATTGTAATAACTGAAAAAAATGACAAGAAATTGAGAATTTGTCTAGATCCCTCCGATCTAAACAAATATTTAAAACGGGAACATTATCAGATTCCATCTCCTGACCAAATCTTAACTAATTTGAATAATAGGAAATATTTTTCTCTATTGGATTTAAAAGATTCGTTTTATCAAATACCACTGGATGAAGAATCATCTAAACTATGCACTTTTTCTACTCCCTATGGTAGATATAGATTTATGCGTTTACCTTTTGGGATTAACACCTCCGCAGAAATTTTTCAACGTAAGAATGTGGAAATATTTGGTAGTATATCTGATATAGAGATTTATATTGATGATATAATAATCTCAGGGGCAACGGAAGATGAACATGATAAGAAATTACTTGAGGTTTTGGAAATAGCAAAAAAATATGGCATAACATTCAATAAAAATAAATTCCAATTTAAAAAATCAGAACTTAAAATTTTGGGCTTCATTGTGACAGAAAATGGCATTAAAATTGATCCTCAGAGGACCGAAGCCATAGAAAAAATGGAGATTCCTACTAATAAAAAGCAATTACTCAGATTTTTGGGTATCGTCAAGTATTTAGGGAAATTTTTTCCAAATTTGTCAGCCCTATCTGCGCCTTTAAGACAGCTCACACAAGATAAAGTTTTGTTTCAATGGGAAAAGATACATTCTGAGGCAATAAATAAAATTAAAACTCTTCTTATCCAAGCTCCTACTTTAGCACACTATGATGTTAATAAAGAAGTGGTGATACAATGTGATGCCTCTTTAGATGGGTTTGGGGCATGTCTCATGCAAGATGGCAAGCCTGTGGCGTTTGCCTCCAGAACCTTATCTGACACTGAAAAACGGTATGCGAATATTGAGCGAGAGTTGAGTGCTATTGTTTTTGCAGTTGAAAAATTCAATTACTTTGTTTATGGGAGACAAGTAAAAATTCATACGGATCACAAACCATTAGTGAATATCTTTAGGAAAGACATTAATAAAGTTTCTTCAAGGTTACAGCGATTACTATTTAGGCTAATGAAGTATGACTTAAAAGTGGAATGTTTACCTGGTAATCAAATGTTCATAGCAGATGCGTTATCGCGTGCCAGTATAGCAGACCATACATTTAAAGATCATCAGGAAATACATGTTCATAGTTTATCGGAAATACTTCCCATTTCAGAGAGTAAATTATCTGACTTAAAATTAGCTACCAACAAAGATGAAGTACTTGTAGAATTGAAACAATGCCTCAGGCGGGGTTGGAGGAGTTACAAAAAGTTACCTAATGAATTGAAAACTTATCATAGCGTGAAAGATCAAATCTCTGAATGCGAAGGTTTATTATTTTATGGAGACAGATTGATAATACCGAAATATACGAGAAATGAAATGTTAAAAAAGATACACGAGGGGCATTTGGGCATTAATAAGTGTAGAGTTAGGGCCCGAGAATGCTTGTTTTGGCCAGGAATGTCAAAAGACATCCAAAATTATATTCTCAAATGTGAGATTTGCAATTATTTTAGAAATCAAAATGTCAAACAGCCCTTATTACCCCATGAATTTCCTAAGAGGCCTTGGGAAAAGATAGGCATTGATATATTCGAGTTCAAGAACAAAATATATTTGGGAGTTATTGATTATTATTCGAAATGGATTGACTTCAAAAACATTAAAACAAAAAACATTAATGATGTCATAAGTTCCCTCATGGAAGTATTCGCCAGTTCTGGGTTTCCAAATAAAATTATCTCAGATAACAACCCGTTCAATTCATACATCTTCAAACAATTTGCTGAAAATTTCAATATTAAATTGATACATTCCAGTCCAAATTACCCAAGGAGTAATGGGATGGCGGAAAAGGCTGTTAGTATATGCAAAGACATCTTAAGGAAATCTAATGTAGATAATGGTAATGTGTATATGTACTTACTCAAATATCGTAACACCCCTATACCTGATATTGGCTTGTCTCCTGCACAACTATTCTTAAATAGACGTCTTAAGGACACACTCCCAACTAAAGATTCCTTACTTAAGCCAGAAGTAGTTGATTATGATAATTTAAAAAAGGTTATCACCAAACGCCAGCTTAAACAGAAATATTATTATGATCGTGTCAGTCGACCTTTAAAAAATGAGGCTAGCAAAAATATATATTTTAGATTGAATAACTCCTGGAATAAAGGTACAATTGTGTCAAAATGTAATGAGCCTAGGTCTTATTTAATTGCTGATGAAAACAATAAGATATTTAGGAGGAATAGGCAACACTTTATATATCGTGACATATCTAATGATACAGAATCCAATGAAAATGGTGATGAAAGTACGAATTCACCATACCTTTTAAGGAATAGAAATTTCTTAAAGAAGCCTGATAGGCTTCAATATTAACAATTCTTTTTTTTTATATTTGGGGAATTTAGGGAACTTTCAGATTGCATAAATTTTATTTGCTTTTTTTTATATACATGTTTTTTTTAGAGATAGTTTGACCTCTCTTTAGTGAACTGAAAGGAGGGGATGTAAAGTTAATATAAGTTAAAGAAGAAGAAGAGAAGTGACGGATGATGCATGACAGGAGACACATGGAAGGCGGTCGACTGTCAGGGTGACGCGCAGCATCCGGTAGACGAGCTAGACACTTAAAGAGCGACATTGTTAATTACTACAGTTGTAATAAACGTACTAGATAGATATTTCAGTTATTTTATTTAAACTAAATAAAGTATATGATACTTTGACGAACCCGTTACAATATTCAATGATTTCAATTCATTGAAATCATTACAATTATTTGAATTGAGCTATCCTTTATACATAGTGATGCTAAGAACAATCCTAGTCTACATTTCTCCAAAGATATCATGTGAATTGTCGTAGGAAAAGTCTAATTTGAAATTGAACCAATAACCACTGAACTGTAGGTTCTTCTTTCAATCCCAGTCAGTATATTAAAGTTGACGGAAACCTATCTCTCCCTTTGCTGTTTATATAGCCTGCTCGATCGCAGTCAGCATTAAAACGCATCTCACGACTGAAGTGTCAGTATACGCACTCGAAAACCCCATTAAATATACACATACGTATGTCTGCGCTGAAAAAGCTGGGTACTTCACCCGACCAAGCGCGTATTCCGATAGTTATTGCTCTTGGAACCCATCCAATATTTGTTTTGAATATATTACCAGCCAGAGCTCTTTGCTTAATGTAATGGGGAGTTAGTCGATATGCAAGCCTACAAGAATATTGTCAACATATCAGTTATTCGGCAAACAGGATTTATGTTGACAGGCGCGTGAAAAATGTTTGTTTTACTTCACGAATTTGCTAATGTCAGGAAAATTAAACTTTCAACAGAGACGTTTATTCTTCTGGCATCTGGCACAGAGTCTGAGGTATTTATCAGAGGCTGGGATTCCTGAATGTCAAACATGTCGTGAATAATAAGAGCTTTTTTGTGGTGCGACGACAGTCTGTTCTAATTTTGTTCGGTTCTTGTTTGTTCATTGGTTAACCCGAGATAAAAAACTTTCGAACGTACTGCAAGTTTCAGCAACTATTTTCCATGACTTTTGAGTTATTGAACTGGCTTTTGTTCCTTTTTATCATCATATTACCTTCGTTTACGTTTTCAATTTTGTACTCAAATAAACGAAGAGTTTTGATTCATAGTTTCCTTTCGTTTAATGCCCTGTTCTATTGCCCATGATTCCACTTGTACATACGTCTTAGAAAACAAAAAGCACCATCAAGAACTATTCTTAATCGACATCTAAACGTTACTTTCGAATGGCCCTTAATTTAAGCTCCCAGCCTTGAGTTCGCCGCCATTTACGACGGCTAAGAGCTAATTCCACATTGTGTAAGTCAAATCAAGGGGATAAGATTCGAGTTAATCCTGTCAACCGAAGAATATTGATTCGGTCATTTCAGACTCGATTGCTCGGAAAGTTGATACTCTGTCGTTGCCAGTGGAATTTTCATGGACGTTTCGCGAACGACAAAGGCTGACAAAAAGAAGGTATTTTAACGTCGTCGAGTCGACTTAACGTCCCTCAGATCGGAAGAATGAAGATGTTCGGTTGGAATATGTAGAATAAAGATGAGGAGGTGTTTTTGTATCGAGAAATACACCTTGACAGTAAATTGAGGCATTACATTTCAATTTAAGATCAAGGTTTTAGAAAGAAAGAAGATTTTTTCAATCTTTGATCTACCTATCCCAAGGTGAGCATGAGGAACTGTTTAAATTCATTTTTTTTTGGTAGAACATAGATAGTGTAGCAAGGAGTAAATGATTGAAATTGGGAGAAAAAAGAGAAGAGTTCACAATTTTTTTCAAAAAATTTGTTAATAATGTGTTTGTCCATCGCGGTTATTTATAAGCAACATGTCTTGGCATTGATGCAATAAGATGGTCTATTTCATCCCAAGCTAACTGTACCTCATGTTGCAGATTATTTGTCAGTTAGTATATTTTCAGCTCTTTACAGATTCGAAATTTGAGAACGACTTCATCAAGCTGTTTGGCGTCGCCACAATTCGAAATTAAACTATTCAAACCGCCAACTAGATGACGGAATGACCGAATTCTGCGAGAATAAATTCAATTACGAAAATTAATCATCAACTATTAATTAAGCAGGATCGATAGTTCTCTTCTATATCAGAACTTTCATTACGGCTGATTGATCCTGATGCATGTCGAGCATTTCCAATTAACGAATTCACAATTCACTGCAATTCCGGGAATGATAACTCGCGAATTGCGGGTAAAATGTGCCATGACATACATTTATTTCAACGACTTGTCATTTATTCGAATCCATCAAATCACAAATTTTCTCTTCTGCTCTTTACATCAATATGGAATGAATGTGTCTGTATTAATTTTGTTTTTGTTTCAGGTATGTAATGAGATGTGAAAATTCGCCTTCTTTATATTGGGTGAGTTGAAAATAATCCCAAATATACACCCTTCAATTTTGGATGAAAGTTCGAAATATCTATGCTTGATAAATTTCAATTCATTTGTCAAGTTATAAAAGGAGTAGTCCTACAACTTCACGCAGCTATTGGTCATAATATCGTTTTTCTGTATGATAATGCACGGCCACATAATATCACTAATCCAACCGAGCACGCTTTGGAACAAAGATCAGAGATCTCTTGCCACGACTTTGGCATGAAATTGAGCAGAATATTCTAAAAAACTTGGTGTATAATTGGTATAAAATTCAAAAATACAATCCATGAATCCACTTCTCTGGAAAAATAAAAATTGTCGGTGTAGAAAATTTCGTCTAGTCGAACCATAAACTATTTTTAGAGAACTCATTTAGATCTCACGGCAGATTCCCTAAGGACATTAACAAACTTACCGCGTGTCCGAAATAACAGACTCGCGTCATTTGGATTTCCAATCGCCCATAAAACTGTCGTCTGTGCAGCAAAGGATAAAGGAACATGATGTTTCGCCATTATTTCATTCAAGTGTGAAGCAGCAAGTTGATGAGGAGATGTCAGTTTTCTCGGGCAAGAGTTTCAATAAGGAACTGGCAAGATTTGAATTACGCGCCATGTCACATGATTATGACGTTACAGATCGAAAGTGGACAGATGGGAGGCAGTAAACATGGAGCATTACACGGTTGAAAAAAATTCTTAGCCTACTATAGAACCAAACAAAATTTCAATGTCAAAATATTTTATTACTCAACATATTCTCCTCTTTATTGAATAAATTTATTACGGCGAACCTGCAACGTCTCTAGACCTTTCAAAAAATGTTTCTTCTTGCTCTGCAAACCAGTCCTCCACAGCTTTTATTACCTCCTTGTTGGAAGAAAATTGACGACCCTTTAAATATTTTTTCAGTTGAGGAAAGAGATGATAGTCGGACTAAGCCAAATCTGGTGAATAAGGGGGAGGTTCTAGTAATTCTAACCCTAAGTCACGAATTTTTTGCATGGCAACATGAGATTTGTGTACTGGGGCGTTGTCCTGTAAAAACAAAATAACTTTGGATAGCTTTCCGCGTCTTTTCTCTATAATTTTTTCCCGTAGATTGGTCAGTAATGTCGAATAGTAATCTCCAGTTATTGTTCTGTCCTTATCCAAAAAATCAATCATGAGTACTCCATGACAATCCCAAAAAACTGAAGCAAGAACTTTTTCCAGCAGAGTTTTGGACACTCTTTTGGTGAACATTCAAACATTTGGGTATCCAATTTGCAGAAATTTTTCTCATGTCCAAATTGACGTGACCTATACAGGGTCTTTCACGAGGAACCTCACCCATATTTATACGGGAAACTACTGAACGTATTTTCATGAAATTCAGCACTTATAAGTATTTCACGATGCTGATGAAATCTAAAATATTTTCAAGGCATGAGCACCTCCGGTTTTTCCGGAAATGACGTCAACTTCCGTTTTTCAAATTAGAACACCATTTTTTATTGCAGAAATAGATTCCTTAGAAAATTTCAAGTTATTTTGATGTAACATTTTTCAGTTTTGGTTGGAAAATTCTCTCTGAGCGGGAAAATTCGAAAAAAAAATCGAAAATAGAGCTCCGCTGAAACAAGAATAACTTCGAGGTTTTTGGATGGAAAATTTTCATTTTTGGAATTTTTCAAGATGTAAGATTGATGTATCCACTTTAAAAATCGAAATCGCGATTCATGATACAGGGGGTGAAAAAATCGCTTTCAAATTTAGGGATGACAAAATCGTGAAAAATCAATTTTTTCAAATTAGAACCCCATTTTTTCATGGCAGATATTGAATCTACGTTAAAAAAATAATGTGAGTGTATGCATCACACCCTCGCCCTAAAGTGGATATTTTCTGGGTTATTCACAAAAAACTGTTTTTCGTCTTGAATTTTCAGCTATTTCTTTTCCCTTCACGTCAAAAAGATGAAATTTTCAGGAACTGTTACTTAAACCATGTTTTAGATTATACTACCCTAATATGCAAGAGAAAAAAGTTACAGGTTGTTCCTAAATAGATGGCGAATTTGGATTCGAATTTGTATCGGAAACCTCTTTATTTCAACTAATCGGCCATCGGTTTTCTCTTCAGTGATAAATAAATAATTCCTTATGAACCATATGCAAAAACTTACCATGTTTTACATTCTTTTTTTTAATGATAGATATCATTAATTACATCTGCCAAATTCCTCTTTATTCAGTAGCATTTTGTGTTTACTATTAATTTGGTGATAATTCGTATTAAGTTATAAAATCGATCACTATGCCTAATTTTACCAATGAAGATTATTTAAATCTCATTCTACTTCATGGAGAATGTAATAAAGTTGTAGATAGAACGATTCGACTGTTCATTGAGAGGTTTCCTGACCGACCCAGACCAACGAGAGATACCATTAACAGAACCATGACAAACTTGAGAAATGTCGGATCTTTCGTTAAGAAAACTACAGCATGGTTCAAATAACAGTTCCTGAAAATTTCATCTTTTTGGCGTGAAGGGAAAAGAAATAGCTGAAAATTCAAGACGAAAAACAGTTTTTTGTGAATAACTCAGAAAATATCCATTTTAGGGCAAGGGTGTGATGCATACACTCACATTATTTTTCAACGTAGATTCGATATCTGCCATAAAAAAATGGGGTTCTAATTTGAAAAAAATGATTTTTCACGATTTTGTCAACCCTAACTTTGAAAGCGATTTTTTCACCCCCTGTACCATGAATCGCGATTTCGATTTTCAAAGTGGATACATCAATCTTACATCTTGAAAAATTCCAAAAATGAAAATTTTCCATTCAAAAACCTCGAAGTTATTCTTGTTTCAGCGGAGCTCTATTTTCGATTTTTTTTTCGAATTTTCCCGCTCAGAGAGAATTTTCCAACCAAAACAGAAAAATGTTACTTCAAAATAACTTGAAATTTTCTGAGGAATCTATTTCTGCAATAAAAAAATGGTGTTCTAATTTGAAAAACGGAAGTTGACGTCATTTCCGGAAAAACCGGAGGTGCTCATGCCTTGAAAATATTTTAGATTTCATCAGCATCGTGAAATACTTATAAGTGCTGAATTTCATGAAAATACGTTCAGTAGTTTCCCGTATAAATATGGGTGAGGTTCCTCGTGAAAGACCCTGTATGATGAACGCGTTCGTATGGAATCTTCAGTGCTTCAGATATCCGTTTTAGCCCAATTCGACGGTCTGATAAGATCATGTCATGAACTGCATCGATATTTGCGGGGACTGACACAGAAACTGGCCTTCCCGATCGGTCATCATCTTCAATGGAAAATTTACCTCTTTTGAAGCTTGCAGTCCAATTTTTCACGGTCGCATACGAAGGACATCGATATATATATATATATATATATATATTCTTATGAAATGGAGCTGTACAGATTTGATTCCAAATTTGGCATGTGTCTCGAAAAGGCAACAAGGAACAGATCATTCAAACAAACATATTGATCCATTCCCCGCTCCTAATTTCAGTATTAGCAGAGGAATGTCAAACGGGGCACCATACAGTTCTGCGTATGATGCAAGAGCACAGATAAAAACCTCAGCAAAAACTCTGTCTCCCCGTATAAGTGTAGGGATATTGGATTTGTGTACAAATATTCATATTGGAGGGCATCTTCTTCGAATGTAAATCCTTCTTCATTTCTTCAAAGAGGTTGACAAAGCATTTTTAAATAATCTGAAACAAAAACCAAAGGGAGAAAAAAGGAAAAGCAAAATGCACTAATATAGGTATTCAAATTGTTTTGAAGGTACCAACCCATCTCAGAAATGAATCAGATACTGAATGAATAGAGTTGAAACCATCTGAAAATTTATATATTGGACAATTATTGACCAAATGGTCAATAGTTTGCTCTTCATGCCCACACTCACATCTCGGGCTATCAATGGCATTCCATTTGAAGAGCATACTATTACAACGTCCATGACCTGTCCTAAGACGATTCAGAAGACACCAATTTTTCCTAGACAGATGAAAACCGGGAACTTTCTCTGAAGGATCGAGAATTAAACTTTTATTGAAAAAATCATATGAAGTCCATTCCGAACTCCAAATTTCTTTATGATTTTTTTTAGAATAAAGAAAATGATTTATCCATAGAGGCTTTCGAGATTTCAATCTAGCCAGTCTTGTATCTGGCATATAACTCATAATAGGAAATGAATTTGGAGAGGAATGAAATTTATCCCAAGACTTCATGGCAGCAACCTGTCTACGAATATGAGGAGGTATTATATTAGAAAGAACTGGTAACCAAGCTAATGGTGTAGATTTAATGGTTCCAGTTATAATCCTCATAGAAATATTGAGTTGCCCATCAATTTTATGGACATGGGAACTATTCAACCAAACAGAACAGCAGTATGCAGCTGCAGAAAAAACCATGGCTAAAGCAGCCGTACGAAGAGTGGTAGCATCGGCACCCCAGTAGTACCAGCTAATTTTTGAATTAAATTATTCCTCGTCTTCAACTTTAAACGTAAACTTTCCAAATGAGCATATCTTCGTAAATTTGCTCACCTCTTAACCCTTTTAAATACAGGTACTTGATACTCGATACACCAATTTTTCGATTTTTACAATTTCGGTGGACATCTTTTTTTTTAAATTTATTGCGTAACTCTGGTTTACTTTTTTGACGTCGAACTCCACACTGACACTTCTTATAAGTTATTGTTCGTTGATATGGTATCGCAATATTTTGTTTATGCCTGGAACTGGTCTAGGCTAACTAGATATCAATACATTCTCGTAACACAGTTTCTTGTGCCTCATTTGGAAGCTATTCATCTTGACGTCATGTAGGTTCAGCAAGACGGTGCCACATGTCATACCGCCTGTGAAACATTGACGATCATGCAATCATCTTTGAATGAACTCAGAGTGTTTGAAAACTGATAACTCGATGCCAAACTCGACCATACAGTCTTCACCCTCACAAAGGACCCCGCACTTTTAGTAGGTAAAGTGGCGACCGGTCAAATTTTCTGAAAATTTAGTATGTTGTTGTACCCGACTCATTGACCGAAAGTGTCAATGGACCCAACCCAATCCTATGGCTAGTTTTCTAAATACGGGGTGTTAAAGTTTAAAATTGCCCAGATTTTCGGATTTATTTGCTAATTATTAAGAGTTACATTGGATTTCTGTTGCATACACACGTTTACTTCATGTTCTAGGTATGAAATTAGAGGATACGTATGATTAAAAATATTTATATTTACCGGGTGATTCACGAATATATGACGGTAGTTTTTTCCCAAAATTCACTTTTTCTACTGTGACGTCAGGAGGGCATATTTTTGAAATGTTCTTTCCGATTTAGTATTATAACGACAAAATATTGCACAGTGCATATTTTTATACAGGGTGTTTCACAGAGAGAACCACTAGACATAATCATATTTTTTTAGGATTAATTCGAAATCCTGTATTTTTGAATTGATTTTTGGGAAAAGTGATACCACAAACATATGTGTGTCTCTAATCTCCAAAATATTCAGGGTGGTTTATTCATAGGAAGGTATTCAATTCTGGGAAAAGTACAAAAAACATGAACACCCTGTATTCGAAAATTTCCTCGGTCAAATGCAACTATTTTATCACTATATATTGATTCCCACAACATCTCCCGAGGTATGAATTTTAAATCCGATACTATGACCAGTTTTCGAGATACAGGGCGTAAAAGCGGAGAATAACTTATTTCATCATTTTTTTTTTAATTGAAAAGCCGGATTGATTTTATGTTGCGCCCATGAGTTCAGTATGAGTACAGATCAGATGCACAAGGAAAGGTTCAGCTAAAATATTTACTGTTACAGGGTGATCCACGAATAAATCACAATAGCTTTTGCAAACACTTGATAATTCTACAGTTTCATCACAGAGAAATTATTCCATGAAGTTAATACCTCCTCGTTCACAATTTTCAGTCTGAAATACTTCATAATAATTAGGTACTTTTCATACAGGGTGAGTCATAAATAATATGCTTTGAAATAATTGAAAGGAGAACTTTTCTGGTGAATTTTGAATAACTGTCTAACATTACATCAAGTGAAGTATTTCAGACTGAAAATTGTGAACGACTATAGGTATTAACTTCATGGAATAATTTCGCTGTGACGAAACTTCAGAATTATCGAGTGTTTGCAAAAGCTATTGTGATTTATTCATGAATCACCCTGTAACAGTAAATATTTTAGCTAAATCTTCCCATGTGCATCTGATCTGCTCTCATACTGAACTCATGGGCGCAACATAAAATAAATTCGGCTTTTCAATTTAAAAAAAAAATTGATGAAATAAGTTATTCTCCGCTTTTACGCCCTGTATCTCGAAAACTGGTCATAGTATCGGATTTAAAATTCATACCTCGGGAGATGTTGTGGGAATCAATATAAAGTGATAAAATAGTTGCATTTGACCGAGGAAATTTTCGAATACAGGGTGTTCATGTTTTTTGTACTTTTCCCAAAATTGAATACCTTGCTATGAATAAACCACCCTGAATATTTCGGAGATTAGAGACACACATATGTTTGTGGTATCACTTTTCCCAAAAATCAATTCAAAAATACAGGATTTCGAATTTATCCTAAAAAATATGATTATGTCTAGTGGTTCTCTCTGTGAAACACCCTGTATAAAAAATATGCACTGTGCAATATTTTGTCGTCATTATACTAAATCGGAAAGATCATTTCAAAAATATGCCCTCCTGACGTCACAGTAGAAAAAGTGAATTTTGGGAAAAAACTACCGTCATATATTCGTGAATCACCCGGTAAATATAAATATTTTTAATCATACGTATCCTCTAATTTCATACCTAGAACATGTAGTAAACGTGTGTATGCAACAGAAATCCAATGTAACTCTTAATAATTAGCAAATAAATCCGAAAATCTGGGCAATTTTCAACTTCAACACCCCGTATTTAGAAAACTAGCCATAGGATTGGGTTGGGCCCATTGACACTTTTGGTCAATGAGTCGGCTACAACAACATACTAAATTTTCAGAAAATTTGACCGGTCGCCACTTTACCTACTAAAAGTTCGGGGTCCTTTCTGTTTACCCCTGTATCCCCTCTATTTAAGGGCGTAATCC
Source organism: Adalia decempunctata (assembly GCA_951802165.1). Classification (NCBI taxonomy): domain Eukaryota; kingdom Metazoa; phylum Arthropoda; class Insecta; order Coleoptera; family Coccinellidae; genus Adalia; species Adalia decempunctata. The sequence continues at coordinate 4,511,636 of OX637701.1, forward strand.
CATCTAAAAAGAGTCCCCATCTTCATGATAAACTGAGTTCGCCTCCCAAACGACGAGATTCTCCAAATTATTATTCGAACCACTTCGCCCTTAGCGATTTCGGCCGCGCGAGCTTTAGAACACGGATATAAGTGGCAGAAAGGGTTGCCGTAGCAGGTACTCTCCCCCAGAGCACCCTTGAGATCAACTTAGGAGTCCGCAGCGAATAGACCACCCTGGCACCGTGTTTATTAGCCACTTCAATGAAAAGTTCACTTTTATGTATGGGTATGGCGATGAGCACGCGCTCCTGTAATTCCGAAAGGCTCGTGGGGCCTCGATGATATGCAGATATCCTTGTTTGCTCGGCGATATCGTGATTCTGGAGGGTTGCGGGAATGTAGTTTTATTTTGGAGAGGAAAATTGGTCTTTTTTCGTGTAGAATGTTTCTGGTTTCTGGGGGAAATGTGGGAGTAGAAATTCGAATAAATTCTGAACAAATTGAAAAATATACTAACTGACAATGAAACTGCAACACCCAGAACGACCTGTTCAATTTTTTTTTCGGTAAACACATAGATAGTATAGCAAGGAGTTAATTAAAGGACCCCGCACTTTTTCTATGGCAAATGGCGTTCCGTCAGATTTTCTAAAATTTTGGTATAATGTAGTACTCGACCTACTGATCAAAAGTGTCCATGACCTCAACTCAATCCCATGACTAGTTTTTGAGATACAGGGCGTTGAAGTTGTGAATTACCCACTTTTACTAGGCCCGTATCTCGGAACAGAATCGAATGAACTTCAATTTTTCTCAAGAAACATTTCATTACATCCCCAAGGAGCAACCATATAGAGGAATATGACCGAAAATCGTTACGAATACAGGGTCATCCATAATTGAATGCATGCCCGATTTTGAAAGTATAAAATATGTCAGTTTCAGAGCGAGACCGTTCACAAAATGAACTATTACACTAGATATGTTGTTGTTACATCGAAAAAGTCTGAAATACACAGAATTCATACTGGGTGATCCATTATTATAGAAACTAGTCTCAAGGAGGGTTAAATGGACACCCTGTATTTATGGATTGATTCAAGGTGTTTGTTTAATTTTTTTAGAACATATTATCATGGACTTCAAAGAATACAGGGTGATTCAGTCATGAAATGAACTTTGAACCTCACAAAAATACCCAAAAACCACCTTTTTTTTTCATCACCCTGTATTTCAAGATTAACTCCGACGAGGTGGGAGTTTTCTTTCACCACTGTACTTGATATAAAAACATCAATACGGCTAAGAGTTTTTATCCACTTCCTATGACCAGATTTTTTGTTATGCTGGAATAAGAATAGAATAACATAAATAAATAATTTTCATATTAGATTAAAAAAAAATCTGCTCATAGGAAGTGCATAAAAACTCTCGGCCGTATTGATGTTTTTATATCAAGTACAATGGTGAAAGAAAATTCCCACCTCATCGGAGTTAATCTTGAAATACAGGGTGATGAAAAAAAGGTGGTTTTTGGTATTTTCGTGAGGTTCAAAGTTCATTTCATGACTGAATCACCCTGTATTCTTTGAAGTCCATGATGATATGTTTAAAAAAAATAAACAAACACCTTAAATCAACCCATAAATACAGGGTGTCCACTTAACCTTCCTTGACAATAGTTTCTATAATAATGGATCACCCAGTATGAATTCTTGGTATTGCAGACTTTTTTGATGTAACAACAACATATCTAGTGTAATAGTTCATTTTGTGAACGTTCTCGCTCTGAAACTGACAAATTTTTAACTTTCAAAATCGGGCATGCATTCAATTATGGATGACCCTGTATTCGTAACGATTTCCGGTCATATTCCTCTATATGGTTGCTCCCTGGGGATGTAATGAAATGTTTCTTGAGAAAAATTGAAGTTCATTCGATTCTGTTCCGAGATACGGGCGTAGTAAAAGTGGGTAATTCTCAACTTCAACGCCCTGTATCTCGAAAACTAGTCATAGGATTGAGTTGGGGCCATGGACACTTTTGATCAGTAGGTCGAGTACTACATTATACCAAAATTTCAGAAAATTTGACGGAACGCCATTTGCCATAGAAAAAGTGCGGGGTCCTTTGGAGAAAAAAATCGTGAAGGTTTTTTCATGTAAACATTTTTTGTTACTTAGATATTGTAGTCGTTTTTGCAATTTTTTTAAATTTTACAACAAACCTGTTCGAGGAGATCCAAAGTCGATGTTTAGTGGTTGTTAAAATGACTGGAGCATGTGTACGAAAAAATTTTTCGCCAGCTAAGTGAATTTGAAAGAGGCTTCTCTTATCTTCAGTCGCAGCTCCTCTTCACTCGAACATTCTCGGGCGTAAACAATTTCTTTGAAATAACCCCAAACGAAAAAATCGATGGGATTAAGGTCAGGTGAACGTGGGGGCCACTTCGTCAAACTATGATATTCCAAAACGACGGCGCCCTGTGTCACTACGCAACTCGAGTCCGTAATCATTTGAATGAGCGATACCCGAACAGATGGATCGGACGCAGTCGACCAATCAAGGGGCCCCCACGTTCACCTGACCTTAATCCCATCGATTTTTTCGTTTGGGGTTATTTCAAAGAAATTGTTTACTCCCGAGAATGTTCGAGTGAAGACGAGCTGCGACTGAAGATAAGAGAAACCGAACGTGTCCTGAGAGAAAATAGGGCAGGTTTTATGCGATTGAAAGAAAATTTTCTAAGAAGGTGTAGAATGTGTATTGAGGCTGGAGGTGGCCACTTTGAACACCTACTGTAAATTTTATAAATAAATTTCTTTTTATTTAATTATGATATGTGATTTATTGCCATACCTTTTTATTTTCTTTATCTAGAACTTTTCTCGACCAACATCTAAAGCTAATTTTCATTAATTTTCAGCATTTTCTATCATAACTTGATTAAAAATATCTTAAAATGGCAAAAAATAATTTTGTAGAAAATGTCTAGTTCTTTGATTTTTTCCACTTTGAAGGCTAATTCTAGCAAAAGTAGAGTGTTAAGTACCATTTTTTATCGATGATTCTGAAAGCTGACTGTTGAGCGCAATTTTTGAGCATACTAAGAAACCGTGAATTAGCCTTTGTACATTTTTAATTTTGATTCGAAAATTCAGATCATAATCCAATTTACGTAACTTTTTCCCTTGAGACCAACATTTCCACAATTTTTATCAAAGTTACGACTCTGGTTATTTTATGTATAAAAGTACAATTCATGGGGATTGAGTTACATAAAGAATTTCACAGAGAAGTCTTGTACTTTTTTTTTAATATCTTTTTTAAGATGGTCAAGTCGAAAATTCTCAAAGTTCATAAAAAAATTCATAACTCGAAAACCGTGAAAAATAGCATAACTTACATGGGGGTGATTCGAATAGCCCATGACACGAGGGACCTGTTTCTTTCTTTTTGACGTCAATCTCTTGGCCATCCTGTATGCTTCACCCAAAAAAAATAGAGTTTTAAGAGCTCCTTTTGCAGTTTCTTTGTCAGTTAGTATATCGTCTCTTTATGAGTGCATTAGACTTTGAGGAGGTCTAACACCTTGCTTGGAACAATTTATGAGATTCGAAAATTGATTTGAGCATTGATCGTACCCTGAAAATGATTTGTTCTTGCAGGCGCATTTAAAAATAATTAATCCGATGACGTATTCAATAATGTCGCCGAAAGCATCTAATAAAACGGTTTCCCCAATCATTAAACAACAATGGAGCAATCTGCGATGCAAATCTTCAACGTCGCATATCACACTTCACTTTTCTTTCATGTTGCAATTCCCCTGACACGTTCTAGATTGAATTTGCACTTAGACCATAAATCTATCACACCATCCTCAGGACGTTCGCTGATATAGAACAGGTAAAAGGCGTAACGACTTAGCATACAATTGAAATTAGTCAAAGAAAAAGTGTGGACTTGAGGATCGCTGCTTTTATTTATGGGTATTAGGACTGCTTCCCACCTTTAATGAGCCCACCACATTCTTCGATTTTTATTGAGCGAAATATACGTATAGATAGACTACACTTTGGTTCAAATAAGATAGGTCATCGAAGGTTTCAGTGTTCAATAAAACATGGTTTGCTGTAGCAACGTCTTGAAAAATGTTTTGATTTAAAAAATATTCATTTTGTAAACTCCCATCTGTCAATTTTCGATCTGTTACGTCATAATAATGTGACATTATGACTGTCAAACATGGCGCGAAATTCAAAATTTCGCTCTCGAAACATTGTTTGAAATGCCTGGTGAAAACAAGGAGCCTCAAACTTAATGCTTGGGTCGTTTATTCTGCAATTCAACAAGGACCTATCGGCAATATCGATAAGGTAGACTGACCCTGACATCATCAAAAGCCAAGCTCTTTCGTGGAGTGTTTTTCCGAACCTCTCTCCCAACCGAACACACAATCGAAGTTTACTTAGGACCTTTTCATGTTTGTTTTGATTTCTCTGTCAGCAAAAGAGAAGCGAGGGCAAATATTAACGGAATCGTATTATCTTTGTATGTTTTGTATTTTGAAACCGTCGAAATTACAAGGAAATCACCATATCGTATTCGATCAAGCAAATCGTGGAATTTCCAGGGATGTTTACGAACTGAAATTAAGATTTAATCACATTTGCTCCCTGGGCACGAATCAAATCATCAACCAGAGGCGACTCGTGGTCAGGGGACGTGAGAAGGCAAATTTTGAGGTCAATTAATTATTCAATGAATAATTATCGTGATTGCTAGGTTAGATTATAGGAAATAGTTATTTTCCTAACAAGTGCGGAAAGTGATATTTTCCCGCACGAAACTGCCGTTACCCGAACGACGCGAAGCGGAGTTCGGGTAAGCAGTTGAGTGCGGGAAAAACACTTTCCGCACGAGTTAGGAACAATATTTTTTCTACAAGCGCTTATACGAGATCGATTTCAACACACAGATCAAATGTGAATTGATCATTCTAAATACACATGAATGACAAAAGTCTCTGACAAGTCGTTACCATTGTACTCTCATCGTTGACCTTCGGTCCATAGAGACTACAAGCCTATGAAATAAATTTAAACTGTAATAATATTCATAAATTCTTTATTAATTGAAAAGAAAACTAGACTAACATGACATAAAAATGAATTTTGATAAGGAATCTATGTACATTCTGTTTCTTCCCATTATTATCAATATATTCATTAGAAATATTCAGTTATTAGTTATATTTATTGTAAACGTGCAGTTGGTCGCGTTATGCAAATTTATAGCAGAAGCCATCATATTGGTCGAAGTCAGCTGCTCCTTGGAAGATAATGATTCTGTATTACAGCTTGAAGAGGAAGAAGCAAAACGTTGAATATTTGCCATCATATTGTTCGAAGGCTCTTTGGAAGGTAATGATTCTGTATTACAGTTTGAAGAGGAAGAACCATTCAAATTAAGAATTTTAGTGGACATTTTTTTTTCTGGTTAATAGATTCTTCCAAGTATCCCTCAGCAACAGCAGTTGACTTCCATCCTCCTAAACGTTTAATATTTGTGATACCTTCTCCACAATTGGGGAAAGTAGCCGAGGAGCGCCTAAAACTGTGTCCTGTGTATAATTCCGGATTTTGTAGGCGTAAGTAAGCTGCAATTTCGGACGGTATTTTTCCTATTGTATTGATTCCGACAGGTTGAATCTTACATTTTCCCCGATTATACTTTATGAAAATTCGGCGATGAGGTATTTCCTTTGGACGTAAATTCATATATTTTCTGTATATGTTCAGAAAATATCCATTATTGGTGTCTTGGGATATAACAAACGATCTTGGTGAATGATTTTTGGAGTCCTTAATATTGACGATGATCAAGTCTCCTTTATCATCTATATCGTCGATGGTGAGTTTTGTAAGTTCCTCTCGTCTGCAGGCACCAGCTAATCAAAAAATTGTTACCAACTTCATCATCAAGTAAATTTCATCAGATGCCTCACTCATGAATTTTGTTATTTCCTCTTCATTAAAAGTTTTGGCCTTTTTTGGACGAAATCCTATATTCTGTCGTTTAATGAAGGCAGTTAATTTATGGAATTTTCCAATATCCAAATCCTGTTTCAGTTTACAAACACTCTTTATCATTGAATATCGGGACCATAATGTGTTTGGTCTACAAATTTTGGACATTTCCAAAAAATACGCCGAAAACACTTCCTCCTTCCTCGGTTGAACCTTTTTGGAATTACACCAATCAATGAATTCTGAATATTGCTTCTCATATTTTATCTTCGACTTGGCCGGTAACAAATTTAAACTCGCTTCATAAGAAGCTGCTAATATTTCTTCGGGCAGGCCATAATCAGATCCCGAAGTATCCATTTTACCGGAGCGTACTGATTGAATTCGAGTTGATATTATTTATATTTAAACACAATTTCATAATATAATGACAATGTATTAATTCTTATTAACATGCCGTTTCCATAGTAATGTCGTCGGTGGCATAGAGATATATCATTATTCAGTTTATTCTTTAGAAAAAGCGTGCGAGAAAAGCCCTTGCTAAGAGAATGAAAGTGCACGCTTGTAGAAAAACATTATTTCCAATGGAAGAAGAAGCAAAAACCCCATTCATTTAACTATAATAGATATTAGTGCTACTTCCCACTGCTCAAACCCACATCTTCAGTTTTTTTTTCAATAAAAAGAAGCAGGAGCCACTCAAGTCGAAACAAAACGATGGCGATGTACAGGTCTGGCCACGAGCTAGAATATTTCTCATGAATCTGTCACTTACGTCGCTGTAAAACACGAACATGGCTACCTAAATATAGAGGGTTCTTATATGGTCAGCGATATTTACCTGGCGTTTTGCAGTCATTCATACGTCTGGGTCATATATGTACGATTGTATTCGAGTATCATGGACAAATGCGTGAGCGTGAATTGCTGTGTATATGTTGGCCGTCATAAATAAAAGCATACTTTGGTTTGACGTCTCATTCAGGGATACCCTATGGGTCTATGCTGGGGAACTGACGTATACAGGGTGAGTCTTTGACTTGTACGTAGGTATACTCCATTCACAATTATAAAATCACTACTCTGGCCTTGGAAATTTGACACATTCCACTCTGTATCGAAGTCATGACGTTTCGTAAATCATTCAAGTGGCATGATCAATTTCGGTTAAACTTCTTGTAGGATTCCCAAACGCATCAGCTACTAGAATGCCATCAAAATCTCGGGAATACACTGTATTATTGCAGTTTGCTGCGAGTCCTGAAATCTCCAGGCTTACATTCGAAATGGGTTCTATTCAATTCAAATCCAATTTCCGCTCTTGATGACTATTCTACTGCGTGAACACGATAATCATGGGGACAATAGGGATGCTGTTATTTCATCCAATCAACCAATGGAGAACGCCATATTCGCTCATTTTTCTCTAGGAAGGACAGCGTTATCGTTTTGTCCCAATGACTGGTATTGTTGAGGTTTGAGCCGAAAACTGGGCCTCCACAAATACTATTATTTATACCTATTGTGTCTTGAAATTCAAATAGTACTTCTGTTATGGAAGAAAGAGAAAAATGGGAAAAAAGGCTTCTCTTTATCTTTCCCTCATCCTGCAAATGTATGAGTGAACTGAAAGCTTGAATTAACAACAATTAATCAAAGTATCCAAAACTGAAAGAATGACTTTATACAGAATTTCTTGGAGATCGTATTATGGTCATCAATGAAATAAATATAAGGACTGAACGAGAATAAATTCGCTATCACAAAAACGCCTATATCTCTTGAACCAATTGAGAAAAAATCATAGTTAGCTTTGTTATGAACGTCAGAAACATGTAGAACATTTACTTCATAGATATTCCAATTCTCTGTCGCAAAATGACAAGCGAAGTGAAAACACGAGAATTTATAGTGAAACTTTTTCAAAATAATCGAAAATGGAGTTTCAAAAGAATCGCAAAAGAGGATCGCGTTCGTCCGGAAACGGTATCAAGAGTTGTTAAGCGCTTCAACGAAGATTTTACAATTAACCGCAAGGAAGGAACCGGGAGGAAAAAGTGGTTTTATAGTCCAAAAAAAGTGAAGAAAGCCATCAGCCTTTTACAGAAGAATCCTAACCTTTCAGGACGGAAAGTGACCTAAATAGTGGGTTGTTCGCAGTCAACCGTTCAGAAAATCAAGTCGAGTTGTGGGCTTAGAACATATAAAGTGCAGAAAGTGCCAGACAGGAAAGCTGTGAAGAATGAAGAAGCGAAATCCAGAGCAAAGAAATTAAAAAAAGATTTCTTCAAAAATTTTTCGTGTTGCGTGAATGACGACGAAACCTATGTCTTGGCTGATTTCTCGCAACTTTCTGGTCAGGAATTTTATATTGCAGATTCTCGTGGAAATGTTGACGAACAATTTCGCGTGAAGAAACAAGCAAAGTTTCCTAAAAAATTCCTAGTTTGGCAAGCAATTTGCACATGTGGGAAAAGGAGCAAATTTTTCGTTGGCCAAGGCTCTGTTGACTCGAAGATATACATCGAGGAATGCTTGAAGAAGCGACTTTTACCATTTTTGCGTGAGCACGATGTGTCAACAATCTTTTGGCCAGATTTAGCTTCATGCCACTACAGCAAGGCCACCAAGGAATGGTATGAAGCTAATGAGGTGTTTTTTGTCCCCAAAGAGGCCAATCCACCAAAATTCCCAGAACTCAGGCCAATCGAAAAATATTGGGCCTGGTAAAAAGAGAATTGAAGAAGACTAAGAAATCAACGAAAACATTAGCGGAATTCAAGCAAAAGTGGAAGACAGCCTCCCAGAAAGTGACTGAGAACACTATAAGAAGCATGATGGGAAGAATTCCAGAAAAAATCCATGAATTTTGTAAAAAATAGTTTTGGTTTTTTCATTGTTAAAATAGTTTTCATTAGAATTAGAAGATGATTCGAAAATGAGTTTGATTTTCAAAATCGGTCCAGTGGTTCAAAAGATATAAAAGTTTTTGTGATAGCGAATTTATTCTCGTTCAGTCCTTAATACGTTACTGAAAAAAATGAAAAAATAGATCTTAGAATTTTTTAATCCGATAAAGAAGGCTTTGCTGGATGTAGAACTGAGAAAAATGGAACAATCTCTTTCTTCCTGGTGGTAAATGTTGTTCTGATGGCCGTGTAAGCTAATTCGAATCGCTTTTATAACTAGAAAAAACTTTCCTCTCCCGTGATTAAGCTCAATCGTTTCATTTCGAATCCGTTGTGACTCTTTTATTCCGGCGATAAAATCCCAAACGTTATTCTCCAGTCATTTTATTATGAAGATCTGAGGGTAGTTATTAAACAACGGAAAACGTTGCGTCTGTAAAGGTTTTATAACAACAGTCTACCCATTACAGACATGCCAATCCTATTAGCTACACCAATTACGTCGGAATTCTGATTTTGAATGGCCCCAGCCAAGCGATCATTTGCTTTTGTTGCGTCATCCCTTCATTAAAACGTGGATTTACCGACTCTCTGTCTGTCACCGAAGTTGCGAGTTGTTTGTACGGTTAGACAGCTCAACGAATACCGTCCGACCATGAAAAAACAAATTTGCGGGGTGATTTCGTAGTATTTACATGGTGGGGTTGCATTTTAGGAGGTTACGCTACTTGGGGATCAAGATGCTGAGCACGCAAGAACACACAGAGCATGTGTGTGCTTCACTGGAGCTATGAGAACGTATCTAACTTAGGAAATCGAGTGCATCACACATCTCCATCTGCTGATAAAAAGATAAGCTCATGAGGCCATTCTCAGAAAAGCAGAGAGACTATACTCTGTTCAAATGTAAGAAGGAGCAATACCAACATGTTTGACGCAGCGGTAGGCAAGCCTTCGTATAGTTACTTTCCGTCCAGAGTCGAATCGAGGAGATTTCACACAATCGTTCAGTTTATTTATCCATGTCTCATCCAGATAATACATTTTTCTGCCTTGTTCTCTTAATGAGCGGATTTTCTTCAAATAATCTCTTCTCCACACAATCATTTCATCCCTAACTATCAGTAGACTATCACGACCACGTTTTTTGAACTTGAATTCCATTTTTTTCAATAATTTATAGAACGTTGTTCTTTTGAAATTTGGCAAACTGTCGTCATCATTCACGATTTCTAGTACTTTAGAAATCGTGGGATTTCATTCCGGAAAAAAAACCGTGGACAATTCTTCTGATAAGGTTCATATCGAAATCGTCAACCGAATCGATTATTTTTAACGACTGGGCTCTCCTCTTAGGTGGCGTCAATGTTTTATTCTCTTTATATTCTCTGAGAATTCTGAATACAGTTGAATCAACCACCCCTGAGGATTTTGAAACAATTCCTACTAAGTCTATTTGCGATAAATCAGGATGTTCTTCCAATTCTTTTCGAGAAATGTTCAAAATTATCTCTTTCTCTTCAGCAGAGAAATGCGACCTTTCGGACCTTTTTCGTGGTGGTCCCCACATATCACCCTCAGATGCAGTATCCGTTTCCGAATTCGACATTGTTCTACAGGGTGCGGCACGGAGGATGGATGGTTTTAAAAAAATAATAAAAGCGTTAATTTTTACTCAAAAACACATTTATTGACGGAATCAGATTCTCAAGGAAATAGCATTTGAGACAGTCAAGTGTGGAAAATCACATCAGGCATGTGGTGGCCGAAATCGGTGATGCAGTGCTGGAGGCGCTCTTGGAAGTTCGCGTAGACTCTCTCCAACATCGCTCTCTCAACTTGGGCAACTTCCACGCGAATAGCCCTTTTCAATTCGTCCAGAGAGTTCGAGGCTATTCGCGTGGAAGTTGCCCAAGTTGAGAGAGCGATGTTGGAGAGAGTCTACGCGAACTTCCAAGAGCGCCTCCAGCACTGCATCACCGATTTCGGCCACCACATGCCTGATGTGATTTTCCACACTTGACTGTCTCAAATGCTATTTCCTATATACACTTTGTCAAAAGATTTTCCAACACGATACACTTTTCACAACAAAATCTATAAACACTTTAAACAGCTAGACCTTCACAGTAGCTCTAGGTATTTTAACTAGTCTTGGAAAGGACCCAAATTTGTTGTTTCCCGGAATTACCTTGTCGGAATCTTGAGCAGCCGACAAAGAGTTTCGTACAAAAAAATATAAAATTTTGGACCGAAACTAAATATATTTCGGATATTACAAGTAAATGACCATTATAAATTTGAACAGAGATCTTTCACGAGTCTTGTCAATTCAAAACTTCGATATTTATGCAAATCAAGATGGCTTTCACCCATTAGGGAAAAGGACCCAAATCTGGTGTTTTCCGGAATTACTTTGTCGTAATCTTGCAAGATTCCGACCCAAATCTCTGGTATTTCCTGGAATTAGCTTGCCGCAATCTAGAGCATCTGAAAAAGAAATTATTTAGTAGATAATAATATAAAAACAAAATAAAAATATAGGGTACGTCGGATATAAAATGTTTATGACGGTTGCAAATCATAACAGAAATTTTGCACTAGAGTTTCTGAGGAAAAAAGTTCTAATGTGGGAATTGCTGACTCAAATTATTGAATCATTTCTATCCAGTACCATCTACAGTCCGTTCCGAGTACGATCCTGGCAATCTCTTAGGGCGTTAAAAGGGAGCGTGGTTATGACCGTTTGACCAATAGGAGCTCTATTGTGCGCAAACCAGACGATTCTGTTTGTTGACAAAGCTCCCTCTTATATTTGAACAGACTATAGTACTCTCTAAGCTGACACATCTCATCAGCAAATTTCCCAAGTGACCAAATGTTGATTTCTGATCGAGTGTGGTTTCGTATAATGGTCTTCGAATAACATGCAAGATCCACAAGTTTATGAGTGGTCCTAATAATATACATTACATCGGGATATATGAGAGAACCCAGACTTGATAGCGCACGTTCAGTAATATTGTACTCTGGCCAGAATCGAGTAGAGATTCGATTTCGATGACCAATCAAGTGAAGAAACCGTTTTCTATGTGCGTTTAGACGAAATAGGTTCTCATCTGGGTTCATTGCCAGAGGCCGGTCGGTCTGTTAAATGGCGTGTTACACCCCAGATAATAACAGTTTGATTGTGGACAAGCATTATGTTCCAGACTCTGTTTCTCGGGGGGGTAAGCGCGAATAAGATGAGAGGTGAGATAGGCTGCTCACCAGGACCGGTTTGGCATCCTAATGACGGATTCAAACTTTGCCAAATTACTGAAGTTTATGATTCTAGTCAGGTCAATACGTCCGCTGAATACTGAATGCCGAAACGGAAAGTCTGAGGAGAATCGATGAGTTTTCTGATACGTTCACAACAACTTGTTTTTTGAATTCTATAACAAATGGTTTGGAGTTGAATTTATACAGGGTGAGTCTTTGACTTGTACATATATTCTAACTGTAGATTCCTCTCATCAAACGAAACACTTTTTTCCTTTACCATTTTTCAAAATTCGGTTTGGTTTGGGAGATACAGGGTGTCGAAAATCCATGAAAAAAACACTTTTCTGTTTATATCTTCGGAACCGTTATTTCGAATGAACTGAATTTTGGTTGAGTTTTTACTCTATTCATGGTGCATGTTCCTCAATCGAAACCTTTTCAATATCTCTTCTAGCATATCAACAATCTCGTCCTTGCATTTAACTATAGAAAAGGGGATATTGGCTTCAGGACTGCTAATGGGGTGAATAACACACTCTCTTCAAATTGTCGACGTTTCGATCCTGTTTGGGATCTTCTTCAGGACTAAAAAAGTTTATTAAAATATCAGACAAATGAACAATTTGGTCACAACAACACAACACAACATTACATAAAACTCTCTGAGAAAAAACTAACATTCAGGTGGAAATTTCATATACAACTTACCAATTTGGTCGAATGTATTACGATGTGGTAGAATTTGCTAAATATCATTGGAATTGTGTGTATAATTTCGTCAGATCTATAAAATTTATTGTGAGACGTATGTGGTCTTAGTTCGGCTAATATGGTACTAATCGACGGTGTCTTGTTTTTCTCCCAAACATGTTACGGTGCAACTCCCACGACGCAGATTTATTTTTTATTAATTTCTCTCATTAAGTTATTATAAATTATGCTCAATTTTTGAGTATCTGTTCGGATATTAACTGTGTCACGTATAAAAATATGTATCATTTCACTAATACATCTTTTGTGGTAGTTGTTTTCTTTATCCAAGATTTTTACATCATTAAAGTCAAAATTATGATTTTCTTGGAAGTGGTGTAAAGCCAGCGCAGTTTTTTCGTTTTTGTCTCTATTATTTTCTTTGCAATCATATGTATGCTGACGTATACGATTTTTCAGGTATTGTCTGGTCATGCCGACATACGATAGGTTGCAATCTTTACATGGAATTTGATACACTAAATTAGAGGTCATTAGTTTTGGATGAGAATCTTTCAATTTGGTGTATATTATCTCAAGTTTTGTTAGAGGATAGAAAGCAAGCTTGATGTTAGTTGAGTGATTTTTCACCAAAATTTCAATCTTTTCTGATAATCCCTCAATGTATGGAAATTTATAATAGATTTTATTATGGTTATCATTAGGCTGTTCCGTGTTCCGTAAAGTGGTTTTAACAAATCTGTTTTTATAGAGATGTATAGTCTTGTTCACTAAATTTCTGGGGTAATTGTTAATTTTTAAGATATTTTTTATTTTAGTCTCATTAGCTGACCAAAATTCTTCACTACTGAGACTGTAACATCTGAATAACATATTTCTAACCGTATTAATCTTATGTATTTGTGGATGGTGTGAAAGGTAATTGAGAACCCGGTTTGAAGAAGTTGGTTTGTTATACCAATTGGTTGCGATTGATCCATCGGTTTGTCTGATAAGTTGGACATCTAAAAATGAAATTTTATTTTGTGTTTCCTTTTCTAAAGTGAACTGAATTCGTTTATGGAAAGAATTGAATGTATTGATAAGTTCATCGACTTTATCATAAGGAACAGCCATGAATGTATCATCCACATATAACTTTAAAATTGGTATTATAAATGTAAGTTTTTTAACACATTTACAAATGACATAGTGCATCACCATGTTGGCTATGGTAGAACTCGCCGGATTACCCATCGCCGTGCCCTCAATCTGTAGGTATATTCGTCCATTAATCGTAAAGTAACTAGAATCAAAAATGAACTCTATAATCCTACATAACATAGTTCTACTTAATTCTGTATAGGCTGATATATGAGACCAATTTTCCTTTATGATGTGCAAAACTAACTGTTTCGGTATATTGGTAAACAACGAGACCACGTCCAAAGACACTAAAACATAGTTTGGTAACTATGTTTTAGTGTCTTTGGACGTGGTCTCGTTGTTTACCAATATACCGAAACAGTTAGTTTTGCACATCATAAAGGAAAATTGGTCTCATATATCAGCCTATACAGAATTAAGTAGAACTATGTTATGTAGGATTATAGAGTTCATTTTTGATTCTAGTTACTTTACGATTAATGGACGAATATACCTACAGATTGAGGGCACGGCGATGGGTAATCCGGCGAGTTCTACCATAGCCAACATGGTGATGCACTATGTCATTTGTAAATGTGTTAAAAAACTTACATTTATAATACCAATTTTAAAGTTATATGTGGATGATACATTCATGGCTGTTCCTTATGATAAAGTCGATGAACTTATCAATACATTCAATTCTTTCCATAAACGAATTCAGTTCACTTTAGAAAAGGAAACACAAAATAAAATTTCATTTTTAGATGTCCAACTTATCAGACAAACCGATGGATCAATCGCAACCAATTGGTATAACAAACCAACTTCTTCAAACCGGGTTCTCAATTACCTTTCACACCATCCACAAATACATAAGATTAATACGGTTAGAAATATGTTATTCAGATGTTACAGTCTCAGTAGTGAAGAATTTTGGTCAGCTAATGAGACTAAAATAAAAAATATCTTAAAAATTAACAATTACCCCAGAAATTTAGTGAACAAGACTATACATCTCTATAAAAACAGATTTGTTAAAACCACTTTACGGAACACGGAACAGCCTAATGATAACCATAATAAAATCTATTATAAATTTCCATACATTGAGGGATTATCAGAAAAGATTGAAATTTTGGTGAAAAATCACTCAACTAACATCAAGCTTGCTTTCTATCCTCTAACAAAACTTGAGATAATATACACCAAATTGAAAGATTCTCATCCAAAACTAATGACCTCTAATTTAGTGTATCAAATTCCATGTAAAGATTGCAACCTATCGTATGTCGGCATGACCAGACAATACCTGAAAAATCGTATACGTCAGCATACATATGATTGCAAAGAAAATAATAGAGACAAAAACGAAAAAACTGCGCTGGCTTTACACCACTTCCAAGAAAATCATAATTTTGACTTTAATGATGTAAAAATCTTGGATAAAGAAAACAACTACCACAAAAGATGTATTAGTGAAATGATACATATTTTTATACGTGACACAGTTAATATCCGAACAGATACTCAAAAATTGAGCATAATTTATAATAACTTAATGAGAGAAATTAATAAAAAATAAATCTGCGTCGTGGGAGTTGCACCGTAACATGTTTGGGAGAAAAACAAGACACCGTCGATTAGTACCATATTAGCCGAACTAAGACCACATACGTCTCACAATAAATTTTATAGATCTGACGAAATTATACACACAATTCCAATGATATTTAGCAAATTCTACCACATCGTAATACATTCGACCAAATTGGTAAGTTGTATATGAAATTTCCACCTGAATGTTAGTTTTTTCTCAGAGAGTTTTATGTAATGTTGTGTTGTGTTGTTGTGACCAAATTGTTCATTTGTCTGATATTTTAATAAACTTTTTTAGTCCTGAAGAAGATCCCAAACAGGATCGAAACGTCGACAATTTGAAGAGAGTGTGTTATTCACCCCATTAGCAGTCCTGAAGCCAATATCCCCTTTTCTATAGTTATCTCTTCTAGTATAAAAGTTACAGGGTAGTCGACTCATCAATACACTCTAAAACACCATAAAACCACTTTAAAAAGATAAACGGTTCATATTTTCGAAAGAATCAATCATTTAAGAAAGTAAAAGTATTGCTATTTTTTTCAATAAAACGCGTCGTTTTCGAGTTATTTCCAATTTTACCCGGAGAAATTTGACGAAAAAATCAATAATTTCAAGAATAATCTGAATGCGTCTCTGAATTAAAAATCATCGAAAATTATTCCTTTTCTGGTCTTTAAACGAGTTTACAATGTTGTCACATTATTTATCAACTTTGTCGAGATATTTTCATAATAAAATCCCACAAATGTGGAAGATAAAATTGAACACCAAGGAGGATTTAATACGCACAGTTTCTATTGAAAATTCATAGTTACCGGTCCATATTGAAGTTAAAAGTCGATGAAATACAAAATTCGGATATGAATGATGAATCTCGATACAAACTACTCATTAAATTGAAATTAATGAAAAATAATACGATACCTGATAATCTGTGGCGATGTTTCTATCTAAACAACATCCTCTTGGAATTTTTCAAACTCGACACGGTTGAAATTATATTAATTCACTTTTCACTTCACATAATAATCACATTAGAATAATAATTCACTAAATGTATTCAGAACTTTACATAATGTTTACAGTTTGTTCAGAGGCTCTGCTTTGTTATTGTTTATAGTTGGCCTCCAGAGTCCAGATAACCAATACATACTTTGGTTTTCGCTCTACGCATGCGTGGTAAAATTTGGCGGCAAAGTCGATTTATGATGGAAACGGCAGAATTCATAGATATTTATACCACGGTATACAAATGTATCGTGATTTATACTATGTTTCATAAAAAATCCTTAACCTCAATGAAAATATCAGCAAGCTGACAACATCTTCTTGTCATGTCTGTCCAAAAATTCACAGAATCGATACAAATTAGATTAGGTTAGGTTGTTTAATAATAAATCTGAATGAAAAGTCTTTTTTCATGATATTGTTTGGGAATTTCGAGGAAAATATGAACAAGTTTTTAGTGTTTACAAACTAATCTGCATAAAAATCGAAGAAGGAACTTATTAAGGTGGAATAAATGTGGCTTTTTAGTTGCAGATATAATCCGATGAAACT
This sequence comes from Adalia decempunctata, assembly GCA_951802165.1. NCBI lineage: Eukaryota > Metazoa > Arthropoda > Insecta > Coleoptera > Coccinellidae > Adalia > Adalia decempunctata. Next base: position 4,528,827 of record OX637701.1, read on the forward strand.
AACTGTTTTTGTTGAAATTATCGTGTTTGCAACATTAATATTCCAATAAGGTTAGTACTTGAGTATTACCTAAATGTATAAAGTCAATTTCTATCCAGAAATATGAACTTTGAATCAATTCCACAGTATCATTTCAGGGACGTAATTAGCACAATTTTTTTTCAAATGGCTATATCTTTCTAACAGAGCCGAATTCGGAAAAATGGAAAATGAAAAAAAGGTTTCTTTTTATCTCAAGAATCTTCAGTTAAAATATATGTACAGGTCAAAGACTCACCCTGTATATTCATGAACGATTTAATTGCTAACAATAATTTGTTCTCATTCTAATTATAATGTAAATCAATAATGGATGCGACTTAAGGAACCGAAGATATGATGATTTGTAATTTCGATTTTTTTCAAAAACTCCATTGTGCTGGTGAAATTCTGAACTATGATAGATAAAGCTCTGGATTATTTTTTATTGAATTCAGCGACCTCGAAAACATACATTTTGATACCAAACTCGGCCATATAGCCAAGCATTACAAATTTAAATTTTTTCGATATTTCATTTTCAAGTTTTCTTCAGCAGCTGACAGCACTCGAGGTATGGGTGTTTTAAGTCGTCAACATGATTGAGAGGAATGTAAGAGAGCTACAATCGAAGGTGCAGCCTGTATATCCAACGACAAAAGTTCGTTAAGAACACTTGATCGAATAAATAAAACGGAAAGTTCATTAGTTAACTCTGCGGCGTAGTATTTTGAGCAAAAACAACAAGTCAGCTTCAATAAATTACACAGCAAAAATCCGTGTATCCACCAAAGCGTGTCCTTTACAGTTAGTTCTCCGCTTAAGCTTACACATTCGTACACAACACAATTCTGCCGATTTATATCACAACAGTATTAAATGCACGTGCAGAATACGACCGCATACGGTATGGCGGTAAACGAAAAGGGAAAAAGGAAATAGGGAGTCCCTCCTCTTTCAGCGACTTGTTTATCTTAATTAATATCTGAACATTGTATTTTGCCCCGAGCTTGTTCACACCTGGCACTTCCAATGCGCTTTGGTATCACGGTAAACCGTTTATAGGGTCAATTCTATAAGAACTGGTTAAAAATTAAAGGCACGTTAAAAATTTTTAACATATATCGGCTAAAATTAAGCGTCTTCCGTTAATATTTCAAAGCTAATGAAGCATACAGAATAGTGAAATGAAGTTAGCGGATAGTTTAATTTTTAACCATGCTTTAAAATTTAACAGTTGTTTACAGAATTGGCCCTAATATGTCACTGTTCTGCCGGTTTACATAGGTAAAGTTCAGCGCTCACCTCCTCTATGTCATCCTCGTTTGCATTTTTACAAGAGAATGTATCCCTGCGGGGTTAAATGTCTCATACATATTTAAATTCCGAAATATGTTGGTAGATGCCAATATACAAGCTTTAGTGCCTATTCAAATTTGGACGTATTGTCGAGATTTTTTATGTTTCGACGGGTTTTATGGTCGTAGAGTCGTGAATTCGGAATTTTATTTTTCGGATGTCGTTCACCAACGATTCGTGTTAAAAAGCCCAGAAGCAGGGAATGTTTAGGCTTTTTAAAGGGTGTCGTAATGAGAACAAGATCGTCCTGCTGAAACCATGACGTCAAGATCAATATCTTCCAAATGGGACACAAGAAACGTTCGCCATTCACCATTACTGCATTACCTTGTGGTGGTTAAGAAAAATCGAGCTAAATAACGAAATTTTATTCCCAGAGAATTCAAGCATTTCAAGAATATCAATACAATGTATGGCCTCCACGGGCATCAATTACAGCTTGACATCTTCTTTGCATACTACACACGAGGTTGTTGAACATTTCTTGAGGAATTTGGTTCCATAAACGGGGCAGAAGCTCTCTCAGATCATTTAGGGATTCTGGGGTAGGTTGATGATTATCTAATCTTCTTTTGAGCATATCCCATGCATGTTCTATGCAATTCAAATCTGGTGAGTGCGGAGGTATTAGTAAAAGTCCTCGCGCGCATTCTCAACTATGGCTGCACGGTGCGTTATCGTCTAGAAATTGAAAAGTTTCACCAATAGCAGCGTGAAAATTTGGCATAACATTGTCAATGACATGCTCCCTATAGTGTATGGCGGTCATATTTCCAGGACAAATGTGTAGATCTGTGTGCCCGTTGAAACATATCCCAGCCCATACCATAACACTACCCCCTCGGAATGGATGGACTTCTTGGACATAGCGACGATTGCGGGGTATGCGTGGGATTGTACATACCCTTATTCTTCGAGAATCTGAAAATCGTCAATATCTGGATTCATCAGTGAAAAGGACACTACACCACTGATCGTTCCAATTGATATGTTTCCTTGCCCATTCCAGTCTTTGGTGCTTAATGGAACTCCTTTTAGTGGACGTTTAGAACCTAGATTCACCTCTCTCAAACGTCGTCTGATGGTTTCGATGGAAACTTGGACCCCATCTGCATTTTGAAGAGTATTCCGTAGTATTCTACACGTTGATGTAGGGTTTCTTCTCGCCGAAACGGTGATGAAAACGATCCTGAGCAGGTGTTGTGTTCCGTCGCCCACCAAGCCTTGGTCTTTCCAATACGGAACCTGTCTCCCTGAACCTATTCCAAAGTCGAGATATCACACTTTGGCTGACTTGGAGCCTTTCCGCTACAACAACCTGAGTTAGGTCACCCTGTAGCATTCCGATAGCCCTATTAGCCACAGCGTTTGTTAATTTAGGTCTAGGCATTTTCAGAAATGCCGTTGATAAACTAACTTCATTTCAAAATAAGAAAATTCATGAAGCATTTGCAAAGAACCAAACTTCAGAAAAAAGGCGACCAGATTGACGAAATGTCTCATACTGATTTTTATTGGATCGATTCAAGTTGTTATTGAGTTTTAAATGATTTCACAGCGATTTTCTCGAAGATTGCCTACTTTTGAAAACGATTGAATAAGATATCCCTAACTCTTGTGGAGCAGTATATTTTATTGATTCACATGGGGAATTTTGTTGAATTAAACAATAAGATGTGAAGATCGAAATTTCTTTAAAAAATTTTTTTTTGAGTTCCCAATTCGACTATCTCCACGAAAATTCTGGACACAGCTCATTATCAAATTTCATCCCGCTCTGAAATGAACTTTTTAAAATATTAGGAAAATAGAGTTCAATTGTGCAAAACGACAATATTTTTATTTGAAAATAAGTTTTTCGTCGTTCAAAAGTCAACTCAATGACAAAATCATCATCAGCAGCAAAAGTTCTCAAGATTACTACATACTGTCTTTTATTTACCGTTTTATAAAGGTCTTGTTATACAGGGTTATTATTATTATTAACATAGGTTACAGAGTCGAAGTTACACTTATAAACTCAATACATTTCCCATTTTATTTTACTAATAAATTTCTTACGCAATTTTTGTCCCCGGACTCTTTCCAAGCGCGCAATTTTTGTCCCCGGACTTTTTCCAAGCGCCCAATTTTGGCCCCGAACTTTTTCCAAGCGCGCAATTCTTGTCCCCAGACTTCTTCCAAGCGCGCAATTTTTGTCCCCGGACTTTTTTCATGCGCGCAATTTTTTCCCCGGACTTTTTTCAAGCGCGCAATTTTTGTCCCCGGACTTTTTCCAAGCGCGCAAATTTTGTCCCCGGACTTTTTCCAAGCGCGCAATTTTTTCCCCGGACTTTTTTCAAGCGCGCAATTTTTGTCCCCGGACTTTTTCCAAGCGCGCAAATTTTGTCCCCGGACTTTTTCCAAGCGCGCAATTTTTTCCCCGGACTTTTTTCAAGCGCGCAATTTTTGTCCCCGGACTTCTTCCAAGCTCGCAATTTTTGTCCCCGGACTTTTTCCAAGCGCGCAAATTTTGTCCCCGGACTTTTTCCAAGCGCGCAATTATTTCCCCGGACTTTTTTCAAGCGCGCAATTTTTGTCCCCGGACTTTTTCCAAGCGCGCAAATTTTGTCCCCGGACTTTTTCCAAGCGCGCAATTTTTTCCCCGGACTTTTTTCAAGCGCGCAATTTTTGTCCCCGGACTTCTTCCAAGCTCGCAATTTTTGTCGCCGGACTTTTTCCAAGCGCGCAATTTTAGGCAATGCAAAGAACCAAACTTCAGAAAAAAGGCGACCAGATTGACGAATTGTCTCATACTGATTTTATTGGATCGATTCAAGTTGTTATTGGGTTTTGAATGATTTTACAGCGATTTTCTCGAAGATTACCTACTTTTAAAAACGATTGAATACGATATCCCTAACTCTTGTGGAGCAGTATATTATTCCGCATGTATACTGAAATTGACGGAGATATTAAGGAAATAAAACCGTTTGTCCAGATTTTTATGAAATTACAGCTCACCAGGTATTTTTCCTAATATACGAAAAAAAAACGAAAAAGCGAGTACTACACATTCTAGAGAAAAATTAAGCTTTAATTTAAAATAAAATTGTTGTTCTTCGCCGCATACGGACTGAGATATCATAGAAATGAAAAAGCACAATTTTTGAAGAGAGCTCGCGAGCTCGGACGCGTAGCACCTCCTCTCAAGTACCGAACATTGGTGGCAATTAAACTTTCACCATTTTGATAATAATTTTTACAATCAGGACGCGTTGTTCTACCGTCTCATGCTCTATGTTTACCCACTCCCATCTGTCAACTTTCGATCTGTCACGTCATGATCAAGTGACATTATGACTGTCAAACATGGCGCGAAATTCGAATCTTGCCTTTATCATAGTCCAATGGTCGCGAGAGGACACTCTTACAAGCTCGATCTAAAATTTAGTTTTAATTTAGATAAACCGTTTCTTTGTTGAGTTTATAGACCCTTGACTGACGTCTATACTCTATGTCGAATTTTCTTATTAATGCTAGTGCAATTCAACTAGATCTAAGCAGTCCCAAAAGTCTCGAGCCTAGATATTTGTCGACGCTGCAGAACCTTTTTCTGTTTTATTCCCCAGGTCGCACACCGGCACCTTCCTCGTATATCCCGAGAATATCGCTATAACATCACGTTTTACGAGGGTTTTTTAAAAACGGAAACCTTCCAGCAATAACAGGAAGAGCGACGCGAATGCAGTTTCCAACGTCAAATCTTTGTCACCTCATAACTCGATTTGCATTTCAGAATTTCCTGCTCATATCCCCAGATGATGTGACATTTCTGGAATCAATTTTCCCTCCTTGACATCCGAATAGAATCGCATCAAAATCATCCTGTCCGTTCGTCTTCTCGAATTGCAGTTTGGAACGGATCAGTTTAAACCGAGCCAAAGCGATTTAATTGTCTTCTGTTACGTCTAAAGTGATACCTACCTTTAACTCTCTGTCGGCTGATCCGATGAATATCAATTGAGTATGATGTCTCAATTATTGTTCTCAGCGTCGCAGTTCTCTCGGCATTTAACAGGGGACGTGTAATTAAATGACATCATCTTGAATTATTAAGTTAGAGTGACACGTATAAGCCTGAAGTTCCATTCATGATTGCACTGTACATTTCTGAACATGTTAGGTAATTTTTATCCCAATTAAAAGAGTGACTTTCGAGAGAGACATTTGAAGTGACTGTCCTAAAGCAAAGCACAAAAACAACTACAAAAATGAAAAAACAATGTAACTTAACGAGCAAAATGACATGACGGAATAATAAAAATAAAACAGAATGAACAAAAACTGGTTAAAGAATAAAATTGGGTGAAAATGGTCAGTACAAAATAGTGTTTTTGAGCTTTTTTTATGTTTTTTTTATGTTTCTTCAATTGTTTTCAGCTTCACTTGTGTGATTACTCCTGAAGCTCTATGAAGCTCATGAGCTCGAAACATGTTGAGGTATTAATAATCACCTAAGTTATTTATCTGGTAGAGTTTTCTTTTACCTATTATCGAGAGAGACAGTTACTCGTCTGGAGAGAATTTTCGATAGGCATAACTGTGATTTGACAGAAGGTAGAAACCATGTTGATTTGACATTTCTGTTCAGTAAGCATTGACAAATTATCATGGAAAGACTCACACCGCAACAACGTTCACGAATTGTTGAAATTTATTTTTAAAATCAATGTTCTATTTGCCAAACTTATAGAGCACTTCGTGAAATTCATGGTTCACATAGTCGTCCATCAGAGCAGCTTATTCGTCGAACTAACGATAGATTCCGAACAACATTTTCTCTACTCGATGCAACAGCAACAACAAGACAAAGAACTGTACGTTCACAAGAAAATATCGCTGCTTTAAGTGATAGTGCTAATGAAGATCTATATTTGTCTATTCTTCGACATTCACAATAAGTTGGACTCTGTGCATCCACCACATGGAAAATTTTGCGTGAAGATCTTGGTCTACACCCATACAAGATCCAACTGGTTCAAGAACTGAAGCCACTTGACCATAATAAGCGTCGTTTGTTTGCTGATTGGGCTCTAGAACAGCTTGAAGTTGATCAATTTTTTATCGAAAAATTGTGTTTAGTGATGAAGCTCATTTCTGGTTGAACGGCTACGTAAACAAGCTAAATTGCTGTATATGAAGTGAAAACAATCCCCAAGAAGTTCTGCAGGTTCCATTGCATCCTGAATAATGCACTGTATGGTGTGCTTTTACACGCTGGAGGCATCATCGGTCCATATTTCTCTTAAAACGATGCTGGAGCAAATGTTACAGCGAATGGTGCTCGTTACAGATCGATGATGAATGACTATCTGTTTCAAAATTTGAATGGTATCGACCCAGAAGTGTTTTGGTTCAAACAAGATGGTGCTACACCTCATGCTGCTACCGTAAAAATTGCTTTATTGAAAGAAAGATTTTCGAGAAATGGTCCAATTAATTGCCTTCAAGATCATGAGACATAACTCCAATGAATTCTTTTCTTTGGGGTTATGTCAAGTTATTGGTTTATTCGAAACAAAATTGGCATCAATCTTAATTAAAATGTGTTTTATTTCAATTCGAAGTTCTTTCACTCTAGAACAGTGGTTTTCAACCTTTTTCATGATGCGACCCCCGACCCTTCGCGTTTTTATCATGTGTGTTTCTGTATGTTAGTGTTACAAATATTCATTCCATACATCGATGTGAAGTTAGCCACATCCACACATACACTCAAAGACAAAAAATTGCTAATGAAAAAAATTCATAACTTAGTGAAATGAGATGGTATTGCAATCAGATTTGGATGTGAGCTTGATTGGTTGATAAGAAATTGAATCCTGTTCCATTTGGAGACTTTCAAGACTCAGGGAGAGAGTTGTGGGGGTTGTTGGGGGTGGTTCCTGGCAAAATTATAACTCGACGAAATGGAAGTGTTCCACGATGGGTTTCGAATATGTGTTTCTTGAATGCCGAAAAAATGAAATGTAATACCCCTCATAGTTTGTTAGCCCCCAGGTTGGGAGATTTTGGGGGTCGTTAATTAAAAATGATGAAAAAAATTCATATCTCGACGAAATTGGAGTGTTTCACGATCATATTCGAAAATGTGTTTCTTGAATGCCGAAAGAATGAAAAACAATAAACCCAATAGTTTTTAAGCCCCCAGGTTTGAAGATACAGGGGGTGTTTTTGAAAAATTATGAAAAAAATTAATATCTCGGAGTAATGAGAGTGTTCCACGGTCAGATTCGAATATGCGTTTCTCGAATGCCAAACAGTGGCGACGCCAGCTTTCGAAGACAGGGGGGGCCAAAAGGGGGTCGGAATTTTTTAGGAGGGGCCAAAGTAAATAGAAATACAACGGGAAAATTGAAAGTCTTAGAATGTCAAAAAATTCTAGGCGGGGCCAGCAAAATTTTAGTGATGGCACGGGCCACCCCTGACCCCCCTCTAGCGTCGCCACTGATGCCAAAGGAATGAAATACAATGAACCCCATAGTTTGTTAGTCCCAAGGTTTGGAGATTTGGGGTGTTGTTTATGCAAATATGAAAAAAATTCATATCTCGACGAAATGAGAGTGATCCACGATCATGTTCGAATACTCGTATGTGTTTCTTCAATGTCGGAAGAATGAAATACAAAAGATCCCATAGTTTGTTAGTCCCCAGGTTTGGAGATTTGGAGGGTTGTTTATGAAGAATGGTGAAAAAAATTCATATCTCGAAAAAAGGAGAGTATTCCAGGATCAGATTCGATATGTGTTTCTTGAATGGCGAAAGAATGAAATGCAGAAAACCCCATAGTTTGTTAGTCCCCAGCTTTGGAGATTTTGGGGGTTGTTTAAGAAAAATGATGAAAAAAATTCATATCTCGTAGAAATGAGAGTGTTCCATGAAAAAAGAATTGTGTCATTTGATTAATCCAAAACAAGCACAACCTTCGCATGAGTCTTGGGAGTTTATTCTTTGTTATTTTGTTTGTATTAACATTCAAATGTTTACGAGTATTTGATTCTGTTGAAATTCTCTTACTAAAGTTCTCTCAACCTCTCGCGACCCCCCTACAGAAGCTTCGCGACCCCCCAGGGGGTCGCGACCCACAGGTTGAAAAACACTGCTCTAGAAAAACACCCGATAGCTGTTGGAAGAAATACTTTAAATGTATGGTCTAAATCTAATGCTGAAGCACTTGGCTTGAATGTTAAGGACAAAAAGATAACAAATCACTCGAATAGATCAACTGCTGTTAGCGAATTGGAAAAAATAAGTGTAGACGAAAGCCAAATACTGAAAATTACTGTTCATATCAATCAAAATTCTGTAAAACTATACAAGATACAAGAATATTATGCGTGGTAACAGTAACAGATCTTTTATAGTAGAGAACAACGACGAATCTAAAGTTGAGTTGAATTTAAATAATTGTATTTTACTGACTGTGATTTTAATAAATAAATAAATGTTTCGTTGGAGGAACCAGTTTTGGATAGTCATAAAAATATCTCGTCTATTTAAAATACCCTAGGGAAATTACTACTCATGATTGTCCTTTAAGGACAGTTCCAAGGAGAATAAATAGTATATTCTTCAATGAGCGGTAATGTAAATCATAACACACGCAGATGAATTTTGCAGCCTGAGCCGTCAGGCGAGGGTTGTGATTCATCAAGTGTGTTATGACCATTACCGCGAATTGAACACTATTAGACTACAGGCCCGTGTCCGAAAATTGATGGGTCAATTGAACCAGAAGATGACCTCTCTAGAACGATAGAAGGACATGAAATAATAAGATTCAGCACTATGCCGTCACTTGTAAGCTGTCCAACTGAGAACAGGTGGCAATTCAAAAGGACAGGTAGACTGGGTACATTTGGGTCATATGACTTTTGACGGCATTCTTATCATCGATAGCTCCATGGAAAATAATAGAAAAACGGGCAGTGCCGTACAAAAATGATGCGCCATATATTCGGAAAATTTTTTTGATTTTCCGAAAATTTCCATGGTAAAATAGGTCATTTGACTTTGTACGGCATCAGTTTTATACGGTTGCCATACATCTTCTAATCAATTATTCAGCAACGTCGTACAAAAATCATGCGACAAAGGGAAAAAATCGAGGGTTGCAACCCCCTCTCTTGCCGTGCTCCAGGGGGTCATTTGAAAAAGTACGGCTTCGGTTCCAAAACATTATCCAGCACTCAAAATTACTATTAAGAATAAGGCCGTCAAAAAAAATTGTTCATTTTGATGTTATATCAATAAATATCTTAATTTCATCTTATGCTTGACCCATAAAGCTCTAAAGTCATTTGACCCAGTACGGCAACTTCTTTTTTTACATGATACTTTAAGATACAATTCTTATATTATATTGCCGTTCAAAAGAAACTGTTCTAAAAAAAATTATAGAGAAATACAAAAAGTGAAATTTTTCATATTATTGTAAAAGTTTGGAACTCATAGATTAATGATATATAACAATTTTCTACATTTTATCCCTTGTTTTGAATAGTATTAAGGTAAATAAATTAGGAACAAATGATGCCGTACATTTTTATCCAGACCATATCATTTAGAATGATGAAAATTTAGCTACCATTTTAAGGATACTCTATGGTCATTTGATACTGTACGGCATCAACATATTTTTGAAGAAAAAAATTGAAAAAATGACAAAATAATATGAAAAATTTCACTTTTTGTATTTTTCTATAATTTTTTTTAGAACAGTTTCTTTTGAACGGCAATATAATATAAGAATTGTATCTTAAAGTATCATGTAAAAAAAGAAGTTGCCGTACTGGGTCAAATGACTTTAGAGCTTTATGGGTCAAGCATAAGATGAAATAAAGATAATTATTGATATAACATCAAAATGAACAATTTTTTTTTGACGGCCTTATTTTTAATAGTAATTTTGAGTGCTGGATAATGTTTTGGAACCGAAGCCGTACTTTTTCAAATGACCCCCTGGAGCACGGCAAGAGAGGGGGTTGCAACCCTCGATTTTTTCCCTTTGTCGCATGATTTTTGTACGGCGTTGCTGAATAATGGATTAGAAGATGTATGGCAACCGTATAAAACTGATGCCGTACAAAGTCAAATGACCTATTTCACCATGGAAATTTTCGGAAAATCAAAAAAATTTTCCGAATATATGGCGCATCATTTTTGTACGGCACTGCCCGTTTTCCTATTATTTTCCATGGAGCTATCGATGGTAAGAATGCCGTCAAAAGTCATATGACCCAAATGTACCCAGTCTACCTGTCCTTTTGAATTGCCACCTGTACTCAGTTGGACAGCTTACAAGTGACGGCATAGTGCTGAATCTTATTATTTCATGTCCTTCTATCGTTCTAGATAGGTCATCTTCTGGTTCAAATGACCCATCAATTTTCGACACGGGCCTGTAGTCTATATACTTCATCTTCGACTTCTTCAGTAAAATTCGAATTAATCTGCATTTTCAAAATTGACAACAGTTGTCATAAGCGATTTCTGTGGTCGAAAATAGAATCGATATCGAATCCCGTAAAAAACGTCAAAAATTCAAGTTTTCCCAATGCAATTTTTGGATATTCAGACCAAAGAAAATGTAGAAATGGATGGCGAGAACGTTACCTTGATGTCTGAAATAGAGTTCCCCATTGACCCGACATTTTTATTAATTTCGTATGCTACATTTTTCCTATTTGTATTAGAGTGAGTTATAGGCGTGAGTTATTATTACCTCACACTATTGGTTTATAGAGACTATTATTGATCAAAATCAGTTGAATAATGGATATATTATTCTATGGGAGTAGATAAATAAATTAAATTTTCCTATAACTGTCAAAAAACATTAGACATGTTGCAATAGTATATTCTAAAACTAGTTGCAGAATGGGCTCCTATTCCAATACGAATGCGAAATTCGAAAACGAGCGACGAAGGAGCGAGTTTTCGAACGCATGAGTATTGGAATTGCATTCTGCAACGAGTATTAGACGATATTTTCTCTATTTCACTCAAATTTTGTGAAATTCAATGAAAAAATTCAAATTATAGGTCCTAGTGACTTTCATATTGTATCTTGGCAGTTGGTGTGAATGTTAGCAAATACGAAATTTGACATTTCCAAATTGACATCTGCTGAAATTTAAAAGGATCGGAGGTCATTGCTGACAACCACAAAACGAAAAATCTAACTGAAAACGATTCTGTAATGAATTCATTACTTCACTGTTTTTAGTACTGTAATGAACTCTACGATACTGAAATAGAGAAAAAACTTTTAAACACCCTTGAACTTGACATTTAATTTCCGATGCAACTGTGCTATAGCGCCCACAAAAACGCACAAAGTCCTCATCGGAATACAAATCGACTCTCCGAATATAGTCTAATATCCAGCAGATCAACCTCGGCTATCGTTTCTTCGCCCAGTCAAGGAACAAATGGACTTATCAGCTTCTCATTGGCGCCAACGCTCACCTCTCATACCTCGCAGATATCCGAACAATCTGATTTAGTGGACCACAGTTGCCCACACCCTAATTGAATATTCAATCCGAGTACAAATAATTTATTCCTTCTTTTATTTTCGGAACGACACGTCTCGCAAGGCAGCAAACAGCGCGCATAAAATCGAGAGAAACGCTCCATAAAGCTCCAGAAGTCATAGGATGTAGGTGACGTTTAAGGCAGAATAATGTCGCATCTGGCAAGATGCTAGAGGTAGACAAATCAACCTCGCAACTCGTGTGGTTTGCCACGAAAATAAAACGTCCAGAGAATGTTAGATCGATGTTCACAATCAGGTTTTCCGGACTGAAATATGGAACATAGACTTCGTGAAATAGTCTTGAACGCTTTGAACATGGATAGTGATGACTACTACAACTGGCGACGAGGTTAGGATGAGAAACACCCACTGTACATGCTTCTCTCCACTTCTATTTCCCTCACTCGAGACCTCAGCCAAATATACACCCACAAATCTCACTTACGATTAAAAATTGACACAAAACTCCTCCAGCACGTTAACGAAGTATAAATCAGAGTGAAACTACGCCAATGGACCCACCTCTAAACCAGACAATCCGTGAGATTCTCCCTTCAGGACCAGCTGGTCGAAATAGATAAGTGATGGCCAAACTCGAAACGCCTGATAAGAATAGAAACACAGAGCTATGCGCCATGTGTGCAGCTTTCTGCCTCACTTGTTTTATCAACCACCCCTACTAGCGCCCTGTATCCGAATATCCCTGCTAGTTATGTGGCTTTTTGCGTCGTGTTTTATTGGTAAACTTTCAGGAGGGACGATTGGTTTTTGTGTTCGTTCATTTCTTGTCGTTCTTGCGGAATCGAAATTAACTTCATTCAATTTTAACTGTCCCTTTGGAAAGAGGTTTTTGGTTTGTGGTCTCGATATCCCTTGGCTTGAAGGAGCCTTCAGTATTATTTTATTCACAATTTATGGTGCAGAATGAATTATAATGAAAATTTTCTAAGCAACAGATTCGTTCCAATAACTCATTATTTTTTGTACACAGACAAATTCCATGCAAGTCGCAACGGATTCCGCCCATGAGATACCTCGAATTTATGGTGACATCGACCCATAACATAAATAAACCATAAAAAAAGGTATCCATAGAGATCAGTGACCTGCTGATTTTACAATTGTACTTTTTATGTTTTGCGGTTTCTTTTAATAGGTCACTTCAGGTGTGAAAGGGATTATTCTTCAATTTTATTGTTCGGAACATTCTCTTTGCAGTGGTTGTCACAGCTGTATTCACTTTGAGTGGACAGGGTTTGTCCATTGTCATTATTAATGGCAGAAAAGACCACCAATAATATTTTATTGGAATGTCTCTCATTTTAGAGAGTTTATTCAACTTCTTTGAACATCATTCTTCTCGAGGAGTGTGAGTATTGTTGATTGCCACACAACTATACTCCATTCACTTTTATATAATCACATAGGAGGCCATGGTTTCGTTTTCAGGAGTTGGTGCACCTGATGAAAAGCACAGAACATATGATGAAAAGTCAGTGCGCGCACAGAAAATATCGTTAATGACAAAACGACGTTGCCAGTTTCTTTGTTTACATCAAAGTAACAGTATCAAAGATATTCCACATTTTGTAAGGTTTACAAATCGTTATTTGCAGGTGAGTTTTTCGTCGAATATCCAAGATTAACGTATGTTTATTGTTGTTAGCACCAGTTTGGAGCGTGAGGACGATTTTCAAGACCAGGACGAATGTTTACATTTCGAGGTTGAAGGGGTACACGGGAATTTCGTTGAAAAAGCTGTTATTTGAACAGATATCGCAGTAGATGGATCGGATGGAGCCTCGAGAGGTCGATTAGGATGATATTTTTCAGGGTTTCCAAGAAATTTGGCGATATCTGAGCAGATTTGCAAAAGTTAGGTACCTCACTAATGAGGTGGAACTTAGACCTAATTCTCCTATAAGAAACGCCTTTCAAAGGTCGAGATGATGAAAAATGTATTCTTCAGATGTTGTTTGAACAAAAGCAGCCGAATTTTATATCCCAACATTGATTTTAAGAAAGTTATCAACAAAATAAAATTGACATTATTCTTGATTCTTGTAACTACCCATTAATTCATCTTATATCTTCGGGTTGATTTTTTTAATGAATTCTTGATTAGAATCAACAATTGATGTCGTCAAGTCTTGAACTTTCAGTTCAAGAGGATAATAAACATTAAATCTTCACAAGCATGCATATGAAAATTATGTGAAAGCAATGCAATTTTCTTCCATGGCGAAAAATAATATATTCCAACAGTGATCTCTTGTACTTTTCATGCAAATAACTAGAAAAGGAATCCTTTCTATCACTTCATATAAACGTTAATTATTTTCGTCCATCACATCTTTTCCAATTCATTGATTTTCCGAATGAATTCACATTCTGAGAAACACGCTAAGAATGTAGAAAGGGCAACATAGTGTTGACTTGGAATATAAAAATATTTTGAAAAACGTCATAACTTCGATACAGAGTGGAATGTGTCAAATTTCCAAGACCAGAGTTCTGATTTTATAATTGTGAATGGAGTATACAATTAAGTTTTTCATAAATCGGCATTCAATGTCAGCCATACATCGATTCGAAACATTTTGAACCTGAATGAAACGCATTCCTATAAAATGATACCTAACCAGGAGTTTTTTTCCACACTGTATACATTTAACCGATTTCAGACATGACATCGAATTCGCAGAAATCGCAGAATGACAAAGCACGTCACGAATTCCAAGATTTCCTCGGGGAAATAAAAAATTATCCGCATGAAATGGCATTCACGTTTTACCAACCGACTTCAATCAATTTCACTAATCATAAAAAGACCCCAGACAACCCCTGTACATCTTAGATCCCTGTGCGTATGGAGCGAACATAACCTGATCATTCGCTGGGGTTTCACTTGACATTCGACGAAATCTTGAGCTTCTACCCCAAGAGACTTATCCCCCAAAGTTCATACTAGATATTGGCTTTATTGAGCCATACGCCTTCATTCTCCATCCCTGGAATCTCCCACTAAATACCCTTATGCGCGATTGGTTTTGCAAAGGTCCATGGATAGGATTTGATATGTTGAGAACTTGCACAAAGAGGGAATTGATTCGGCCTCATTTATAGAAAAATGGAACTTAATCCACAGGAAGATAAATCCAAATTTCTGTCTTCCCACAGATTTGAGTAATGAAGGAAGTGGAAATTCTTGAGGTCAAGAGGAAGTTTTTCCTGGACGGTATGGCATATGGCAAGGTCCCTCTGAAACCACATGTCGTTAAGATCAGTAGCTTCCAAATGTGGCACAAGAAACTGTGTTATCATAGCACATTCACTGTTATTGTTACCTTCTTAGTTTTCGAAGAAAAACGGTCCAATTGAATTTATGTTTACTAACTCCCATCTGTCAACTTTCGATCTGTCAGACATGACACGCAATTCAAATCATTACCCTTTATTATCTATCTTGTGCCTCTAGGCGTGGTTCGAACTAGATCGGTTGAATTGCTCGTAGTTTCAGTTAATGTTGATATTTCAAAGAGCGAGATGAAATGGACGATTCACTGGAGGAATATTCAGAGACTAGAGATGAATCTTTAACCTGAAAGGAACAACTTCCGAGGCGTTCATCTGGAATTCAGTGAAATTAAGGAACGAGCAGCTTCAAACTGATTATACAAATTATGTATTCGTTGATAAATACCAGAAGCCCTCTGATGAACTTTTTTCCCGAGTTAACAGAACGACTGTTGATTAAACTGAAGGCATTTTAATTAACTACAATATAAAGAATCCTTCAGCTCAAGGGAATTCTCAGTCGAATGAAATAACTGAATTATTCGCGCTAGGTTAGGATGCTGAAATATCTTGAACGTTTTATCTAGAACATAATCAGATGAAGAATCTTATGGATCTTATTTTCAATATTTGTATACCTACTGGGTGTTTCCTCAAAATGAAAAACCAATATCTTTATTCTCACAGTACTGAGTGAATTGTAGTGAGCAACATTAAGATGCAGTATCACCTTTTGAATCGTGGTAAATCTCCATTCAAAAGTGGTCACTTTATTTCACGAGTAAGTACCCTAA
Organism: Adalia decempunctata; assembly: GCA_951802165.1. Classification (NCBI taxonomy): domain Eukaryota; kingdom Metazoa; phylum Arthropoda; class Insecta; order Coleoptera; family Coccinellidae; genus Adalia; species Adalia decempunctata. Next base: position 4,544,877 of record OX637701.1, read on the forward strand.
TTTACGACGTAGAGATTTGATTTTTTTTTTAAGTTGAAGTTGAAGAACGTCCCGAGGGCAAATTGTTTTTTTTTCGATTTAATTAGTTTTTCAATTAAAAAAAACAGGGTAATCGTTAGATCTGAGGTTATTGAATATGTTTTTCGTTTTTCATGAGTACAAGCTATATTTTTGAAATAATAATCATGAAAATTTTTGTAGTTTATAGAAGATTAAATTTCCGAGGGCAAATAGTTGCGATTTTTTCGATTTAATTAGTTTTTCAATTAAAAAAATCAGGTTGAATTTCAGCGTTTTGGAAACTACACTTAATGATTTTTTTCCGACTGTTATTCATCATTTTTTGAAGAAAACGTAACTACTTCACCTAGGCAATTTAATCTTCTATAAACTACAAAAATTTTCATTATTATTATTTCAAAAATATAGCTTGTACTCATGAAAAACGAAAAACATATTCAATAACCCTAGATCTAACGATTATTCTGGTTTTTTTAATTGAAAAACTAATAAAATCGAAAAAAAAAACTATTTACCCTCGGGACGTTCTTCAACTTCAATTTAAAAAAAAAATCAAGTCTCTACGTCGTAAATTAGGGTACTTACTCGTGAAATAACGAGACCACTTTTGAATGGAGATTTACCACGATTCAAAAGGTGATACTGCCCCTTAAGAAGAATAATCCAGTATCACAGATCCTGGTCGTAAAATTCATTCTTCTCTGAGATTTCTCAGTAAATAGTGGAGTAGAGACTTCCCAACACGAGAACAGGTAGATCGATAACCCATAGTGAGGAACTTGGGAACACGATCCTCTCCAAGAACAGAACACACCCTCATTGAATTATACCGCAAGACAAAGGCATCTCTCAACTTTCCCAGATAGCTATTCAACGTTTGACAGACGTTTAAACGTACGGCGAAGTGGTTAGTTTCATATCACTCCAATGAAAATTATTACTCAAGGAAGGCACTGTTATAACCGAAGCGAACAAGGCTTCACGAGATGAGATCAAACGTTTGATTCTCCAGCAATCTAGAAAGTGTAGAAATGTCTGTTTGTTGGTGTTAGGTTCTGCAGAGATTTTAGATGTACGAGGATATATTGAAAAATTCTTAGCCTACTATAGAACCAAAGAAAATTTCAATGTCAAAATATTTTATTACTCAACGTATTCTCCTCTTAATTGAATACATTCATTACAGCGAACTTCCTACGTCTCTAGACCTTTCTAAAAAATGTTTCTTCTTGCTCTGTAAACCAGTCCTCCACAGCTTTTATTACCTCCTCGTTGTAAGAAAATTTACAACCTTTTATACTTTTTTTCCATTTGAGGTAGTAGGTAGATGATAGTCGAACGGAACCAAATCTGGTGAATAAGGGGGGTGTTCTAGTAATTCTAACCCTAAATCACGAATTTTTTGCATGGCAACATGAGATTTGTGTACTGGGGCGTTGTCCTGTAAAAACAAAATACCTTTGGATAGCTTTCCGCGTCTTTTCTTTTCAATTTTTTCCCGTAGAGTGGTCAGTAATGTCGAATAGTAATCTCCAGTCATTGTTCTACCCTTATCCAAAAAATCAATCGTGATTACTCCATGGCAATCCCAAAAAACTGAAGCAAGAACTTTTCCAGCAGATTTTTGGACACAAAATTTCTTAGGTCTTCGAGAACCAGAGTGTCGCCATTCCATCGATTGCTGCTTTGTTTCTGGATCGTAGAAATGTACCCAAGTCTCATCCATAGTAACAATTCGATTTATTAAAAAGTCTTCATCGTTTTCAAATCGAGCACAGATCGAACGCGATGCTTCTATCCTTACACGCTTTTGGTCAACATTCAAACATTTGGGGATCCATTTTGCAGGCATTTTTCTCATGTCCAAATTGCCGTGAACTATATGACGAACGCGTTCGTATGAAATCTTCAGTGCTTCATATATCCGTTTTAGCCCAATTCGACGCTCTGATAAAATCATGTCATAAACTGCATCGATATTTTCGGGGACTGACACAGAAACTGGCCTTCCCGATCGGTCATCATCTTCAATGGAAAATTTACCTCTTTTGAAGCTTGCAGTCAATTTTTCACGGTCGCATACGAAGGACATTAATCACCAAGGGTATTAAGTATATCTTCGTAAATCTGCTTACCTCTTAACCCTTTTAAATACAGGTACTTGATGATGGCTCGATACTCCAATTTTTCGATTTTTACAATTTCGGTGGACATTTTTTTAAAATTATTGCGTAACTCTGGTTTACTTTTTTGACGTCGAACTCTACACTGACACTTCTAATAAGTTATTGTTCGTTGATATGGTATCGCAATATTTTGTTTATGCATGGAACTGGTCTAGGCTTTCTAGATATCAATACATCCTCGTAAAAGTAGAATTGTATGCCCTGAAGAAGCCCTCATACATTAGGCGAAACGTAGGCGTACATTCAATCGGCTCTTTTACTCTCCTAATCCAACTACTTCATTCCATATATAACTTTAATGAAAACAACCTTTTCTACCTTCAAACTTTTTTATCTTGACGAGATCGCCCCCACGCTTAGTATTTTCATGAGTTAGCAATCAAAGACGTCCACCTCCATATAAAAATATACATTCCTAGGAGATTTCATCGGTATCTTTATTGAATCAAACTGAAATACACTGAAATCATGTTTTCAGCAAATTCCAATTAGAACGATTTATTTCTGGCTTCATACGGTACACATCGTTCGTTGCTTCCTCTGAAACAACTTTCCCACTCAATAAATACTTCAGCATTGACAGATTTATACGCTGAATGACAGAGAGAAATATAGGAGGGTATTGCTCAGAACGAAATGGTGAAAAGGGCAAAGTACTGGAAAAACGAAATCAGACCCACACAGACAAATATCTACACAAGAACATCCCCAACAATCAAAATAGTACTATCATACTATACTCCATTCATAACTCTGGCCTTGGAAATTGGACACATTCCACTCTGTATCGAAGTTATGACGTTTTTCAAAATATTTTTATGTTCCAAGTCAACACTATGTTGCCCATTTTACATTCTTAGCGTATTTCTCAGAATGTGAATTTATTCGGAAAAGGAATGAATTGGAAAAGATGTGATGGACGAAAATAATTAACGTTTATATGAATTGATAGAAAGGATTCCTTTTCTAGTTATTGGCATGAAAAGTACAAGAGATCACTGTTGAAATATATTATTTTTCGCCATGGAAGAAAATTGCATTGCTTTCACATAATTTTCATATGCATGCTTTTGAAGATTTAATGTTTATTATCCTCTTGAACTGAAAATTCAAGACTTGACGACATCAATTTTTGATTCTAATCTGAATTCATTAAAAAAAATCAACCCAGAGATATAAGAAGAATTGATGGGTAATTACAAGAATGTAGAATAATGTCAATTTTATTTTGTTGATAACCTTCTTAAAATCAATGTTGGGATATAAAACTCGGCTGCGTTTGTTCAAACAACATCTAAAGAATACATTTTTCACCATCTCGACCTTTGAAAGGCATTTCTTATAGGAGAATTAGGTCTAAGTTCCACCTCATTAGTGAGTTACCTAACTTTTGCAAATCTGCTCAGATATCGCCAAATTTCTTGGAAAACCTGAAAAATAACATCCTAATCGACCTCTCGAGGCTCCATCCGATCCATCTACAGCGATATCTGTCCAAATAACAGCTTTTTCAACGAAATTCCCGTGTACCCCTTCATCCTCGAAATGTAAACATTCGTCCTGGTCTTGAAAATCGTCCTCACGCTCCAAACTTGTGCTAAAAACAATAAACATACGTTAATCTTGGATATTCGACGAAAATCTCACCTGAAAGCATCGATTAAATAACAAAAATTTGCGAACAATTTGTAAACCTAACAAAATGTGGAATATCTTTGATACTTTTACTTTGATGTAAACAAAGAAACTGGCAACGTCGTTTTGTCATTAACGATATTTTCTGTGCACGCACTGACTGTTCATCATATGTTCTGTTATTTACATCAGGGGCACCAACTCCTGAAAACGAAACTATGACCTCCTATGTGATTAAATAAAAGTGAATGGAGTATAGTTGGAATATTCAATTATTGCCACGACTACATTTTTTGCCACAATTATTGAGTTCTTCCTGGAGATTATTTCAGGGAATCCTCACTGAGTTCTCTCTAGATAGAACAGTTTCCGAACCACATTCATTCCACATAACTTTGCACGAAAATGTGTAACAAGAGCAGCTCGAATAAGAACATGGAGGGTACTTAGAAAGTACGACTGTGGAGAAGCAGAGTTATTTCAGGAGAGATAGCATTAATTGAAGAACCCTCAGGCTTGTCGGTCCTAAATGAACTCAGAGCGCTTGTCTAATGAAATGTTGACGTTTATATCAGAACAAAGGGCCCAGGAATCATTTAGGACTGTCAAGGTTCGCGTTTTAAAAAGCATCCGTTCAACCCTACGGGGAAGGATTTTATGCTAATGCTCCAGTAAGAATTGAGTGAACGAATATTTTTTCGTTCTATTGGAATTCGCGAAAAGTTTGTAAATACACTGCGCACTTAACGCACATTCTGAAAATCTCAATTTTAATGAAAGTTAACTCTACATTGACTTTATAACTTATTTTTTATGTTCTCTCGGGAAGGTTTTGAACGAAACAAGACACATTAAATGGAAGAAAAATTCAGGATTTCACCGAATCTTATGTGAAAGAAGAGAAATGAACAATTTTCAAAATACTGAAATGCTGATAAGTGATTTAATACTTGGTATTTCCACCCCTTGTGTTAATTACAGCTCGGCAACGACGGTTCATACTCAAAATGGGTGATCTTAAAATGTTCTGATCTAATCCTTCCCAGATTTCTCAGAGTTGGATTCCTAAGTCATTAAGAGTAGCTGGATGATTTTCTGAACTTCTCAGCCTTCTATTAAGGTTGTCCCAAACCTGCTCAATCGGATTGAGATCTGGACTTCTTGCTGGCCATTCCATTCGAGAGACTTCAACCTCTTAAAGGTACTCCTGAACGATGCGCGCACGATGGGGTCTGGCATTATGGTCCATAAAAATGAAATTTTCACCAATGTATGGGGCAAATGACACTACATGCTCTTCAAGAATGTTCCTTATATACTTATCAGCATTCATAGCTCCATTATCAACGACCACTAGGTCTGTGCGAGCAGTCAAAGATATTTCACCCCATACCATAATCGATCCTCCCCCGAAACCAGTAGTATTCAGGAAATTGGACTGAGCATATCTTTCATGTGGACGTCTCTATACAAGGGAACGTCGATCACAATGGTAGAGGCAGAATCTAGACTCATCTGTGAATAGAACTATTTCCCAATCGGCCACTTCCCAATGAATATGCTCTCTCGCAAATATTAGGATATCGTCACAGCTCATGAACTCCTGTGAAACTGTAACAAATATCCCAGTCCCACAATGTTCGGTTGCCAAACAAGTAATGACCACAATTTCACTTCCTAGACTTTTTCTTCTTTTTCCCAATTTCCCTGACACATCTCTCCTGATGTACAAATAGGTATCCATCGAAGGTTGCGATGTTCACATATATCACCTTCAATCCCCTGCCCAATTCACATCAGATAAAAGCGTAAGCGGGACACAGTTCGAGAACATCCTTTCATGTAGAAGGCGATTTATTTTCCTCCGAATCCAGAGATTCCTATCTGCCTCCTTATCGTCACCTCCGGGATCCTACTCGGGATTTATGTAGCGATTTTTGCTGGGAGACCGATTAAATATGTCGTTAACGCGTTACATGATTTTGGTTTTAAAAGAATCGTCCATGTAGGAATGTAGAAACAGGCTGATTCCCAAGCGAAGAAAACGCCTTCCTTCAAATATCAATTAATTCATTCAGTTCTCAGGGTGTTCAAAATTACTTCTTAAAACTAATAACTTCATACTGCGAACAGACTTCGTCGGTAACAAAGAAAACTCAGAGCTCTGTGATTTACCCACTTTCTCTGTGGTGTCAGCCAGAACCCCACTGGAACCATAGAAATCATAATATATATACTTACTCTAGAATGCTAAATCAATTGGATCGAAGTGTTGTAAAAATTTCAGTGTGGTCCACAATGCGCATACGTGCCATCAGGTTGTTTCTGAACAGGGTCGGCTTCAATAAAATTTTATGCTGTTATTGTTGCAGTTGGATTTAATCAATTCATAATTAGTATTCGACACTTACTAGTTGTTTTGAACATATTGATAATTTTCAACAGCTATTTGAATGGTAAATTTGGAATCATCAGCGACTGGAAGATAAGCTGAAAATCTTTCATTATTCCAAAACCTCTTCAGGCGTTGAAAAAACCCGGTTTCGGTATTAAAATTAATTCAAGGATCAAGGAAGACAAATTCTGGTTCACAAACAACGAATCTTTTGGTAAAGTACAGAAAAAAACCAAATGAGCAAAATATACTAATATATTATCCCTTCAGGACAGTTCTATTCTTCGGTGTTCCTGAAAATAGTGGAAACATGAAAATGTATTGTACATCTGCCAATGCGTTACTCTGCATCGTTTCATGAGTTCTGATACCTACATTCATTCTTCAAGTCATTTGTCTTTTTGAGTTCCGAGTATATTCCAAAATCAATCTGTTATCTTATCTGAATGAAACTGCAAAGTTTTACTTCAATATATTTTATTTTCGAGTTCGAATTATCCATTAAAAGATGGTTTACTCACAAGATTTCATGATTTTTCATAATGAATTGCGTTCTTTTTCTATATAAAGAACCAATTTCATGGTGCGAGTGGATAGATATGTGTCAATCGAATGAAAAGCAAAGCGTAAATCATAAATTTCTAACAGTTTATATGAATGAAAAGGTGCACATAGTTTACATACTCAAGTGGGAAATGAGCGGTTCAAGACAAGGACACCGCAACACTATACAGTTCATTGTTTATCGGATACGAAAAAATCCAAATCGAACACAACACACAACAAAAGCAAAATGCACACTAAGAATATCAAACACGAAAATAATAGTTACGCACCAGTAAACTAGTTTGTCTATGCAGTAAACTAAACTGTGGCTGCAGACTGATACTGAACACGGTCCTGCCTAGATTTTCACTAAGGTCATTTCAAAGTCATTTGCCATGAGACAGAAAAAGCGGTGTTGCGTGGTCTATATCTATTTAGTGAAACCTACTACATTACTGCTCTAATTTTCTCATCAATTCCACAAATATTGCAATTCACTTATGATATTAATGTGTCTAATAGTCTTAGGAAGTCGCGCATGAGCTATAAAATAAGTCTGTTACTCAATGGAATATTTTTATTGTTTAATAATATTGACTTGAAATAGAACCGACAAAACATTTAGGGACTTGGCATCGTTCTACGTGAAATTTCCTAATAGTGAGCATGCGCACATTGTGAATCAGTTGCCTATGCGGCACGTTTTTCGCTGCGGAACTAGAAGTAATTAGCATTCTAGAGTAAGTATATATATTATGATTTCTATGGCTGGAACATTCAACCTGTTTTGTAGGAGTGTAAATATCGAATAGAATTCATACCAAGCATCTTCTTCCTGGCCTACAATAACGCAACCAAGTAGACGCCGAAGACATAAATCTACGAAATGAACCGTTCATTAGTTCGGGTCGGCACCCAAAGCTTGTACAACAAAACAGTATGGCGCATTTAATTGCCTCTATAAATACGAGACGCATGCCATTTATTCAGGCCGATCTGTACCTTTTGATGAATTACTACACGTGCTGTCGTTCGTGCTTTTCATGGTATCATCCTGTTCCGTGGCTTTTTTCTGTTATACCGTGACTTCATCTCGTCAAACATCTGTATGACTGGCATCTTGGCTCGAGACGTTCGGTCTGTGGCCCAAACAAGGTCGTTTTTGGATGCAGGTTTCTCCTCTCCGACTGTTTACAATACAGGTTTTGTGTTTTGATAGATGAGTTATTCTGATTGTTATTTTTTATATCCCATTGTGTGGTACACATTAAGTGTTGAGCTTTACGTTAATAAGGAAGATGATCCGATATGGGTAACAGTAATTTCAATTTATGAAGAGCCCCAGCATTGATTCTGCGACCATTTTGGTCATTTGTTGTATGCGTTTCAATGACCCAGAGAAAGGCAGTATCAGAACAAGATATAAGATGAGTTAAAATACGCTACAGCTTCTGAAGAAAAAACTTGGTCTAGCTGAAACGGTGCAGCTTCTGTTTGCAGAATAAAGAGTCTCCTGCTCGAATGGTTACAGACTCCCAGTCTTCTTCACCATCCAGCATCGCAGTTGGGCTTTTTTATGTCCATTTCCCTGATCATTTCTCCACTGTTACACTCTACATAAACTGCCAATTTCATTTACACTTGCCGCCTGGAAAAGTCACAGTTTCAAGCGGGGAAATTGCCGCTAATAAAAACTTCCTTGAGATCGATCTCATTTGAATTTATCTCGAAATTAGAAAACTTTCCTCGATAGAATCAATTTGTGGAGGCGAAACGGAATTCGAGGGCTTCGAAGTGTGCGCACATAAGCGATCTGAGGGTTCCGTCCGTTTGAGCACACATTAGACGAGCAAAATTGTTTCAACTTTTATGTAGCCATTACCTTTCACCGTTATAAAATTGTATCAGAGCGTTACGTTAAAAAAAATAAAGAAAAAAACAACATATCTTTAAAAAAAAATCAACACGTTGCCAGAGAAATCAATAACATATAGTATTATTCAACCTGATGAATTCCACCGCAAGCGAAAATTTTTCCAGACCTTTTGTCATTATCCAAAGACAAATTTGTGGAATTAAATTGGAGAAGGCAAGATACAAATCCGTTTGAAAGAAAATATTTCCCAATAAACGTCCCCAGGATACCGAATAAAATGGAATCATTCCCCTCGATAAAACATCAAAGGAATAAACAGGAAAGCATAACGACAAGCTTCAATTTTCCGCATAATTTGCTACAGAGCGGTGCCCTTGAGGTTTCCTATTTATAAATAGGTCTTATTTTGTCTACACTTGAATATATGACATGACTTAAAACCGTATTGACAGCACGTATTGAAGACAACAAGAAACAATGTATAATGAAGGCAGTCAATTTTTAATGATTATAGAGAACCATTATACAGGATTTGGTACTGTCAGCTGCCTTGTGGTGAAACTGACACAAAGGATTGTGATGGCGTTCTTTGATACCGAACACAAGCTAATAGGTTTCGAATAAAAGTTGCAGTTTTGGATGGAAATATAATTTTTTTTTCATTTTTCACAATTCGGCTGTTTGAAAGATATAGCCATTTAGAAAAAAAGTGGGCCACATACGTGCCTGATACAATTCTCTGCAAAGACCACGGAGTTCATATTTCTCGATTGAAATTGAGTTGAAACATTTAGGGAATACTTATATAATAAACGTATTCGAATAAAAACGTTAAAAACACGATATTTCTTTAGAGAAACACTCAGTGTTGTCCGATTATTTCTGCAATTAAAATGCTATATTTCTCCCAACAAAATTAGTTCCTTTTCGATTTCTCTGAAGATTAGTTTGTAAACACTAGTAAGTTGTTTATATATTCTCCTCGATATCCTAAAAATATCTCACAAAGAATCGTCTTTTCACTGTATTTATGATTTATCAACCTAACTCAAAGGATTCTAGGTCAATGACCTAACCCATCTCCTGTGAAAATTTCACAGAGCTTTTGGAAAGACAATGCCAGATTGTTGATTTTCTCTAAACAATGGTATAACGGTGAGATCAACGAATCGAGGAAATCATTTCTAGAGATATGTTGTTTTGAATTGGGAAGGTGATTATTTAAGGTGATTATGTGAAGACTTTTAGTGAATTAGTAAAATTCCAAGAGGATATTGTTCGGATAGAAACATCGTCACAGATTATTTAGTGCTAAGTATGATTTTATTTTTTCGAATTTCGAAGAATGGTATAGGCAAGAAGTGTATCGTTTATTGAGAGGAATCTACAGCTAAAATATATGTACAAGTCGAAGTCTCAGCCTGTACATACAATGGAGAATGTAAATGAAGACAGATATCATATCTGGAGGATTGAGTACAACCTAATGGTCATGCTAGCCTAATTTCAATAGGTCAAACAATCTTGGTTGACTTGGAATGCGGAAACATGTACTGTACCGGTAGTTAATAGTTGCGAGAGGCATATCCTATCAATCAATGTTTTGTTTACAACTTGATAGATTCCCGGCGGATTACAAAGGATGATTAATTCAGGCTTCGATCCGGGAGCACGTCTACCGACCATACGAAGCACAACATAATGAAATTTGCTCGAAATAATAAGTCGATCAGGTTGATAAATTGTATGCACCGTTCAACTCCGATTTTTTGCGTCAGCCATATTGAATTGCAAATGATGGATGAGATAGGACGTCGATGCATTCTTATTCCGGCTGCGATGTCTGCATCTGAGGTCCTCGAATTTGAAGAGAAAGGCGCGTACACCGAGATCTTTCAATATTTAATGAATTCAGACTCGATGAAGCGGGAGATGAAATCCCGTTTTTATGGTTACCACGCCGAAGGAGTAAATATGGTTGGATTTCCTTTTGTATGGATATCTGGGAAAATGTGGAAATATACTCGAAGTATTTCGCTATGCAGGTGAGTCTTTGACTTGTACATATATTTTAACTGTAGATTCCTCCCATCAAAGGAAACACTTTTTTCCCATACCATTTTTCAAAATTCGGTTTCGTTTGGAAGATACAGGGTGTCAAAAATCCATGAAATTAACACTATTCTTTCCATATATTCAGAACCGATATTTCGAATGAACTGAATTTTGGTTGATTGTTTACTCTATTCATGGTGCATATTCCTCAATTGAAACTTATTTCATATTTCTCCTGGTAAAAAAAATACAGTATAGTTGACTTATAAATTCACGCAAAAATACTATGAAACCACTTGAAAAAGATGAACGGTTCACGTTTTCGAAAGAATTAATTATTTCAGAAAACAAAAGTATTCTTATATTTTTTCAATAAAACGCGTCGTTCTCAAGTTATTCCTAATTGTATAAGATTGAATTAGAGGAAAAAATCATGAATTTCAAAAATAATCTGAATGCTGTCCTGAGTTAAATCTCATCGAATATTATTTCTTCTCTGGTCTCTCAACAAGTTACCAACGTTGTCAGAATGTTTTTCAACTTTGTCAAGACTAAAATCTCTATGATGAAAAAACGTTTGATGTAGAGATATGTACTATGTAAATTCCACATTCGTGGGACATAAAATTGAATTCTGAGAAGCATGAAATTATACATTTGATAGGCAGTTTCTATTTAAAATTCATTGTTACCGGTCCTTCAGCAAAATATCTATCGAAACAATATAACTCGACACCAGAACGACACTACTATTACATCAATTCACTGAAGGTCATTTACATAATCATCACCTGTATTCTTCATTCTCTGTAAATAAATAAACGGTGAACTTCGTTTATGCCGTGTATGGGATCACTGACTATCGTTTTAGGTTGGACTGGTTGGAGCACAGAACAACGGTCTTGCGTCGCGGCTACATCCACGGCCTTCTGAAGGGAAGAGTAGGTCGTGGGCGACTGAAATTAGGAAAGTAGCGCTATATTGGCGAGAATCAGAACTACTCGTTTGGCATTTTCATAGAGCAACGCCTAGACGCCTTTAGCGATTGTAATAGTTCATCCGCTAACGATAGGGAACGTACTGCTTTCTTGAGTTCGCTTTGTTTGAAGAGAAAATCGGCAATCTGGCATCGTCTTCTCTATAGTTCTATGGAATATCACAGAGGATGTGGTAAGGTTAGGTCATTGACCCTGAATCATATGACTTTGGTTAATGGAGTTAGGATAGGTTAGTGAAAAACCAATTTTTATGAGATCTTTTCAGAATATCGAGGAAAATATGAACAAATTATTAATGTCTATAAACTAAACTTCAGGACAATCGAAGAAGGAACTTATTTTGGTGTGAGAAATATAGCTTTTCAATTGCCGAAATGATCGGACAGAACAAAGTGTTTTGTTAGGAAATATCGTGTTTGTAACATTCTTATTCAAATAAGGTTAGTGCTTGAGTATTTTTTAAATGTATCACCCAGAATATCTAATAATCACATCAATTTCAATCGAAAAATATAAACTTTGAGGTGTTTGTAAAGAATAATATCAGGCACGTATTCAGCACTATTTTTTTTCAAATGGCTATATCTCTTTAACAGAGCCGAATTCGGAAAAATGGAAAATGAAAAAAAGGTTTCCTTTAGCATCAAGAATCTACAGTTAAAATATATGTACAAGTCAAAGACTCACCCTGTATATAATATAGTCTTAGGAAGGGAAGGTCTCACTGAACTCTTGATGATTGAAGATCATTGCACCAAAGCTTCAGTTCAAAAAAAATTCCTGGCTCAAATCATCTTAATCAAATGGAAATCCCAGTCGAAAGTCAACACCAATGTATGCCTTCAATTACAGCCCAAGCGATCGGACCTGAACTGCGACAACGACAAGCTGCAGGCAAGCAAACTTTGAATTTTACAGGACCCACTGGAGGAATCTCCAGACGCTTGTTACAATTCCAACAGACTGCGATCTAACAGTTAAATAAACGACAGTCTGATATGAGAGAATTTATTGCGATTTCAACCCTTTATTGTCCGCTTGTGAGAACGAGATGCTGCGCTGACATTTGAATTTCAAATGTAGTCGAAAATTGCTCTGGGAATTTGTTAGGGACATTCACGCTTTTTGATTACATCATTGTCGGCACAGCTTCGGGCTGTATCCGACGGAATACTGGATAACATTACAATTTCAGCCTATTCGAATCCTAGATATTTATACTCCATTCACTTTTATTTAATCACATAGGAGGTCATGGTTTCGTTTTCAGGAGTTGGTGCACCTGATGAAAAGCACAGAACATATGATGAAAAGTCAGTGAGCGCACAGAAAATATCGTTAATGACAAAACGACGTTGCCAGTTTCTTTGTTTACATCAAAGTGAAAGTATCGAAGATATTCCACATTTTGTTAGGTTTACAAATTGTTCGCAGATTTTTGGTATTTAATCGATATTTGCAGGTGAGTTTTTCGTCGAATCCAAGATTAACGTATGTTTATCGTTTTTAGCACCAGTTTGGAGCGTGAGGATGATTTTCAAGACCAGGACATTTCGAGGTTGAAGGGGTACACGGGAATTTCGTTGAAAAAGCTGTTATTTGGACAGATATCGCAGTAGATGGATCGGATGGAGCCTCGAGAGGTCGATTAGGATGATATTTTTCAGGTTTTCCAAGAAATTTGGCGATATCTGAGCAGATTTGCAAAAGTTAGGTACCTCACTAATGAGGTGGAACTTAGACCTAATTCTCCTATAAGAAATGCCTTTCAAAGGTCGAGATGGTGAAAAATGTATTCTTTAGATGTTGTTTGAACAAACGCAGCCGAGTTTTATATCCCAACATTGATTTTAAGAAAGTTATCAACAAAATGAAATTGACATTATTCTTGATTCTTGTAATTACCCATCAATTCATCTTATATCTTTCGGTTGATTTTTTTTAATGAATTCTTGATAAGAATCAACAATTGATGTCGTCAAGTCTTGAACTTTCAGTTCAAGAGGATAATAAACATTAAATCTTCCCAAGCATGCATATGAAAATTATGTGAAAGCAATGCAATTTTCTTCCATGGCGAAAAATAATATATTTCAACAGTGATCTCTTGTACTTTTCATGCAAATAACAAGAAAAGGAATCCTTTCTATCAATTCATATAAACGTTAATTATTTTCGTCCATCACAACTTTTCCAATTCATTCATTTTCCGAATAAATTCACATTCTGAGAAATACGCTAAGAAAGGGCAACATAGTGTTGACTTGGAACATAAAAATATTTCGAAAAACGTCATAACTTCGATACAGAGTTGAATGTGTCAAATTTCCAAGGCCAGAGTTGTGATTTTATAATTGTGAATGGAGTATACGTCGACTCGCCAAGAATTCGCCAATCAATAAGGCCACACATGGTCAACAATCTATGACTTTCATCAACCTCGACTGAGGAGTGTTTTTCCAGAGGATTATTTTGTTATCCACTTTTTCATTTCCGTCTACACCACAATGTCCTGGCACCATATTTCATATGAATAATGTGTGATTCCATTCTCAATTGAGTTTGAGTGTCCTTGCCATGAACGTAACATAAAAGTCAACAACTCCCAGAGCCACTATAATCTCTGGGTGCTTGAACTATCGCCTAGAGACGAACGAGTAAGGTGAATGAGAAAACTTGGAATTGAGACATTAAAATTATCACACCCTAGACAACGATTTGGATGGAACAATCTTGATGCAAGGATGTGTTCAAAGGATGCGACATTATAATGTCCATGATAATCATATCTCACGTTGATCTTCACTCTTCAAGAATGAGGGTTTCACATTTTTACTGCGCTTGGATGCCGGTATGCGCATTCTTGGTTTTGAATAATTTACTTGTTACCGTGAGATCGACATACAGAGGGTGAATAGTATATTCTAAAACTAGTTGCAGAATGGGCTCCTATTCCAATACGAATGCGAAATTCGAAAACGAGCGACGAAGGAGCGAGTTTTCGAACGCATGAGTATTGGAATTGCATTCTGCAACGAGTATTAGACGATATTTTCTCTATTTCAGTAAAATTTGGTGAAATTCAATGAAAAAATTAAAATTATAGGTCCTAGTGACTTTCATATTGTATCTTGGCAGTTGGTGTGAATGTTAGGAAGTACGAAAATTGACATTTCCAAATTGACGTCTGCTGAAATTTAAAAGGATCGAAAGTCATTGCTGACAACCACGAAACGAAAAATGTTACTAATGAATTCATTACAGCACTGTTTTTAGTACTTTAATGAACTCATTACAATACTGAAATAGAGAATAGTATATTCTAAAACTAGTTGCAGAATGGGCTCCTATTTCAATACAAATGCAAAAACGAGCGACGAAGGAGCGAGTTTTCGAACGCATGAGTATTGGAATTGCATTCTGCAACGAGTATTAGACGATATTTTCCCTATTTCAGTCAAATTTTGTGAAATTCAATGGAAAAATTCAAATTATAGGTCCTAGTGACTTTCATATTGTATCTTGGCAGTTGGTGTGAATGTTAGGAAATACGAAAACTGACATTTCCAAATTGACGTTTGCTGAAATTTAAAAGGATCGGAAGTCATTGCTGACAACCACAAAACGAAAAATGTAACTAAAAACGATGCTGTAATGAATTCATTACAGAACTGTTTTTAGTACTGTAATGAACTCATAACGATACTGAAATAGAGAAAAAACTTTTACTGAACAGCGAAAAAATACCGGTGAATGAAAAAATCCGAAATGGGAGCACACATCGCCGTGTCATTATGGAGTGGACCTCCAAGTCAGAGATAACACTGCATAAACCATCGTGATATCATCAATAATGCGTCCATTGTGTTCGGTGCGGACCATAAATCAGGCCCTCAAATCTGATCTGATCTGCTTCCAACAGTACTCGTTATGCCGTCCGCACAAAAGGCTCTTTTTGTTGTTCCGACTCGGAAATAATTGAATGAATTCATCATGTTCAAGCCTTCAATCGCTGCGATTGATTGGAACATGAAGGCGGATAATTGCCGATGGAATTAGAGGATAACTTTTTATCGGGCTGTATGATCTTCCATCTGCGGAATTATGAGGGCAATTGCCCTCATTGCGTTAACGAATGTATTCATACTCTTGTACCTCGTTTCGGGGAGTAGAAAATAGGTTATGCACTCAGACCATAGAACGAGGAGACACAGCATCTCATTCATAAATTCTAAAATTGGAGAAGCCAAAATTTACTCAGTATTCAATCAGTGGAACGAAGCATAAAGAAGAGCAATATCAGAAGATTCGGCCGTGGCAACATTGCGGAATCAAACTTTGGAAGGTCCAGTGGCGTGGTGTTATCGGTATTGAGTCTTTTTGACAAATTCATACAATGTTCCGAACATTGAAACACATACTAAGTTAGGTGAACAGAGTCAGCTGAATTCAGAATTGAATTTCCTTCTCCCAATACCCAGTTTAGTTCTGATGATTCTGGAAATTGGCTTCACTATTATTGAAAGATGCGTCTCCTCTTTCTATAGTTTAAGGTTATACACAAGGGCCCTGAGTATTATACAGGGTGAGTCAACAGCATTTAACTTCGTTCAAACTAAGCTTTATCAGTTGGGAAATTAGCGTCTGTGAAATATACAGGGTGTTGGAGGGTGAGTAGCGATAGGTAAATGGTGGATAGGTGATGCTCTTGGCTACTTGTTGCGCCTAATAAAATAACATTTTGCCCAAAGTTCAGAGTGTTATGATTTTTTGCCATTTTTCTAGAAATTTCCCATTTTTCTCATTGAAATCTTGAATTTTTTTAAATTTAATGCTCGAGGTGCCTATAATAGCTATTTATGTAACAAGTACATAAATTAGGTCTTTATGGACGAGTCCAAAATTTATGGCAGAGCGAGCAAAGCGAGCGAGGCCAATAATTTGGGCAAGTCCATAAGTCTAATTATGTACGAGTTCGCATACAAAGCTTTATGTTTGACTGCAATGCAGACATTTTATTTTCTGAAATGGCAATTAATATTTTCGTCGCTTTATTCCAAGAAATACTTTGAGTGTGCTTTTGCTTATCTTACCTTAGTAACCATCAGCGACCTTAGCAACCTCACTGAACAAAGTTGTTTACTTCGTTAATGCTGTGACAAACGTCATAATAATCCCAAAAATTTATAGTTCGGAAGAGGAAAGCGTGAATAATTTAGCCGCAAGTGCCAAAGAATCTCTCTAGCCCACTAAAAGTGCTTATGAAAATTTGTATGCGGCCTATAACAAGTGGTGTGAAACGAAGGAAATTGCAAAATCGAGAGAAGACTGTGACAGTTGAGTCCAATAAAGTGTTGTCCAATAAAGTAGTCAATTCTGGACGCTAAACGAATTCATGAATCAAGTGTTTATGAAGCAGTCGAACATAAAATGATTTATTTTTTCAGTCTAGTCTTGTTTTATTCAGATTGAATCATAATTTCATACAAACGTCTTCAAAAAACCTGACAGCGTCGTATCAAACATGAAAAACAATAAAAATAATGTTATTTGAAATAAAGTGAAATAAAAAAAATTACATATTGTTGGGTTTTAAAATGGTTTTAAAAACTTCTCTAGTTAATACTCTTTGCAATGGTATGCAACATGTACCATTAATAATCAGATAACTCAAGAAAAAGCTATGTTGGATTAATTTTACCTGCTCAATGGAATAGTTTTGTCGTCACCCTTTTAAAGCACCCTTGAAGACAAAACGGTTTTTTGTTGAGTTATCTGATTATTAATGGTACATGTTACTTACCATTGCAAAGAGTATTAACTAGAGAAGTTTTTAAAACCATTTTAAAACCTAACACTATGTAAATTTTTTTTATTTCGCTTTGTAAAGTGGACACAACATTATTTTTTTTTTCATTTTGATGTTTGATACGACGCTGTCAGGTTTTTTGAAGACGTTTGCATGAAATTATGATTCAATCTGAATAAGACAAGACTAGAATAAAAAAATAAATCATTTTATAGGCATCTCGAGCATTAAATTTTAAAAAATTCAAGATTTCAATGGGAAAAATGGGAAATTTCTAGAAAAATGGCAAAAAAATTATAACACTTTGAACTTTGGGCAAAATGTTATTTTATTAGGCGCAACAAGTAGCCAAGAGCATCACCTATCCACCATTTACCTATGGCTACTCACCCTCCAAACACCCTGTATAAGAGAAAATCATTATCTCCGAATTGCGGAAAAATTAGTAACTTAGGTGGTGTAGTTGGTTAGCATTTCGGACCGGAAATTCGAAGACGCAGGTTCAACTCCCGCCTGAATTGAAAACTTTTTCCGGAATTCGAAAAATTCGTCTGAATACCGATTAAGATTTTCTCACTAAGCTTTGCGAATAGCTTTGCCAACTTAACGCAGGTCGATACAGTCCTCGGAACTTGAGGATATGGCCCTTCGCAGCAAAACAACGTCGAGTTTAATCGTGACGGCTCTTAATTGGACGCATACCTAATGGCTTGCTTCCTTTTCGAATGCGGAATCTCTTTGAAGCGGATCTGGCCCCTTTCGCACGATTTGATCAGGACGCCGAACGGATTTGATTTGGCCAATTGGATAATAATCACTTGATAGGCCCTGGTTTTGGTTGCAGCATCCACGAGGAACCTCTAACCCTCGTTATCATGTTGTTTCCGAGACCTGCAGGTGATAAGTTGCCGCATCCTCGTTTTGGTCGCGCTGATTCAATGAAGGTTCGGTGTATTTTGTGGATAAGTCGACGACATTTGGGGTTCTTGGTAGATCACGGTCCAACAGGGCTTATTCATATGTAGGACAAGTATTTACTGGTTTTCAGATTGTAGTAGATGAATATCTTCGATTTAAAAGCATCCTAAGCAAACTGAGTTCTTTAGGTATGATCATAAAAAGACTCATTATGCAGTCATGTATACTCCATTCACTTTTATTTAATCACATAGGAGGTCATGGTTTCAGGAGTTGGTTAACCTGATGAAAAGCACAGAGCATATGATGAAAAGTCAGTGCGCGCACAGAAAATACGGTTAATGACAAAACGACGTTGCCAGTTTCTTTGTTTACATCAAAGTAAAAGTATCAAGGATATTCCACATTTTGTTAGGTTTACAAATTGTTCGCAGATTTTTGGTATTTATTCGATATTTGCAGGTGAGTTTTTCGTCGAATATCCAAGATTAACGTATGTTTATTTATGACCAGGACGAATGTTTACATTTCGAGGTTGAAGGGGTACACGGGAATTTCGTTAAAAAAGCTGTTATTTGGACAGATATCGCTGTAGATGGATCGGATGGAGCTTCGAGATGTCGATTAGGATGATATTTTTCAGGTTTTCCAAGGAATTTGGCGATATCTGAGCAGATTTGCAAAAGTTAGGTACCTCACTAATGAGGTGGAACTCAGACCTAATTCTCCTATGAGAAACGCCTTTCAAGGGTCGAGATGGTAAAAAATGTATTCTTTAGATGTTGTTTGAACAAACGCAGCCGAGTTTTATACTCCAACATTGATTTTAAGAAAGTTATCAACAAAATAAAATTGACATTATTCTTGATTCTTGTAATTACCCATCAATTCATCTTATATCTCTGGGTTGATTTTTTTTAATGAATTCTTGATTAGAATCAACAATTGATGTCGTCAAGTCTTGAACTTTCATTTCAAGAGGATAATAAACATTAAATCTTCACAAGCATGCATATGAAAATTATGTGAAAGCAATGCAATTTTCTTCCATGGCGAAAAATAATATATTTCAACAGTGATATCTTGTACTTTTCATGCGAATAACTAGAAAAGGAATCCTTTCTATCAATTCATATTAACGTTAATTATTTCGTCCATCACATCTTTTCCAATTCATTCATTTTCCGAATAAATTCACATTCTGAGAAATACGCTAAGAAGAATGTAGAATGGGCAACATAGTGTTGACTTGGAACATAAAAATATTTTGAAAAACGTCATAACTTCGATACAGAGTGGAATGTGTCAAATTTCCAAGGCCAGAGTTGTGATTTTATAATATTGTGAATGGAGTATATATATTCATGGTAGTTATCATATTCTTTGCTCTCCTATTGTGAAATGATTGAAAACTGACTGAATCGAGAAGGTGGCTATACTAGCACTGTTTTTTCTTGAACAATGATACGAGGTACTTGACATGACAGTTCAATGTGGCATACTCTTGATTAGCTCGTCGGAAAAGGTGGAAAGCTTCCGGCCGAAAAAACGACGATGTTGCACGAATTGGCTCAAAACTTTTTGGGAAGCCGTGGCAGTTTCTTTATTGATGATCCATTAACCGCAGGACAAAGCAAATAAACCGGGATTAGAGGCGTTGAGGGAATCGGAAAAATCCATTTGGGGGGCTGTAAGTCAGCACGTCGGTGTGTCTCTGAGGGATTTCTGCAGCAATATTCCCGTCAGTCGACGAAAAGAAGAGGCATTTAGGAAATTTCCTCTCATAACATCCATTATTTACACCATTCTTCCTTGCCGATCGAATTTTTCCACGTTATACAGGGTGTTTGGAGGGTGAGTAGCCATAGGTAAATGGTGGATAGGTGATGCTCTTGCCTACTTGTTGCGCCTAATAAAATATCATTTTGCCCAAAGTTCAAGGTGTTATAATTTTTTTACAATTTTTCTAAAAATTTCCCATTTTTCCCATTGAAACCTTGAATTTTTTCAAATTTAATGCTCGAGGTGCCTATAAAATTAATTATTTCCTTAGTCTAGTCTTGTCTTATTCAGATCGAATCATAATTTCATACAAACGTCTTGAAAAAACCTGACAGCGTCGTATTAAACATCAAAATGAAAAAAAAAATAATGTTGTGTCCACTTTACAAAGTGAAATAAAAAAAAAATTACATGGTGTTGGGTTTTAAAATGGCTTTAAAAACTTCTCTAGTTAATACTCTTTGCAATGGTATGTAACATGTACCATTAATAATCAGATAACTCAACAAAAAACCGTTTTGTCTTCAAGGATGCCTTGAAAGGATGACGACAAAACTATTCCATTGAGCAGGCAAAATCTTTTCTCTCATTCTACCACAGCTAAAAATAGCGTGCCCTCTCTATCATCGGCTAACAATACTCCCAAGGGCGTCGCCAGGGAGGGGGCAGCTGCCCCCCGTGCCCCCCCCCCCAAGCAGAATAGAAAAAATGAACTGATTTTCGTATATTATGCTATTATTTCAAAAGTTTTTAAGGGATTTTTGAGCTCTAGGGGGGGCAGCTGCCCCCCGTGTCCTCCCCCCCAGCTCAAAATATGCTACAGAATATGTTGATGAACCACCGAAATGTTGAGTGAACTCAAAACTGCATTACTGCACCTTTACTGCAGGCCTATGAAATGACTTGCAAATGTAGTAATTACCCCTCAGCTTTTGAGCTGGGGGGGGGCACGGGGGGCAGTCCCTTCCCCCCTAGAGCTCGAAAATCCCTTAAAAACTTATGAAATAATAGCACAATATACGAAAATCAGTTCATTTTTTCTATTCTGATTGAGGGGGGGCACAGGGGGCAGCTGCCCCCTCCCTAGCGACGGCCCTGGGAGTATTGTTAGCCGATGATAGAGAGGGCACGCTATTTTCAGCTGTGGTAGAATGAGAGAAAAAATTTTGCCTGCTCAATGGAATAGTTTTGTCGACATCCTTTCAAGGCATCCTTGAAGACAAAACGGTTTTTTGTTGAGTTATCTGATTATTAATGGTACATGTTACATACCATTGTAAAGAGTATTAACTAGAGAAGTTTTCAAAGCCATTTTAAAACCCAACACCATGTAAGTTATTTTTTTATTTCACTTTGTAAAGTGGACACAACATTATTTTTTTTTTCATTTTGATGCTTAATAGGACGCTGTCAGGTTTTTTGAAGACGTTTGTATGAAATTATGATTCGATCTGAATAAGACAAGACTAGACTAAGGAAATAAATCATTTTATAGGCACCTCGAGCATTAAATTTGAAAAAATTCAAGGTTTTAATGAGAAAAATGGGAAATTTCTAGAAAAATGGCAAAAAAATTATAACACCTTGAACTTTGGGCAAAATGATATTTTATTAGGCGCAACAAGTAGCCAAGAGCATCACCTATCCACCATTTACCTATGGCTACTCACCCTCCAAACACCCTGTATATCGTGCCTCTTTCACGAATATCAGGTTTTCGTGAAATCTTTTTGACAGCTGACGTTTTATGGCGTCAGACTTGACATTTGAAAACAAACTGAACACTCAATTTCAACTGAAGAAATATTCTTTCACGAATTGATTGTTTAAAATCTCATTTTGTTGTTATGAAAGGGAGAATTGATCATTATAGGTGTTTTCTTCGATCCCGTGATGATTATGTGAAGATTTTCAGTGAATTAATGCAATATTAATCGTGTGCAGAAAGTTTTGTTCCAGATAGGAGATAGGATTTTGCAAATTATCACAGATGACCTTGTTTAGATAGAAATATCACCCCAGATTCTTTAGTGCTTGGTATCATTTTATTTTCCATTGAATTTTAATGTAATACGTGATCTGTTCCGCAATACATCATTCATACAAGGTGAGAAGAAAAACTTCGGACAAATTTTGCTGTGGTCTGGAACAAAAGTATTTCAGCGCAGCCAAATAATTTTTATTCTCTTGGTTTCTCTACACTTTCCTGTACTGATATGTGAGGTTTCAGTTTGATATAATTTCATTTCACAGAGTTTTAGAATGTCAAACAAACGTAGTGCGATTTTGGAGCTGTTTCGTCAAGATAGGCGTCAATGCGAAATTGTTCGTTTGCTCAATGTGCCTCGACAAACCGTGTCCGATGCAATTCGTCGTTTCAAGGAGCTTGACCTAGATGGTCGTCGTCCAGGAAGTTGTAGAAAACGCACTGTCAATACACCTATCAAATGTCAAGAAGCGTGTCAATCGAAATAAGGGGGTATCCATGAAGAAAATAGCCTGTGAGACCGGTATCAACCGCGAATCATTCCGTCAAATTGCCAAAAAGGAGCTCAACCACAAGCTCCAAAAAGTTCAACTCCTCACGGAGGAAAACAAGCGCGTACGACTCCATAGGTGCCGCCAACTCCATCGTCTCGCCGCCGGTCAGCAATGGGAGCGAATTCTCTTCACAGACGAGAAGCTTTTCACCGTAGAACAATCCCACAACCACCAAAACGACAGAGTCTGGTCCGTGGAGCCTCCTGGTACATCGGCCATCGTCGAACACCGTCAAAATCCGCAATCCGTCATGGTCTGGGGCGGAATTTGCGGCATTTGTAAAACTCCCTTAGTTTTCGTGGATCAAGGGGTCAAAATCAATCAAGAAGTCTACCGCTGCAACATCCTCGATGCCTTAGTACTTCCGTGGGCCAGGCAGCACTTCGGCGATACGCATTTGACCTTTCAACAGGACTCCGCTCCGACTCACATAGCGAAAATGACGCAAGAATGGTGTAAGACCCATTTTCCTTGTTTCATCTCATCTGCAGAATGGCCCCACTACTCACCGGATCTCAACCCAATGGACTACAGCATTTAGTGCTAAAAAACACAAAAATTTGGAGTCGCTGAAGCAATCTCTGCGCCGGGAATGGAACCGATTAACGCCCGAGGAGCTGCGGTCCATTGCCGAAAATTTCAAGAAGCGTCTGAAGCTATGTATCGCCGCCAAAGGAAGCCACTTCGAAATGGCTTAAATATATTATTAACAAATGTTCAAGCTATTATTATTTGATGTTGTTTTGTTCAATATCTTCTGTTCAATAAAGTTAAATGAAAAAGAGTTTGTCCGAGGTTTTTCTTGTCACACTGTACATATCTGAATTTAGTATCACATTGAAATTTATTTTTAATATTTTCCTCAACGATGGACCAGTAACGATAAATTTTTAAAATAAACTGTGAATTCAATTTTATCCTCTACATTTGTGGGATTTCGTTATGACATATCTCTACATCAAACGTTTTTCCACCATAGAGATTTCAGTCTCGAGTTGATTAACATTCTGACAACATTGTTAGTGCGATCTGAGAGTTAGTAATTTTTCTGCGATTCGGTGACATTTAAAATCCGGGGAAGCATACAGATTATTCTTGAGATTTATAATAAAATTAGAAATAACTCGACGCGTATTATTGAAATAATGTGCAAGTCAAAGACTTGCCTTGTATTCTTATATCTTCATATGTCGAATAATAAAAATTATATATTTCATTAAAATAATTTTCTTCAAGGAAACATGTTTTCATAAATACATAAAAATGGAAAGGATATGTAGGATATTTGAACACAACACGTTATTTATTCAATGGATGGAGCAAAACATAATGCACAAACAGGGTGTAGCGTATACAAATACACGCTACATGATTACACATTCTATATGAATGGTTCATAACCAGAATTATAGTTCATGCAGTCCGTATAGCTTACCATGTTTAATATTAATTGGCAATGATACAATCAACATAAGAGCATTAATTAGGCTTGAAACTAAGCTGAACGCCTGTTGATTCTAACAGAATTATGAACTTACATTCGGAATTTCTGTGACTTACTCGGATATTAAATTTGGTTTTTACTGATACACACTCTAAGCATACTCCATTCACTTTTATATAATCACATAGGAGGTCATGGTTTCGTTTTCAGGAGTTGGTGCCCCTGATGAAATGCACAGAACATATGATGAAAAGTCAGTGCGCGCACAGAAAATATCGTCAATTACAAAACGACGTTGCCAGTTTCTTTGTTTACATCAAAGTAAAAGTATCAAAGATATTCCACATTTTGTTAGGTTTACAAATTGTTCGCAGATTTCTGGTATTTAATCGATATTTGCAGGTGAGTTTTTCGTCGAATATCCAAGATTAACGTATGTTTGTTATTTTTAGCACCAGTTTGGAGCATGAGGACGATTTTCAAGACCAGGACGAATGATTACATTTCGAGGTTGAAGGGGTACACGGGAATTTCGTCGAAAAAGCTGTTATTTGGATAGATATCGCAGTAGATGGATCGGATGGAGCCTCGAGAGGTCGATTAGGATGATATTTTTCAGGTTTTCCAAAAAATTTGGTGATATCTGAGCAGATTTGCAAAAGTTAGGTACCTCACTAATGAGGTGGAACTTAGACCTAATTCTCCTATAAGAAACGCCTTTCAAAGGTCGAGATGGTGAAAAATGTATTCTTTAGATGTTGTTTGAACAAATGCAGCCGAGTTTTATATCCCAACATTGATTTTAAGAAAGTTATCAACAAAATGAAATTGACATTATTCTTGATTCTTGTAACTACCCGTCGGGCCACGCGTGTGACTTTTGGTGAAGTGAGGCCATCCTATCCCGAAAGACTGAGAATGGCACAACTGATAGCTTTTGACCAACGTCGACTCCGTGGGGACCTTATCATATCTTTCCGTATAGCCAAGTACAATTATGCTAATCTTAGAGAACTTCTCATCTTCAACAATGATCCGCGGTTGAGAGGTCACACTTTCAAATTGAAAAAGGAGAAGTTTGCCACAAGACAGAGACAATATTTTTTGTTCAATCGTATATTCGAGACATGGAATGGCTTACCTGATGATGTAGTGAATTCTGACTCAGTGAATAGTTTTAAAAACAAAATAGACAGTTGCTTATTTGGTTGATTTGTTTATGTGCATACATTAATTGTTTTTTTTTTCTCTGCATGCATTCATACAGCTTCATTGATTTCTTTTGTTTTTAGGCTTACATAGGACTTAGTCCTCAGCCTTCATTTATATGTAATAATAATAATAATAATAATTCATCTTATATCTTTGGGTTGATTTTTTGTTTAATGAATTCTTGATTAGAATCAACAATTGATGTCGTCAAGTCTTGAACTTTCAGTTCAAGAGGATAATAAACATTAAATCTTCACAAGCATGCATATGAAAATTATGTGAAAGCAATGCAATTTTCTTCCATTGCGAAAAATAATATATTTCAACAGTGATCTCTTGTACTGTTCATGCAAATAACTAGAAAAATAATCCTTTCTATCAATTCATATAAACGTAAATTATTTTCGTCCATCACATCTTTTCCAATTCATTCGTTTTCCGAATAAATTCACATTCTGAGAAGTACGCTAAGAATGTTGAAAAGGCAACATAGTGTTGACTTGGAACATAAAAATATTTTGAAAAACGTCATAACTTCGATAAAGAGTGGAATGTGTCAAATTTCCAAGGCCAGAGTTATGATTATATAATTGTGAATGGAGTATATTTAACCATTCTCTGCATCGTTCTGGTGGCTTTTCCAAACCAAATCGAACACAAAAAAGATTCAGACAGAGATTTATTGAAGCATAAGAACAAAAATGTCCAACCCCTAGTTTGCCTTGTTCACCAGAAACATTGCAATCGAACAGCACCTTTTTCTAATTCCTTCGCGAGTGCTAGGACCAATCGAAAATTAATTCTCCTTGAAATGTTCGAAAGGGAAATATCTGCAGACACAGAGCTGTTCGCTCTCTTAAAATTGCCTAATTTCTTGCCCCATTGAAACCGTGCCACTCCATCCCTGCAACTGAGGACACAATAATCGAATTACTGAGCGTAAAGTAACGTCATTTGCGTAATTAAAATTTCATTTCTCAAGACGTTCATTTCAGTTCTGTCCGATGCAAATAACAACCTTTCCTTTCCCCCGGGTATCTTAGGGAGAAACTGAAGATAGAATTAAATTGAAGGAAACAGATATTCGATTTGGCTCGAGTAAAAGAAAGGTGGTAGCAAAGACCAAATAAAGAAGAACGAAATTGCTCTATGGCCTCTATGGAGCTCTGTGTTTGAGATGTTCGATGGTTACGCTGGAATAAACAGTGTGGCAAGAAAAATCTCGGACAAACTCTTTTTCATTTAACTTTATTAAACAGAACAAAAATTGAACAAAACAACAACAAATAATATCAGCTTGAACATTTGTTAATAATATATTTAAGCCGTTTCGAAGTGGTTTCTTTGGCGGCGATACACAGCTTCAGACGCTTCTTTAAATTTTCGGCAATGGGCCCCAGCTCCTCGGGCGTTAATCGGTTCCATTCCCGGCGCAGAGATTGCTTCAGCGACTCCAAATTTTTGTGTTTTTTAGCACAAGCCCTGTGCTCCAAAATCGACCACACGCTGTAGTCCATTGGGTTGAGATCCGGTGACTAGGGAGGCCATTCTGCAGATGAGATGAAACAAGGAAAATGGGTCTTACACCATTCTTGCGTCATTTTCGCTCTGTGAGCCGGAGCGGAGTCCTGTTGAAAGGTCCAATGCGTATCGCCGAAGAGCAGCTTGGCCCACGGAAGTACTACGGCCTCGAGGATGTCGCAGCGGTAGACTTCTTGATTGATTTTTGACCCCTTGATCCACGAAAACTAAGGGAGTTTTACCACTGCCGCAAATTCCGCCCCAGACCATGACGGATTGCGGATTTGGACGGTGTTCGACGATGGCCGATGTACCGGGAGCCTCTACGGACCAGACTCTGTCGTTTTGGTGCTTGTGGGATTGTTCTACGGTGAAAAGTTTCTCGTCTGTGAAGAGAATTCGCCCCCATTGCTGACCGGCGGCGAGACGAAGGAGTTGGCGGCACCTTTGGAGTCGTACGCGCTTGTTTCCCTCCGTGAGGAGTTGAACTTTTTGGAGCTTGTATGGCTTGAGGTTGAGCTCCTTTTTGGCAATTTGACGGACTGATTCGCGGTTGATACCGGTCTCACAGGCTATTTTCCTCATGGAAACCCTCGGATTTCGATTGACTAGCTTCTTGAGGATGTTGCGATTGCTAGGTGTATTGACAGTGCGTTTTCTACCACTTCCTGGACGACAACCATCATGGCCAAGCTCCTTGAAATGACGAATTGCATCGGACACGGTTTGTCGAGGCACATTGAGCAAACGAACAATTTCGCATTGACGCCTACCTTGACGAAACAGCTCCAAAATTGCACTACGTTTGTTTGACATTCTAAAACTCTGTGAAATGGAATTATATCAAACTAAAAATTCACATATTAGCACAGAAAAGTGTAGAGAAACCAGGAGAATAAAAATTATGTGGCTGCGCTGAAATACTTCTGTTCCAGACGACAGCAAAATTTGTCCAAAGTTTTTCTTGTCACCTTGTATATTGGGTCAATATTCGGTCAATAGCCCACGCAGTCTTTTCTCAATAAGGCAATGCGACTAAATTGTAGAAAAAAAATTCTTTCGCTACACTGGTCTGAAGAATTATAGAAAGATGTCAACTTAACACTCAAGCTTGTGGGAGAGTTTGATAAACCTTAAATCGCCCCCTCCTAATGCCGCTCCTGGTGGATCTCCAAACCAATAAAGGGGAAGAATCTGTATCTGCTTATGTCTCAGTCGAACAAACTCTCGAATTAATTGGAAATCTGATAAATTTTTCGGTCATTCGTTCTGAATAAATCTGAATTTCAATTGAATAGTACAACTTTTTCAATGTTACTAAGCTTGAGGTCGAGTTCTTGAGATTAATACATCTGAAACCCACATGAACACCTTTATAAGCTGAACTAATCGAATATAACACGTTTTTCTTATTATAATGACGGTTTTTATTGGTTCAAGTTACATATTCAATGAGACTGTGGATGGACCAATCTGTAGATAGAGTGCATAGCAATGTTTTATAGAGCTTTGGTGGCGAAGTTAATGCTAGCTATTTGTTATCCCTGTTCGCAGATGGCATCTGTCTCAAAATGTACTCCATGAGGACGATATAAAGGGGTTTTTTTTTCGAAGATTTCAAGCGGGGCGCCAGCTTATTAAGGGGGCGCCAAAAACAACCAGAGGTTAAACTTTTTTTATTTTTGATTTTCTCGGAAAAAGTATTATTATTAAATATGACTGAAGTGCCATATTGACCACTCAAAAAAACATCCTATCTGTCCAAAACTATACAAAAAAAATTATCGATTTAATGGCCACCAAAGTTCGGAATAACATTATTAATGAGATCAAGGAGGCCAACTATTTCACTTTTATGTCCGACTGCACCCCAGATGTATCTCACACAGAACAAATGAACCAGGTTATACGATATTTGAAGAGAACGAAGTCTGGATATGAGATGAAGGAAAGTTTCATTGACTCCTTAGAAGTTGACGGAAAAACTGGAGAATAATATCATAGCGAATTCTGGATAAACTGCAAGCTGATGATTTAGATGTCAAAAAATGTCGTAGGCAATCCTACGACAGCGGATCTAATATAGCTGGCATATGTAAAGGAGTCCAATCCAGAATTCTACAAATGAACGAGCTAGCAGTATTAGTTCCATGCCTAGCACACTTTTTGAATCTTGTGGGTGTTCATTCGACTTCATCATGTTCAGAAGCAGTAAAGTTATTTGGTGTTGTACAAAAACTGTATAATTTTTTTTAGCTCAACCATACGATGGACAATTATGAAAAAGTGCACGAAAACAAATTTGAAAGGAAGAAGCCAAACAAGATGGGCTAAACATCAAGCTGTTAATGCCTTGTTAATTTAGGTCTTGGCATTTTCAGAAAACTCGTTTCAAATCGAAGCCGTTGATAAACTGACTTCATTTCAAAATAAGAAAATTCATGAAGCATATGCAAGGAACCAAACTTCAGAAAAAAGGCGACCAGATTGACGAAATGTCGCATACTGATTTTTATTGGATCGATTCAAGTTGTTATTGAGTTTTGAATGATTTTACAGCGATTTTCTCGAAGATTACCTACTTTTAAAAACGATTGAATACGATATCCCTAACTCTTGTGGAGCAGTATATTCTATTGATTCACATGGGGAATTTTGTTGAATTGAACAATAAGATGTGAAGATCGAAATTTCTTTAACATTTTTTTTAATCCTAATTCGACTATCTCCACAAAAATTCTGGACACATGTAAAAGTCGTTATTATACAGCTCATTATCAAATTTCAACCCGCACTGAAATGAACTTTTTGAAATATTAGGAAAATAGAGTTTAATAGTGCAAAACGACAATATTTTTATTTAAAATAAGTTTTTCATCGTTCAAAAGTTAATTCAATGACAAAATCATCATCAGCAGCAAAAGTTCTCAAGATTACTACATACTGTCTTTTATTTACCGTTTTATAAAGGTCGTGTTATACAGGGTTATTATTATTATTAACATAGGTTACAGAGTTGAAGTTAAGGTCGGCGTTTAAACCGAGTAGGAAAGATCAGCCGATAGAGGCGCCACCGTCCATTTTAAGGAATATCTCCATAGAACTTTCTTTATCACAATAAGTTCTATGAGTATCTCTCTAATCATGAATGAAATGTACAATGGCGCTCTCTATCCGAAAATCGCCGAACTATGAAATACGTGAATTTGTGGGTAAAGCAGGAATTTTTTCCCGCCAAAATTTGAATTTGGCCATTTTCTGCCAATTCCGTATTTCAAGTTGATCTTCTGAACGAAATTATCAGTAGATTCACTTTTAATCGGATGTTGAACTATTTCCATGGGTCTTTCTGTTGAAATAAAACAGAAGCATGGGTTGGCTCATTTTCTTCTATTTTTGAAAGAAAAAAAATTAACTGTCGGAATAGAATCGATCAAAATTATTTCAACAAGAACCCTAATCCTTTCTGAGTTCACCCACAAAATTTCAGTTCTCAAAGTGAAACCGTTTTCGAAATCAACTTGAAATAAAAACACACTACATTGAACGCCCACCTTGAACCTATAAACTCAATACATTTCCCATTTTATTTTATTAATAAATTTCTTACGCAATTTTTGTCCCTGGACTCTTTCCAAGCGCGCAATTTTTGTCCCGGGACTTTTTCCAAGCGCGCAATTTTTGTCCCCGCACTTTTTCCAAGCGCGCAATTTTTGTCCCCGGACTTTTCCAAGCGCGCAATTTTTGTCCCCGGACTTTTTCCAAGCGCGCAATTTTTGACCCCGGACTTTTTTCAAGCGCGCAATTTTTTCCCCGGACTTTTTTCAAGCGCGCAATTTTTGGCCCCGGACTTTTTCCAAGCGCGCAATTTTTGTCCCCGGACTTTTTCCAAGCGCGCAATTTTTGTCCCCGGACTTTTTCCAAGCGCGCAATTTTTGTCCCCGGACTTTTTCCAAGGGCGCAATTTTTGTCCCCGGACGTTTTCCAAGCGCGCAATTTTTGTCCTAGGACTTTTTTCAAGCGCGCAATTTTTGGCCCCGGACTTTTTCCAAGCGCGCAATTTTGGTGCCGGACTTTTTCCAAGTGCGCAATTTTTGGCCCCGACTTTTTCTAAGCGCGCAATTTTTGTCCCCGGACTTTTTCCAAGCGCGCAATTTTTGTCCCCGGACTTTTTCCAAGAGCGCAAATTTGGTCCCCGGACTTTTTCCAAGCGCGCAATTTTTGGCAATGCAAAGAACCAAACTTCAGAAAAAAGGCGACCAGATTGACGAAATGTCTGATACTGATTTTTATTGGATCGATTCAAGTTGTTAATGAGTTTTAAATGATTTTACAGCGATTTTCTCGAAGATTACATACTTTTAAAAACGATTGAATACGATATCCCTAACTCTTGTGGAGCAGTATATCTATCAGTGAGTTCAAACTAACCATTTTTGGCGTTACAAACATTTATTCAATTCCATAAATAACCGGGTGCGAACATATCCGAATGAAAATTCGAGTTGTCGCCATCAAACCAGCTTTCAGCTACATAATAAATCATATCAATTAGATATTTCATATTCATATTCGGTATTAGGTTCATACAAGCTCGAATTCGGTGCTGATATATTATAACCAGCAGTCCTTTTCACGCATTTTCAGCCCACGTCCCAATTATAGCATGGCGGCAACTTCAAACGGATGATTTATAATGCCTATGAATCAATTAAGATTAAATTCGAAACCATTCCGGGTGATCTGGCAATCTGCCTTCAAAGGGGCCCATTTCGCCTAACTCCGGGCATGGTCTTGTTTGCGGAATTAATGGCAGAAAGATCGTTTATGTCAACTTCAATCCGGAGGAAAAAATATTTGGTTTGGTCTTCTCAAAGGAACGCTCTATCCCGGATCAGTTTGAGATCGAACATCTTTTTATGGTTTCATTAATTTTTGTTGCATCTTCTCAAGGTTTGATATCGAATATTGATTCCTATGTATATGAGACTATGTGCAATATTTTGTAGTTATTTCCCAAATTTTTTTGCATACACTAATATAAATACAAAGAAGAGAAAACAAGTTAAATTAACCACAAGTGAAACATAATAAGAAATTATTATCAAAAAAAGGATGAATTCAGGTCTTGTGTATGGTTCATATTCAACTATAAGAGAAAAAACAGACTTTCTTGAAAACGTTTAATTCGTTCAAACATAAATAAATCGAATATAATTTTCGATAGGGATTTATTACTGTGATTTGACAGAAGATAGATGCCATGTTTTTTTCACATTTCTGTTCAGTGATCATTGACAAATTATCTTGGGAAGACTCACCCCGCAACAACGTTTACAAATTGTTGAAAATTATTTTAAAACTCAGTGTTCTTTGCGCCCAACTCATAGAGCACTTCGTGAAATTTATGGTTTACATAATCGTCCATCAGAGCAGCTTATTCGTCGAACTATCGACAGATTTCGGACAACATTTTCTCTACTCGATGCAACAACAAATACAAGACAAAAAACTGTACGTACAAAAAAAATATCGCTGCTGTAAGTGTTAATGAAGATCTAGATTTGTCTATTTGTCGACGTTCACAACAAGTTGGACTCTGTGCATCCATCACATGGGAAATTTTGCGTGAAGATCTTGGTTTACACCCATACAAGATTCAATTGGTACAAGAACTAAAGCCAGTTTACCAAAATAAACGTCGTTTGTTTGCTTATTGGGTCCTAGGAAAGCCTGAAGTTAATCCACTTTCTCGTAGAAAAATTTCGTTTAGTGATGAAGCTCATTTCTGCTTGAACGGCTGAGTAAACCAGCAGAATTGCCGTATATGAAGTGAAAACAATCCTCAAGAAGTTTTGCAGGTTCCATTACATCCTGAAAAATGCACTGTATAGTGTACTTCACACGCTGGTTGTATCATCGGTACATATTTCTTTGAAAACGATGTTGAAGCTAGTGTTACAGTGAATGGTGCTCGTTACCTATCGATGATTATTTGTTTCAAAATTTGAATGGTATCGACCCAAAAGTGTCTTGGTTCCAACAAGATGATGCTAAACCTCATGCTGCTACCGTAACAATTGATTTATTGAAAGAAATATTTGGCGATTACATTATTTCGAGAAATGGTCCAATTAATTGGTCTCCAAGATCATGTGACATAACTCAAATGGATTATTTTCTTTGGGGTTGTGTCAAGTCATTGGTTTAAGAGTCTTCAGCCTTCAAAATGGGAAACGTATACCGTCAGATGGCGGTGCAGTGCATTAATTTTTATTTATTGGATTATTCAGCTTAATAGAACAGATGTTGGGGCGCAGGGAATATTAACAAGAAATCCTACCCTGAACTAGATCTCACACTGACTGTATAATACAGTAATTTTCCTTCACCAGTCATCTGGGAGTAGATACCTGCGGGGCGTGTTATTTAAAAGAAATTCAATTCCATTTAAGAATCCACAATTGTAAGAAACAATTAATTTTCACTAATCGACGGCTTATAAAATGCTCAGTAAAATGTCTTTGGTAAAAATGGATATTTATCATTTCGAATTCAAAAATTCAAGAAAATAAATTTCGCGAAAACAACACATTGTTGTAATATTATTTACAAAAAAACGGTAAATTTTGAAGGAAAAAGGAGATAGACATTTGATTAACTAAATGATAGACTTCAATACTGAAATGAAAAAACACAAAAATATTTGTTCGTTTTGATGGTGGAAATGTTGAAAAATGATGGGGAATATCTTTTTCATTCATTTAATACTTATAAAATATTTTTTTAATTATTTTTATCTTTATACACTCATACACCCCTTCACCGATCAGAAAAAAATAAATCGTTTTCAACCCCCTCTTTTTTCAGGGACGTAGACCCTTAAGCTGATGAACTAAAGGCAATAAACGCTTTGGAAGCCAACATAACTCATGTAATTGCTGAAATAAGGCCAGAATTACTAGAAAAAGTGGTCCAAAAATGCGGTTCCTCAGAGCTAGTCGTGCTGGACATATGCCGGAAGTTATTTTTAAAACATGAATGTCATAAAATTATCTCTCGAATGAAAAAAAACTTTGGCTTCAATGTTGATTCAAATGTGTTTTATTTCAATTCAAAATTTAATCAGTCTAAAAAAACACCACAACCACATATAAATTCCAGATATTATTCGCTTCTGACAGACGTCAACATGGAAAAACTCCATAATTTAAATTCAACGAATGGAACCTGATAAAAAGTATTCCGACTCCTGCGGAAATTTCCGCATACACGTCTCGAAGATCAGAAAACCAAAGGTCTCCACAAAAACTCTAAACTAATCCGCGACGATCGTCTACCTCAAACAAACTCCGTGGCTCGGGGGAAATAAGAGATTTTACTCATTCCGTCCTCTGTTTGTCCAATCATTCCGGTACGAATTCGGTCTGCAAATAGTTGAGAACTGGCCAGTCCTGCTCTTCGGTCATAACTCGTCCTATTTTCGGGCAGGATGACAAGCGTGGACACTAATTTGTCCCACACTGATCCTGTTGATGTTTTGCCGGTGTTCAGGTCAGCGCTATGTTAATTGTTTACATCATGTCTGATTTCGGAGGAAACCGTGTAATTTTGTTAATACGGAGACCGAGTACATGAAGTTAGCAAAACAACTTGGCTAACAAACTACCCAAAAAACGTTTTTGTACAACTGCCATTAAATTTTTTTGGGACGATATCTTTGAATATGCTATTACCTTAAAATATTTACTAACATCCACACCATTTTTGATGAGAGCGCTTGACTTTATCATTGAAAATTTGCTCCACAAAGTTGTAGAACTCCATATTTTTGATTTTTCTTTTAAGTATGCCAGGAAAACAGGTTCACTGAAGTTCCCTTCTACATTTTTCAATTTACACCAGGCCAGGAAATTGTTATATGCAATATCGTACTACTGAACAGATTTTTTAGGTAGGAGTTCCAGATTTGCTCTTCTTGCAGACTCTTCAATATCCACAGGATCAAGCAAATCGTCACTTTTATTTATAATTGGACTCTCGACAAACATATTAAGCAGTTAAAAACCCAAGACGAAAATTGGACAGAAACGAAATTCAAATGAGAGCGTCTTTTCTCATTTGTTAGTAATCATAACGTTGGCGACGTTTGCCATTAGCAAGGCACACACGAAAGGGAAATCTGTAAGATCTGATCGGCAGTCCAGATCTGTAACAGATCTGAACGGCGGATAGGATCGCTCCCGCCGATCTGGTCTGTCGCGGGTCAATGAGATATATGATCCGCGACGGACCAGATCGGCGGGAGCGATCCTATCCGCCGTCCAGATCTGTTACAGATCTGGACTGCCGATCAGATCTTACAGATTTCCCTTTCGTGTGTGCCTTGCTATACACAACAACCTTTTGATTATTCGAAAATTAAAATGCATTTTGAAGTTTATTGTCATTGCAAATTCGCCCATTTCATTATCAAAATAGGGCAGTACAAAAAACATTGTATGGTATTTGTGTTAAAAGTGATTTTATTTTGTTCGTGAAATTGTTCAATTCGCTCCGTTCATTCCACAAACTTTTTCACTCAAAAAATAAAACGTCACTTTTAACACTCATATTATCATCATAAATAACTATTTCAGCAGAAAACAAACTAGCTCATCCTTTTAAGGGATTATTCGTAAATTATCCGTAAAGAAAAAGAAAAAAACATCGTCACTCTCGTATTGAAAAAAGAACAAGATGTTTCGCTAACTTGATATCAACTTGTCGAAACAACTAGTCAAAAAATGTTTCGAGCAAAAAAAAGCAGCTGATCTTTTTCTGTGATTCATCCGTAAATTATCCGTGGTGAAAGAAAATCTGCATCTTTCAAAGTTTTGTAGAAAAATGACAATATCTGATTGATAGTTTTGCGTCCGTCGAAACGTATATCAGACATTTTTCTCGAAAACTATGCATGTAATATTGTTGAAATTTGGAAGAAAGATGTAGCTTTCCGTCCTTGAATCATCCATGAAAAGAAAAATTTTGCCACTTTTATTTAAAAAAATATCCAATTCTCTGCTAAGTTGATATCAAATTATTTGGTGATCGACATGCGACCGTCGGAACGTATATCAGGCGTTTTTGTCGAAAACTGCATGCAATATTTTTGAAATTTGAAAGAAAGATGTAGCTTTCCATCCTTGAATCATTAATAATTTTTGTTTTCTTTCCAGGTAAAGAAGCCTTATTTATGTTAGCCCCAAATGTAAGTATGTAAGTTCAAAATTGAATTGCGACATTGTACACATATTCTGGAAACACCAACGACGTATATTGCCAATGCACCGAGTGTGCAATTATAAAATTCCCACTGGAATACAACGAAAACATAACGTTCGTTTATGTCGAGAAACTAATTGAACGAAATAGCAAAAGAAAACAGCAAGTCACCAATGCATGCGAGTATTTATACTATCCTGGCAATATCCTTTTTCTCCTTGCTGCGATCACGTCAAGTGGAGTGTACGGAAAACCAACTGCTCGCTCAAAAAAAGGTCTATTTCCGTTTTCAAATTGGCTTTAATGAAGTGCGGTAAAAATCAACTTCACAGCCCGCTGCGTTTGTCTGGATTTGGTCCAACAGTGGCAAACATCAGTCTACGTCAATTAAGAATTTATATGGGCGATTGTTTGCCAGGGTATTTTCGAAATTCTCGTTAATCTGTCGTTTTTGGGTAATGGACAGTGAAAAATAATCTCGTCAACTGTGTATCATCAGAGTCTGATGGTTAAATATAGAAACGCTGATTCAAGGTGATTGAAATCAGTGAACATGAAAATAAAGGGTGAAAATAAACAATTATTTCTTGGAATTGTCGAAATCTACACAACACAAGTGGTACTAAGGGCCTATATATTGATTCATCTACCCTTAAACTGACAAATAGCGCTACTAATAGAAATACGGTTCGTGAACTTCTTTATATCTCTCAGTAGGAGAGAGTGATTGTTAAATTTGTCTAAGCAAGAGGATACCAGTTAGAGCTGTAAGTCCTTGTTCGACAGAACCAGAATTTGTTTTTCATATGAAAATATATACACTGCGCAAAAAATTAACGCACATTCTGAAAATCTCCAATTTTAATGAAAGTTAACTCTACATTGACTTTATAACTTATTTTTTATGTTCTCTCGGGAAGGTTTTGAACGAAACAAGACACATTGAATGGAAGAAAAATTCAGGATTTCACCGAATCTTATGTGAAAGAAGAGAAATGAACAATTTTCAAAATACTGAAATGCTGATAAGTGATTTAATACTTGGTATTTCCACCCCTTGCGTTAATTACAGCTCGGCAACGACGGTTCATACTAAAAATGAGTGATCTTAAAATGTTCTGATCTAATCCTTCCAAGATTTCTCCGAGTTGGATTCCTAAGTCATTAAGAGTAGCTGGATGATTTTCTGAACTTCTCAGCCTTCTATTGAGGTTGTCCCAAACCTGCTCAATCGGATTGAGATCTGGACTTCTTGCTGGCCATTCCATTCGAGAGACTTCAACTTCTTCAAGGTACTCCTGAACAATACGCGCACGATGGGGTCTGGCATTTTCTCCATAAAAATGAAATTTTCACCAATGTATGGGGCAAATGGCACTACATGCTCTTCAAGAATGTTCCTTATATAGTTATCAGCATTCATAGCTCCATTATGAACGACCACTAGGTCTGTGCGAGCAGTCAAAGATATTCCACCCCATACCATAATCGATCCTCCCCCGAAACCAGTAGTATTCAGGAAATTGCACTGAGCATATCTTTCATGTGGACGTCTGTATACTAGGGAACGTCGATCACAATGGTAGAGGCAGAATCTAGACTCAGCTGTGAAGAGAACTCTTTCCCAATCGGCCTCTTCCCAAGGGATATGCTCTCTCGCAAAATCCAAACGCGCCCTTCGATGGGCTGGGGTAAGAGCTGGGCCTCTTGCCGCGACAAGAGGCCTTAAATCATATTCTCTGAGGCGATTGTCTGAGTGCTAATTTGCACCTCATGAGTTTGCTCAAGCTGATTTTGAAGGAGGCGAGCGGTTGCAAACCGTTGTCTCAACGAAGAAACTCTCAAGTCTCAAGTAACGTTCTTGAATGGCAGTTGTTACCCGTGGTCTACCCTGTCCTGGTCTTCGGACATTCATACCTGTCTCCCTGAATCGCTGCAACATTCTGGACACACTTGTATGGGAAACTCCAAACCTTTCTGCAATTCTTGTGTATGTCCACCCTTCTTCTCGCAAAACTACCGCTTGGGCACATTCCTCTTGGGTCAAATTGCGTGTTTCGCGTTGCATAGCGATCGAGTGTAGAAAATCAAACGAAAGAAAAACTATTGATCACTAGAATTGATCGAGAACAACTGATTTTAGAATGGAGCCAATAGGTACATTCAAAATCTGATTAATATCATCTTTTTTTATTCCTGCTGGGAGAACACATCTGTATTGAAGAAAAACGTTGAAAGTGGATAACATATGCATGCATAATTGAATTTGTATGCAGTAAGAATTTGTCAGTTTCGATTGAATATACAGTCAAAATTATGGAACAAATTCATTTTCCAAGAAGAAAAATATTTGGCAACAAAATCCTAAAACGGGTCAATTTTTATTTCAATTTCACCAAATTTTTATGGATTTTTGTTGCACCCTGTGCCATGCCAATCAACTCTCTAAATTTTTTGAATAGGGAAAATGGGTCATGTGGTACTTTTCTGGCAAGGTCTTTGTATCTTCTTTATGCATTTGTATCTTCTTTATGCGTGCAGAAATTTTCAATTTTTTTTTTAATTAGTTGACATTTCTAAATAAAAAAGGAACTTCCTAAAATTATTTTAACATTTTTTGGCGACCGTGACAGAACTTTATCAAGAATTCTTTCGCCCTAGAATCTAACAAGCTGCTCCGAAATAACCCCATATAAATCTAGCTTCAATTTTATAGGAGTCGTAGAAAAACTGCCGTGAAAATAACTGTGAGACTACAACTGTCTCAGAAGCATCTGCTCTCGAAAAAATATAATTTCATATGATTTACATATGGCTGTAAAATTCCTCGGAGCTGTCATTCCAGAAATGAAATATATTTGACGATAAATGACAAGACGAGCAATAAACCAGGCGTATCACTCTATTTTAATCGAAAATAAATACCACTGACTGAAGGGAGTCAGTGTGAGAACCTCAAAACTCAAGTCAACGAATGCCTGACTGAACCAACAGTACGTGAGGTCATGTCTGTCTCTGGGATTTAATATTCATCGAATAACCCGATATGTGGCAAAAAACTGACATGGCTAATAACGGCTTCCTGGGTGGAAACACCATGGCAATTAATCACTTGGTGTGGTAAATACCCAGAGAGGAATATATTACGATGTGTTTGTGGGTGAGCTTTGTCGAGAACGACACGAGATCGTATCTTTCGCCATCTTAAGACATCGTGGTACTCGTGTATGAATCGCAGAGGCTGTCATTGGTTCACATGGACAGCAACAAGGAAATTGTTTCTGCGATTTTTACTTTATTGCCAGTGGCAGCGGTCTATGATGAACGAAATATTGGTAATTGATGCCAAACATTGATTAAAACCAAAATATCGTCAGATTCTTTTTGTTGTGGTACATTTTTTGTGCTGCTTATTCATCTGAGTTCCTTTCAATGTAGTTCATAGTTAGAGGGAGGTTACACTTTACTGCGACCTTAAGGACATCCCGTGACTAGGTCAATAGCAGTTTTTTCATGTTTAGCTGGTTTTTACTAAGATCCAGTCTTT
This sequence comes from Adalia decempunctata, assembly GCA_951802165.1. Classification (NCBI taxonomy): domain Eukaryota; kingdom Metazoa; phylum Arthropoda; class Insecta; order Coleoptera; family Coccinellidae; genus Adalia; species Adalia decempunctata. The sequence goes on from OX637701.1 coordinate 4,584,627, forward strand.
CGAGGACTGATCCAAACTTCGCTTGAAGATCATTGAAAGATCTTTTGATGAGAAGAACTCTATGCATCGATGTAATCCTCATTTCATTGAAGAAAAAACTGAATAGTTGGAAGCCATTCAACCGAAAAGAGACCGTAAAGTGAAAAAAGAGCAAGGACCTATCGATATCGGGGATTGGCCGGATATTGAAATTCCGAAGTTACCCTTCGTCCATAGAACATGGCCAGGCCATCAATCTCCATCGATATGGATCTCTGATCAGTTCCATAGATGTAACAGACCCGTATACAGCTTTATTCAAAAGATTAACTCTGACAAGTCTATTCTTCTCGAATTACTTTCTCGGAGCATCCAAGGATCCTTATAAATCTGGTTTTTGGACGTATATGTGGAAAGATCGGACAGCGAATTATCTATCTATCACTCCGCAACGGAATTTCATTGCCGTTGGATGCAAAATTTATCGACGATCGGAAGGGAAAGCAAACGATTTTCTGTCAATGTGTGAAGGTGTTCAAATAAGGATGATAACTATTGGGTGTTTTTTTAGAGTGATAGAATTGAATTGAAATACACTGCGCGAAAAAATTAACGCACATTCTAAAAATCTTAATTTTATTGAAAGTTAACTCTACATTGACTTTATAACTTATTTTTAATGTTCTCTCGGTAAGGTTTTGAACGAAACAAGACACATTAAATGGAAGAAAATTTCAGGGTTTCACCGAATCTTATGTGAAAGAAGAAAAATGAACAATTTTCAAAATACTGAAATGCTGATAAGTTATTCAATACTTGGTATTTCCACCCCTTGCGTTAATTACAGCTCGGCAACGACGGTTCATACTCAAAATGAGTGATCTTAAAATGTTCTGATCTAATCCTTCCCAGATTTCTCCGAGTTGGATTCCTAAGTCATTAAGAGTAGCTGGATGATTTTCTGAACTTCTCAGCCTTCTATTGAGGTTGTCCCAAACCTGCTCAATCGGATTGAGATCTGGACTTCTTGCTGGCCATTCCATTCGAGAGACTCTTCAAGGTACTCCTGAACGATGCGCGCACGATGGGGTCTGGCATTATCGTCCATAAAAATGAAATTGTCACCAATGTATGGGGCAAATGGCACTACATGCTCTTCAAGAATGTTCCTTATATACTTATCAGCATTCATTGCTCCATTATCAACGACCACTAGGTCTGTGCGAGCAGTCAAAGATATTCCACCCCATACCATAATCGATCCTCCCCCGAAACCAGTAGTATTCAGGCAATTGGCCTGAGCATATCTTTCATGTGGACGTCTGTATACAAGGGAACGTCGATCACAACGGTAGAGGCAAAATCTAGACTCATCTGTGAAGAAAACTCTTTCCCAATCGGCCTATCCCCAATGGATATGCTCTCTCGCAAAATCCAAACGCGCCCTTCGATGGGCTGGGGTAAGAGCTGGACCTCTTGCTGCGACACGAGGCCTTAAATCATATTCTCTGAGGCGATTTCTTATTGTCTGAGTGCTAATTTGCACCTCATGAGTTTGCTCAAGCTGATTTTGAAGGAGGCGATCGGTTGCAAACCGTTGTCTCAACGAAGAAACTCTCAAGTAACGTTCTTGAATGGCAGTTGTTACCCGTGGTCTACCCTGTCCTGGTCTTCGGACATTCATACCTGTCTCCCTGAATCGCTGCAACATTCTGGACACACTTGTATGGGAAACTCCAAACCTTTCTGCAATTCTTGTGTATGTCCACCCTCCTTCTCGCAAAACTACCGCTTGGGCACATTCCTCTTGGGTCAAATTGCGTGTTTCGCGTTGCATAGCGATCGAGTGTAGAAAATCAAACGAAAGAAAAACTATTGATCACTAGAATTGATCGAGAACAACTGATTTTAGAATGGAGCCAATACATTCAAAATCTGATAATATCATCTTTTTTTATTCCTGCTGGGAGAAAACATCTGTATTGAAGAAAAACGTTGAAAGTGGATAACATATGCATGCATAATTCTGATAAAAATAATTATCATTGAGAACACCTTCAGTTGTAGAATAAATTTGAGATTTCCATAATGGGCGTTAATTTTTTTGCGCAGTGTATTAGAGAGTGGGGGAGGTCTAGTCGATTGGTACCTCAATTCTTGAACTGTAGACCACAGAGTCGGGTAAACCACTGATTCGGGGATGTTCTTCGTTACTGACTCACTCCATTCGAAGTATCAACTTTGTGGTATCAAAAATGATTAAGAATGTGAATTCTGAACAGTATGTTTATGGCCTTAAGACGTGACTCCTTCACAGTGAACCTTAGGATCTACCTTTTTCGCTATTCTAACTTCGAATTGTCAGAGTTGACGTAGCAGTAGTCGGAAAAACAGATAAAGTTTGGAAAGTGGAAACCGGTGCGATCTTTACGTTATTTACGAGCGAGACTCGACATTTTGGGCGCGTAATGTGCCATAAAAACACAAATAAAAACCGTATGATTAATTGCTTCGGCAGCGAAGTCTTTTGTGAAGAGATTTGGGCGGTTTTTGTGGGCAGGGGTCCGGTAATGATATGGATTCATTTATTCCGACATCAGCTGTCATAATCACTGCCAAGTGCTCGGAGGGGATGAGATGGAGCCAGTTTTTCATATACTTCTAGAGTGGTTTTCGTTAGGATTATTAATCCTACCAGGAAAATACAAAAAGTTTATCATATGTATTGTAGTTAGAGGTTTTAAGGGGAGGTGCTACATTTCCGAGCTCACGAGGTCCCTTCAAAAATAGGGCCTTTTACTTCCATGATATCTCAGTTCGTAAGCGGCGTAGACCAACTTTTTTTTTTCAAATTTAAGCCTAATCCCAGTGAGCTGTAGTTTCATGAAAATGTGGACAAACGATTTTATTTCCATGATATCGTCGTCAATTTTCGGGATAAATGTATGAAATTTTCAGTACACATGCGGAATAATATTTTGCAGAATGTGTATTACTCGCTTTTCCCGTTTTTCTTCGTATATTTGGAAAAAACCTGGTTGAAAATATGACTAATAAAGTTCCTACTTTATGATTCATTTGAAAATTCAGGGGGCTATAAACAGTAAACTGATTAATAGATTGATACACATTCTGAAAAATATTATTCCGCATGTATACTGAAAATTTCATACATTTATCAGTAGTAATATCCCTAGGACCTTGATAATAGACGAGATAATTTTATGACCATCGAAAGCTCGTTCATTGGTAACAGCCCGAAGCCGAAGGCTGAGGGCTGTTACCAAGCAATGAGCTTGAGATATTGGTTATAAAATTATGAGGCATTTATCAATGTCCGAGGAATATTCGGCAGAAAATTTTTTGACAGAAAAAATTTATAACTCAACACAACAAAACATTTATTTATTTATCGAAAGTGCAATTCGTAAACTTCAACTCAACATTAGATTCGTTGCTGTTCTCTTGTATATATTTCCACGCATAATATTTATTATCTTGTTGTGGTGTTCTAGATCGAGGTTTAGGTATGGTTTGATAGAATTTTGATTGCTATGACCAGTAATCTTCAGCAATTGTTGTTCCTCTACACCACTTTTTGCTAATTGACTGACAGCTGTTGATCTATTCGAATGAATCGTTATCTTTTTGTCTTTGACATTCAAGCCAATTGCTTCGGCAGCATATTTAGTCCATTTATTTATGGTATTCCTTCCAAAAGGTACATTATCGTACCATTTGTCAGTTTCATTTTTCCAATATCGATAATAGTCGTGGTGAGGTAATATTTTCGCCTCGTTTTGATAGTAGTTTATGAAAAAGACGTACATGGCAGCTTTGTCTCTCACTGTGGAAAACCAACCATTTACTACTTGTACAGCTTTTAGAACCACTTTGGCAAGTTTTACTGAATACCGAATTGTATTCAATGCGGTTTGTTGGAGAACCATCGTTATTCTTCTTGATTTGAAAAAAAATTCACCAAACAAGCAACTGCCTCTCCTCCTTGCCACGCTAGTTCCACTGCAGCAATATGATAAAATTTACGCATAAGACCTTCAGGAGTATTTTCATCCCATAGCAATATTATTCTGTTAACTTCAGACAAATTTAACGAAACTGAACTGGATTTACGTTTACTTGGGTCTGCTTGCAATTTTTTTCTGATTGCATCGCGGGCATCTCAGGCTGGTTTGAATATTATATTATTAAACGGGTCAATCATAATGTTGTAGTCCTTATAATACTTTTCTTGTAAGAGTTTGCTCGAAACATTCCACATTGTCTTTACCGTTTCTTCTTTGAATTCTGTTCCGTCTTTTTTTCTCATATTGACAGCCCAATCTTTGAGTATAAACGCCAAATCTTCCAAGCTTCTGCGTTCATTCAGTTCGTCGCAAAATTCCATAAATATTCCCCAAATATATTTGTGGCTATTGGAAGTATTTCTGGGAATGTTTTCTCTGATAAGCTCATTTATATTTTTAACATTACCAAATCGTGATTTTTCGAAATATGTTTGGAATGATGTTGCCATGGAACTATTATATAATTTTATAAGACTATCGTGTTATCATTGGGATTGAAAATTGCATTGGATGTAGTTTTCGATGTAATGTTGACATGATTGGCTGGAATGGTTCCATATGATACAAAATCATAAAATTGGATTTGTTGTTAGAACTGTCAAAAAATTTTCCCGAAAATTGACGGAGATTTCATGGAAATAAAATCGTTTGTCAGATTTTTATGAAATTACAGTTCACCAGTTTTTTTCCTAATATACGAAGAAAACCGGAAAAGCGAGTGATACACATTCTAGAGAAATGATAAAGCTTCAATTTAAAAAAAAAATTGTTGGTCTACGCCGCATACGAACTGAGATATCATGGAAATAAAAAGCCCAGTTTTTGAAGGGAGTTCACGAGCTCGGTCGTGTAGCACCTCCCCTTAAGACTCAGTATACACGGAAATCATGCATAATAACCTCGCAAAGTTCATTCCGATAAAAAATGCATCCAAAATCATGTTATATTGTGTATAGGAGAAAAAATAACATTCTCGAATCCAACTTCGACAACGTAAAACTAGTGCACGTAAATATCGGAAAATTTTCACGTCTGCCCTGAAAATCTCCGCGGTTGAAGCTCAGAAAGTCAGAAATATCGAGTAAAACTGACGAAAGTTCAACAGATCTGCGGAAACTTCTGCCCAATAAAACGATCTGGCGTATGAATTATGGAGTAGTCGTGATGCAAATAAGTTTGCTTTATGCGGAATTTAAAACGAGTCAAACTCTTGTTGTTTGCGATTTTAACTTCTCTATTATGAATAGCCAAAATTTCTTGTGCATCTCTGGGGAAAAATGCGGTTTTCTCTTTTGCAATGTAGGATGTTTTGGATTTAAAAATATTGGAACATCATGGGTGAACAATGAGTAGATCCCAGGTAAGTGAGTTACAAGGCTGGTGGTCTTGTTTGCAACTCAAAGTCACGCAATATCCCAGGGGGGTCTCTTTCCATCATGGAGATGGTCTTTTTCTTTTTACTATGCTACTTGGTAACCGATATTGTCAGAATATGAATATTATAAGATGAGAATCTTTATGTATTTCTTCCTGTTGTAACATTTAAGTTATATTATTAAATAAAATCTGCGTATAAGGATTATTTGCACCCATAGTTAGTTTGATAGAATTTCTGAAAAAATATTATTTCGAAAGTGGTAATCTAAACTATGATAGATAGAGCTCTGGATTATTTTTTATTGAATTCAGCGTCCACGAAAACCTATATTTTGATACCAAACTTGTCTATGTAGTCCTTCTATTACTCGATTTTTTCTTGTCTCTTGTTTTGCATATTTCATTTTTGAATTTTGTTCAGAGGCTCACAGCACTCGAAGCAAAGGTGATACTGATCATCCAAATGGGTTTTCTCAATGGCTCGAATGGATAGTAGATCTTCAAGATCGAAAAACGTCTTTAGATTCACCAGGGATTTCTTGGCGACGCCAAATATAGTGTTTTTGGGGGTCTAACCCCATTTTTCACCCAAAAAGTTGGGATTTTCGAAATCGATTTTATTATTTCCAGAGATACTTTGGACAATGCTGACGAACATATCACAGACAAAAATTCGATATGATCACAGGAGCGGGAGCTACGACGCTTTGAAATTTCGATTTTGGAAAAAATGCCATTTCGCAGGTGAAAATCTAAACTATGATAGATAGAGCTCTGGATTATTTTTTATTTCATTCAGCGTCCTCGAAAACCTAAACTTTGATATCAAACTTGTCAATATATTCCTCCTTTTACTAGAATTTTGTTTTATTTTTTCCATAATTCATTTTCGAGTTTTGTGCAGAAGCCTATAGCACTCGAAGTATAGGTGATCAAAATACGTATTCTGAAAGATTCGAATGGATTGAAGATCTTATGTATTCGAAAACACCTTTCGACTGGCCAGGAGCCCGGGAATTCCTTGCTGATGACAAATATCGGTTTGTGGGGGGTGTCTCACCCCTTACTCATTTTTCGATACCGATTTTATTATTCATACATACTTCGGACCATGCTGATCAACAATATGTAAATGAAAAGTCGATACGAACACTAGAGCTGGATCTCTGACGATTTGAAAATTCGACCAACCTTGATATCAAACTTGCCCATATACAGGGTGGCCAAGAGATTGACGTCAAAAAGGAAAAAACAGGTCCCTCGTGTCATGGGCTATTCGAATCACCCCCATGTATGTTATACTATTTTTCACGGTTTTCGAGTTATGAATTTTTTTATGAACTTTGAGAATTTTCGACTTGACCATCTTAGAAAAGATATTAAAAAAAAAGTACAAGACTTCTCTGTGAAATTCTTTTTCTAACTTAATGTCCATGAATTGTACTTTTATACATAAAATAACCAGATTCGTAACTTTGATAAAAATTATGGAAATGTTGGTCTCAAGTGAAAAAGTTACGAAAATTGGACTATGATCTGAATTTTGGAATCAAAATTAAAAATGTAAAAAAGCTAATTCACGGTTTCTTAGTATGCTTAAAAACTGCGTTCAACAGTCAGCCTTTAGAATCATTAATAAAAAATGGTACTTAGCAGTCTACTTTTGCTAGAATTAGCCTTCAAAGTCATCGAGGTGGAAAAATCAAAGAACTAGACATTTACTACAAAATTATTTTTGTTTTAAGATATTTCTAATCAAGTTATGATAGAAAATGCTGAAAATCAATGGGAATTAGCTTTAGATGTTGGTCAAGAAAAGTTCTAGTTAAAAAAAGAAAAAGGTATGGCAATAAATCACACATCATAATGTAAATAAAAAGAAATTTATTTATAAAATTTACAGTAGGTGTTCAAAGTGGCCACCTCCAGCCTCAATACACATTCTACACCTTCTTATAAAATTTTCTTTTAATCGCATAAAACCTGCCCTGTTCTCTCTTAGGACACTTTCGGCTTCTCTTAACTTCAGTCGCAGCTCGTCTTCACTCGAACATTCTTGGGCGTAAACAATTTCTTTGAAATAACCCTAAACGAAAAAGTCGATGGGATTAAGGTCAGGTGAACGTGGGGGCCACTTGATTGGTCCGCTGCGCAGCAATGAAAAACCGATCGCGATTATTCAAATTTTCGAGAACAATTTTTGATTAACCACTTGAATGAACGATACCCGAACAGATGGATCGGACGCAGTCGACCAATCAAGAGGCCCCCACGTTCACCTGACCTTAATCCCGTCGATTTTTTCGTTTGGGGTTTACGCCCGAGAATGTTCGGGTGAAGACGAGCTGCGACTGAAGTTAAGTTTTTCCTTTTTGACGTCAATCTCTTGGCCACCCTGTATAGGCCTTTTTCCAACCAAATTTTTCTTGTTTTATTTTTTCCATATATCCTTTTCGAGCTTTGTGCACAGGCTCAGAGCACTCAAAGTTGTATAGGTGATATTGATTATAATGATGTGTATTTTGAAAGATTCGTATGGATCTTCCAGATTGAAAATCGACTTTGGTTTCGCCAGGGATTTCTTTGTGATGACAACTAAGGTGTTTTCTATATTCTCCTGAACTATGCACTTCTACAGTAATGGATTGAAATACATAGGTTAGATCGCTTGATATTACACATCTCGCTTTTTTTTAAATGCTCAGTCCCAACCATATTTTCCCTGAAACAACTCCATTATGAAGTGGATCTCTTATTTATCGAACTCGTCGAACCTCGTATTCAATTTTTTCGATACTTTCAGCTCGTATTCCCAAATAAAACCGTCAAGAACTCAACCTGTTATTTTGACATTCGATACCCGCCTACGCCCACTCTGGGAATACATAAAGAGGGGAAATTCCGTCCATTATAGCCTAGTGGATTAGATGGCAATCAAGCGGTGTGTCATCTTTCACGAGTTGTTGTTTTAAAGGACAACGGCGTCGTCGTTTTTGAGGCCTCCGTATAACATCTGTTCGCTCATCCCTGAAATGACGATATAAAGTAATTAGCCGAAGCGACGAGCCCACGATACTCCGGGAGAAATTGAATTGATATTCGAGAATCCATTTTGTGAGGCAATCACTGGGACTACAGATTCCGAATTAGGTTCCGGTTTTTCGGGGAGGGTCATTAATTCCGGAATCAATTGCCCGGAGTACAATGTCATATCGACGGGTTTTCGCTCGATTTAATCGCAGAGGTGAGGAGGTGGACCTGGTTCATTTATTGTCATATTGTGTGGCGATATTTCCGATTGTTTTATGTGTTCGACAGATCCAATGTTTGCCAGTGTGGTTCACTGATTTTCATGTTGATTGCACTGAAATACGAGGTCTGGCTATTAAATAACGAGACTGCTTATGAAAAAGAGTTTTATTTTAAAAATTATTCTACAATCGAATGCTCCCCTTCAATATACTCCCCTTCCCTCGCCACACACCGTTCCATTCGTTTTTTCCATTGGTCAAAGCAATGCTGGAAGTCTTCTTTTGTAAGAGCATTTAGGAGCTCCGCCGATTTTCGCTTTACCTCTTCCATCGACTCGAACCGGGTTCCTTTTAAGGCAGACTTGATCTTCGGAAATAGGAAAAAGTCACAGGGTGCTAAATCAGGCGAGTACGGCGCGTGTTCGAGCACTGGAGTGCCTCTAGCGGCTAAATAACGCTTCACAGACAGCGCGTTATGGGCAGGTGCGTTGTCCTGGTGCAAGATCCACGATTTGCTTTTCCACAACTCCGGCCGTTTCTTACGAACTCGCTCTCGCAGCGTTGCCAAAACTTTCAAATAGTAAGTTTGGTTTACAGTTTGACCCTCTGGAACCCATTCAGTCATCACGATACCGTTGATGTCGAAAAAAACCTGGACCTGGACGTTGGTCACCTTCGGTGCTCTCTCGGCCTTCAGAAAACCTTTTATACCATTCGAAAACACGCGCACGAGATAGAGAATTCTCACCATAGGCCTCTTTCAACAACTTATAGCACTCAGTCGGAGTTTTTTTTAATTTGACGAGAAATTTCACATTGATCCGTTGCTCGTGTTTTTCGTCACACATCGTTATCGGCACGAGAAAAAAACACGTTCGTTTCTAACCTCTACACAAAAAATACTACTATAGCGACGAAAACGTGTTTTCGTACTGGAATAGTAGACACTTCCAGCTATCCAATGCTGCATTCGTTTCCCACCCTACCCCTCTAGGACGCCTTCTGCGCGCGCAGTCTCGTTATTTAATAGCCAGACCTCGTATATCGTTCAAATGATGATTTTTTAACCATTTTCTCTTTGGCAACACTTACGAAAGAAGAACTCTTGCAAATCATTGAATTTCATTATAAAAATGTGTGCTCTGTCAAAAGAAATCATGGCTTGCTTCTTCCATTTTATGGTAAGCTCGTTGTTGGCTCAATGGATACGTAAATAAGCAGAATTGTCGATTTTGGAGTGAAGATCAGCCAGAAGCATTGCCAGATCTACCAATGCAATGAATTTTAAAAATTCTTACAGCTCTTAAAAAATCACCCTCTATTTATAAATGGTAAAAGAACAATTACTACAATTTGTAATATTAATTCCAATGGATTCTAAAGTTTTTACATCAGTAGTTGACGCTTTTTCGTTAAGGGGCAGTATCACCTTTTGAATCGTGGTAAATCTCCATTCAAAAGTGGTCTCTTTATTTCACGAGTAAGTACCCTAATTCACGTCGTAGAGACTTCATTTTTTTTTTAATTGAAGTTAAAGAACGTCCCGATGGCAAATAGTTTTCGTTTTTTCGATTTAATTAGTTTTTCAATTGAAAAAACCAGGGTAATCGTTAGATCTGGGGTTATTGAATTTGTTTTTCGTTTTTCATGAGTAAAGGCTATACTTTTGAAATAATCATCATGAAAATTTTTGTAGTTTATAGAAGATTAAATTGTCAAGGGGAAATAGTTGCGATTTTCTCCAAAAAATGATGAATAACCGTCGGAAAAAATCATTAAGTCTAGTTTCCAAAACGCTGAAGTTCAATCTGTTTTTTTTAAATTGAAAAACTAATTAAATCGGAAAAATCGCAACTATTTGCCGTCGGCAATTCAATCTTCTATTAACTACAAAAATTTTCATGATGATTATTTCAAAAATATATCTTGTACTCATGAAAAACGAAAAACATATTCAATAACCTCAGATCTAACGATTAACCTGGTTTTTTTAATTTAAAAACTAATTAAATCGAAAAAAAAAGAAAACTATCTGCCCTCGGGACGTTCTTCAACTTCGATTTAGAAAAAAATCAAGTCTCTACGTCGTAAATTAGGGTACTTACTCGTGAAATAAAGAGACCACTTTTTGAATGGAGATTTCCCACGATTCAAAAGGTGATACTGCCCCTTAACTTGTAATCCTGTTTGGTTGTTGGCACCAAAAATTGTTCCTGATATTCTCAAATTTTGCTGTTTCGAATTTTCGATGAAACCTTCACCAACAGTATTGCTTTTCCATTTGCCATGGCGTTTCACGATACACAAATCAGCTTCATGATTGGCCAAAAATGAAGCAGACGATTGCCGAAAACGATATACGGTATGTTCTTCAGGTTGAAGTAAATTTAAGAAAGTGGCATTAACTTTTGGCATTTCACCGACTGGTTGTTTCGTGCATTTCTTATTTTTCATTCCCGGTATATTCCCATATGTTAAAAAAAACTCTCGCATTACCTTCGTTTTTGTATTCGGTGAAATTATTCTAAAAACGAATCTTTCACGTTCTAAACAAGCATACTCGTAGTTTTCCCACTGCTGCATCTTGTTTAGTATACATTTTCAATTGTTTAGCTCTGTATCTGACTCGACAATATGAAAAATTGTTTCAGAAGGACAAAGAATAAATTATTCGAATGTTGGAAAATCGGTATTTCCTACCGTGAATATCTTTCTGTTGGTCACATGGTTGAAGTGATCGGTCACCATCAAGCACTACACACTCACACACAATAATGTTTATAGTTGAGAGTTTTATGAACATTCTGAGTTGGATAAAGCAAGAAAAAACTGCGCGAAATGAGCGAATACTGTCTCATAAGTAGAAGCAACCATGCCTAATCGCCAATTGAATCTTCTTCGAATGTTTTATCGCTTCCAACACATGTTTTTATCTCGCGAATGAATATAAAACATCGTTCATTCTTTGCATCGCGGAACTAGGAACATAAATATGAAAACACAAAAGAATAGAAGAGAAAAATAAAAAATCGAAAAAATGGGTACAGAAGAATCTGCTGCGATACAGACCGATACAGTAAGGAAATTTTTATTCGGTCGAAAACAGGAATAATCAATTCATAAGTGGGTAAATTTTCGATTATCCAGGAGATGCAGAAGTATTTTTTGAAAATTCACGAAAATCGCGAAAAATCCGACAAAAAGGGCCATTTTAAACTATATAAAACTTTCTCCACATATATCCTGGTCGTGATATAAATATTCTGATCGAAAGAGAAAAGGTCAATGCAAAATAGCTTGGTATTCATATTTTCCATAATTCTCCCATTTCCTCAGGAAAATTGATCAAACTTTGACATTTCTCTCATAAAATCACCAAATTCGCAGAGATCTACCGATAACCACTCAATAGGTAGAGCTCTACTAGTTATAAACCTATCGTCGAGCCCCGCCTTTAGTCTACAAACCTAATAAAAGACCTACCTCAACTTCTAGTGTTACAAAAACCTACTCGTAGTCGCCATTGTAATTACGGTGGAATTACCCCACAAGATGTAATGATAATACAGTTCAATTACTCAAGGTATGCGGTCCCTTAATTGAAGGCCGGTTAAATTATGCGTGAAATTGATCTCCAAGTGCAAATAAAATCATTTTCGAGAACGCGAAATAATGATACGTTGCTGCAGCTTGAACCGCCTACTTTATTTTAATATTTAATATATTCATTGGTGTGTTCAGTGTGTTCAGAGTTACAATAGTTTAAGCACAGTCTTCTCCAGTACCTATACAGCTTTGGAATAGCTGTACCTGTAAAAATAGCATGCCAGTGACGACGATGCACTTTATCTTTAATTTTATCACTATAAATAAATAACTATAGTTCTCACTGTTATTTCACTCTACTGATTCTATATTATTCGAACGAGTCACAATTCGGTTTACAAAGTGATAGGGTTTGTAGAGGTCCAGGCAGACTAAAGCGACTCAATTTCGCCCAGGAAGTTGTGCCCTTTCAAGGCGGATCAATAATGTGCTGTGGGTACAATGTTCGGTAATGGCCAGCAGACTCACCGGATTTGAATCCAATTGAGCTCGTATGGGATTACTTAGGAAGAACCATATCCAATCGTCAAAACCCACCTTCAACTTTTCAGGAATTGATTTTAGACCTTCAGGAAAACTGGAACAATATGCCTGAAAATTTCATTAATGACTTGATTCACTTAGTGAGCAGTTTATTGAAAGAAGTGGTACTACTGCAGGCTATTGAATTTGGATTCAAATGTGGAATAACTATGTATAATGAATCAAAATTAATAATCGATAAATCAAGATTTTTTCTCATTTTTCCAATTTTGTCTCATCCTGCATAAAGCAAAGAGTAACAAACAAAGATTTTTTATCAAATACAGGGTGCTTCAGCAAGGCGTACACCTAAAATAGTGCCTAAACTGTAGCGTGTGGAAAAAATTTATAGGTATGGAAAAAATGGTAGTTTTTTCATTTTTCATGGCATAATTTTTTCGAGGACGACAAGAGCTTTACACTCATACCTCATTTTTTTAAATTTCATCACGGTGTTGCCACATTATTCGTATTCTTAGGATAATTTTAGTGTTTTAAGGGGCAGTATCACCTTTTGAATCGTGGTAAATCTCCATTCAAAAGTGGTCTCTTTATTTCACGGGTAAGTACCCTAATTTACGACGTAGAGACTTGGTTTTTTTTTAATTGAAGTTGAAGAACGTCCCGAGGGCAAATAGTTTTCTTTTTTTCGATTTAATTAGTTTTTCAATTCAAAAAACTAGGTTAATCGTTAGATCTGGGGTTATTGAATATGTTTTTCGTTTTTCATGAGTACAAGCTATATTTTTGAAATAATCATCATGAACATTTTTGTAGTTTATAGAAGATTAAATTTCCGAGGGCAAATAGTTGCGATTTTTTCGATTTAATTAGTTTTTCAATTAAAAAAAAAACAGGTTGAACTTCAGCGTTTTGGAAACTACACTTAATGATTTTTTTTTACGGTTATTCATATTTTTTTGGAAAAAATCGCAACTATTTGCCCTCGGAAATTTAATCTTCTATAAACTACAAAAACTTTCATGATGATTATTTCAAAAATGTAGCTTGTACTCATGAAAAACGAAAAACGTATTCAATAACCTCAGATGTAACGATTACCCTGGTTTTTTTAATTGAAAAACTAATTAAATCGAAAAAAAAACTATTTGCATCGGGACGTTCTTCAACTACAATTAAAAAAAAATCAAGTCTCTACGTCGTAAATTAGGATACTTACCCGTGAAATAAAGAGACCACTTTTGAATGGAGATTTACCACGATTCAAAAGGTGATACTGCCCCTTAAGGGAGTTCATCAAAATACTTCTAGCAACGTCTGTGTTGAATCTAGATAAATGAAATATTTACAATTGTTAGCTTAAGGTTTCAGCTCCATCATTCGGTAAACATCTGAAGTTTTTTTTTATACAGAGTGTCTAATATAAATCCACCAAAATACTCATATTGAATATGCGAAATTTCGATTTTTTCAAGTGGAAAACCCTGTGCTTTCCGAATGTCTACATTTTTTACGAAGTAATCGTTTTTTTGAAGAATGTGAAATATCTCAGAAAAGAGCTGTTTGAGTATGGAACATACATTTGAAAAACAAATATCATTAGGGAGAAGAAACAGTTTTTCATTTGAAAAAATCGAGTTATCGGATATTTAATTTGAGTAATTGGTAAATTTATATTAGACACTCTGTATGAAAAAAACTTCAAATGTTCACCGAATGATGAAGCCGATACCTCGAGCTGAATACTGCAAAAATTTCGTTTATCTAGATTGAACACAGCGGTTGCTATGGGAATTTTGATGAACCCCTTTGAACTCCAAAAATATCCTAAAAATAAAAATCATGTGGCAACCCCGTGATGAAATTGAAAAAATGAGATATAAGTGTAAAGCTCTTGTTTTCTTCGTAAGAATTATGCCATGAAATAAATACAGGGTGTTCCATTCGAAAAAACTACCTATTTTTAAATAACTTTTTTTTGACGCACCCTGTGTATGTAAAATTATTTTTGGTTTGTAGATTTTTGTCAATCTTATGACCATGCAATATAAGTTTTTTCTACACGGTACAGTTTAGGCTCTATTCTAGCCGTACGCCTTGCTGTATATTCAAGTTGAAATAGAGGAAACTATTCATCCCATTTCCAGAACATAGATTATTTATTTCTTGAGAAATCTAGGGGCGTCAAGACTTTAGTTCAGACGATGTTTGTAAATATTCATCAGATCAATTCAGGTTGCATGGATTTGCATAAATCGTAAAAAAATCAACGTAATTCATGTTAACGACGAGAAATATGGCAACCTGCAATTTTGCCGCGTTTTGTAATGAAGAAGGCTATGACTGTAGGGTTGAAACAGAGAGATCAACTCGAAACGAGGGTAATCTCCAATCTTTTCTGGCGAACATCTTCACCCTTGCACAAAACCAAAAAACACCACCCAACCCTGTCGAATTTTTTATCTGTTAAGACGTGGATACTGACTCTTATTCGTTCCATTTAACTAATGGACGAGGCTCAAGTCCTGCTCCTCAACTGGCTCACCCTCCACGACAACCTCCCCCAACTTTTTCAAGCTTGCAGTTGGGCATTATTACAGTAGACAAATTTTCATGTTACGGGGGAAAGAATGGAACATTACTCATTCCTTTCTCCGGTTTGATACCGACCCGAAATGCGTAATAAAAAAGTGGTATGAAGGGGGCTCTCTTAATGGAATGTAATAATGTCCGAAACGCTGAAGCAGGGTTAAATCCTCCCTTGGAGTGGTTGTTAGACGACTGCGTCCTTGAAAGAACCCCTAACAGCTGTCGTTCAGAGGAAAGTGCATTTCTGTGCATAATTTTCTTGACCTAAATGTGTGGTCGAGTTCTATGCGAGGTTCTTCAGCGAAGCTTCGAAAGAGAATTTTTTATACCCCGAAAATAATTACGATTGTGACATTGAAAAACTTACGAGATTAAACTTCAATAAGGCTTATGAAATGGAATAAAACAATTATGATTTGTTTAAATTGACATGACATATACTCCATTCACAACTCTGGCCATGGTTTCGTTTTCAGGAATTGGTGCACCTGATAAAAAATCTGTGCGCGTACAGAGTATATCTTTAATGACAAAACGGCGTTGCCAGTTTCTTTGTTTACATCAAAGTAAAAGTATCAAAAATATTTTGACATGGGTACAAACGGCAAATTTGAATTGGACCAAAAATCGATTTATAAGCATGAATAAAGCAAAAGTAAGTACTAATCGCCTTTTTTACACTTGATAACGAAGTTTTTTTAGGTATCTGACCGTTTGGAAAGATTTCAAACGAAATTCCGGTCCCCCAGAAGTTTGGTTAGTTTCGGTATCGTTTTTGGTGTCCAAAATTTATTTGGAATGTGTAAATGGACAAAAAAAGGCTTCCTTATACGATCTTTTCACGAAAGCGACCGGAAAATATGGTTCAGGTAGGATTTGCGAGGAATTATGAGGAAAGAACTTGCAGAATGAAATTGCACGATTTTCGTAAGTAAACGGGTTTTGGATGGCCATCATCGGTCTCTAAATGATTATTGTTGATCGTTTTCACGTTTCAGAAAAAGAACCACTTCGTATAAGCCCATTTCGAAGAAATTTGTGTATGTAACATTCAACGGTAGGTATTTGCTCTTAATCGAAAGAATATATTATATCTAGTGCTACTTCTTTCAAAAGAGACACAAGCTTTTAATGCTGTAGGGGCCCTATAATGTGGAGGAGTTTATGTCTTATTTTAGAACAGGTGAATGATAAATGTGAAGCATATGTTTGACCTGTTCCATATTATTTGTACAAACCTACTGTGGTTGTAATGTATGAATATTTTTTAAACTAATAAATTACTATACAGTCAGAATATTTTACTCCTTGTTCATAAGATCAAATAAATGAAATGTATATCTTCTACTCTTATTTTTATTAAGTTAGCTATTAAGGTTATGTTCCAAGAAAAAGTTTCTGTTGCATCAGAACTCCCTTCAACTATTTGGATTCCAGTAGAGGGATACAATGTTCCATTATTCTTGATTCAACAATTGATGTCAAGTCTTGAACTTTCAGTTCAAGAGGATAATAAACATTAAATCTTCACAGGCATGCATATGGAAATCATGTGGAAGCAATGCAATTTTCTTCCATGGCGAAAAATAATATATTTCAACAGTGATCTCTTGTACTTTTCATGCAAATAACTAGAAAAAGAATCCTTTCTATCAATTCATATAAACGTTAATTATTTTCGTCCTCACATCTCTTCCAATTCATTCATTTTCCGAATAAATTCTGAGAAATACGCTAAGAATGTAGAAAGGGCAACATAGTGTTGACTTGGAACATAAAAATATTTTGAAAAACGTCATAACTTCGATACAGAGTGGAATGTGTCAAATTTCCAAGGCCAGAGTTGTGATTTTATAATTGTGAATAGAGTATATATACTCTATTCGGAATATTATCTACTGGCATTATAATTTGAATATGATTTCTGGCTTATGACCGCCACGCCACGGCTTGCTCGGAAGTAGTCTATAACTAAAAATAAATCACTTGACAGCTGAAAAAATGGCTGGTAGTTAAAATAGAGTTCCCAACTTAAAGTTCTTTCCTTTAAAAAATAGCATAAGAAGTCAATATCTAAGTAGTCTCTCTTGAACATGGAAAAGAAGAAGAATCCATTTAAAATTCATATCATGGACTGGAAACCTAAAAAGGTCGAAAAAGACATCTCTATTTCAACACGAAGAATGACATATGGCCGACCCCTGCCACTAAATAGCCCATTTACCAACCCAACAATTATTTCCTGTCTTATTATTCGAAATGAAGTTGTTGTTCGGTATAATTTATGAAAATTATATGGAACCCCTGAAGTTAGGGATTCACAGTTAACAAAGCATATATCTTTGGCTTCTTTATGTTTCGTCGTCCTTGGTATTGTCTATAATACACCCATAATGGGTACGTCGTGATGAGAATGCCTGTTGGAGGATGGAATCGGGTAATATTGTTGTCTAGACGACAAAAACGCGTATTTATGAATTGAGAATACGAATGGTGACGTTTTTATTTGCATTCGAGAAATTCATTTGTGACATTTTCTCATTCTCCCGCATCTACACCATTTCATTTGCTTTTAAGGAATGATAGATGAAAGTAGCAAGAAAAAACATCAACTTTTAAAGAGAATAAATGGTTCTTCAATACGGAAATAGAAACAAATTCTGTGATTATCAGTCATTATTAAAAGTATACTCCATTCACAATTATAAAATCACAATTCTGGCCTTGGAAATTTGACACATTCCACTCTGTATCGAAGTTATGACGTTTTTCAAAATATTTTTGTTCCAAGTCAACACTATGTTGCCCTTTCTACATTCTTAGCGTATTTCTCAGAACGTGAATTTATTCGGAAAATGAATGAATTGAAAAAGATGTGATGGACGAAAATAATTAACGTTTATATGAATTGGTAGAAAGGATTCCTTTTCTAGTTATTTGCATGAAAAGTACAAGAGATTACTGTTGAAATATATTATTTTTCGCCATGGAAGAAAATTGCATTGCTTCTACATAATTTTCATATGCATGCTTGTGAAGATTTAATGTTTATTATCCTCTTGAACAGAAAGTTCAAGACTTGACGACATCAATTGTTGATTCTAATCAAGAATTCATTAGAAAAAATCAACCCAATGATATAAGATGAATTGATGGGTAATTACAAGAATCAAGAATAATGTCAATTTTATTTTGTTGATAACTTTCTTAAAATCAATGTTGGAATATAAAACTCGGCTGCGTTTGTTCAAACAACATCTAAAGAATACTTTTTTCACCATCTCGACCTTTGAAAGACGTTTCTTATAGGAGAATTAGGTCTAAGTACCACCTCATTAGTGAGGTACCTAACTTTCGCAAATCTGCTCAGATATCGCCAAATTTCTTGGAAAACCTGAAAAATTTCATCCTAATCGACCTCTCGAGGCTCCATTCGATCCATCTACTGCGATATCTGTCCAAATAACAGCTTATTCAACGAAATTCCCGTGTACCCCTTCAACCTCGTAATGTAAACATTCGTCCTGGTCTTGAAAATCGTCCTCACGCTGCAAACTGGTGCTAAAAACAATAAACATACGTTAATCTTGGATATTCGACGAAAAACTCACCTGCAAATATCGATTAAATACAAAAAATCTGCGAACAATTTGTAAACCTAACAAAATGTGGAATATCTTTGAAACTTCTACTTTGATGTAAACAAAGAAACTGGCAACGTCGTTTTGTCATTAACAATATTTTCTGTGCGCGCACTGACTTTTCATCATATGTTCTGTGCTTTTCATCAGGTGCACCAACTCCTGAAAACGAAACCATGACCTCATATGTGATTAAATAAAAGTGAATGGAGTATAGGTATCCGGTGCATTTTTCAGGATGCAATGGAACCTGCAGAACTTCTTGAGGGTTGTTTTCACTCCATATATGGCAATTTTGCTTGTTTACATAGCCGTTCAACCAGAAATGAGCTCAATCACTAAAAACAATTTTTCGATGAATAAGTGTATCAACTTCAAACTGTTCTAGGGCCCAATCAGCAAACAAACGACGCTTATTATGGTCAAGTGGCTTCAGTTCTTGAACCAGTTGTATCTTGTATGGGTGTAGACCAAGATCTTCACGCAAAATTTTCCATGTGGTACATGCACAGGGTCCAACTAGTTGTGAACGTCGACGAATAGACAAATCTGTATCTTCATTATTAACACTATTTTTTACAGCAGCGATATTTTCTTCTGTACGTCCAGTTCTTTGTCTTGTTGTTGATGTTGAATCGAGTAGAGGAAATGTTGTCCGAAATCTATCGATAGTTCGACGAATAAGCTGCTCTGATGGACGATTATGTAAACCATAAATTTCACGAAGTGCTCTATAAGTTCGGGGAATAAAACACTGATTTTGAAAATAAATTTCAACAATTTGTAAAAGTTATTGCGGCGTGAGTCTTTCCATGATAATTTGTTAATGCTGACTGAACACAAATGTCCAAACAACATGGCTTCTACCTTCTGTCAAATCACAGTTATCCCTATCGAAAATTTTATCTCTCTAAAAAAAAACATCCTATTTATAATACTAAATCATCTAACGCCAAGTTGATTTACTGCATAGCTTCTTGTAAATTTTTCACTCATCTGACCGCAACAATGTTATTATACCTAACTAGGACATTTTTAATTACCTGATAAACTCCATGGGGTCTCCTCGATAAATTGAAAACCTTCTTTAAGAATTGAGAAGTATCTACCTTATCTTAGGAAGAATGGACCCCTACAGCTTACGTGATTTAATCATCTTAACAGGACCACCTCTGTCGTGTTCTCCATCGTTGTGTGTTTTCGATCTTTGCTACATTCGGATTTTGATAGCATCTAAAGATTTATCCACTTAGGTTTGAGAGAAATTTGTGTTTTTCTCCAATATACCGAAAGAGAAATTTGCTGCGTTCTTCTATGTAACTTGAGGCGATGTTATTATCTTCATCGATCATTCTGTAGTGAAATTCCAATTCTCTTTGTACAGGATGACAAGAAAAACTTCGGACAAACTTTGCTGTGGTATGGAACAAAAGTATTTCAGCGCAGCCAAATAATTTTTATTCTCTTGGTTTCTCTACACTTTCCTGTACTAATATGTGAATTTTCAGTTTGATATAATTTCATTTCACAGAGTTTAAGAATGTCATACAAACGCAGTGCGATTTTGGAGCTGTTTCGTCAAGGTAGGCGTCAATGCGAAATTGTTCGTTTGCTCAATGTGCCTCGACAAACCGTGTCCGATGCAATTCGTCGTTTCAAGGAGCTTGGCCATGATGGTCGTCGTCCAGGAAGTGGTAGAAAACGTACTGTCAATACACCTAGCAATCGCAGCATCCTCAAGAAGCTAGTCAATCGAAATCCGAGGGTTTCCATGAGGAAAATAGCCTGTGAGACCGGTATCAACCGCGAATCAGTCCGTCAAATTGCCATAAAGGAGCTCAACCTCAAGCCATACAAGCTCCAAAAAGTTCAACTCCTCACGGAGGAAAACAAGAGCGTACGACTCCAAAGGTGCCTCCAACTCCTTCGTCTCGCCGCCGGTCAGCAATGGGAGTGAATTCTCTTCACAGACGAGAAGCTTTTTACCGTAGAACAATCCCACAACCACCAAAACGACAGAGTCTGGTCCGTAGAGGCTACCGGTACATCGGCCATCGTCGAACACCGTCAAAATCCGCAATCCGTCATGGTCTGGGGCGGAATTTGCGGCAGTGGTAAAACTTCCTTAGTTTTCGAGGATCAAGGGGTCCAAATCAATCAAGAAGTCTACCGCTGCGACATCCTCGAGGCCGTAGTACTTCCGTGGGGAAAGCAGCACTTCGGCGATTCGCATTTGACCTTTCAACAGGACTCCGCTCCGGCTCACAGAGCGAAAATGACGCAAGAATGGTGTAAGACCCATTTTCCTTGTTTCATCTCATCTGCAGAATGGCCGCCCTACTCACCGGTTCTCAACCCAATGGACTACAGCGTGTGGTCGATTTTGGAGCACAGGGATTGTGATAAAAAACACACAAAATTGGAATCGCTGAAGCAATTTCTGCGCCGGGAATGGAACCGATTAACGCCCGAGGAGCTGCGGCCCATTGCCGAAAATTTCAAGAAGCGTCTGAAGCTGTGTATCGCCGCCAAAGGAAGCCACTTCGAAACGGTTCAAATATATTATTAACAAATGTTCAAGCTATTATTATTTGTCGTTGTTTTGTTCAATTTCTTCTGTTTAATAAAGTTAAATGAAAAAGAGTTTGTCCGAGGTTTTTCTTGTCACACTGTATTTTTCATTTATTGAAGGATACAATTTGAACAGCAAATTATTGTATCATTGATGAATATTCCCACAGTCATGTCATGAAGTTTATTCAAACGTGTATAAGAAGAGTATCAGCCCTAAAACATTTCCTTGCGGTACTCCAGGTTATTTAGAAATTATTGTTAGTTAAGAATATTCTTGGCACTTGTGTTCAGATTCAAATGAAACTGTTCTATTAGGGAAACAATTCCAGATCCAAAAAAAATTGTCCATATGATTCGAAGGTCCTTCCTAACTGATATTCTGAAGTACAGTTCTCTGGTGGTTAATGAATTCATCTTCCTGTTCATTCTGGGTCTGCCCAAGCAGTCCTCCATCGTTCTCGGTTGAATAATGTGGAAAATTGTAGGCATCGCTCGGAGAAGAAATATTTTATGAATCCCTGCTTGTGTGGCATTCTCATTCATCATATTAGTGAAATAAAATGAGAACAAAACGAAGGAGCGGTGTTTGTGTTAGAGGAGTTGGTTCTGTTATTTATTACCCTCTGTTTACTATCCTCTGTGATTGTTCTATGCGAAGGTTCATGATGAAATATCGGTCATTGGTGGTTTGTTTGAAACATTGAGAAGACAAGTTGAAACAATGTAGGACAAGTCGCAACATTCACAATTATAAAATCACAACTCTGGCCTTGGAAATTTGGCACATTCCACTCTGTATCGAAGTTAGGACGTTTTTCAAAATATTTTTATGTTCCAAGTCAACTCTATGTTGCCCTTTCTACATTCTTAGCGTATTCCTCAGAATGTGGATTTATTCGGAAAATGAATGAATTGGAAAAGATGTGATGGACGAAAATAATTAACGTTTATATGAATTGATAGAAAGGATTCCTTTTTTACTTATTTGCATGAAAAGTACAAGAGATCACTGTTGAAATATATTATTTTTCGCCATGGAAGAAAATTGCATTGCTTTCACATAATTTTCATATGCATGCTTGTGAAGATTTAATGTTTATTATCCTCTTGAACTGAAAGTTCAAGACTTGACGACATCAATTGTTGATTCTAATCAAGAATTCATAAAAAAAAATCAACCCAAAGATATAAGATGAATTGATGGGTATTTACAAGAATCAAGAATAATGTCAATTTTATTTTGTTGATAACTTTCTTAAAATCAATGTTGGGATATAAAACTCGGCTGCGTTTGTTCAAACAACATCTAAAGAATACATTTTTCACCATCTCGACCTTTGAATGGCGTTTGTTATAGGAGAATTAGGTCTAAGTTCTACCTCATTGGTGAGGTACCTAACTATTGCAAATATGCTCAGATATCGCCAAATTTCTTGGAAAACCTGGAAAATTTCATCCTAATCGACCTCTCGAGGCTCCACCCGATCCATCTACTGCGATATCTGTCCAAATAACAGCTTTTTCAACGAAATTACCGTGTACCCTTTCAACCTCGAAATGTAAACAGTCGTCCTGGTCTTGAAAATCGTCCTCACGCTCCAAACTGGTGCTAAAAACAATAAACATACGTTAATCTTGGATATTCGACGGAAAAATCACCTGCAAATATCGATTAAATACCAAAAATCTGCGAACAATTTGTAAACCTAACAAAATGTGGAATACCTTTGATACTTTAACTCTGATGTAAACAAAGAAACTGGCAACGTCGTTTTGTCATTAAAGATATTTTCTGTGCGCGCACTGACTTTTCATCATATGTTCTGTGCTTTTCATCAGGTGCACCAACTCCTGAAAACGAAACCTCCTATGTGATTAAATAAAAGTGAATGGAGTATACAGAGTGTGTAGATGAAGAGAAGAAGAACAGTTTTCGATACCATCCACAACATAAACCTTTTCCCAACCCCATAAATCCTTTCCGAGGTGAAAATCTCGTAGTTTCCATCTAGACAGCCCCCGAAGACAAATTACGTCTTCATGAAACTCCAACTTGTCGAAAAGGCGGAACGATTACCCACTACAAATAGCGAAAGAAGAGAACATAGTTCAGCATGAAGTATTTATAGAACGCGACGAAAGTTCAGGTGGGCTTGGTGCGGGTGATAAATCTTCCATTAGTCCTGTTTATAGCGCCGCATGGGAATAAACTTGAGAGCGGTGAATGTTCACCCTTATCGCCTCCTGTTCCGGATTCATTTCCGGAGCCGGTAACAAACCTAATTGCGTGAGCAGGGGGTTTTATTGGGGCCCCAAGTCGATAAGGTGCAAGTCAGGAATGATTCCTGATTATAGATTTTTATTTTGGATTCATTGCGACGCCCCATATGGAAGATCCTGAGAATCTGAGCCGTGACTTAGTGCATGGGCCCAGAATCACTTCCACATGGACCGATAGGGGCATCATTTCTTGTGCCCAAATCAAATATTTCATGTGTTTGTCTTCACTTCATTATTTCTCATCCAATATTCCACAGAATCGGAAGCTATAGACGAATATAAGTATAAGTTATCCTTTAGGGTAAAAGAACCCAAAAATTTTCAAAAGAGGGAATGAAAACCTTTGATAGTAAACTCTTTTGGAGCCGTTCAAAAATTCTCAGTGAATTTCTGCACGAGTTCCATGGCAAACACAAAATTCTGCCCAATTGAATCGAGCGACCTCGAAAACCTTCATTTTGATGCCAAAATCACCCATGTATAGCCCCCAAAGGTGATGAATTTTTCCACTTTTTATTTTTCAATTTTTCGTTTTTTAGTTCTGTTCACGAGCTCACACCACTCAAGGTAAGGGTGCTGTCGTTCCGCAAAATTGCTATTATTGAAGATTCGAATAGGAAGTACAACTCCCAGATTCAATAATAACGTTAGATCCTCCCCAGGTGTATTTTTTATTGACAAATATGGTGTTTTTAGGGGGTCATTCCCCTTTGTCATTTTTCACCCAAAATTTGAAATTTTTCAAATCGCTCATATTCTGCACAGAGATACTTGGGGCTTTGCTGAACAACATAATATGAATAACTATTGGCGGCGATGAGAGGGACGGAAGTTATGACAGTTTGAAATTTCTAATTTTTCAAAAAATGCCATTTGACAGCTCAAAATCTAAACGGTATTGAATGGAGCGACCTCGAAAACCTACATTTTGATACAAAAACCACCCATGTAGCCCCCATAGGTAATGAAATATTCCACTTTTTATTTTTCGATTTTTCATTTTCGAGTTCTGTTCACGAGCTCACACCACTCAAAGTAAGGGCGCTGTCGGTCCTCAAAATTGCTATTATCGAAGATTCGAATAGGAAGTACAACTTCCAAATTCAATAATAACGTTAGATCCTCCCCAAATGTATTTTTTATTGACAGATAGGGGGTCAAAATTTCTCAGTGAATTTCTGCATGAGTTCCATGGCAAACACAAGATTCTGACAAACTATTCATGGTAGGGTAGGACCCACCACTCCCATAAATCCCACGAAAGTACCCCATTTAAAATCAAATAGCGCTCTTCAGATAACAGGGTAGACTGACGTTATCTGAAAACGTAACTATTGGGGGTGCAAACCCCAAACAAGCTATCAAACCGGATATCTTAATTATAACCTAGAATAAGCTTTATCTTCCGTAATGGCTTGAGCGGCATCAAAAATTATCCTTATTGAAACTATTAATTTTGATCAGTGAGGGTATCTTAATTTGGTTTTAATTATTCATTCTTATAATGAAGGGTTTGTTAATGGGGATGATACGAAAACAACCCTTTATTCGTCGCTTGTGCCTGCCTCGGGTCATACAGCAGAAAAGGGCATAACTCTGGTTTTCTGAGTAGACTACAATGTAATTATGTTATTTTGCATTCTACTTGATCATTCGTTTCTTTGTTGGTTCGAACCATTTTCTAGTACTAGTAGACTAGTAGAGCCCGTAGATCTTCCTATTAGGAAGTTATCCTTATCGGTAGATCAGTATCTGTTTCGTACCATTTTGTTCCATTGACAAACTGATTGAGGAGAATAATGTTTTTCAATAGTTTAGGTAGAAAGGGGAAAGCTGATGAATCTTGGTTGAAATTTGACAATTCTTGATAAAAATGTGAAGTACTGAGGATGTTACTGGGTTGGGATTGAGCATAGAACGAAAATACCAGTATACGATATGTCATAGTCAACCTAGCGTATTCTTGGAGTAGGGTTCGAATTTTCGAATCGAAATGATCAACCAATCCATCGATCTCTTCCGTTCGCTGGTTAATTCAATAATAACCAAGAAAGATAAATCCTTAGATAATACAGAAACATCTTCACCGACAAAAGATCATATCTCAACACGAAAACTCGATCCTTTAGTGCCTTTCACGGTTGAATGACCATCAAAACATTTTTTTCACACGCAATGCATCGGAGAGTGACTTTTTTCGTAACTTATCTATCCAATAAAAAAGCGTAGGTATGCTTTATGATAGACCGTTCATTAGGTAGGCGTTTAATGTTTATTTACCTCGATTTTTTCTTGGCATCCCCACGGTTCTTCAATCTAGCCGCAATGAATAATAATGCTGGGTTGATAAAATAATGAATACAAAGCATTCGAGGGAGATAACTTTATTAAAGAAAGTCATTAATAAAACACGTTCTGCTTTGACGGAGTTTTAATGGCGGCGACACCTGACACACTTAGCTGAAATCTCTTTCCGAGTTCTTCAGGGGAAGTGCTACTACGTCCGAGCTACCTTCAAAAGTTGGGCTTTTTATTTCCATGGTATCTCAGTTGGTATGCGACGTAGACCAACAACTTTTTTTTTAATTAAAGCTTAATAATTTCTCTAGAATGTGCATTACTAGCTTTTCCGTTTTTCTTCGTTTATTAGGAAAAAAACCTGGTGAGCTATAATTTCATAAAAATCTGGACAAACGTTTTTATTTCCATGATATCTCCGTCAATTTCCGGGATAAATGTATGAAATTTTCAGTATACATGCGGGATAATATTTTGCAGAATGTGTATTACTCGCTTTTCCGTTTTTCTTTGTACAGGGTGAGAAAAAAAACTTCGGACAAATTTTGCTGTGGTCTGGAACAAAAGTATTTCAGCGCAGCAAAATAATTTTCATTCTCTTGGTTTCTCTACACTTTCCTGTACTAATATGTGAATTTTCAGTTTGATATAATTTCATTTCACAGAGTTTTAGAATGTCAAACAAACGTAGTGCGATTTTGGAGCTGTTCCGTCAAGGTAGGCGTCAATGCGAAATTGTTCGTTTGCTCAATGTGCCTCGACAAACCGTGTCCGATGCAATTCGTCGTTTCAAGGAGCTTGGCCATGATGGTCGTCGTCCAGGAAGTGGTAGAAAACGCACTGTCAATACACCTTGCAATCGCAACATCGTCAAGAAGCGAGTCAAGCGAAATCCGAGGGTTTCCATGAGGAAAATAGCCTGTGAGACCGGTATCAACCGCGAATCAGTCCGTCAAATTGCCAAAAAGGAGCTCAACCTCAAGCCATACAAGCTCCAAAAAGTTCAACCCCTCACGGAGGAAAACAAGCGCGTACGACTCCAAAGGTGCCGCCAACTCCTTCGTCTCGCCGCCGGTCAGCAATGGGAGCGAATTCTCTTCACAGACGAGAAGCTTTTCACCGTAGAACAATCCCACAACCACCAAAACGACAGAGTCTGGTCCGTAGAGGCTCCCGGTACATCGGCCATCGTCGAACACCGTCCAAATCCGCAATCCGTCATGGTCTGCGGCTGAATTTGCGGCAGTGGTAAAACTCCCTTAGTTTTCGTGGATCAAGGGGTCAAAATCAATCAAGAAGTCTACCGCTGCGACATCCTCGAGGCCGTAGTACTTCCGAGGGCCAAGCAGCACTTCGGCGATACGCATAGGACCTTTCAACAGGACTCCGCTCCGACTCACAGAGCGAAAATGACGCAAGAATGGTGTAAGGCCCATTTTCCTTGTTTCATCTCATCTGCAGAATGGCCGCCCTACTCACCGGATCTCAACCCAATGGACTACAGCGTGTGGTCGATTTTGGAGCACAGGGCTTGTGCTAAAAAACACAAAAATTTGGAGTCGCTGAAGCAATCTCTGCGCCGGGAATGGAACAAGTTCCTAATTTATAATTTATTTAAAAATTCAGGGGGCAATGAACAGAAAAACTGATGATTACACGTTCTGCAAATTATTATTCCGCATGTAAACAGAAAATTTCATACATTTATCCCGAAAATTGACGGAGATATCATGAAAATAAAATCGTTTGTCCAGATTTTTATGAAATGAGAGCTCACCAGGTTTTTTTCTAATATACGAAGAAAAACGGAAAAGCTAGTAATACGTATCCTAGAGAAAATATTAAGCTTCAATTAAAAAAAAATTGTTGGTCTACGCCGCATATGAACTGAGATATCATGGAAATAAAGAGCCCAATTTTTGAAGGGAGCTCGCGACCTCGAACGTGTAGCACCTCCCCTTAAGCAACAGGAGGAAGCTGAGAGACAGGATTGACTATCCGACAAATAGACATTAGTGATAAACCTGATTTTTCAATAGTAAAAAAAAAAATTTTCCTATCAAGAACTTCTTCCAAAATGTTATACAGGCTGTTCCTTTCATCTTTTATCTCTATTTCTTGTAGTGGATGTATGCAATACTATACAGGGTGTTCAATTCGTACACAAGTAGAAATAGTTATTTTCCTAACAAGTGCGGAAAGTGATATTTTCCCGCACGAAACTGCCGTTACCCGAATGACGCGAAGCGGAGTTCGGGTAAGCAGTTGAGTGCGGGAAAAACACTTTCCGCACGAGTTAGGAACAATATTTTTTCTACAAGCGCTTATACGAGATCGATTTCAACACACAGATCAAATGTGAATTGATCATTCTAAATACACATGAATGACAAAAGTCTCTGACAAGTCGTTACCATTGTACTCTCATCGTTGACCTTCGGTCCATAGAGACTACAAGCCTATGAAATAAATTTAAACTGTAATAATATTCATAAATTCTTTATTAATTGAAAAGAAAACTAGACTAACAGCACATAAAAATGAATTTTGATAAGGAATCTATGTACATTCTGTTTCTTCCCATTATTATCAATATATTCATTAGAAATATTCAGTTATTAGTTATATTTATTGTAAACGTGCAGTTGGTCGCGTTATGCAAATTTATAGCAGAAGCCATCATATTGGTCGAAGTCAGCTGCTCCTTGGAAGATAATGATTCTGTATTACAGTTTGAAGAGGAAGAAGCAAAACGTTGAATATTTGCCATCATATTGTTCGAAGGCTCTTTGGAAGGTAATGATTCTGTATTACAGTTTGAAGAGGAAGAACCATTCAAATTAAGAATTTTAGTGGACATTTTTTTTTTCTGGTTAATAGATTCTTCCAAGTATCCCTCAGCAACAGCAGTTGACTTCCATCCTCCTAAACGTTTAATATTTGTGATACCTTCTCCACAATTGGCTAGGAAAGTAGCCGAGGAGAGCCTAAAACTGTGTCCTGTGTATAATTCCGGATTTTGTAGACGTAAGTAAGCTGCAATTTCGGACGGTATTTTTCCTATTGTATTGATTCCGACAGGTTGAATCTTACATTTTCCCCGATTATACTTTATGAAAATTCGGCGATGAGGTATTTCCTTTGGACGTAAATTCATATATTTTCTGTATATGTTCAGAAAATATCCATTATTGGTGTCTTGGGATATAACAAACGATCTTGGTGAATGATTTTTGGAGTCCTTAATATTGACGATGATCATGTCTCCTTTATCATCTATATCGTCGATGGTGAGTTTTGTAAGTTCCTCTCGTCTGCAGGCACCAGCTAATCCAAAAATTGTTACCAACTTCATCATCAAGTAAATTTCATCAGATGCCTCACTCATGAATTTTGTTATTTCCTCTTCATTAAAAGTTTTGGCCTTTTTTGGACGAAATCCTATATTCTGTCGTTTAATGAAGGCAGTTAATTTATGGAATTTTCCAATATCCAAATCCTGTTTCAGTTTACAAACACTCTTTATCATTAAATATCGGGACCATAATGTGTTTGGTCTCCAAATTTTGGACATTTCCAAAAAATACGCCGAAAACACTTCCTCCTTCCTCGGTTGAACCTTTTTGGAATTACACCAATCAATGAATTCTGAATATTGCTTCTCATATTTTATCTTCGACTTGGCCGGTAACAAATTTAAACTCGCTTCATAAGAAGCTGCTAATATTTCTTCGGGCAGGCCATCATCAGATCCCGAAGTATCCATTTTACCGGAGCGTACTGATTGAATTCGAGTTGATATTATTTATATTTAAACACAATTCCATAATATAATGACAATGTATTAATTCTTATTCACATGCCGTTTCCATAGTAACGTCGTCGGTGGCATAGAGATATATCATTATTCAGTTTATTCTTTAGAAAAAGCGTGCGAGAAAAGCCCTTGCTAATCCATTACCACACGCATTTGCGTGCGGTAATGGAATAGCAGGGGTTTTTCCCACACTGTTTGGCAATGTGACTCTTTACGAATTGAAATACGTGCGGGAAAGAGAATGAAAGTGCACGCTTGTAGAAAAACACTTAAACCGCATTGAGAATCTTCGGCTTTTCTGCATTAGTTGTATCGAAATGTAGATCGAGTCCTACTTCAAACCGAAGAAATATAACCTGAGCATGATGAATGTTCTCTATCGCGCTTCAAAACGATTCCTGCTTCCAAACAGAACGTCAGCCTGGCACATTTGAATAAAAATAAACTTTTATATTCACTCGCCTGGAAAATTCGGCCATAAATTTTCGGAGATAACATTTGAAGTTGGTTGCTTGAGTGACAGCTTCAATTCATTTTCAAACTCGGATATAGGTGGGTAACGGCACTCAGATGCCTTTATTGCCCACGGTATGGGTGGTCCCTAATTGGTAGTTTCAGGAGGCGTTCATGAAGCTCGAAAGATTATTCTCTCACCTGGACCATCAGCCAACATCATCGGATGAGTGTTATTGATCGGTGGTCTTTTGTGATTAGGACCTGTACCTCCGGGTAATTTGGCTGATTCGATTTGAATTTCGGAGCCACCTGGTATAGGTTTCGGCGTGGAATGTGTGTTCTAAGCGCGCTTTCCCTTGGGTGATGTCATAGACGATTTTCATGGATCCCAGTTTCGGTAGTTGGAAGTAGGAATGAATTAGAGGAAATATATTCAAATGAGCTACATGGAGAAAGTATGTATTATGCGTTCCTTCACTGATTGAACAGCAATAGCTAATATTTCAAGATTAAATGGCTTTAGTTATGGGTAATAGAAACGTATTTTGAAAAATGATAGTGGGATGATTAAAGGACCCCGCACTTTTAGTAGGTAAAGTGGCGACCGGTCAAATTTTCTGAAAATTTGGTATGTTGTTGTACCCGACTCATTGAACAAAAGTGTCAATGGACCCAACCCAATCCTATGGCTAGTTTTCCAAATACGGGGTGTTAAAATTGAAAATTGCCCAGATTTTCTGATTTATGTGCTAATTATTAGAGTTACATTGGATTTCTGTTGCATACACACGTTTACTACATGTTCTAGGTATGAAATTAGAGGATACGTATGATTAAAAATATTTATATTTACCGGGCGATTCACGAATATATGACGGTAGTTTTTTTCCAAAATTCACTTTTTCTACTGTGACGTCAGGAGGGCATATTTTTGAAATGATCTTTCCGATTTAGTATTATGACGACAAAATATTGCACAGTGCATATTTTTTATACAGGGTGTTTCACAGAGAGAACCACTAGACATAATCATATTTTTTTAGGATTAATTCGACATCCTGTATTTTTGAATTGATTTTTGGGAAAAGTGATACCACAAACATATGTGTGTCTCTAATCTCCAAAATATTCAGAGTGGTTTATTCATAGGAAGGTATTCAATTTTGGGAAAAGTACAAAAAACATGAAAACCCTGTATTCGAACATTTCCCCGGTCAAATGCAACTATTTTATCACTTTATATTGATTCCCACAACATCTCCCGAGGTATGAATTTTAAATCCGATACTATGACCAATTTTCGAGATACAGGGCGTAAAAGCGGAGAATATATTATTTCATCAATTTTTTTTTAAATTGAAAAGCCGAATTTATTTTATGTTGCGCCCATGAGTTCAGTATGAGAGCAGATCAGATGCACATGGAAAGATTTAGCTAAAATATTTACTGTTACAGGGTGATTCATGAATAAATCACAATAGCTTTTGCAAACACTCGATAATTCTAAAGTTTCGTCACAGCGAAATTATTCCATGAAGTTGATACCTATAGTGGTTCACAATTTTCAGTCTGAAATACTTCACGTGATGTAATGTTAGACAGTTATTCAAAATTCACCAGAAAAGTTCTCCTTTCAATTATTTCAAAGCATATTATTTATGTATGAGAAGTACCTAATTATTATGAAGTATTTCAGACTGAAAATTGTGAACGACTAGGTATTAACTTCATGGAATAATTTCTCTGTGATGAAACTGTAGAATTATCAAGTGTTTGCAAAAGCTATTGTGATTTATTCGTGGATCACCCTGTAACCGTAAATATTTTAGCTGAACCTTTCCTTGTGCATCTGATCTGTACTCATACTGAACTCATGGGCGCAACATAAAATCAATCCGGCTTTTCAATTTGAAAAAAAAAAATGATGAAATAAGTTATTCTCCGCTTTTACGCCCTGTATCTCGAAAACTGGTCATAGGATAGGATTTAAAATTGATACCTCGGGAGATGTTGTGGGAATCAATATATAGTGATAAAATAGTTGCATTTGACCGAGTAAATTTTCGAATACAGGGTGTTCATGTTTTTTGTACTTTTCCCAAAATTGAATACCTTCCTATGAATAAACCACCCTGAATATTTTGGAGATTAGAGACACACATATGTTTGTGGTATTACTTTTCCCAAAAATCAATTCAAAAATACAGGATTTCGAATTAATCCTAAAAAAATATGATTATGTCTAGTGGTTCTCTCTGTGAAACACCCTGTATAAAAAATATGCACTGTGCAATATTTTGTCGTCATAATAATAAATCGGAAAGAACATTTCAAAAATATGCCCTCCTGACGTCACAGTAGAAAAAGTGAATTTTGGGAAAAAATTACCGTCATATATTCGTGAATCACCCGGTAAATATAAATATTTTTAATCATACGTATCCTCTAATTTCATACCTAGAACATGTAGTAAACGTGTGTATGCAACAGAAATCCAATGTAACTCTTAATAATTAGCAAATAAATCCGAAAATCTGGGTAATTTTTAACTTTAACACCCCGTATTTAGAAAACTAGCCATACGATTGGGTTGGGCCCATTGACACTTTTGGTCAGTGAGTCGGGTACAACAACATACCAAATTTTCAGAAAATTTGACCGGTCGCCACTTTACCTACTAAAAGTGCGGGGTCCTTTGACACTGAATAGTGAAGGAATATTTGAACATCGTATTCACTCTTTCTGTAATTTGGATTTGCTAGGGATTTCTTGGTGATGACCAATATGGTGTTTTTGGGGCTATGCTGATCAACATAATATAAATAACTATTGGCGGCGATGAGAGGGACGGAAGTTGTGACAATTTGAAATTTCCGATTTTTCAAAATATGCCATTTGACAGGTGAGAATCTAAACGGTGGTAGTAATGGCTTTAAAATGTTTTTTGTTGAATGGAGCGACCTCGAAAACCTACATTTTGATACCAAAATCACCCATGTAGCCCCCATAGGTACTGAATTTTTCCACTTTTTAGTTTTCGATTTTTCATTTTGGAGTTCTGTTCACGAGCTCACACCACTCAAGGTAGGGGTGCTATCGGTCCGCAAAATTGCTATTATTGAAGATTCGAATAGGAAGTACAACTTCCAGATTCAATAATGACGTTCGATCCTCTCCAAATATATTTTTTATTGACAAATATGGTGTTTTTAGGGGGTCATACCCCTTTGTCATTTTTCACCCAAAATTTTAAATTTTTCAAATCGCTCATATTCTGCACAGAGATACTTGGGGTCATGCTGATCAACATAATATGAATAACTATTGGCGGCAACAAGAGGGACGGAAGTTATGACTTTTTGAAATTTCCGATTTTTCAAAAAATGCCATTTGACTGGTCAAAATCTAAACGGTGATAGTTAGGGCTTTGAAAGTTGTTTCATTGAATGGAGCTACCTCGAAAACCTACATTTTGATACCAAAATCACCCATGTAGCCTCCATAGGTACTGAATTTTTCCACTTTTTGTTTTTCGATTTTTCATTTTGGAGTTTTGTTCACGAGCTCACACCACTCAAGGTAAGGGTGCTGTTGGTCTGCAAAATTGCTATTATCGAAGATTCGAATAGGAAGTACAACTTCCAAATTCAATAATAACGTTAGATCCTCCCCAAATATATTTTTTTTCGACAAATATGGTGTTTTTGGGGGGTCATACCCCTTTGTCATTTTTCACCCAAAATTTGAAATTTTTCAAATCGCTCATATTCTGCACAGAGATACTTGGGGCTATGCTGATCAACATAATATAAATAACTATTGGCGGCGATGAGAGGGACGGAGGTAATGACAGTTTGAAATTTCCGATTTTTCAAAAAATGCCATTTGACAGGTCAAAATCTAAACGGTGATAGTTAGGGCTCTGAAATGTTTTTTATTGAATGGAGCGACCCCGAAAACCTACATTTTGATACCTTAATCACCCATGTAGCCCCTATAGATACTGGATTTTTCCACTTTTTATTTTCCGATTTTTCATTTTGGAGTTTTGTTCACGAGCTCACACCACTCAAGGGTAAGGGTCCTTCCGGTCCGCAAAATTGCTATTATTGAAGATTCGAATAGGAAGTACAACTTCCAGATTCAATAATAAAGTTAGATCCTCCCAAAATATATTTTTTATTGACAAATATGGTGTTTTTAGGGGGTCATACCCCTTTGTCATTTTTCACTCAAAATTTGAAATTTTTCAAATCGCTCATATTCTGCACAGAGATACTTGTGGCTATGCTGATCAACATAATATAAATAACTATTGGCGGCGATGAGAGGGACGGAAGTTGTGACAATTTGAAATTTCCGATTTTTCAAAAAATGCCATTTGACAGGTCAAAATCTAAACGGTGATATTTAGGGCTTTGAAATGTTCTTTATTGAATGGAGCGACCTCGAAAACCTACATTTTGATACCAAAATCACCCATGTAGCCCCCATTTTTACTGAATTTTTCGACTTTTTGTTTTTCGATTTTTCATTTTGGAGTTCTGTTCACGAGCTCACACCACTCAAGGTGAGGGTGCTGTCGGTCTGCAAAATTGCTATTATCGAAGATTCGAATAGGAAGTACAACTTCCAAATTCAATAATAACGTTAGATCCTCCCCAAATATATTTTTTATTGACAAATATGGTGTTTTTAGGGGGTCATACCCCTTTGTCATTTTTCACCCAAAATTTGAAATTTTTTAAATCGCTCATATTCTGCACCGAGATACTTGGGGTCATGCTGATCAACATAATATGAATAACTATTGGCGGCAACAAGAGGGACGGAAGTTATGACTTTTTGAAATTTCCGATTTTTCAAAAAATGCCATTTGACTGGTCAAAATCTAAACGGTGATGACTAAGGGCTTTGACATGTTTTCTATTGAATGGAGCGACCTAGAAAACCTACATTTTGATACCAGAATCACCCTTGTAGCCCCCATAGGTACTGAATTTTTCCACTTTTTGTTTTTCGATTTTTCATTTTGGAGTTCTGTTCACGAGCTCACACCACTCAAGGTAAGGGTGCTATCGGTCCGCAAAATTGCTATTATTGAAGATTCGAATAGGAAGTACAACTTCCAGATTCAATAATAGCGTTAGATCCTCCCCAAATATATTTTTTATTGACAAATATGGTGTTTTTAGGGGGTCATACCCCTTCGTCATTTTTCACCCAAAATTTGAAATTTTTTAAATCGCTCATATTCTGCCCAGAGGTACTTGGGGCTATGCTGATCAACATAATATAAATAACTATTGGCGGCGATGAGAGGGACGGAAGTAATGACAGTTTGAAATTTCCGATTTTTCATAAAATGCCATTTGACAGGTCAAAATCTAAACGGTGATAGTTAGGGCTTCGAAATGTTTTTTATTGAATGGAGCGACCCTGAAAACCTACATTTTGATACCTTAATCACCCATGTAGCCCCTATAGATACTGGATTTTTCCACTTTTTATTTTCCGATTTTTCATTTTGGAGTTTTGTTCACGAGCTCACACCACTCAAGGGTAAGGGTCCTTCCGGTCCGCAAAATTGCTATTATTGAAGATTCGAATAGGAAGTACAACTTCTATATTCAATAAAAACGTTATATCCTCCCCAAATATATTTTTTATTGACAAATATGGTGCTTTTAGGGGGTCATACCCCTTTGTCATTTTTCACCCAAAATTTGAAATTTTTCAAATCGTTCATCTGCTGCACAGAGGTACTTGGGGCTATGCTGAGCAACATAATATAAATAACTATTGGCGGCGATGAGAGGGGCGGAAGTAATGACAGTTTGAAATTTCCGATTTTTCAAAAAATGCCATTCGACAGGTCAAAATCCAAACAGTGATAGTTGGGGCTTTGAAATGTTTTTTATTGAATGGAGCGACCTCGAAAACCTACATTTTGATACCAAAATCATCCATGTAGCCCCTATAGGTAATGAAATATTCCACTTTGAAATCTTCCCGAAATATACTTTTCATTGACAAATATGGTGTTTTTAGGGGGTCATAAACTTTTGTCATTTTCCACCCAAAATTTGTATAGGTGATATTGATCATCACACTGTGTATTCTGAAAGATTCGAATAGATTGAAGATCTTAAATAATGAGAAACACCTTTTGACTGGCCAGGAATTCCTGGCTGATGACGAATAAAAGTTTCGAAGGTTATTAAAAACAATGTTAAAATCTGCATGAGATTCAACAAGAAATAATTATCCAACAATTTAATAATAAACCACAGGGATGAATGAACAAAAATTGAAATCTTCCTTCCAACTGATTAAATCCTCCCAGGATCCAGAAGGGAGAAACACATAAAAATTCATTAGTTCCTCGAATATCCAATCCCAACAATTTGTACCGTGATAAAGGACACAATATCGGTCCAGATGTATTTTCATTAAATGCAAATGGAGGATCCTCCCTTTTCGGGTAACGAAGAATAACAGACGTTGAAGCCTGCTCGAAGGGCCAGTCGCATCAGATGTCAACAACAATCGAGAGTCAGCGCTTTTCAATCCGACACCCTCCGTACAACGGGGGAAATGTTGCCCCCCG
This sequence comes from Adalia decempunctata, assembly GCA_951802165.1. Lineage (NCBI taxonomy): Eukaryota > Metazoa > Arthropoda > Insecta > Coleoptera > Coccinellidae > Adalia > Adalia decempunctata. Next base: position 4,621,676 of record OX637701.1, read on the forward strand.
CTATGAAGGATCCGCAGCGTGTTTTGAAAGTTTCTTTCTACATTGATACAATGAAAATGTTCCGTAACATTACCCAAAATAAACGGTCCAAATAGCAGTATTATGAGGATATATTGAAAAATTCCCTGCCTACTATAGAACCAAACAAAATTTCAATGTCAAAATATTTTATTACTCAACCTACTCTCCTCTTAATTGAATACATTTATTACAGCGAACCTGCAACGTCTATAGAATTGTCAAAAAAATTGTTTCTTCTTGCTCTGCAAACCAGTCCTCCACAGCTTTCATTACCCCCTGGTTGGAAGAAAATTTACGTCCTTTTGAACTTTTTTCAGTTGAGGAAAGAGATGATAGTCGGACGGAGCCAAATCTGGTGAATAAGGGGGGTGTTCTAGTAATTCTAACCCTAAATCACGAATTTTTTGCATGGCGACATGAGATTTGTGTACTGGGGCGTTGTCCTGTAAAAACAAAATACCTTTGGACAGCTTTCCGCGTCTTTTCTCTTTAATTTTTCCCGTAGGGTGGTCAGTACTGTCGAATAGTAATTTCCAGTTATTGTTCTACCCTTATCCAAAAAATCAATCATGATTACGCCATGGCAATCCCAAAAAACTGAAGCAAGAACTTTTCCAGCAGATTTTTGGACACGAAACTTCTTAGGTCTTGGAGAACCAGAGTTTCGCCATTTCATCGATTGTTGCTTTGTTTCTGGATCGTAGAAATGAAGCCAAGTCTCATCCATAGTAACAATTCGGTTTAAGAAGTCTACATCGTTTTAAAATCGAGCACAAATCGAACGCGATGCTTCTACCCTTGCACGCTTTTGGTCAACATTCAAACATTCGGGGATCCATTTTGCAGAAATTTTTCTCATGTCCAAATTGATTGAACTATATGATGAACGCGTTCGTATGAAATCTTCAATGCTTCAGTTATCCGTTTTAGCCCAATTCGACGGTCTGATAAAATCATGTCATGAACTGCATCGATATTCTCGGGGACTGACACAGAAACAGGCCTTCCCAATCGGTCATCATCTTCAATGGAAAATTTACCTCTTTTGAAGCTCGCAGTCCAATTTTTCACGGTCGCATACGAAGGACATTGATCACCAAGGGTATTAAGCATATCTTCGTAAATCTGCTTACCTCTTAACCCTTTTAAATACAGGTACTTGATGATGGCTCGATACTCCAATTTTTCGATTTTTACAACTTCGGTGGGCATACTTTTTTTTAATTTATTGCCTAACTCTGGTTTGCTTTTTGGACGTCGAACTCTACACTGGCACTTCTAATAAGTTATTGTTTGTTTATAATAGTATCGCAATATTTTGTTTATGCGTGGAACTGGTCTAGGCTAACTAGATATCAATACATCCTCCTACTATCTATGTTTTACCCAAAAAAATTAAAATTTAAACAGCTCCTCTGAATTACTATTGTTCAAAATTCACACATTTGTTTTCTTTTACCACACAGTTCATACATAGGATGGGCTTATTTGGTTAAGAATAAGATCGAGATTTTCTGTGCTCTGTGCGATTCTATGGCTGTTACCAAAATCCCACAAGCAGCTTATACCTGCTCAGTTCAAGAACCTCTCTGCCATTAGTCGCATCATTTTTATACGGCTTAGCTCGAAGCTCGAAGCCCTCAACAAATAGTTTCCACGTCGTCGGCCTTTAGTTCGCCACCCTTACAAAGTGAATACGTGTAATAAGACTTCTATTTGTTTCTCATTTGTAACCGTCAGTTTCCAAAAACACAATATTAATCAAGAAAGTATATTTTATCAAGTCACTAACTTGTAAAACTGACAGTTAACTTGCAAAATTTTTACAAGTTAGTAGTATTATTTACATTAGAAAATTTTGTTTTATCGTCATATATGTTGAAAATCATGGTAAAATTGTTGTTTCCAGTAACACAGATTTTTGATGATGAAAGAGTTGATACTGATGATGATGAACCATCTGCTGAACTCGAGGACTGCAGAACATTTGTACTCTCCTTACTACCAAATAATTTGCTAGACATTTCGATTTTTTTGTTGACCGAATCATCGACATAACTCATCCCAATTTCGGTGCTCTTCCACCCTCCTGCACGCTTTAGTGCTAAAATATCGCCACCCGAATTCGCAACCATAGTGGCTCCAGTCCTGCGAAAAGAGTGGCCGGTGTATAACTCTGGGTCTTTTAAACCTAAATATTTCGCTATTTGCTTTGGGACACCACCAATAGTGTGCTGGCCAGCATTAGGGGAAATGCACTTTCCATATCGGTATGTCAAAAAAAATCTTAGGCTTTCTGTTCCAAGAGGCCGAAGATTTACATATTTTCGCTGTATAACATGCAGGACTTGAAGCTGCAGCCATCATCGGTTATGGTGAATCTTCTTGTTGTTAAATTTTTGTTTGCCGCAATGTCACAATAACGTATTTTTCCATATCTTCTACATCATTCATGTTTAAGGAGAGAATTTCGTCACATCGACAACATCCAAAAATCCCAAATATTGTTACAATTTTCGCCAGCAACCACTGGTCATCAGGAGCATGTAAAAGAAATTGTTCAGCCTCTTCTTTACTTAATACCTTGGCCTTTTTTGGCGTATAACGCTCATTTCAGAAACGCTATCACCTTTTGAAATCTGCAAATGAAAACTAAACGTTATATTTTTCAATAATTTTTTTAAGGAAAACAAACCTGCGAACAGGGGCATTTTCTTTCATTTCCAAGCAGTTTTTCAGCATAGACCATTTTGCCCATAAAGTATTAGGGCTGAATCTAGCTGATAGTTGATTCAAGTAGACCAACAAAACATCTTCGCAGTTACCCCAATCACACTATTTTCGTTTTGCCACTCTTCGAAGTCGTCGTATTCTCGCTCGTACCTTGAAGCTGATTTTACAGGTAATAAACTTGAAACGACACTGCTGGCTGCCTCAATAATTTCTTTTGGTACATTCATTTTCGCTTTCGCCAAAACAAATGTAAAGAAAAATAAACAGACATGTTCATGGCAACGCTTCCATAGCGACATTTGCGACAAATTGTTGAGATTTTTTTGGAATTTATCTAACGTTTTTACAAATGAGAAACAAATAAATATAAAACAATACACGCAAGGTAACGGGTTTTACTGGCTCATGGAGGTAACTGACGCCTGCGGCTCGTCAGTTATATCCTCCATTCGCCAGTAAAAACCCTCTTACCTTGCTAGTAATGTTATATACTATTACCCAGTGCAACACGTACGAAACCAGACAGAAGCAGATACGTAACTTTTAATCTGAACAACCGTTAGTACCATTCCTTCAGTATTCACTTTGTGGTATTCATTCTTTCAAACATACATTTTTTCTTTAATTCTCGAGGTGATAATGATTGGTACAGCAGTCCATTTCTTCTCTCCAAGAGAGCTTGTGTATGTTATTCAACTATAAGTGGATCTAAATTAATCATTTGCTTTACTATCCTTCACGATCAACCCGTCAATCAAGTTAACCTCAATTTTTTCTGTTCTGGCACGCATTTTCAAAATACGCACCCAGTCGTTAGTTTGATCTACAACTTGCGGGCAATAAATTCGGGAATTTCGGCAAATGCGCCTTCTAGATTAGATTCCACGTCAGTCCCTGGAAATTTGTTACGGTAATTGCATCCGACTGCCGCAGCGCATTGGTCCCGGCCGCTGCAATTATTGCGCCCAGTTTTCACCCTCCGGACGTCGAATGGGGTGAAAAACTTTCCGGTTTCACGGCCCTTGTGGCAGGTACTCCTGCGTGAACGCGAGAACAGATTTTATAATTGTGTTCATCGGGAGGATTTACACGAACTGGGACGTGTGTTTTTATATGTGTTGTTGTCCAAACGATTGTCAATTAAAGGGAGGTTATTGAAGGGTAGTCGGGGTTTGTTTGACTTCAAAAGCGAAGTTTGCTCGTGGTGAAGGGGTAAACACTTTAATTCCCTTGTCTCACCGATTAGATACGACACTGGTTTTGTTAGATCTAACGCGAGTAGGTCCTAGTTAGTCTCCTACCCTATTTCGTTACTTTTCTTTCAATTTTTCCATTTGTAGTGGTTCGACTGACTGTATACAGACCACAGGATTCTCAGACACATTTAATCTCCATCTAATTAATTGTACATAACTGCCAGAAAGTTTAAGTGTGAAGAACGAGAGTACGATCCTGAGGATCTGAGCCGTATGAGCGCCGTGACAACTAGTGGGGCCAACACAACTTTAGCGTAGACGGGAAGATTTTGTTATTTTTTGAATTAGATATTTAAATGAGAAGAATTATTTTTTTTTGTTTTGACTGATTATTATTGAAAAAAGAAAGACCGAATATTTTCCCAATGAAAGTTCCTACATTGTGCAATTATAAACAGCAATTTTATTCAGGAAATGCTTTAAGGGGAAGTATCACCTTTTAAATCGTGGTAAATCTCCATTCAAAAAGTGGTCTCTTTATTTAACGAGTAACTACCCTAATTTACGACGTAGAGACTTGATTTTTTTTTTAAATTGCAGTTGAAGAACGTTCCGAGGTCAAATCGTTTAATTTTTTTCAATTAAAAAAACCGGTTGAACTTCAGCGTTTTGGAAACAACAATTAATGATTTTTTTTCGACGGTCATTCATCATTTTTTGGAAAAAATCGCAACTGTTTGCCCTCGGCAATTTAATCTTCTATAAACTACAAAAATTTTCATGATGATTAGTTCAAAAATATAGCTTGTACGCATAAAAAAACGAAAAACATATTCAATAACCCAAATATTGCAGAGATCTATCGATTACCCTGGTTTTTTTAATTGAAAAACTAATCAAATCGAAAAAAAAATGAACTATTTGCCCTCGGGACGTTCTTCAACTTCAATTTAAAAAAAAATCAAGTCTCTACGTCGTAAATTAGGGTAGTTACTCGTGAAATAAAGAGACCACTTTTTGAATGGAGATTTACCACGATTTAAGTAGGAGATGAATTTGGCAAAATTAAAGTTCAAAATTTCAATAACATTGTTGTTAAAATTAATAATAATTCTCCTTATGTAAGCGGTACCTAAATGTTGAACATATAACTTTTTGTTTTTATTGTTTTACAGTTACATATTTTCATATTCGATACCTATCTATTTCATGTTGTCTTTCGGAATATGCATAACTTCTACATTTCTGGCAATCTTTGAGATTACAGTTGACGCAAGCGTACAACTCAATCCTTACCAAAAATTTGGTTTCGCTTCTTACTGTGGATAGCAGGGGTATAAGCCATATTATACTTTTCCTCAGAACTAATATGAATCAAAATGTGAAGATTAAAAAAATATTTAAAAAAACAGAAATTATTGCTTGAAAGAACTATCGACCATTAACACAACCCGTTCACCAGAATAAATTCATAAATATTTGAAATAACCAATAAAAATCAGTTATAATTCGTGAATAGCGCCACCTGAAGTGGAAATAACAAATTTTTTCTAATATCCTCAATTTTGGCTAATGAAAATCGAATCAGTGCTCTTACCAGTATTTTAAACATTTGAAGCGGGGCTTGAAATAATGGTTAATCATCTCATAGATATGAGCTGTCACATAGAACAGAAACACAAAAATAATGTTGCAATTATTAATTATAGGCAATTTGGAATTCAGTTCTTTCCGCAAATATATTTATCACACAAACAGACATTCAAAAACATCTCAAAAATGAACAGAAAAATGAAAATGGACAACTGACGATTGAAACTGATGTCGAAATCCGATTTAGTTAACATTACGGTAAAAAATCACTGTTCCAACCAACTCGAAATGTTTACCCGCTTTTTGATCTGGTAATGGCCTTCCATGCTACTGTAAGTTCTATGCAAATTACACTCGTAATTGTATACATCGCCATCTGGTGGCGATGATATCAAATGTAGTAGGTACCTTCACGACTACGATACAGTGTCTTATCTAGACACTGCCATCGACCGTAGCGACACCTAGTAGCCTTATTCAGTAGGAGGAAAAGCATTTCCTACAAAGGCAAATTTTTCATCGAATTTTTCACACTTAATGAATTTTATAATAGTCAGACCGTAGACGAATCCATAAATGAAGTTTCATAACAAACAGTCCATCCGATCTCGAGTTATAAATGGTGTAACTAACATCTTTCTTTTATTTATATAGATGAAAGCTTCAAAATGGAGAATGGCTTTTCGGACTGTAGTTTGCTTTCTTTCAAAATTAGCTAGACGAGGTTTTTCGACTAGGAGATCATTTGTTAAGATTCTTAAAATCAAGATGGCGAAATTATTTATAGATGATGGCAGATTATAATGGATATGAATATATATAAGAGTTTTCGAGGTCGGACATCATGATTTCGATCGAAGATCAAGATTATGTTGCCAAAATACGTAAATTCAAGATGGCAGTTCCAGAATAGCAAAGGATTTGGTGCTCATAGTCAAAAATTCCTCCGTCAAAATTCCTTAAATCAAGATGGCGACTTCAAGATGGCGAAAGAATGTTTAGATCATCGTCAATTCTTCTGAAAATGAGTATACAGAAGTTTTATAAGTAGTTCGCCATGATTTTGATCGAAGATCAAGATTATGTTGTCACAGCTCGTAAATTCAAGATGGCGGTTCCAAAATGGCGATGGATTCGGTGTTTATAGCCCGATTTCCTTCAAAACCAGGGAGAGAAGATTCTTGTGGTAGGAGACGAAGATCCTTCGTCAACATTTCTTAAATCAAGATGGCGGCAGCAAGATGACTGTCGAATTCTGCGATTGTGGACAAATTTTATTGAAAATGATTGCCAGGGCGATTTTGAGGTCGGTGTTCATGATTTTCATCGGAGATCATGATAATTTAGTCAAAATCCATGCAAAATGGAGGACAACTGTTTCGATTATAATACGATTCTATTCAAAATGTATGATGAGCACCAAATCTCTGTCCATGGAAGTGAGCGAGTTCCTTGATGTGGTATGATAGAGCTATAATATTTTTGAAATTATAGTGATGACTATATTTTTTTCAATAGAATTACACACGATTGTAAATCGGAATATTAGTGAAAATTTCGTATCAGTTTTAACAGAACTCAGCATCGTTAAAAGTCTATAATTGGGAATCCAACTCCACCCTATTTTTGGCGGGAAAATTATCTCCAATTTTATCAGATTTCATTTTCGAGTTGTTTCCGGAGAACTGAATCTATGGATATTGCCCGGCATGTTCCAAATATTCAATTATCACATTTATAATATAATACCACATTCAATTATCCAGTGAACTAAATAAATAAAAATTCTATCCGTTTTCAAACCACCCTATAATTGACTTCGATAAAATTTTTTCGTAGTTATCTAACCCAAAATGAAAACACATTTAGCGATCCAATTAAACATGTTATTGATTCAATTACGTTGAGTTTTTAATGGATCTATATTCATTTAATTTTGCTGGTGATTCTTTATTGAATTTTCCCATTTAGTTGAACATTAACGTCAACAAGTTTTTTTTTAATTATTTTTCATTAATTACGATATCAATCGAATCTGTATAAATCGGAATGTGGATATTTTCGAGTGAATGCTACTTATTTGATCACTGCTGCTCTGAATAATGGAATAATAAGAAACAAGTCTATAATTTGACCCAAAAACGTTTTGAATCACGCTAAAAAAAATGTCAGTTAATTTTTGGTGGTAAAAATTTCGAAATACACCAAAATATTCTTTTTACATGATCGTTTGTTTGTGCAAAGAATATGGATATGATTTTCTCTGCGAGATTACTAAAACATCCGATTCTTGTCCATTAGTGACACCAGCTCGCGACAACATTTCCATTCATTACTTAACGGCGGGAAAACCCGTGGAAAATTCACATAATTTCCGGCTATAACTATTTTCTCGTTAAGAAGGCGCGAATGGGAATCGTTCCGCTTGGATTGGCAGGAAAACTTTGGGGAGAATCGGTAACGAGAAAGTCTTTTCAACACCATTCGAACAATTCGAGTTTCAGAGGATTCCAGACTAACTCGGACTAGAAAGATTAGTGTTCGTTACACTGCATTTCACGATTTCTGTCGTCTTTTTCTCGAAGTCTGAGGATCTATAGCGTCTCTACGAGGAAAACACAGTAGTTCTTTGGATTTTCCAGCAAATAGAACTAGGAGGTACATCCATCTGTCATTGTCAAGATAAATAACCATCCTCTGAATTATTCTCCACTAAAAAACATCGAGATGAAAAAGACACTAATCTCAGAAAACATGAAAGCAGTGAAACAATTAGGAAAAGAAAATTCTACACTGCGCAAAAAAATTAACGCACATTCTGAAAATCTCAATTTTAATGAAAGTTAACTCTACATTGACTTTATAACTTATTTTTTATGTTCTCTCGGGAAGGTTTTGAACGAAACAAGACACATTAAATGGAAGAAAAATTCAGGGTTTCACCGAATCTTATGTGAAAGAAGAGAAATGAACAATTTTCAAAATACTGAAATGCTGATAAGTGATTTAATACTTGGTATTTCCACCCCTTGCGTTAATTACAGCTCGGCAACGACGGTTCATACTCAAAATGAGTGATCTTAAAATGTTTCTCCGAGTTGGATTCCTAAGTCATTAAGAGTAGCTGGATGATTTTCTGAACTTCTCAGCCTTCTATTGAGGTTGTCCCAAACCTGCTCAATCGGATTGAGATCTGGACTTCTTGCTGGTCATTCCATTCGAGAGACTTCAACCTCTTCAAGGTACTCCTGAACGATGCGCGCACGATGGGGTCTGGCATTATCGTCCATAAAAATGAAATTTTCACCAATGTATGGGGTTAATGACACTACATGCTCTTCAAGAATGTTTCTTGTATATTTATCAGCATTCATAGCTCCATTATCAACGACCACTAGGTCTGTGCGAGCAGTCAAAGATATTCCACCCCATACCATAATCGATCCTCCCCCGAAACCAGTAGTATTCAGGAAATTGCACTGAGCATATCTTTCATGTGGACGTCTGTATACATAGGAACGTCGATCACAATGGTAGAGGCAGAATCTAGTGTGAAGAGAACTCTTTCCCAATCGGCCTCTTCCCAATGGATATGCTCTCTCGCAAAATCCAAACGCGCCCTTCGATGGGCTGGGGTAAGAGCTGGGCCTCTTGCCGCGACACGAGGCCTTAAATCATATACTCTGAGGCGATTTCTTATTGTCTGAGTGCTAATTTGCACCTCATGAGTTTGCTCAAGCTGATTTTGAAGGAGGCGAGCAGTTGCAAACCGTTGTCTCAACGAAGAAACTCTCAAGTAACGTTCTTGAATGGCAGTTGTTACCCGTGGTCTACCCTGTCCTGGTCTTCGGACATTCATACCTGTCTCCCTGAATCGCTGCAACATTCTGGACACACTTGTAGGGGAAACTCCAAACCTTTCTGCAATTCTTGTGTATGTCCACCCTTCTACTCGCAAAACTACCGCTTGGGCACATTCCTCTTGGGTCAAATTGCGTGTTTCGCGTTGCATAGCGATCGAGTGTAAAAAATCAAACGAAAGAAAAACTATTGATCACTAGAATTGATCGAGAACAACTGATTTTAGAATGAAGCCAATACATTCAAAGTCTGATAATATCATATTTTTTTATTCCTGCTGGGAGAAAACATCTGTATTGAAGAAAAACGTTGAAAGTGGATAACATATGCATGCATAATTATGATAAAAATAATTATCATTGAGAACACCTTCAGTTGTAGAATAAATTTGAGATTTTCATAATGTGCGTCAATTTTTTTGCGCAGTGTATATGTCATAGCTCCCATTTCTACATCAAGATTCAATGAAAATTTCATCATAATGCTTATACAACACCCTCTATAACTCATCCAATCTATGAACAACCAGAAATAAAGAGTTTTCCAAGAAGAGGTACCGTATTTAAATATGACGAAACTGTGTAAGCCATTAAGCACAAAACTGATAATGGGTGGCCTATATCCAACCTTCGATGTTGTGGACGATTTCAGTTCACTGAACTGTAAACCTTCTTAAAATTTTGAGAATTATCTAGAGTTTATATCCGTTGTGTTCAAATATGTTCTGCGTTAAACCCGGAGGGTATTAACTCCCCATTTAACATGCACCCTTGCATTTGCTCTATCATCTCTTCATTGTGGGGTGTTCAGTTCAATGGCACCGTCTCTTCTTTGTTTGTTGTCCCATGTTTTTCGGTCATTTAGGGGTGAGTAAGTTGAATCTCCATATTATAGAGTGTGGAGAGCCAAATGGAACAAATTCATTGTCTTGGTTACTGTATACGAGGATGTATTGATATCTAGTTAGCCTAGACCAATTCCATGCATAAACAAAATATTGCGATACCATATCAAAGAACAATAACTGTGTCAGTGTGGAGTTCGACGTCAAAAAAGTAAACGAAAGTTACGCAATAAATAAACAAGTCCACCGAAATTATAAAAATCGAAAAATTGGAGTATCGGGCCAGCATCAAGTACCGTACAAGAAAATTGCATAGCTGAATCTTCCAAACATGTTTATATCCGTGAAATATTTCCAGTATTAACAGAGAAAAAAGTTTCTTCAACATTTGCCAGGTCTTTGGAATTATTGAATTCACATAATATTTTCCCAAAATAAATAAACATTTTGATAAATACGAAATCACCACGACTCTTTGTAGAAACGACAACGTTGTGTATGTATCTGACTATAACCTAAAATTTTCAAAATATACAGGGTTGAATGTGTCAGAACTTCACGGTCAACTTTATAAGAGTGAATGGAGTATATGAAATGACGCTATAACAGATATCTGTAACAGAAGAAAAGCACTTATTCGAGACCTTCTCAGTTCCTTATCCTCTTGTGAAATCTAATTCCGATCAAGACTCATATCGCGTTATATCCGTCCTTTTGTCATCTCTGACTTCTCGTCCTACTTCATAAAATGTATTTTATCTGAAAAAGATATTGAAAATGTCCCGGAATTGGATTTCCTCTGAATTAGGGAGAACAAAGATCTATTTGAAGAGGACTCTTTTCTTCTCTGCAGGTCGTCGATATCCAGTTTCATCGAGAATGGAAAGGGCAATGCTTTATCAAGGATGAGATTTTATTCCATTGTGCGTTCCATTCAAAAGTAAATTCAACATGTTGGATTCTTTGATTAGTTTTTGTATCCAAAGGAGTGAAGATTCACTTGATGTCGTTCCAATTTCGGCCAATTTACGAGGATATATTGAAAAATTCTTAGCCTACTATAGAACCAAACAAAATTTCAATGTCAAAATATTTTATTACTCAACATATTCTCCTCTTAATTGAATATGAATACATTTATTACAGCGAAGCTGCAACGTCTCTAAACCTATCAAAAAAAATGTTTCTCCTTGCTCTGCAAACCAGTCCTCCACAGCTTTCATTACCTCCTCGTTGGAAGAAAATTTACGACCTTTTAAACTTTTTTTCAGTTGAGAAAAGATATGATAGTCGGTCGGAGCCAAATCTTGTGGATAAGGGGGTGTTCTAGTAATTCTAACCCTAAATCACGAATTTTTTGAATGGCAACATGAGATTTGTGTACTGGGGCGTTGTCCTCTAAAAACAAAATACCTTTGGATATCTTTCCGCGTCTGTTTTCTTTAGTTTTTTTCCCGTAGAGTGGTCAATAATGTCGAATAGTAATCTCCAGTTATTGTTCTACCCTTATCCAAAAAATCAATCATGATTACTCCATGGCAATCCCAAAAAACTGAACCAAGAACTTTTCCAGCAGATTTTTGGACACGAAATGTCTCAGGTCTTGGAGAACCACAGTGTCGCCATTCCATCGATTTTTGCTTCGTTTCTGGATCGTAGAAATGTACCCATGTCTCATCCATAGTAACAATTCGGTTTAAGAAGTCTACATCGTTTTCAAATCGAGCACAGATCGAACGCGATGCTTCTACCCTTGCACGCTTTTGATCAACATTCAAACATTTGGGTATCCATTTTGCAGAAATTTTTCTTATGTCCAAATTGACGTGAACTATATGATGAACGCGTTCGTATGAAATCTTTAGTGCTTCAGATATCCGTTTTAGCCCAATTCGACGGTCTGATAAAATCATGTCATGAACTGCATCGATATTTTCGGGGACTGACACAGAAACTGGCCTTTCCGATCGGTCTTCAATGGAAAATTTACCTCTTTTAAAGCTTGCAGTCCAATTTTTCACGGTCGCATACGAAGGACATTGATCACCAAGGGTATTAAGCATATCTTCGTAAATCTGCTTACCTCTTAACCCTTTTAAATACAGGTAGGTACTTGATGATGGCTCGATACTCCAATTTTTCGATTTTTACAATTCCGGTGGACATCTTTTTTTTATTTATTGCGTAACTCTGGTTGTCTTTTTTGACGTCGAACTCTACACTGACACTTCTAATGAGTTATTGTTCGTTGATATGGTATCGCAATATTTTGTTCATGCATGGAACTGGTCTAGGCTAAGTAGATATCAATACATCCTCGTAAACCTACAGAGGACATTCAAATACCTTTTTGCACAACTTTAAATACTCCAGTATGAAAATGTAGTAGTACGAAACCTGTGTCACAGTTGAACCTCAATAGAACTAACGCCATTCACAAAGTTAATGAAGAATAAATAGAAATTAGCTTCGGCAACGCCTCTGAGAATTATTTCACTTTCACGAGTGCCAACCTGCCTCAGTTTTGAATAAAAGAACTTGATAAACCTGAATAGTCAGGCGGGATACTTTATAAAAGTGAATGGAGTATATACAGTTTTTTGACGTAATATCTATATTGCTCGGGATAATCAGCTGAAATTTGGCAAACACGTAAAACTTCAGAGTTTACAGCATGTGGCATGTCCATTTCCCGAGAAAATCTACAGGGTGATATTTTTCTGGGTCAATGTTCCTTATAGTTTGTCCCCAATGAGAGTGCTCATCTTTCAAGGTTGATACCACAGAAAGGTACTGATCCAGTGAGTGACGTTTGTGCCCCCTTTCTGGTAAGTTTCATGGCCTCTTCGTTTCCTTTGATTCCTGATCCTACTTCATTATGGTTTGTAATGGGGTTTTCTCGTAGAAACCTTACCTCGAGCGCCAGCTACTCTTTTTGCTTATAAGGTAGAATAGCAAACCTGCCAGGATAGCTGCTTAGCCGGAGACAGAGTTCGGTTGTATCTAGGGTGTTAGCGATAACTAAGAAATCAGAAATAGAGCAATTCACACAATTTATTCAAACGGTTGAAATATTGATACAAATGCAATAATGTCAAGAAAATATCAAATATGCAATAATAAGAAAATGTCAAATATTCACCAATATCAAGAAAACATCAAATATGCATTAATCCCAACAAAATATCAAATATACACAGGTAAAGAAAATGGTTCAGTTTTGCCTGACTGCGAGCATTCATTCAAAAGAAATATTTCACGGTACGAGTCAGCCAGAATAGAAGGGAGGGGGGAATTTGAATTAAACGGAGAATTTAAATCTACAGTTGCAAAATGTGAGATGGATATGAAAATGTACAGTGATTACTTTTTGTCCGATATTCTTTCAGTCCGGAAACTCCATAGAGTTATATTGTCTACTTAGCTTGTTTCACGTCTAGAAAGGTCGGGTTTGGCCAGGTTAAATATAAATGGTCAAACAGGACGCACCGAACTAGGGGCGCGAAGGATCGGTACCGAATCGGAATTCGACTGCACGTTCTATAGCATTGGTTTGCATGGGCCCTCCGGTCTGACTATGAGATTACTCACCATAAAGGACAGACACTAATGGGGCACCGACTTACTCGGATAAACGTACTATACGGAGTCCTGCACGAGTAAAGGAATGTTTAATACGGATCTCGACGTAACAGCTATTTTGATAGACTCGCTATACTTTTAAATCAGAAAGGATAACTAGCTCGAAACGCAAAGGAAGAGGAAAGTACTCTACTGAAGCCGAAGCAAAAGTGAATAATGGATGACAGATGAGGGGAAAATCGCCTTTTATAATCTCCCTGAGGGGGACGGAAACGGCAGGCGCACAAATGCTACTTTTCTAGAAAAGTACTCCGGTAAAACTTCTACGAATCTGGCTTATCGTACGTATGAACTAGAAAAACGGCGTTATCTACATTCTACGTGGTTCTTATGACTGTTCTTACTATGTTCTCTGCATGCAAAACAATATCGAACGGACCATATTCGATCTTCTCGGTTTAATACTGAACGGAAATGAAATGCAGGAATTTGAAATAAAAATCCGGAAAAATTAATTTAAAATGAAGGCCGATTTCAGGATCGAAAAATCGGACTCCATTACAGGTTCAAGAATGGTCTTCACGCCTATAATATTCTCTTCAAATATTGAACAACAATTCGATTATCATGAGTGGTGAAAAAAATTGGAATGAAACATAAAATTTGTACTGTTTTGTAGCAATTTTCCGCACCAATCAATGATCAACAGGCTGATTCCCCTTGTTGTTGATCGAAGAAGCGTTGATGGAACAAAAATACGCGTTTATTTTTCCTCCACATCCGAAAAATTCCTCTGGGATGCAAATTGAACCCCCATTTCACTTCCTAATTTTAATCAACACGGCACGATAAACATCGGGGATGCTGACGCGGGTTCCGTAAACATAGCCTGAGTCGTTTGACAAGCATCGGCGCTTTAATCAAGAATATATGCACCGGGATGCTGCGAGCTCAAAGTTTCATAAGATTAGCATACATATTACAGGACTTGTCACACTCCACCATTGACACTTTAACAAGGAACGAAACGAAATTTTAAAATTCTAATATGCACACACATCTGTGCCTGTTCGCCGCAAGACATTGCGAGAAATTGAATTTCGCATTTTAGTGGTGTACACAGATGCCGCATATATTTCAGAGTCGTGTAGCGAGTATAACTCTTTTTTTTTCCTTGTCGACAACCATATTGCGGGTTTGTAGCTGTTTCAATCTCGAGTAGGTACTCTGAATTATGCAGACATTTATGTTCGCATGTTTGTCGAGTATTGATCATGATACCACTATTCTATTCTGTTTATAGTCGACATTTATTCTTCAGCGTACATGGAAAAGAAAACTACGAAGGCGTAGAAGGGCCACAGTTCAAAGTGAAATATTTTTTTCAGTGTAATTCCGAGTTTAAAGTCGGAATTAACCCTAATTCTGACTTTATAAACTCGGAATTAGCTCTAATTCCGACTTTAAACTCGGAATTAGCACTAATTCCGACTTCAAACTCGGAATTAGCGCTAATTCCGACTTCAAACTCGGAATTATAGATAATTTCGAGTTCAAACACGGTGCTAATTCTGAGTTTAAACTCGGAATTAGGGCAGAAACAGTTAATGATAGTCTTCGGAGATGATTATGCTTCTATAATTTCAATGATTTTGGAGATATTTGAGATTCATGTTATACCTAGAGCCAATTTCATTCAATATTTTCTCAGAAGGTACTTCAAAACCATGTTCTGTGATCATATAAATTCTCATTAGTTTTCAAACATATCCACAACTAATTTGGGGACACGGCAGTGGCCCCGCCAAGTCGAGCGCGAAGCAAACACTGCCGTACTATCTTTACCCGAACCATTTCACCGCATTTTCAGGCCCCTATTTGAGAACCTCCGAATAAGACCAGAACGCCAAAATTTTCGTCATCCAGTAAGCTATAATCGCGTACTCAAAATCCAAAATTTCAAGTATGTAGGTCATTTAGTTCCGAAGATACACGGAAGCAAAGTTTCGCATTTTCGACCCTCACTCACTCATGATCATCAAAATAGAACTAGTACTTCCCATAAACTCAGAGAGCTGAAATTTTGTATATAGTTAAGGTTTAATGGCCACATAAAGGGAAAATTATAAAAACTAGGATAATCGAAAATCTGTTGGCACGTCACGTGAGCTCACGTGCTATCACGTCATCTTCGCAAAATGTGCAACCACAATAATGTATGGAAGTTTATGCGCTTGGAAACACATTGTTATCATACTCAATATGTGAATATCGACTTTAGAATATAAATTGAAAAAAAATAATAATCGAGTGATCAGTCTTATACACAGTGATATTTTTACTGTCTCATTCATTGTTCAAGGAAATAATAGGTTTTCGAAAGCTAGGCCGGAACAATAAATGAGACATTAAAAATTATCACTGTGTATAAGACTGATCACCCGATTATTATCCTTCTTTCAATTGTTATCATTTCACGCATTCACGAAGTTAGCATCTGCTGTCACTTGATAGCACACCAGAACTACCCGCAAATTTACATTTTCTAACCGTAAGTGATATCACGTCGGATATTTTGTGAAGTGATTGATGAAGTGAACATGGATGAAAATTTGATCGAACTTGTCAGGCTTCATGAAGTGATCATTCTTCATCAGAGTACAGGGATCAGAATGTACGACAACAAGCTTGGGTGCTGGGTGCTCATTCAACAATTGTTGTACTATTTGAGGTAATCCTCCCACTTCCCCTCTTCGTTGATTTATTTGGTGAATCAAATCTCTTCTATCAGAATCACCAGCAACTGTAAAAGCAGTTATGTTCTCTATATGGGTCTGCGATGGTTAGATTGGGAGAGAAAAAATTGAATCCGAAAAAGAATCGGGTAAGAGATGGGCTATATGGACAAGTTTGGTATCAAACTATAGGTTTTCGAGGACGCTGAAATCAGTAAAAAATAATCGGAGGCTCTATCTACCATAGTTCAGAACCGAAAAAAAATAAAGATTTGTAATAAAAAAACTACTCCTAAAAAAAGTGTCAATTAAGAAAATCTAATGAAATAGATCAATATGCCCACGTTTCTACAAAAAGAAGTGAAATCCCACCAAAAACATTCTGTAAAAACTAGCCAAGTCTCGATGGAGCTGCTAGTTTATCTCTAAAAATTAATGAAATCTAGAAAAAGTCGAGCCAAGTTTAAGGCTCCTTACTGCGATTTCTTTATTATTATAGTTAATGTTGTGTGACTTGGCCGTTGAAGGATACACAAGGGTACAAAACCAGGTGCTCCATGACACCATAGCACCAATCTGTGGCCAGAAACGCAACCCATTGACGATGGAAAATTGCCACTTTGAAAACGTTCATTCAATAACCAGTCAATTGTAGGCTTGATAAAGCTGCGTATTCAATAATACGAGCCTGAAACAAGCAGAATAAAAAATTATTTCCAGTACAGACGGACTTCTAATCATTGACAGAAGACCGTCTGTACGTCCATTTTATTTTAGATCGGTGGTCGATTTGACGCTCCAAAAAGAAGAGAGCAGAAGTCAGCATTGTCAATGCTGAATGCATATGTGTTGCACAATCAACAACAGCCTAAAATGAGACACTAGCGTCCAATTACCAATACCAGCATGGGCTTTTATCTCGCTTAACAAACATTGGTAGTTACAACAGATATAGCATTACGTGTAAACAAAATTGACTTGTATCCACTAACGTATAAGAATGTTCAACGGCCAAGTCACACAACATTAACTATAATAATAAAGAAATCGCAGTAAGGAGCCTTAAACTTGGCTCGACTTTTTCTAGATTTCATTAATTTTTAGAGATAAATAAGCAGCTCCATCGAGACTTGGCTAGTTTTTACAGGATGTTTTTGGTGGGATTTCTTTGTCTGCATCATCAACTAGGCGAAACACGTACAAAATGCAATATTTGTACAAAATGGCTTCATGATTTGCATTTGGATGTAACAATTCACCAAGCTTTTTTGATGTTAAATACACTTCTTGTACTCATTCGATATGATCTTTTTCAACGCTATATGGACAAAACGACATTTACAGTCAACGGACATGAAATAGTAAGAGAGTAGGTATCTACCGGACAAAAGCAAGACAACTCTTTTCAGGCTCAATCAGCAAATAAAGAACCATGACTTGTCATAGCATATTGAGAACAAAAACATTCATTTGCGGCTAATAAAGACAATGCATTGTATCCTTCTATTGTTGTTCCTGTTGAAGGAAGATTCTCAAGGGGACAAGGGAAACGTAAGCTGAAGACCCGACGAATGTACTAAGTTTCAATCTACACCTAATATGATTGCAATCAAATCAAAAAGTGAGCTCAGATCTCCTCTAAAGAAAAGGAGCTATAAAATCCCTAAGGCATTATTTAAATAAGACAATGAAGAATAAAATGTTGTAATGACATTGCTTTCCTGATCTAAGTGTGGAGAGGACTGGTTACGATGCATAGCATACATAAAAGGTAGGTTCAACATAAAAAAAGCTTCTTAAACACAACGAGAAAACGATAAAGCGTGAAATTAATGCAACAACATTCTCCGCCACCGTAGAATCATCTGCGAATACTATCATCATTCTTTTCTGCCCTAATTCCGTGTTTGAACTCAGAATTATGTGTAATTCCGAGTTTGAAGTCGGAATTAGCGCTAATTCCGAGTTTGAAGTCGGAATTAGTGCTAATTCCGAGTTTAAAGTCGGAATTAGGGCTAATTCCGAGTTTAAACTCGGAATTATACCTAATTCCGTGTTTGAACTCGGAATTATGTATAATTCCGAGTTTAAAGTCGGAATTACCGGAATTAGTGCATAATCCGAGTTCAAACTCGGAATAAGGTATAATTCCGAGTTTAAACTCCTACCTTTGAACTTATCAATATAGCTTGGTAGGAGCCTGCTGTAGACGTGGGGCGCAGGTGGATTGATGATTGATTCCACCCGTCGCATCGATCAAGTTAGGTACACGCTACTTAAAATCGATGCGGCTGTATTCTTGTGGCGAAATAGCATTGCGCGACATCTGCGCGGGAACGTAGGGCGGCTAGGGTGATGTAGAGCCCTACAATTCTGTTCATGATTGGGATATTTTCCTACATAAAATCATCATGATATCATTTCATATCTACGGAAGGTACAGAAAAAATAAACACAAATAACAACAAATCCACACTCAACAACAAGAAAAAGTCATTTTATCAACTATCAAAAGTATAAATCCTGTATCCTTCAACTCAGGACCTGCCAATTCGCACGGTCCTCGACGACCCCTCCATTCTCTCCCCCGATCCCCCTCATCATCCCACCTTACAATTATTACACCTTGTTTCTCATCCGTCAAACTTGACTCTCCGACTAAACGACTCCAGAAACAGGATTCCTCTCTCATTCCGTTGTTCTCTTAATTGCAGGTCCTCCAGGACCTCCAGGTCCCTCGGGTCCTCCCGGCAAGAGGGGTAGGAAGGGTAAGAAGGGGGACGTAGGAGAGTCGGGCACACCGGTAAGTTGAAACTTCGATAGCAGCACGTATTTTTTTTTTATTTTAACACCTCACGTTTTATTTTGTATTCTGATTTGTTTTTTCTGCTTTTCCTCAGGGACCGGGTGGGACACCAGGCAAAAACGGCTTTCCGGTATTATTTTTGGTTTATTTCTTTTAGATTTTAAGTTTTGCGGGGTTTTTATTTGTTGGAGGACAGTTTGGGGTGGATGAAATGAGTCAGTGGGACCATAATGATTTTGGTTGATTGTTTACTTATTCATGGTGCATATTCCTCAATCAAAACTTATTCAACATTTATCCTAGTATAAAACTTACAGCGTAATCGACTCATAAATTCACGCAAAAATACTATAAAATCACTTGAAAGAGATAAACGGTGCATATTTTCGAAAGAATCAATCATTTTAGAGAATAGAAGTATTCTTATGTTTTTTTTCAATAAAACGCGTCATTTCCGAGTTATTCCTATTTGTATATGATGAATTTTGAGGAAAAAATCATGAATTTCTAGAACAATCTGGATGCTTCCCTGGATTAAATATCATCGAATATTATTTCTTCTCTGGTCTCTTAACAAGTTAACAATGTTGCCCGAATGTTGTTCAACTTCGTCAAGACTAAAATCTCTATGATGGAAAAACGTTTGATGTAGAGATATGTAATTATAAAATCCCACAAATGTGGGAGATAAAATTGAATTCTAAGAAGCATGAAATTACACATTTTATACCCACAGTTTCTATTAAAAATTTATTGTTTCTGGACCTTCAAGAAAATATCTATCTAAACCATATCCTCTTGGAATTTTAACTCGACACTACACGGTTATTATAACATCAATCTATTTCATTTTTCTCCAGGAATTCCTTCAGATTCTAGGTTAGGTGAAGTTGTGTACTTCTCATAGAGCACAAGGAGTAACTTCAATGAACCAAATTCGTATCTAAAGTTCCTGAGTCATTCCATCCACCATATTTTTTCCACATCTGCTTAAGGGGCAGTATCACCTTTTGAATCGTGGCAAATCTCCATTCAAAAGTGGTCTTTTTATTTCACGAGTAAGAACCCTAATTTACGACTTATAGACTTGATTTTTTTTTAATTGAAGTTGAAGAACGTCCCGAGGACAAATAGTTTTCTTTTTTTCGATTTAATTATTTTTTCAATAAAAAAACAGGGTAATCGTTAGATCTGGGGTTATTGAATGAGTTTTTCGTTTTTCATGCGTACAAGCTATATTTTTGAAATAATAATCATGAAAATTTTTGTATTTTATAGAAAATTGAATTGCCGAGGGCAAATAGTTGCGATTTTTTCGATTTAATTAGTTTTTCAATTAAAAAAACAGGTTGAACTTCAGCGTTTTGGAAACTACACTTAATGATTTTTTTCCCACGGTTATTCATCATTTTTTGGAAAAAATCGCAACTATTTGCCCTCGGCAATTTAATCTTCTATAAACTACAAAAATTTTCATGATTATTTTTTCAAAAATTTAGCTTGTACTCATGAAAAACGAAAAACATATTCAATAACACCAGATCTAACGATTACCCTGGTTTTTTTAATTGAAAAACTAATTGAATCGAAAAAAAGAAAACCTCGGGACGTTCTTCAACTTCAATTTAAAAAAAATCAAGTCTCTACGTCGTAAATTAGGGTACTTACTCGTGAAATAAAGAGACCACTTTTGATTGGAGATTTACCACGATTCAAAAGGTGATACTGCCCCTTAAGACCTAACTCTTATTAATTGGTTACAATCAAGACCTAAACGAAACAACTTCTAATTAATATCACCGAAAATAAAGGGAAATTAACTCACAGATTTCTTTATAAATCACATATCCGTATACACACCCACCCTATATATATAGTCGCTGAACCGTACATTTACACAGAGACGAGTTTCTTTTCTCATTTTCGATAACATTCGAACTGAAGCTATCTTCCCACCTAGCGCTGAACACAGGATTCTTTTATTTTCACTGAATTTTCACGATCCTCCTAACTGTATGTGTGTTCAAGAAGATAATTCCCTATTTCAGGGAGACAAGGGACAGAAAGGAGAAATGGGATACATGGTAAGACAGAGAAAATTCGCTGTTGAATGTTGTTATCCCAGTTCATCTGAAGTTCTTTCACAGAAAAAGCCACATTTGTTTTTATTGACATGAGGGGCGAGTCTTCTCGTATTGATAATATTCAGGTTCAGCTTCGAAAGGGTAGAAAAGGAAGATAAATAGATTCGATGGAGAGATTCATAGTTCAAATTATTATGCATGGACTTTTTTCATTTGAAATCTTCTCAGTTTCAAGTAAATTAATATTCTTCCATTGATAATCCTTTGAAATCAAAATTTTTCGACATACCTGAATTTTTGCTCAAATAAAAACACCAAAAAATAGACAGAAACAGGAATTTCTTCACGAAAAAAGCCCCTATCTTCTAATTTCGTTACTTATACAACTTCTAGTGTATATGTCATAAAAAAGAGTGCACTTCAAAGGCTGTTGATTTCCCGAATATCTGAAATAGTTAATCAAATGCTGAATGATTGGATGATACAGATTGGATGCTTCTCGAAACTAGAATGCCTAGTTTCGAGTTAGCATGCAACATATGTACATACACACACAATTTCCAGTTTCACAAATTAGGCATGAACTGTGGCACACAAATTGCTAATAGCTCTCAGCGTAGGATAACTCAGTTATAGGGATTTGTTACTCGACAGCAACTTAATAACTGGGTCTGATCACGTCAGCATGTTCGTACTTGTTGACCACTCTAGCCCATTTCACCCCCGAAGTTTGGTATAAATTTCAGCAAATACTGAAGGATTTTAGTTAATCATTCCTCTTGCAATTTCGCATTACAATATTCGAAGGTATTTCCATTAATATACCAAGAAATAAAATAAAAAGAAAACTACTCTAAAGTGCAAAATGGCGAATGCGATAGTCCTGCCTGCTAATCCTTACACAAAATTAATTATTCGATAATAATTTATGGTTCTATCCTATGGATAACGTCGCTCATGACTTTTTTCACTGAAACTGATATGGTCAGGCTTAGTGAACCAATAAATCATGCTCAATTTAATACTTTGACTCCCCTGACTGCATAATTAAATCCCTAAAACTGTCCGGTTGAATAACTGCGGGAAACTCACGATTAAAAATGTTTTCCAGGGTCAAAAAGGAGTACGTGGATATCCTGGATTTCCGGTTTGTTCAATTTCCATATGGGGTTTTCGGTGGTGGTGCCAATATTCTTGCTCGAAAATGTAGAACTAACCTTTTTTATTATTTGGTTAATATTCGTACTTTCTAACACATTTAACATTTTATTTATTCGTTTCCGACATTTTTTTACTCGAATTGATGATAGGAATCTAATGGCATGAGGAATCTCAGTAGGGAGAAATGCCAATTTTCCTAATCGTCCACCAATTTTTTTTTTTTTTAATTTTTACAATATAAATTGTATTTTTCCTCGAATTATATCATTTAAAATCCTAAAAACTTCCATAGGCTCCACGGTTTGACGCAATGCTAGGTATCATATACAGGGTATTATAGTTTATTAGGGCGAAATTTCTCCTCAAGAAAACGAACTTTATTCTTTCAAAATGAATCTCGAAATCTGTTAGAATATCAATTTGAGGACTATTTGGCTTTTATGTATCTTGGGGTATAAATTATCCCTCTCTCTGTGAATATTTTTAATACAGCAAATGAAACCTTTCAAGAGGATAATTATCCTTCGGAATTAAGTCAATTTCACTAGTAAAGAAAATCGCAAATATTTCAGAGGGCTCTTGTAGAGAGTGAACCACATACTAATCATCCATTCAAATGTTATCACCATGTAAATAACCTTCCATATTCATGTTGTACGTAGATTAGTATCGATAGTATTAGCCAATTAATATTTGTTAGCCATTAATTCTCGTTATTACCCCAACTAACGGTAATAAATATGTAGATTCTAATTAACTAACTGGAAGAATGCACATGCCTGTTGTTTTTCCGTATTTAATGCTTGTTTTATTTTAACAGGGCCCGATTGGTTTAGACGGCCCAAAGGGGGATGCAGTAAGTTGAAATTAATAGTTAATAGCTTTAATCTAGCATGCCTGCTGATGGTAGTTAATACAAACAGTTATATACAAAAATATGACTTCACTGGGCTCATAACCTACATAAATTTTTCAGGGTCGACCAGGAGAGAAAGGACAAAAGGGAGAATCGGGCAGTGCAGGAATAGACGTCCTTCAAGCAGTAAAGGTTAGTTTGAAAACCACTCAATAAGATTTATAAATTTCCAGAAATTCCCTTCACCAATTGTACTATATATTTCAGTGTTTATGAAAATGTAAGTTTATATGCTTATTAATTTCGTTTTATATTTATTTTCATTTACGCAGCCTGGAAGGGTACGTATCGTTTGCTTCTTATGGTTGTGTATTCTGTTAGGAATGTTAAAGGAGCATTTTTCATGGTAGAATAAAGGTCATGGGCTTTTCATTTCCTGGTCCAGTGTGATATTGAAGCAACGAATACTTGTTTATTTCAATTCGGATA
The DNA here is from genome assembly GCA_951802165.1 of Adalia decempunctata. Taxonomy (NCBI): domain Eukaryota; kingdom Metazoa; phylum Arthropoda; class Insecta; order Coleoptera; family Coccinellidae; genus Adalia; species Adalia decempunctata. The sequence goes on from OX637701.1 coordinate 4,645,637, forward strand.
ATTCGGTGATTGTAAGACACAAAAAATTATTAGAACAGGAGCAATATGAGCTCATGGGGGCCTGCTCTTCACTCTACTAGACAGGAAGTGAAGAGCCTTTTCTATTTCTTGTCCATTTTAACAATGTACACTGCGCAAAAAAATTAACGCACATTATGGAAATCTCAAATTTATTCTACAACTGAAGGTGTTCTCAATGATAATTATTTTTACCAGAATTATGCATGCATATGTTATCCACTTTCAACGTTTTTCTTCAATACAGATGTTTTCTCCCGGCAGGAATAAAAAAAGATGAAATTATCAGATTTTGAATGTATTGGCTCCATTCTAAAATCAGTTGTTCTCGATCAATTCTAGTGATCAATAGTTTTTCTTTCGTTTGATTTTCTACACTCGATCGCTATGCAACGCGAAACACGCAATTTGACCCAAGAGGAATGTGCCCAAGCGGTAGTTTTGCGAGAAGAAATAATAATAATAATAATAATAATATTTATTCCAATTCAAAACGTGATACAAAAAAAATTTACATTAAAATAATGTCTAATTACTGGAACAAACAAATTACCACAGAAACTTTAGCTAAGCTATTGCTTGTACGTGGTGTGTGAATGTTCAATCCTCGAAAATCAGAGCATACCATAACATACAAGACGACGACAACCATCACCAAAACTACCAAAAAATTTTTTTTTTTTTCCCCTTCTTTCCTTCCTTTCTTTTCCCTCTTTCTCCACATCTCCCCTACTCCTCCCCCTCTGCCTCCAACAGTAGAACATACAATCACCCCTCAATCCTCTCCACTCCGCTCCAACCACACTAGAAATGATACTGGTTCACCAAGTTATGAAAAATTTCTCTTCCTGAACTTGAGATCCAAGTCTTGATCCTTTTCTTGAACAATCTGATACTATTCAGTTTTCTCATTTCTAAAGGTAACAAACCAAACAACCTTGGCGACAGGTAATCACATTGGCGCTGGCCTACGGTTTTCTTACAGCGAGGGACACAAAGTAATTTTTCCCTGTTTCGTGTACTATAACAATGTGTAATAGGTGCAGAGTTTACTTTGCCTGCTTTCAGTTTTATAAGCATGGACATACAAAAAAGTTGCCTCACGTCAAGAAAACCAGACTCCCTATAGAGCATGTCATTTGAGTATCTCATAGGCTTCCTGAATATTATTCTCAGCAACCATCTGTGGACAACATTCAGATTTTCCAGATGGTTATCACATACACCACCCCAGCCAACTATCCCATACGATAACTGTGATTGGATGAGTGCATGATATAGTATTTTCAAGTGTTTTATATCAAGGTAGTCTCTGAGGCGTTTGAATCTGAATAGCATACTTCTCAACTTCCTCACAATGTTCTTCACCTGTAGATCCCACTTCAGATGTCGGTCAATGACGATCCCAAGATACCTCACAGATTCAGCCTCGAAAATACATGAATGTCCGCCCAAAACAAGCGGTCCCATATCCGGTAGTCCACTAGAATAAGACGAAAAAGGCGAAGGGTGGACATACACAAGAATTGCAGAAAGGTTTGGAGTTTCCCATACAAGTGTGTCCAGAATGTTGCAGCGATTCAGGGAGACAGGTATGAATGTCCGAAGACCAGGACAGGGTAGACCACGGGTAACAACTGCAATTCAAGAACGTTACTTGAGAGTTTCTTCGTTGAGACAACGGTTTGCAACCGCTCGCCTCCTTCAAAATCAGCTTGAGCAAACTCATGAGGTGCAAATTAGCACTCAGGCAATAAGAAATCGCCTCAGAGTATATGATTGAAGGCCTCGTTTCGCGGCAAGAGGCCCAGCTCTTACCCCAGCTCATCGAAGGGCGCGTTTGGATTTTGCGAGAGAGCATATCCATTGGGAAGAGGCCGATTGGGAAAGAGTTCTCTTCACAGATGAGTCTAGATTCTGCCTCTACCATTGTGATCGACGTTCCCTTGTATACAGACGTCCACATGAAAGATATGCTCAGTACAATTTCCTGAATACTACTGGTTTCGGGGGAGGATCGATTATGGTATGGGGTGGAATATCTTTGACTGCTCGTACAGACCTAGTGGTCGTTGATAATGGAGCTATGAATGCTGATAAGTATATAAGGAACATTATTTGATTGATTCGGTCTTCACTTGATGGAAATTCATTTTAAATAAATAATAATAAACTGCTAATTTCCACAAAATTTATTGATGTTAAATGACGACAATTGTTTCACTACACTGTAGCTTTTTCAAGTCGGATGCTGAACTGAGTATTCCCAAATTATAACATTCGTTTAAATAGGTATTGATAATATAGTTGAGCAGAAAATTTGTTTTAAATGAGGTAATAAAATTATATTGGAGGGTGCCGCTGGTTATTCCAGGATTGTATAAAGATGTTCAGTAACGGTGATCTATTCACATCTGTTTGTTCGTTCAATAGGACCTTCTTAGAATTATACCTGTTTATTTCTAGAGATTCTAAGAGTGTGAGTCTAGAACTCTTGTTTTCTGTATGGAGAATCTGATAGTTGTTGTTGAACTCATGTCCGCATTCTTTCAAGTGGTTGGCGTATGTAGAATGGGTGGTGTTAGATGTGAAGCTCTTCTGATGTTCATGGATTCTCTTTTTGAAAGATCTTCCGGTTTGGCCTATATAAACCATGTGACAATCCCCACATTTTAACTTGTAGACTCCAGATTTGTTATCTTTGTTTGTTTTATCTTTATTATTTCTGACGAAAGTTCCCAAATTATTGTCTGTCTTGAAGGATACTTTGAGATTGAATTTATCTTTGAAATATTTAGCAATACGCTCGGAAGTTCGATTAACGTAGGTTAAAGATATATACTTTTTGGTGTCATCTTTTATGGGGGAAGGGTACGCTAACAGCAAAGCATGTTTTACTTGTTTATTGGACAAGATCTTATCTATGATGGATCATCATAGATAAGATCTTGTCCAATAAACAAGTAAAACATGCTTTGCTGTTAGCGTACCCTTCCCCCATAAAAGATGACACCAAAAAGTATATATCTTTAACCTACGTTAATCGAACTTCCGAGCGTATTGCTAAATATTTCAAAGATAAATTCAATCTCAAAGTATCCTTCAAGACAGACAATAATTTGGGAACTTTCGTCAGAAATAATAAAGATAAAACAAACAAAGATAACAAATCTGGAGTCTACAAGTTAAAATGTGGGGATTGTCACATGGTTTATATAGGCCAAACCGGAAGATCTTTCAAAAAGAGAATCCATGAACATCAGAAGAGCTTCACATCTAACACCACCCATTCTACATACGCCAACCACTTGAAAGAATGCGGACATGAGTTCAACAACAACTATCAGATTCTCCATACAGAAAACAAGAGTTCTAGACTCACACTCTTAGAATCTCTAGAAATAAACAGGTATAATTCTAAGAAGGTCCTATTGAACGAACAAACAGATGTGAATAGATCACCGTTACTGAACATCTTTATACAATCCTGGAATAACCAGCGGCACCCTCCAATATAATTTTATTACCTCATTTAAAACAAATTTTCTGCTCAACTATGTTATCAATACCTATTTAAACGAATGTTATAATTTGGGAATACTCAGTTCAGCATCCGACTTGAAAAAGCTACAGTGTAGTGAAACAATTGTCGTCATTTAACATCAATAAATTTTGTGGAAATTAGCAGTTTATTATTATTTATTTATAAGGAACATTCTTGAAGAGCATGTAGTGCCATTTGCCCCATATACATTGGTGAAAATTTCATTTTTATGGACGATAATGCCAGACCCCATCGTGCGCGCATCGTTCAGGAGTATCTAGAAGAGGTTGAAGTCTCTCGAATGGAATGGCCAGCAAGAAGTCCAGATCTCAATCCGATTGAGCAGGTTTGGAACAATATCAATAGAAGGCTGAGAAGTTCAGAAAATCATCCAGCTACTCTTAATGACTTAGGAATCCAACTCGGAGAAATCTTGAAAGGATTAGATCAGAACATTTTAAGATCACTCATTTTGAGTATGAACCGTCGTTGCCGAGCTGTAATTAACGCAAGGGGTGGAAATACCAAGTATTAAATCACTTATCAGCATTTCAGTATTTTGAAAATTGTTCATTCCTCTTCTTTCACATAAGATTCGGTGAAATCCTGAATTTTTCTTCCATTTAATATGTCTTATTTCGTTCAAAATCTTCCCGAGAGAACATAAAAAATAAGTTATAAAGTCAATGTAGAGTTTACTTTCATTAAAATTGAGATTTTCAGAATGTGCGTTAATTTTTTTGCGCAGTGTATGTTATGGATATTTTCATTCATCCAACACATGTTGCTGTACATCATAAATTATGTAGAGAAAGTTCCAATTTTGCTATCTTTCGATAGAAATTCTTCGTCATGAGGAAAAATGGTAATTTTCTAACTTCCAGTGTTTTTTCTTCCTTATAAAATGGAGATATCGATAATATGTGATCCAAATGAATATGTTCAATTGGAAGCTTCACTACAACGTGCGATCAAATACTTTGTTATATTGTTAGTTTCATTTTGAAATCATGTTAATTCAAGGGTATTTCAAAGTTTAGTTTTTTTTTGTATTCTAAGTCGGAATCACCCTAAAATCAAAGGAAATGCTGACCCATGCTATATTGGTTTTTTCAAAACTTCATATTTTTGAAAACGAGAGAGATAATGACATAAATGAACAAGCAAAATGATAAAAATAACTTCACAGTTCAAGACATTTTCCTACAATTTTTGGAAAATCATGGGCAGCACAAATATTGAAAATATTGCTATCCTGCTTTCTCAAGCCAATTTTCTGAAAACTCCAATATTGCAGTGGTAAAATTTCCACTCCAAAATATTTAATTTGAGGGACTGGGGAGTTTTTCTAATACACCTATGGAAAAATTCAAATTGGAGCTCTGAAATACCCTGAATGAAAAGTTGTTGCATCATCTGGATTGAGGACCTGAACGCTGCGATACCAGAAATTGTTGATGTTGATTTTTCATTCCAGGGATTGAAAAGATCTGTTACGACGCTGCGAGGTGGAACCCTGGGATATGCGGAGATTGTTGCTGTCAAGGTGAGATATTCTTGACAGCACGACGACAATTGCCAACCGTAGTCTTCTTCTTGTTGTTGCATTCGTTATTCTGTGTTTTGTAGGTGGTTTTGTGTATTAGCATAAAGTAATTGGAAGGATCAACGAATAAACTTTCTCTCTTTCACACTGGCGTACGCTGCAGATGATTTATTCATAGTAGAAAGCTCTAACGCGAAGCATTCGTCTAAAATAACTTGAAATATTCGATAGACATTTATGATTCTCCCTGGTGATGATACTTTGACATTTCCATATTGATAGTACACTTGGGGTCAAAGCAAATTCAACTTTGCTCGAAAGATACATTCATATAATCTGATAGGGTTTTCTGGTATGGAAGAAAAGGGCTCAAAAACAAATTGTCATCTTTTACAAATAGAACAAATCGCTGTTAAATAAATTCCAAAGAATTCCTTCCAATTACTTGACTTTGTTTAGATCCAGTTCTTCATGTCTGTAGAAATATCCAGCAAAGCAATCTAGGCCTCTGCTGTTGGTACACCTGTGGCACTTTCCAGTAGGCACCTGTTGCACCCTTAACATCACGATCCTTTCGTGTGTAGTCGTAGAGCTTGATTCACTCTAAGTGTGCTTTTTAGGGACTTCAAGAAAGGGGACATAACATAAGCGGTGAAACAATCATCACGTTAAAAGTGAGTTTCCTATTATTTAGGGCTGCACGAGCGATAACTTCAATGCCATTTCCTTCTAACTGCAAACTGCACGAAAGGATTCACCCAGCCAACTCATACTCTTAACAAAATCAGCATTGCTTCACATGGGATGATCATAATGATGCGACAGATATTTATTCAATTCACTCCAATGATCCTAGTCTTATTGTTATATTTTAGCGCTCTACTTGCCTGTAGACGCTGGCAACGTTTTGTTACGGAATCATTTTTGTTTCAGAAATAGAATAGCAGTTATTGATTATTTCCATTTAGGAATCCAAGAATGTTCTGGAATTCATACACTAAAACTTGATAAGTGAGGACTGAACGAGAATAAATTCGCTATCACAAAAACGCCTAAATCTCTTGAACTAATTGAGAAAAAATCAAAATTTGATCATTGTTAGATTTTTTATGAACGTCAGAAACATGTGGAACATTTACTTCATACATATTCCACTTCTCTGTCGCAAAATGTCAAGCGAAGTGAAAACTCGAGAATTTATAGTGAAACTTTTTCAAAATAATCGAAAGTGGAGCTTCAAAAGAATCGCAAAAGAGGCTAGCGTTCGTCCGGAAACGGTATCAAGAGTTGTTAAGCCCTTCAACGAAGATCTTACAACTAACCGCAAGGGAGGAACCGGGAGGAAAAAGAGGTTTCATAGTCCAAAAAAAGTGAAGAAAGCCATCAGCCTTTTTCAGAAGAATCCTAACCTTTCAGGACGGAAAGTGGCCCAAATAGTGGGTTGTTCGCAGTCAACCGTTCAGAAAATCAAGTCGATTTGTGGGCTTAGAACATACAAAGTGCAGAAAGTGCCAGACAGGAACGCTGTGAAGAATTAACAACCGAAATCAAGAGCAAAGAAATTAAAAAGAGATTTCTTGAAAATTTTTTCCTGTTGCGTGATGGACGACGAAACCTATGTCTTGGCTGATTTCTCGCAACTTCCTAGTCAGGAATTTCATACTGCAGATTCTCGTGGAAATGTTGGCGAACAATTTCGCGTGAAGAAACAAGCAAAGTTTCCTAAAAAATTCCTGGTTTGGCAAGTAATTTGCACTTGTGGGAAAAGGAGCAAATTTTTCGTTGGCCAAGGCTCTGTTGACTCGAATATATCCATCGGGGAATGCTTGAAGAAGCGACCTTTACCATTTTCACGTTAGCACGATGTGTCAACAATCTATTGGCCAGATTTAGCTTCATGCCACTACAGCAAGGCCACCAAGGAATGGTACGAAGCTAATGAGGTGGTTTTTGTCCCCAAAGAGGCCAATCCACCAAATTGCCCAGAACTCATGCCAATCGAAAGATATTGGGCCCTGTTAAAAGAGAATTGAAGAAGACTAAGAAATCAACGAAAACATTAGCGGAATTCAAGCAAAAGTGGAAGACAGCATCCTAGAAAGTGACGGAGAACACTATAAGAAGCATGATGGGAAGAATTCCAGAAGAAATCCATGAATTTTGTTAGAAAAATTTTGGTTTTTTTATTGTAAAAACTGTTCTCATTAGAACTAGAAGATGATTCGAAAATGAGTTTGATTTTTGAAATCGGTCCAGTGGTTCAGAAGATATAAGCGTTTTTGTGTTAGCGAATTTATTCTCGTTCAGTCCTTATTTGTAATTTCTTTTGGTTGCTCTTTCTACATCTGCGAAGAAAGACCAAGGACGCTCGGAGGTCATAAGATAAAAAAAAATAGCATCTGCAGATATTTTACTTTCAAATTCGTAAAAATGCCCTTGATTTGGATGAAAAAAGTATAAGCCAATTGTCTTTCCACTGCATTGTTTTTTGTATATTGAATTGTGTGTATCGATTTACTCATGAAAGTCTTTCAACAAGTTATATCAGGTCAAAACTAATTTTATTCGAACAATTCTTGATTCAATACAAAACTGTGAAGTTTTCCCCGAAATATCTTGTTGAAAGACCCTGATGTATAGTCTTCCTCTTTACCTGCTTCAGTCTGACTTTCAGCTTGTCTAAAACGACCTCGAATTCCACCGTTATTAAGAATATTATCGATACGTTCGTTTGGTGTTTGTATACAGGGTGAGCCTGGAGAACCTGGACCGCCTGGACCTCCTGGGCCACCAGGACCTGAAGGACTGTCGGGGCATGATGGACGACAGGGTATGCCAGGAGAAATGGGACCACCTGGAGATAAGGGCGAGGCAGGACCTGTAGGTCCTATAGGACCTCCTGGGATTGACGGTGTTCAAGGACCAAAGGTATTAATACCTTCTTTGTTAGGATTTGTTATTGCGTTTTATACACAAGTTACAATTTGTTCTTCACTTTTGTATATTTTTCGTGATTTCCACAGGGCGACAAAGGGGATAAAGGGGAGCGTGGATTGACGACAACGTTGACAGGAGATCAGTTCCCGACAGGCATCATAGAAGGACCTCCAGGACCTCCTGGACCACCAGGTGAGTTTCTTCGTCAATATTGGAAGCAAGTAGAAACTCTATTCTTAATCGGTTCGGCAAGATTTGAGTTACTTTTCTTTATGTTCTTATCCTTAATATTATTATTTTTACACAAAATTCAGTTCTCGTTTGAAACTTTAAGGTGAGAAAGGTGAAAGTGGTCCAATAGGTCCCCCAGGAACACCTGGTGAGAAGGGAGCTCGTGGACGTAGGGGAAAGCGGGCAAGTATTCCTCAATAACATCTCTTTCTCGACAATGTCATGAACTTTGACTCCTGCGATGTTCTTTTTGGGTTGTCGGTTATGTTCCCCTTCGCTGTATTGAGTTACGAAGCAGGGAGGCATAACCTAAATTCGTTTAGGTTCAATAGGAAATACTAACAAATAGAGGCAACTTATTCCAGTTCGTATTCACAAAACAATATTTAAATCAATGACTCAATTCTAGGATGTTTTAAGAGTATTCAGAAGTTGATATATCTAGAAACATCTTCGTTTCGTACTTCTTCTTTTGGTCTTTTTCTTTTCTCTACTCTTCGTTTTCCATTTCCTCTTTTCTATCCTTATCTTCTCACCCTTTTTCTTTTTTATCTATTCTTTTATATGCTTCATCTTCTGCACTTTTTCTTCTTCTCTAAATACTCCAAACACATTCTCAAGAATAATAGTCCTTTCAACAATTGTTGTGCAATACTGAATTTTATTGCTGCAGAATGATTTGTCTGTTTCCATCAGGAGTCTGAGTTTTCATAACATGGGTTTGAAGATATAATCACAATCATTGCATAGCTTCATATTATATTGGTGATGGGTCTTTGGATACGCCATGGGTTTAAGCATGTTCATTTAGTATGTAAAAAATGTGTGCATGTCAAATGGGTTTAGCACATTGCATGGCTTTGAATCATTTCATTTTTACGATTTATAATATTTTATTTTTCGTTCCAGTGGTGAACTCTTGTTTTTATTTTCGATAAGACCTAATATTCAACTTTTCATGAATAATTTTTTCTGTTCTTCAGAAATATTGAAGAGAAGAATTTGCAGTATTTTAACTGTGATTTGATGCAATTCAATCAAAGTGACTTATGTCCATGTATAAGTTTCTGTGAATTTTTCTCTCTTTGGTATTCTTTTATATTTTTATTGTCTTAGCTGTATTTCTAGATTTCTTTGTAACTATTGGTGTGAAACGAATTGTTTACGACTATTTGAATAGATTGATCATTTTATTTCGTTGTTTGAACGTTGTCATAAGAAATAATGGTCGTAAAAGATTCGGTTCTTTTTTTTGTAATTCCTAATTTATTCTTAGACTTTTAAGTTTCACCTTCGACAAATCTTTGTGTGGTAGATTTTTCACTAACGTATCTCACTTTTCTATTAGTTCTTATGGTTTTCTGCACTAATCTCTTCGTAAGTATCAGTTTGTTTTGTTTTTATTTATCTTTATTTTTTATTTTTTGTTTCAGTAATTTTATTCAGTCTCGATTTTTATTGGCATGACTTTTATATATGTCGTTATTAGATTTAGCGTCGTTAGGGAAAATCCTTTTCAGTTCTAATCGTACAACTAATCAGAGAGATTCTTCTTTTTCGATAAATACACTGCGCAAAAAAATTAACGCACATTCTGAAAATCTCAATTTTAATGAAAGTTAACTCTACATTGACTTTATAACTTATTTTTTGTGTTCTCTCGGGAAGGTTTTGAACGAAACAAGACACATTAAATGGAAGAAAAATTCAGGATTTTACCGAATCTTATGTGAAAGAAGAGAAATGAACAATTTTCAAAATACTGAAATGCTGATAAGTGATTTAATACTTGGTATATCCATCCCTTGCGGTAATTACAGCTCGGCAACGACGGTTCATACTCAAAATGAGTGATCTTAAAATGTTCTGATCTAATCCTTCCCAGATTTCTCCGAGTTGGATTCCTAAGTCATTAAGAGTAGCTGGATGATTTTCTGAACTTCTCAGCCTTCTATTGAGGTTGTCCCAAACCTGCTCAATCGGATTGAGATCTGGACTTCTGGCTGGCCATTCCATTCGAGTGACTTCAACCTCTTCAAGGTACTCCTGAACGATGCGCGCACGATGGTGTCTGGCCTTATCGTCCATAAAAATGAAATTTTCACCAATGTATTGGGCAAATGGCACTACATGCTCTTCAAGAATGTTCCTTATATACTTATAGGCATTCGTAGCTCCATTATCAACGACCACTAGGTCTGTGCGAGCAGTCAAAGATATTCCACCCCATACCATAATCGATCCTCCCCCGAAACCAGTAGTATTCAGGAAATTGCACTGAGCATATCTTTCATGTGGACGTCTGTATACAAGGGAACGTCGATCACAATGGTAGAGACAGAATCTAGACTCATCTGTGAAGAGAATTCTTTCCCAATCGGCCTCTTCCCAATGGATATGCTCTCTCGCAAAATCCAAACGCGCCCTTCGATGGGCTGGGGTAAGAGCTGGGCCTCTTGCCGCGACACGAGGCCTTAAATCATTAAATAATTAAAACTCTCAAGTAACGTTCTTGAATGGCAGTTGTTACCCGTGGTCTACCTGGTCTTCGGACATTCATACCTGTCTCCCTGAATCGCTGCAACATTCTGGACACACTTGTATGGGAAGCTCCAAACCTTTCTGCAATTCTTGTGTATGTCCACCCTTCTTCTCGCAAAACTACCGCTTGGGCACATTCCTCTTGGGTCAAATTGCGTGTTTCGCGTTGCATAGCGATCGAGTGTAGAAAATCAAACGAAAGAAAAACTATTGATCTCTAGAATTGATCGAGAACAACTGATTTTAGAATGGAGCCAATACATTCAAAATCTGATAATATCATCTTTTTTTATTCCTGCTAGGAGAAAACAGCTGTATTGAAGAAAAACGTTGAAAGTGGATAACATATGCATGCATAATTCTGATAAAAATAATTATCATTGAGAACACCTGCAGTTGTAGAATAAATTTGAGATTTCCATAATGTGCGTTAATTTTTTTGCAAAGTGTATGATATAACGGATTATTTTTCAAATAACAAATTATAGTATAAATACAATTCCTTATAAAAAATCAAAAATAAAGATTTACGTCTATTGTCTGTGGATACAAAATGAACAATAATCAATTGGTTGAAAATTCTTCGTCTTTTCAAAAATAATCAAAAAGTTTATTCTCGCATTCGCCATTTTGTTTCGGAAAATACCTTCAATGGGTGTGGAGAAAATGTGAAAGGACAACTACCGTTATGTCAGGAATTACATAAAAATTCACATGAACTTTGTTATGAATAATCAGAGTGAGTTCTTCATCATGTGCAGTAACTGAAAAGGATTTTTCAACAAAAAAAATAGTTTTTTTTGTGGGTGACATTTTCAGAAACATGCCGAGACCTGGAAAATTACTGAAAATATATATGAAGCTCTGTATAATGTGATTTGATATCTTTAGGGTCGAGACGGTGATGTTCTGAGTCAAGGGCCTCCTGGAACACCAGGTCGTAGAGGGTTACCCGGTCCTAAAGGGGATAGGGGCTTTATTGGGCTCACAGGCTTTCCAGGTATAAAACAAAACGAAAAAACGATTCGAAGAAAGATAACACCGAAAAAATTAAATATCAACATAATAAGATACACTGTATTCGATTGGTATGGATGCCATATTGAACTTGCCATGATATCGCCATAAAAAACCAACAAAAGTTCTATTCTTGTAGAAGAAGAATAGGCTCTGGCCTCATCATGGTCATCATTACAGTAACATAACTCGATTTACACCTGGAACTGAATGAAACTTTCTTTTCGAAGACGAGTTGTGTTGCTTTGATGATGGCCATAATAATGCTGAAACCATGGTCATCATCTACTCTTCTTGGACAAGAATGAATGACCTTGACCTATATCCCTATAATTTTCCATCAATTAAGATGACCTCGAACAAAACATACCAAATTCAAAATCTCTCGATTATTTCAAGGTCCTAAAGGAGATACAGGGTTAACAGGAGCAACGGGAGAAGCTGGGATAAACGGGGAACCTGGTCCACAAGGTCCTCCAGGATTACCGGTAAGTTATCATTCCCTGTATCTTCCCTGCATCCCGCATTCTACTAGTTTTCGTCGTCAGATTTATCTGGAGTTGGATTTTAGATATTCCCTTAACTCTTTTCTTAAAAAGTATATTTTCTAATGTTTTTGACTTCATTTGGTTACTGATTTTCGATAGATTTTTAGAATACACAAATTTGGTGATCTTGTAATATGTTTCTATCATTTTCAATATGGTTTCTTTTCAAGGGTATGACTGGACCAAAGGGTGAAAAAGGAGAGTATGGAGATATAGGCCCACCAGGTCTTATGGGCCCCCCAGGACTTCCTGGTCCTCCAGGTTATCCTGGACAAAAAGGAGAAAGAGGAGAGAAAGGAGACTCGGTAATGCATTTTTGTCATTTTAATCATCTTTCATTATTGAAGATTTTTTCAATTTATATAAAAAATTTCGTTTTATCATTAATTTATTTTTATTCATTCTTTACAGAAATACAAGAAGCTACGTCGAAGACAGGTAGCTATTTTCTCTGAATCAGACTGGCAGATACTTGATGTGAAATTGTTGTAGTATTTGTACTTATATTTGTTAGGTTTAACCCAGTTTTGGCTCTATCTTTTTTATATTTTTCCCCACTGTTCCAGGGAGATGCTACAGGTGAATTTTATGGAGGCAGTGAAATGGTGAGTTTTCACTTCTTCCTTCCGAAATTTTTGTCAAAATCGAGTGAAACATAATAATCCTTAATCCTTTTATATACGGATGCTTGAAGAAGGTACTTAGTTGAATAAACCAAGAGGTTTTTCCAGAAGTACTAGTCTTTATTCAGGTAATTAATGAATCTTTTTATTTAGATCATTGGTCCTCCAGGACCTCCTGGAGAACCTGGAATACCAGGACTTCAAGGACCTCCAGGAATCAAAGGCGATCGAGGATTGGATGGTATCAAAGGAGAACCTGTAAGTTTCAATCCAAATTGCCTTTTTTTTCGCAAAGAAATTTATGTGTCCAGATTTTTCCATATATTCCTGATTGAATGAATACCTTATTTACAGGGTGAAAAGGGAACGCGAGGAGATCCTGGTCCTATGGGTTTACCGGTAAGAAAGAAGTTTTAAATTTTATCCATCATATCGATTTTTTTTATCGAATCAAATATTGTTTCGAAAAAGAGCTAGTAAACTTAGTCATAAGGGATTATCGAATGGAATTTTTTGGACCTCAATTGGAGCTGCTGTCGGATCAATATTATACAGGGTGTCCTCTTTGAAATAAGGCAGGTTCTGGAAATTTTCAATTGTGATAAGTGACCAGTTGTTTTCATACTCTGAATGCCAGAGGAAAAAAGATTTTGACCTTTTCGGATTTTGTGACGATGTCTTGGTATTATTTAGGGTCCCATGGGGCTGAGAGGTGAAGATGGACGACCAGGTGTATATGGAAAGGCAGGACCAATGGTAAGGAAGAAGCCATTATATTTTTAGGACCCTTAGCGTCGTTAACCGAATTATGCAGTGATACTTAACAAAATACGTCTAACATTTCAATTAACATTAGTTACTAATCTGAATACCATTTTGTTAAGTGAAGACTTATCGATCCTTCAGTTCACGGCGCAAAATCCTTCATTTTTTATACGGTTCCAGCTAATCGATGTTCATGATTTAGGAGGACAATAATTGGTGACTTCCAGAAGAATAATCAGATTTTTCGTCAAATAAATTTCATTTCCCAAGAATTTTCAATGATCCAGCAGATCCCAACTTCGTTACCAATCACAATTTCAATTTCACACCATTCTTTGACTTCTCATTGAAAGTTCTTTGGATCAGTGGATAATATTGTTGTAATATGTATACAGGGTATCTCAACAAAAACACGCTGCACTTCATGATCGCCCAATAACTTTTCAAATTCAATCCACCTCAAAACCCCTTCAAAAAAAATTATGGCCCCAAAGAATTTCCAGTAAATCAACAAGTTATGAAGCGGAATGTTTTATTTGGGACACTCTGTAGAGTATAACTCAGAAACCGCCTAGTATTACCTCTTTTTTAAACTGTGAGGATAATGCAAGTATTATTATTATAAATAAACAGTCGCTGTAAAATAATACTATTTTAATATTTATTAAATTAAGAATGCCGATTTGTTTCCTGCAAGTTTTTATCAACAACTGGAAAAAATTCCAATTTTTTTTTAATTTTCAAAAAATAATTTCTCTATGAAAACTTGTTGAAAACACTAAATATTCAAAATATCAGAACGTCCATATAGTACTTAAATAAGTAAGTGTATATCATTGTTTTAAATACTTTATCATCAATTGAGGAATATTCTGTGTGGTAAAGATCGATTTTTATATAAAAAGATATTATGCCATTATAAAAAGTTAGTTAAGGATTTTGTAAAAAGTTTTCAATCTACTCTCTCCAAATATGTTGTAAAATAAATATTGACATTACATCTTATAGGTGTCCCATCAAATTGTAGATTATTTCGAGTGTAATTCATAGTTTCGAATACATGACTGTTTTTGAAAGTGAGTTTTAAAATTTAATACTTGTAAAATATAATTTAAGTTGAATTAAGACTATAAGCTTGGTGTTTTATCAAAGACATGTACTGATTCGATGTATGTGCATGCGCAGAACATTAAATTAGCTTTGTTTACTATCATTTATTCTTCAATTCTTACCTATCTTCCACTATTTCTTCATTATTAAAATTTTCTAACAAAGAAATGTTGTTCTTTGTCTTCGAAAATTCTCGTTTGGAACAATTCAAAACAGAACCAAAATTCTGCAGCTAATGGATTTTAAATTGAACTTTACTTCTCTTACTTTCTTCTGCCTTTTCTTGAATTCCTTCAAGATTATTTTCTGTGATTCTCTTGATTTGTGAAATTTAAGAAAAACATTGTTTTATCAATAATTTCCAGGTAGGATAACATTTCAACAAATCGGATAAGATTAATTCATTTCATGAACATGCATGAACAAGAATCTTGATTGTATTTGTTGTAAGGAAAATGCACTCAATATTGTTATGAATATTTCTGTTATAAATAGGAAACTATACTTAATACCAATAGCATGTAGGCATGATATTTGTGGTATTTGTTTCTTGCCTTGGAGAAATTTGGAATATGGTCAATTTTCTTTATTTTTTTTTAATTATTTTTATTCACAGGGTCCTCCAGGTCTAGATGGAATGAAAGTGAGTTTATATTTTCATTTGAATATCGCAAAAACAATTTTCTTTCTGACAAATTCAGCCAAATAAAATTTCACACATACTTTTTCGAATATTATAAAATATTTTGTAGTGTATAATAAGAAAATAATCTTCTTTACTTCACTCTCACAATATTGATTTCTCTATCTTTATCCAAACGAGCCATAAAGTATAGGAAATCTGACAAAATATAAATAAATTCCTTTACATAAGGAATATTCCAACATTTTCTCGAAGTTTCTTGAAGTCTGAACATTTATTGTCTAATATAGGGGGCTCAGGGAGAACCTGGAAACAAAGGGGAAAGAGGGGATCCTGGACTACCGGTAAGAAAATCACAATAAGCTATATACAGGGTCCGTCAGAAAAAATTAACGTTTTTCAAAAAAACATTTAAATTTCAAGCTAATGCTTTTCAATTTGTTTTCTGAGATATTCAGCTTTCGTAATAATTGCAATTTTGTAATATTGAGATATTAACTTTTTTGTTTATTCTTTCAGGGAACAGATGGTATACCAGGGCAAGAGGTACTAACAAATAATTTAACTAATCTGCTTGTTTTGAGGACTCTGTAAGCTTTTTGTCGAAGGCTTGGGAAGAGTAACTATGGATAATAGCATGTTTTCATCATTCAACTAATCGTCTTCTTTATCAAAAAACTATTCGAACTCCTTTTAGATATTTTCTCTTATTTGCAGGGTCCCAAAGGAGACAAAGGTGGAAAAGGCGAAGCCGTAAGTATGAATTTCTTGAGAAATAACTAAATTACAAACCTCTCACTGAAAAATATCTAAAACAACGAAAAATTGTTCGAAATCAAAGTATTTACAAACATTACAGGGTCCCTTAGGTAAAAGAGGCAGGAAGGGTGACAAAGGAGACAAAGGCGATCAAGGAGTCCCAGGATTAGACGCTCCTTGCCCCCTTGGAGCCGACGGCCTACCTCTACCAGGTTGTGGATGGAGACCACCTAAGGTTCGTCCAGAAATTTGCGCAATACCAAACTTTAAAAAAACGAGGCCACTAACACCTCAAATACCTTCTTTTAACTACCTCAGAATACTTTTTATTCTCTGAGTTTTGTTTTAGAGTGTTTACTAACTCTGCATGTTTGTGTTTTTCCACAACTATTTCAGGATATTGTTGGCAATCACCATCACCACCCATCACCCTCGCCTGCTCCTAGTTCTCAAGATTTCGATCCAGACGATGGTGGGGATGAGGATCCTGAAGACTACGAAGAACCAGAAGAAGAATACGAATATCCGGATCAGATGAACTCAGCACTGCCCATATCTGCCTCCAACATTTAACAACATGTGTTTTTAGCTTGTTTCTGTGGTAGACAGAAAGGTCTAACAGTAGGTATGATTTGAAACAAGGGGAGAACAAGAATACAGCATTAGGAACACTGTTTAAAATTTGAAAAGAAATCTGTTCTATACTATACTCCATAACTATAGATTTTCTCCGTATCAACTTGAATTTTTGTTTTCCTCTGTTATCATTACAAATATAAAAGCAATTAAACTCACCTGTGCTTGGATTTCACTAAAACTTTTCGTTTAAAGTCTCACACTAACTTATCACTTGACTTATCTCGATAAAATAATCCTAACTTGATCTTTTTCAGGTAAACCACAAAGGAAACTCTTCATAAAAGTACTTATTTTGTGATCAGTGACGTGTTGTGTAAATAATAGAACAGTGTCGTGACTGATATATAATTCTCTAAAAAATCGAATTGTTTATATCCCAAATAGGGATCTTTATGTTCCTAAGAATAGTAAATGCCATATATTTTTAAGTGTATGTACATAACTCAGTAAGCATCATTTGTATAATTGCCAGAATATCCAATTGAACTGTAATCATCGATAAAATTTTGTATTCCATAGAATGTTACCCATTGTTGATTCATTTTCATTCCTCCTATCTCGATATTAATGTAAAGGAAAACGAAAATATATTTTTCACCGTGAAATTGGAATTTTTATTCGACCCACCACTGCCTTTCTCTGGAAATTCCCTTAAGAACCAAAAAAAATAGGTCAGCACAAATAATGTCTTCAAGATACAAAGTTTTTTGTCACAATAATTGAGGGGTTCATGGATCAATGAATAATACAAAAATTAAAAAATAACAATTTTATTTACAACTCTTAATTTACAAACTTAAAAAATACGTAGTCTTTCGGATATAACTTAAATTAACTAAATCAAAGAATCAATTTGAGTAGATTCACAACAGGTGCCTCGAATGCCAAAGAAATCAAGAATGCACAGAGAAAAGAAATTACAGCATTCCCACAGAAGATCACCATCTAAAAAAAATAATTTAATTGACGAAATCTATTTTTTTCTAAATACTCACAGCAAATCCATTATGTAAATGTAGGGGGCCATCTAGTAAGAAGCTGGTCAAGCACATCAACACAGGATGTATGAGATATGTACAGTATGTCAATCTGCTCAGTGGTATAAGGAGTTTACAGCTGAGTAGGGAATTTAAAGGTCCTCCATATCCTGCCACACATGCTACTGTAATCCAGGCCAAGGATAGACCCCAAGCTGTATGCCCTAGTGAGGCCTAAAACATTCTTTCATCAGTACAAGAAGAAGATAAAAAACAAAAATAGTAAAATAGTTAATCAAATACAGTGGTGATACAAATAAAGAACACAAATACTCACATAGAAGGCAGAAGCTGGTACAACCAAACCTTTTCTTCCCAAACCATAAACAAGAATAGCCAAACAACCAAGAGACAATGCCCAACCAGCTGCTACAACTGGTACTCTGAGCTTTATTTTGCTGTCAACTTTGAAGAGGTAGTACCCAACCATCATTCCAACCAGATAAGGTCCTATTCTCAACCAAGGTTTGTCGTACAGCTGATCGAAAAGGGTAAATGGTTCTTCTACCCTTGCTATATAATCGTATTTCACGGCAATAATGAAGGTTGTTACCCAAGATGTGACCATGAAAACTCCGATCAAGCATGCTGCGGCTTTAACATGGCGGTTGCTCCTGAAATATCGAATCAATAATAATGTAAAACGTCACAGGTTCATAGAGTATCATAAAAGTACTGGAATTCCACAAGGGTATATCCGTGGGCCACTTTTTTATTTTTTTATTGTGGAAAGAGTTAAGACTATCACATGGAAGAAATCCAAAGGTGTTTTTATTAAATTTAACTTATGTAATTTGATGTTTTGCTCACCGAACTCCTATAAGTAAAAGTATGGAAGCAATAACGTAAAATTGGGTATCATTGGCCATATACCAGGACCACAACATGCAGAATTCCGTCTGAGGGAAGAAATTGTTGATGTACAGGGCGTTCCTCCACCAATATTCGCTACAAGTAAGGTGGTCAATGATGGCTGGTGAAAATACGGAACTGTTGTGCAGATATCTCAATATCAATTCGTTTACTCCAAGTACGAACAGATAGGCTGGCGTCAAACGGAAAAACCTGTAGAAAATCATCAAGGAGAATTTTCCTGTGTTGGTCTTGATGATATGGCACGTTGTTTCGTCTTTGGGTTGTTTCTCTTTCTTTGCTTCCGCTCTGAAATAGGTTATGGTCACCAGGAGACCACTGCAAAAAAAAACGAAACATTACTTCTGTAAATCTGTTGAAGTCCTTGAAATCGTAGGATGACAACTTTGTTCAGTAATTACCAAACCAGTACTCAACTTATCGCAAAGTAGAACACCTGTTACGTTGGTGGTTTCGATAGAGCAGTAAAAGTTAGTAGGTCGATATAGTCATTTAGACGTTCTGTACTTATTGCAAATACCTACATGCATAATTGGAGTGACTGGAATATTATAAAATTCAAATTGTTCATGAGGTTTATAAATAGATTTCAATCGATTTAAAGTTGAAATCTTTTGCCAATTCATTAAATTCACTTCGATAAAAACATAAAAAAGGCTGTTGTGAATAATTTTTTCTGAGCCAAAAGTGAACAAATCTATCGTCATAAAAAATGTCTTAACAAAAAAAATCTGTTACACAAAAGCAATGAGTTGGACAGTAATAATTCCGGTGAAAAACAGTGGAACTTACCTTATGAAGAAAAATGTGTCTACAGAGAAAGTAGCGTTGGATATAGTCTGATAAAAAAAGGTCCTCTCAGTGATAATCCTGAGATTTTTGTTGCCTGCAATACTGAAAATTTCCAAATAGGTGTGCACCAGAATTATCCAAAGGATTGAGAAAAATCTTAGACCGTGAACGCATGTTAAAGAATTCCTAGAAATTTTCTCAACATTAAGAATCTTCTTGCCGTTCTCAATAGCTGAAAAAGCTAGCAATAGCTTCACCATATAATCTGAAAGAACATTTTTTAGTGAATGATGTTTTCTTCTGGTGAAAAAGTGTACTCACTATTTGTTCTCTTGTTTCTGTTTATAACCAATTCTCTGCTTCCTTTTAAACCTGAGTTTGAGTTGTTGTTTTCTGAATCGGGTTCATCGCTTTTTACCTTATTTTTACTTTTCAAGACTAAATCAACGAAAGATGCAATGAACATAAGAATTCCAACAACCAAGGCTGTACCTCTAGAAGAAATTTACCATTAATTTTTAAAGAAATAAATAGAAACCATGCAAAACATTATTGAACTCAGGGAATAATTGATTTTGACTCATTCATGTCGTCATTTTCAAAACTGGACAAGTGACCTGTAAATTACAAGTAAAAGTAATCCCACTGGCCAGTAAAACCCAATGCAATGATCCTATTATTCAGTTACCTAACACATATCAAGCTTTTACGCAAGCAATATTTCAATTTAAAACATTTAACATTTAGCAATGTTGAACGTTACGCAGATTTAAATTCGCTGTATGTACTGTACATGTAATTAAGATTATGTGCAATATGAACTGAACTCTTCATTTTGGTATTCCTGTAATTCATTACGGTTTCACCTTATTCTACAGCAGAGCTTGAAGATCTGCAGCAAAAAATGTCAATACGAAGAAAAGTATTATTTTTCTCTTTTCATCATTTTTTTTCAATATAGTGAAAGTTTCAGCTTATGTTCAATATTTCAGGTTGATATTCAATGTACTTTTTGGACTTACCCCACTATAGTGAATTTTACATCATCCAACAACGAATAATCACCAGGTACAGGTCTTATATCAATGATATTTATTGAAGCCCCTTGTTTAGGTTCTTGAGAAAATAGAATCTTGAGATCATTATTGGTGCATGAGGCAGGTATGCATTCACCAATGTTCAGTTGCCTCGTCTGAAGTCACAAGAAAACGACAAATTTAAGAGATATGAAGAGTAGTACAGATTTAAACTGGCAGTTAACAATTGTAATAAGTTTCTGAATGACCAAACTTGAAAGTTTTAAATTTTTAGATCACTGTGTTCGAAAATACTTTCAAGGTTAATTTATTCTTGAAAGGCATGGATGTACTTTGAATGAATTATTTTAAAGTTTAAGGAATTATCAAAAACAGTCAAAATTCATCGTGACGGAAAATACTGATTATACTTTTTGCTTGGCCTCAAAATAATCGTATTACATAGATATTCATCAGGTTTTCGAGCAATTATATAATCATTCTTCGCATATAAATAATTGTTAGATAATATTTGATCAAACTTTCACTCTAGTCTGTTAATGTGTTCAATAGGTATCTGTAAAATATGTAGAAATATGGATTTCTTGCGGTTCACATCCTAGTTCACATGAATAATATTAAATAGGTAATAAATAGGCTAACAAGCGATGATTAACTTCACCATACATCTTCAAGGAAAGTATAATGGAGCAAGAGCTTTATGAAATAGGTACATTGAGTAATACCTTTTGACCGCTCGTTCTACTTACACTAGGGCTTTATCATTTCTTGAGTTAAATTCGTTAATTGGCAAAATTTACCTTTCGAAATTTTATTTTCTAGATAATTTTAAAAGCACCGATTCATTTGGCAGCATCCTTCATCATTGTTTTTATCTCAAACATTTTTTTTTGTACCTTGGATGCGAATCTTCCTACAAGGTGGATCTACTTGAAGGTGTATGAACAAGCACTCAAAAGCTGTTGACTACACTCGGCCTTTTTCATATTTTAAATCACCTTGGATACAATACCGAATATTTTTGGAGGACTGTATTTTTCAAGCATCTAGTGATTTTGTGTCAATATATCTTTCACAATAATATTCTAATATTTGTTCGAAATGTGAGTCAGGTATGTTTGAGTTCTTACCACAGGTGTCAATTCCCTATTAATGTTGATTCTCAATTTGGTCATGTAGAATTTGAGCGCGAATGGTGGTACTTCACCGCTACTTTCCTTGTTGCCCAATTCTTGACATAGCGTATAAGATCCGAGCCAATAGTCGTGTCCAAAGAAGAACTGTCCATAGTATCTACCAGCAGAATCATAAACTGCAAGAGAATTTTGAATAAAAATTTCAAGGATGAAAAAAATAAGAAAAATAATGGTCCTAAACATAAAAATAAATTGTAATTTGTAACCTTATTTTAAAAAATTGTGCAATTGAATAAATAGTAGAGTTTTCAATGGTATTTCCTCTTGATCCTTTTTCTGGGGGAATCAACATTCACAATCTAAACTAAACAAATCCCAGCTATACAAAAATTTTAATTTTAAATGCTTTCGCGATCGCAAATCATGTTTTTCAATATCGCCAAAAGTTCAAGTCTTTGTATTCCCGTTATGTACACAAGAAGAGTGTTGAAATGTTCCCTCTAGAGGCAATAATTGTTAATTTTATCGTTTCTCCGTATGATAATTGCAATATCGATTATGTAAACACGCCAATGATTATACGAAATAGCAACAAAGATGCGTTCAGAATAGTGAAAAGGATCATAAATGTCATGACTTCAATTCGATTTATTCCTTTTCGCAAAATTATCTATCGCAATGACTGTGAGTCAGTTTAATGGAAAGATACAGTTTCCAAGAAAATATTCGGTCGGGTGGAATTCCAAATTTCTCTTTTTGTTTCGTAAGACGATGGTGGCTTGAAGCTTGATTCATTATGTTTCCAGCATCGATCAAAGGAGACTAATTGATCATTATAGAAATCAACTAACTGAAACACAGTAACTGGTGATATCCTGGATTGAGGTTTGAACAATTATGATTAGTGGACTTTTAAAGGTGTTTGCCAATGACACCTGAGCAGATTGAATGGAGGCAATAACCCAAAATGTACAACTCTCTCTTACAAATAATATAAACCATCAAGGATATTTAATCTAACCTATATCATCATGATATTGAAGACCTTCACTAAAAAAAACAAATCAACTGATATATGACCCAATTAACGTAAAATTCTAGACAAGGTGCAGGTAAATGATGTCCTGTTCACATTAAAAAACAACAATTTCGCAATGTACCTCCAAATTTTGGTCTCCCCCAAAGGTCGTGCGGAGGAAATTTAATTAAGTATATCGCAAATTAATCAAATTAGAGTGTAGGTTTAACAAACTGCATTAACTAGGACGAAATCTAGAGAATCTTTGACCTTAAAGGACTCACTTTCATAATTGAACCTTGAGGAATATATCGTGCGATGTATAATTTATGCATTCAGCGAAGTAATTCAAGCACAGGAAGTGAAATGTAGTTCACAAAGAACTGTCAATGAGATTGTTTCATTGAGCGATTTATAATCGATTTTCTAGAGAATTCCTTCAATTCGTTTAGGAATTCTTTATTCCTCCTTGCACAAAGACAGGAACGAATAGAAAAAAGACTTTATGGAGGTAAAAATCATTGATTCTAAATGGAGGTCATTTGTTCACAGTAAAATGCATGATGAAGAAGATTTGCCAGTGGAACTAATGTTTTTTCTTTCTGCACTTTTACTAATTTAAATCGTGTTTTGCACAGAAATTGCCGGATAAAAGATACTTAAGGAACAATAAGAAGCGTTCTTATTTAATGATGCTTAAAAATAAAATTCAATGGATTAATTTTTTCGAATTTATAGTCGTTACAGTGAGAAAAGTTATTTCTAGTCTTTCACAAGATTGGAACGGTTTATAAGACAATTGAAGAATTAAAGTTAATGAAGATCTGGTAACTTCTTCGAATTCAACTGATGAAGAATTCGAAAATCTTATACTTCGAGCTTATTGAATGAAATTGATTAAATGTTTATGATTGAAAAATAGAATAGAGGATACAAAGCTATATTTTTATTGCAGCACCACAAAGGTTCTGAATCTATAAGGACTGAACGAGAATAAATTCGCTATCACAAAAACGCTTATATCTTTGGAACCACTGGACCGATTTCGAAAATCAAACTCATTTTCGAATCATCTTCTAATTCTAATGAAAACTGTTTTTACAATAAACTAACCAACACTATTTTTTACAAAATTCATGGATTTTTCTGGAATTCTTCCCATCATGCTACTTATAGTGTTCTCAGTCACTTTCTGGGATGCTCTCTTCCACTTTTGCTTGAATTCCGCGAATGTTTTCGTTGATTTCTTAGTCTTCTTCAATTCTCTTTTCACCAGGGCCCAATATCTTTCGATTGGCTTGAGTTCTGGGCAATTTGGTGGATTGGCCTCTTTGGGGACAAAAACCACCTCATTAGCTTCGTACCATTCCTTGGTGGCCTTGTTGTAGTGGCATGAAGCTAAATCTGGCCAAAAGATTGTTGACATATCGTGCTCACGTAAAAATGGTAAAAGTCGCTTCCTCGATGTATATCTTCGAGTCAATCGAGCCTTGGCCAACGAAAAATTTGCTCCTTTTCCCACAAGTGCAAATTGCTTGCCAAACCAGGAATTTTTTAGGAAACTTGTGTTTCTTCACGCGAAATTGTTCGCCAACATTTCCACGAGAATCTGCAGTATGACCAGGAAGTTGCGAGAAATCAGCCAAGACATAGGTTTCGTCGTCCATCACGCAACAGGAAAAATTTTTCAAGAAATGTTTTTTTAATTTCTTTGCTCTTGATTTCCCTTCTTGATTCTTCACAGCGTTTCTGTCTGGCACTTTCTGCACTTTGTATGTTCTAAGCTCACAACTCGACTTGATTTTGTGAACGGTTGACTGCGAACAACCCACTATTTGGGCCACTTTCCGTCCTGAAAGGTTAGGATTCTTCTGAAAAATGCTGATGGCTTTCTTCACTTTTTTTGGGCTATGAAACCCCTTTTTCCTCCCGGTTCCTTCCTTGCGGTTAATTGTAAGATCTTCGTTGAAGCGCTTAACAACTTTTGATACCGTTTCCGGACGAACGCGAGCCTCTTTTGCGATTCTTTTGGAGCTCCGTTTTTGATTATTTTGAAAAAGTTTCACTATAAATTCTCTTGTTTTCACTTCGCTCGACATTTTGCGACAGAGAATTGGAATATCTATGAAGTAAATGTTCCACATGTTTCTGACGTTCATAACAATTCTAACTATGATCAAATTTTGTTTTTTTTTCTCAATTGGTTAGAGAGATATAGGCGTTTTTGTGATAGCGAATTTATTCTCGTTCAGTCCTTATATTTGTCTTTTTGCATTACAACCAAAAGCACATTTGACTATTGTCAAAAAAATTGGATTGATTTCTTGAGCTGAAAAAAGCACATCTTCCTAAAAGGGGCATGAACAAGCACACGAAAGTGCCTTCTTCGATCGTATTTTTATGAACTCTCAAATTTTTGAGACCACTTCTCTCAAAAACGCTGAGTTTCAGAGCTTTCCACCACGCCATTTTCGAAGATAATCTTCAGGAATTTGTATTCCATCAAGAAATCGAGAAAAGTTAAATCGTTCGAGTTAGGGACTTCGTAATATCAAATAACCCTTCGATCTACGCCACTGGAAATGTCGGAAACATTCGAGTTGACTTCCAACAAGCACTGTGGATTTATTGAGTTTCATCGAAATGTCTTCAGCGAAAAACGATTGGTTTTTCCAACACCCTGTGTCTCAGAAGAAAGACACCCTGCATATCGTCCCCTGAATTTTTCGATGGTCTGTTTTACTGTTTTACTAACACCCTGATGTATAATAACAGAAAGATTTATCGGCGTGCAGACAATTTTTTTTGATATTCTAGAGAACATTATACCCAGAGCATTTCTTCTTTGTCGGATAATACACACCGATAGCTTAGTGGTAGAGCAATTGTACGGCAAACAAGACAGACACGCAGGTTCGATTCCTGGACAGGGTACCTATAATTTTTTCGGAGTTTCAAAAGATATGTTTGACAATTTTATCTCTTATTCATAAACATAGATGAGAAAAATTCCATCCTTATATTATACAGGGTGGCCATTTGAAAACGAAACAGACGAGATTACAGACGAAATAAATTTTTTCGATAGAAATGCTCGGACAGGTCGATTTCTGTTTCGAGGGGGACAACTTAAGATGTAGGTTACGGACGCATAGCGCTTCAACCCTTGCTACTACAACCCTCACCCCCAATTTTTGAACGGGGAAGATGGGGTGAGTGATACCTCATTTGAAAGGTATTTTTATACTGATTTCAGCATAGTAATTGTTTTTTTTCATTTTATGCATTAGTTCTCGAAATATTCTTAACTAAGTATTTGAAAATGAAGTGGTGTTTTCATGGCACTTGTAGTGTTTTTTTGTGAAAAATCGACATTTTGAGCTTCAAAACAACCATGGCTGTGGCTTCCTTCCTCCAATCCACTGACATAGAAATCTTCAATCAAGATGTCGATTTTTCACAAAAAAACGATTTTTCACAAAAAAACACTACAAGTGCCATGAAAACACCACTTCATTTTCAAATACTTAGTTAAGAATATTTCGAGAACTAATGCATAAAATGAAAAAACAATTACTGTGCTGAAATCAGTATAAAAATACCTTTCAAACGAGGTATCACTCACCCCATCTTCCCTATTCAAAAATTGGGGGTGAGGGTTGTAGTAGCAAGGGTTGAAGCGCTATGCGTCTGTAACCTACATCTTAAGTTGTCCCCCTCGAAACAGAAATCGACCTGTCCGAGCATTTCTATCGAAAAAATTTATTTCGTCTGTAATCTCGACTGTTTCGTTTTCAAATGGCCACCCTGTATAATTTTCGTCCACAACTTATTTGGGACGATTTCACAGGTGGGTTCTGAGTAATTTTCCAAGTTTCCCTGTATAAGATCTTTAGTAAACTGCATAATTAGGTACGGCATATTTCCATAGGAAGAAGATTTAGAGGTAGATTTCCTACCAATCTGGTCTCCAATTACATTAATTGTTTTGCCTCGTAGTCGATAATTAAAAACAGGGAAATGGACGTTTACCACGAAGAAGCTACCATACTCTAATTACTAAAACACCACAAGAATACTTCAGAGGCGGAAACAAACCATTCTTGCGGAAATCAATAGAGAACTCTTGATAGACCAGTTGCTTGCGTAACACCAAATAGTCCCCGACTAAAATTTTACCAAAAAGAAAAACGCGTCATAATCAGTTTCATAAGCTACACAAGAGAAAGTACCACTGACTTTTGGTCGCCCAGGAAGTTCCATTATACAGCTCTCTGATGTAGGTCAGCAGGTCCTTTTTGCACTTGGTGTCGTTCAACTGGTTCACGTACCCGCTCCATTTATGGTGGTCGTACAGGTCCCTCAGCCACAACATATCGGGGCGGTTCTCCTTGGTCTCAACCTCCCCTACAACGGTACTCATGAGATCGGATTCAGGGGCAGGGAATTGTATACCGTTTGAGTAGTACGAGAGGTCCGAGGAATTGTAAACGTATCGGACGGTCGTAGGCTCTGCCCTAGAAGTCCGACAAAAAGTCACAATCGAGCACAACAACCACAAAAGACGCATTTTGATTTCGGGAAACGGTCGCGATTGGAAGTATAAACGGGGCACTAGATTATCCTGAAGAACTACCGGACTGGGTCATATTTACAAGGCGGAACTGACAAACTCGTATAGCACCTCGGTACGCGTGGTGGAACTTTCGATTTCGCAGAAGAACTGAAGTAGCTGTCTGCAAGGTACCAATGTTGATGTGTTAGGGGAAAGGTTGGTGGTTTGGTGTGGCCGAATCTTTCTCAATGAATCGCACTTTACATAATGGTCTTATTACGTTCGATCATTGGGTGATCATTGAAAGTGGGAATTTCGATAAAGTAGCGAACGCAGATGTGGCCTACTTTGCCGAAGAAGCCGGCTTCGGATTTATTACGGCATTCTCTTATATCATCTTTGGTATCGGTGCATACCATCGGAAGCAGACTTAGATCTGTCGGGCTTCAGCTGTTTGAAATTATTTCAGAGGGAGTATCGAAAGGACCCCGCACTTTTAGTATGAAAAGTGGCGACCGGTCAAATTTTCTGAAAGTTTGGCATGTTGTTGTACCCGACTCAGTGACCAAAAGTGTCAATGGGCCCAACCCAATCCTATGGCTAGTTTTCTAAATACGGGGTGTTAAAGTTGAAAATTGCCCAGATTTTCGGATTTATTTGCTAATTATTAAGAGTTAGATTGGATTTCTGTTGCATACACACGTTTACTACATGTTCTAGTAATGAAATTAGTGGATACGTATGATTAAAAATATTTATATTTACCGGGTGATTCACGAATATATGACGGTAGTTTTTTGCCAAAATTCACTTTTTCTACAGTGACTTCAGGAAGGCATATTTTTGAAATGTTCTTTTCGATTTAGTATTATGACGACAAAATATTGCACAGTGCATATTTTTTATACAGGGTGCTTCACAGAGAGAACCACTATACATAATCAAATTTTTTTAGGATTAATTCGAAACCCTGTATTTGTGAATTGATTTTTGGGGAAAGTAATACCACAAACATATGTGTGTCTCTAATCTCCAAAATATTCAGGGTGTTTTATTCATAGGAAGGTATTCTATTTTGGGAGAAGTACAAAAAACATGAACACGCTGTATTCGAAAATTTCCTCGGTCGAATGCAACTATTTTCTCACCATATATTGATTCCCACAACATCTCCCGAAGTATGAATTCTAAATCCGATACTATGACCAGTTTTCGAGATACAGAGCGTAAAAGCGGAGAATAACTTATTTCATCAATATTTTTTTTCAAATTGAAAAGCCGGATTGATTTTATGTTGCGCCCATGAGTTCAGTATGAGTACAGATCAGATGCACATGGAAAGGTTCAGCTAAAATATTTACTGTTACAGGGTGATTCACGAATAAATCACAATAGCTTTTGCAAACACTCGATAATTCTACAGTTTCGTCACAGAGAAATTATTCCATGAAGTTAATACCTAGAAGTTAACAATTTTCAGTCTTAAATACTTCATAATAATTACTTTTCACACAGGGTGAGCCATAAATAATATGCTTTGAAATAATTGAAAGGAGATTTTTCTGGTGAATTTTGAATAACTGTCTAACATAACAGCAAGTGAGCATAACCGCAAGAATTTTTAAATATACAGGGTGGCCATTTGAAAACGAAACAGACGAGATTACAGACGAAATAAATTTTTTCGATAGAAATGCTCGGACAGGTCGATTTCTGTTTCGAGTGGGACAACTTAAGATGTAGGTTACGGACGCATAGCGCTTCAACCCTTGCTACTACAACCCTCACCCCCAATTTTTGAATAGGGAAGATGGGGTGAGTGATATACCTCATTTGAAAGGTATTTTTATACTGATTTTAGCACAGTAATTGTTTTTTCATTTTATGCATTAGTTCCCGAAATATTCTTAACTAAGTATTTGAAAATGAAGTGGTGTTTTCATGGCACTTGTAGTGTTTTTTTGTGAAAAATCGACATCTTGATTAAAGATTTCTATGTCAGTGGATTGGAGAAAGGAAGCCACAGTCATGGTTGTTTTGAAGCTCAAAATGTCGATTTTTCACAAAAAAAACACTCAAGTGCCATGAAAACACCACTTCATTTTCAAATACTTAGTTAAGAATATTTCGAGAACTAATGCATAAAATGAAAAAACAATTACTGTGCTGAAATCAGTATAAAAATACCTTTCAAATGAGGTATCACTCACCCCATCTTCCCTATTCAAAAATTGGGGGTGAGGGTTGTAGTAGCAAGGGTTGAAGCGCTATGCGTCCGTAACCTACATCTTAAGTTGTCCCCCTCGAAACAGAAATCGACCTGTCCGAGCATTTCTATCGAAAAAATTTATTTCGTCTGTAATCTCGTCTGTTTCGTTTTCAAATGGCCACCCTGTATATAGAACCATTTGTTGTAGGTATATCTTTCGAGTTTGACAATTACTTCAACATATTTCCTTCAGGAAATGACGAGAAGTTTCTTCGAAACCATTGTTACAAACTACATTACTAAAAAATGTTCTTCTTGAAGAAAAAATTGCCATATATTCGTTGGTTAACCATGACCTCATTTTTGATTTTTGTCAACGTCTTAGTCAATCAACAAAGAAGTTCAATACTCTATAAAACAGTCACGCAAACCCTAGATAATAGCGAAATCACGACGTAGCTTGCATCCGCAATTGTTGTTGTTTTTTCAATTTAATTGCCAGGTTAGTGACAATGTCGAAATGTGTGTGTAAAACCCTCATTCCGGCTCTGGAAACTACCGAACCATTGGGCCGATTTGGCCAATTCACCATCTCAACCAAAAGGCTCCAATCGCATACCTTGTAAAGGACCCCGCACTTTTAGTAGGTAAAGTGGCGACCGGTCAAATTTTCTGAAAGTT
Source organism: Adalia decempunctata (assembly GCA_951802165.1). Classification (NCBI taxonomy): domain Eukaryota; kingdom Metazoa; phylum Arthropoda; class Insecta; order Coleoptera; family Coccinellidae; genus Adalia; species Adalia decempunctata. The sequence continues at coordinate 4,675,896 of OX637701.1, forward strand.
TGGTATGTTGTTGTACCCGACTCATTGACCAAAAGTGTCAATGGGCCCAACCCAATCCTATGGCTAGTTTTCTAAATACGGGGTGTTAAAGTTGAAAATTGCCCAGATTTTCGGATTTATTTGCTAATTATTAAGAGTTACATTGGATTTCTGTTGCATACACACGTTTACTACATGTTCTAGGTATGAAATTAGAGGATACGTATGATTAAAAATATTTATATTTACCGGGTGATTCACGAATATATGACGGTAGTTTTTTTCCAAAATTCACTTCTTCTACTGTGACGTCAAGAGGGCATATTTTTGAAATGTTCTTTCCGATTTAGTATCATGACGACAAAATATTGCACAGTGCATATTTTTTATACAGGGTGTTTCACAGAGAGAACCACTAGACATAATCATATTTTTTTAGGATTAATTCGAAATCCTGTATTTTTGAATTGATTTTTGGGAAAAGTAATACCACAAACATATGTGTGTCTCTAATCTCCAAAATATTCAGGGTGGTTTATTCATAGGAAGGTATTCAATTTTGGGAAAAGTACAAAAAACATGAACACCCTGTATTCGAAAATTTCCTCGGTCAAATGCAACTATTTTATCACTTTATATTGATTCCCACAACATCTCTCGAGGTATGAATTTTAAATCCGATACTATGACCAGTTTTCGAGATACAGGGCGTAAAAGCGGAGAATAACTTATTTCATCAATTTTTTTTTTAATTGAAAAGCCGAATTTATTTTATGCTGTGCCCATTAGTTCAGTATGAGAGCAGATCAGATGCACATGGGAAGATTTAGCTAAAATATTTACTGTTACAGGGTGATTCATGAATAAATCACAATAGCTTTTGCAAACACTCGATAATTCTAAAGTTTCGTCACAGCGAAATTATTCCATGAAGTTAATACCTATAGTCGTTCACAATTTTCAGTCTGAAATACTTCACTTGATGTAATGTTAGACAGTTATTCAAAATTCACCAGAAAAGTTCTCCTTTCAATTATTTCAAAGCATATTATTTATGACTCACCCTGTATGAAAAGTACCTAGATATTATGAAGTATTTAAGACTGAAAATTGTGAACGACTAGGTATTAACTTCATGGAATAATTTCTCTGTGATGAAACTGCAGAATTATCAAGTGTTTGCAAAAGCTATTGTGATTTATTCGTGGATCACCCTGTAACAGTAAATATTTTAGCTGAACCTTTCCTTGTGCATCTGATCTGTACTCATACTGAACTCATGGGCGCAACATAAAATCAATCCGGCTTTTCAATTTGAAAAAAATGATGAAATAAGTTATTCTCCGCTTTTACGCCCTGTATCTCGAAAACTGGTCATAGAGTATCGGATTTAAAATTCATACCTCGGGAGATGTTGTGGGAATCAATATATAGTGATAAAATAGTTGCATTTGACCTAGGAAATTTTCGAATACAGGCTGTTCATGTTTTTTGTACTTTTCCCAAAATTGAATACCTTCCTTTGAATAAAACCACCCTGAATATTTTGGAGATTAGAGACACACATATGTTTGTGGTATTACTTTTCCCAAAAATCAATTCAAAAATACAGAATTTCGAATTAATCCTAAAAAAATATGATTATGTCTAGTGGTTCTCTCTGTGAAACACCCTGTATAAAAAATAAGCACTGTGCAATATTTTGTCGTCATAATACTAAATCGGAAAGAACATTTCGAAAATATGCCCTCCTGACGTCACAGTAGCAAAAGTGAATTTTGGAAAAAAACTACCGTCATATATTCGTGAATCACCCGGCAAATATAAATATTTTTAATCATACGTATCCTATAATTTCATACCTAGAACATGTAGTAAACGTGTGTATGCAACAGAAATCCAATGTAACTCTTAATAATAAGCAAATAAATCCGAAAATCTGGGCAATTTTCAACTTTAACACCCCGTATTTAGAACACTAGCCATAGGATTGGGTTGGGCCCATTGACACTTTTGGTCAATGAGTCGGGTACAACAACATACCAAATTTTCAGAAAATTTGACCGGTCGCCACTTTACCTACTAAAAGTGCGGGGTCCTTTCTAGACTATAGGAGTATAGGATAGTCTAGATCTTTTCAATCTTGAACCCTTCGAATTGATACTGTTGACACATTTCTCGGAAATGTTCTACTCTTCAACCCAAGAACACATAAGAATATGTCCAAAAAGGAAATACCCCCCTTATTCACCTACCAAAAGTTCAAAATACCCAAACTGGTCGCCGTTTTCGGTGTCCTTGGTTTGATTGAATCATCACAGACATAACACTTATAGGAGAAAGTGCTCAAATAAAAAGTTGGCATGTCTCTGAAGTAAGCGACCTGACCTGTTGCGTATTTCTTCGGAAATTACATCTCTACATTCCTACCTCTGCACACATCACCTGATCGAGTGTATCCACTCCAGTTTGCCGAATTCCTCAGCGGAAACTGGACCAAGATAGTTTCAGGCAAAGATTAAAGATTAATCTTTCATTGGTTTCAGGAAATCAGCTTTCCAGGCTGTATTTTCTATGGACTGAACTGAAATTACTTTTGGTAGTTCATTCAAGCTCATTGTTATTTTATTTCAGTCTTGTTATCGTCACTATTATTTGCTCTATTAAATTGTACTTATCAAGGAAACATTCTGTATTATGTTTTTGAATAATCTTCAATGTAGGTCATAAAATTGCAGAAATAAATGCTGTAACGTTTTGTATCATTCCTGGGTTCCAATACCTCAAGTATGGAAGGTTTTTTCAACCGAAAAAGTGTAAAGTGGAATGAGAAACAATTTGAGACCTATTATGTATGGATACAGATAAATTCTCAGTTGTGTTCATTAATAAACAATAGAACACATTCAGAAGGCCAGCATTAGGAAGTTTGGAGTAAATTAAATAAAAAGGAAAGGCAGGTGTACATAAATAAAGAGCTACTAGTTAGCTGGTGAAAGTTGTTAGGTATATGAGACAATATTGTGCAGAATCCACTGCCACTTTCATTTTTTTTGTAATTTTATGATCTGAATTTGGAAACTATTTTCGCAACAATCTGGGGGCCTTTCCATTAGAATTACTCAAAACCTGTCATCCTGAATGACAAGGACGCTGGTAAAGTATTATTAGATCTGAGGTAGCACAAATACCTTCTGGAATTGAATTTCCTTGCAATCTCGAAAGATTTCATTTTTTATGTGAATTTTGCGTACTGTAGAACGAGAATTACTTTTAGTTAATGGCTATTTTAGACCATTTTTATTGAGTCCTTTTTAAAAACTGCGAAACAAGTTTTTTTTCAAGCAATTATTTTCGAGAATCTTTGGATTTATTGTCTTTAATTTTTATGTTAAAACCATTATTTTATTCCCTCATTGGACATAATAGGATACATTTCCTATTGAACCTCTCAGAATATTGTTGGGACTGATATTTTTTTATATTCTTATTATGTGATAGATTATCAGTTTAGGTAAGGATATCTTGATAAAGCATAACAATTGATTGTGAAAATATTTAATAATCAAACATAAACAATAAATACATATAAAAATATGGATTTTCTTAGAAACCAGGAATGACTTTGCCTTTCTTTGCAGCTTTCTTCAACTTATTCACTTTCTTCGTTTTCTTTCTTTTATCGATGTTTTCTTGCCTCTTCTTCTGTCTATCATCCTTGCCCTTCTTTAAGGCCTCTTCTCTCGCTTCCCATTTCTTCTTACTGGATTTATGTTTCTGTTCTCTCTTTTTTATAGATTTTTTCAATAGAGTTGGATCGTCTTTAACTTTTTCACCACTGGCTTTAGCCAAAGCGTTTTTCCACACAGTTTTTTCTTTAACTTCAATAGCTTTTTCTACATCTCCACTTTCCTTCAAATTAACTATCTTTTCTTCCTGTCTCTCAATTTTTTTAAGTAATTTTTTTGGATCTGTAGGTCCTTTCTTTTTATCTTTATTTCCTATATCGGAAAAGTCGAATTTTGAAAACACCATTTTACCTTCACTATTGAACACTGGTTTTGCTGCTTTTTCAACTTTTATTTCTTGCTTTACTTCTTCAACTTTTATTTTTCCTATGTCTACCAGTTTCTTCTGCATCTTTCTCTCTGTATTCTTAGTCTTCTTGTTCAATTTATTCTTCATACCCTTCTTCGCCATCCTGTCCTTGTATGTCAATTTACTTTTCCCTTTCATTGCATCCAAGCGTTCTTGCAATTCTGTTAACGATTGGGCCCTAGTTTTTTCATTCGTATTTCCTACTTGTTTTTTGTGTCCACCAGTGACAGTCTCATCTTTATCTTCGTCTGAGAATAAAAGAAGTTGTCATTCATCGCCAATCTTGAAAATTATTTATTAACTTACCATTTCTCACAGGCATGCATGCAGCAGCAAAGAATTTCTTGATGTATGCATTCTCTTGAACAATCAACGCTTCGATTTTGTGTGCACTTATGGTTTTAGGATTTTCGGGTATATGCATTTTGAAATATCAATGTTATCCACTTTTCACGAATAAGCACCATAAATATCAACACTCAACAGCTTCTTGCTAACTTGTTTCAAACTAACCTATAATTATTTTATTGGTTAGGTCTCAAATTAACCTATAATCTGTGTTTTTCACAGAACCTTAATTTCCTTTTTTTTGGACCTTGAAAAAAAAGGGAAGAAACATTTACGTTAAGGTTGATATTTTCTGATACATTTTAATAAATCTGAAATTGAAAAAAATCCGAGGATTTTGCTTGCAGGATCAGATTGAATTGATCGAAGCAAGAAATATTAATTTAAGGCAAAGTAGAAAATGTGGGTTATGTGGCAGTGGCACACATACATGATACTTGTTTCATGCTGCAGTGTTTAAAATTTTGCATTTAAATTATTGAAGGAATAAACTGAATCAAATATGTCTGGAGAATCTCCCACAGGTATACATTATCAAGTGATAAATCAATAGGGCCTAATTTGGATTATTCAAACCCCCAGCTATCTACACTTCTGAGAAATATGGAAATGATGAAAGTGGCAATGGATCTGAGGCTAGTCCATTCAAAACGATATTGCAGGCGATGAAAAAAGCTGGAAAAGAGCCTTTTCCTGTGATATATGTGGACGGCAAAAAGGATGATGTAAAATTTGAAGAAGCAGCCAAATCACAATTGAAAAAAATTCAGAAAATATGGGTTAGAGAGAATTATAAACAGCAGGACAAATTGAAAAAAGAGGAGGAAGATGCGGGAAGAAGAGAAAAGAATTTAGATGAAGCCAAAAAAATTGTTCTCGAAGAGGATAAAACTCTTCCTGAAGCTAAAAGAATTAAAATTTCGCAGGGTATGTCTTTCTAGTGTTTGACTTCTGGACGTTTAAAATGCTGTCATGTTACGAGGCTTTTTCCTAATGATAAATATATTGGGAAAATCCATATTCCAACAAGAAACATGATTTCATGAAATATCTGTTCAATGTCTACATTTTATTTATGATAATTGAATTTCGTACAGGTTATCACAGATTGCATCATCCTTTCGTCGATAGTGCAAATGAAAATTGTTAATTGAATCAATTTAATTAATTAAATGTTATCTCTCGATTTTAATGAAGCACAATGAAGAGAAACCATAAAATTTTGGAATTAATATTTCATTTTTTATGGTTGAGAAAACTATTTCTCATTCTCAAAATCAACTAAAGTATATCAGAAAGATAAATTGATCATTTGAAAACAATATAGAATGATTAAAAGTAGAATAACTGAATATTTCAAAATGAATTGGTTGGAATGCAAATGCCAATTTTCGATAATATTCTTGAATCTCCCAATTCAGGAAAGAACTTTAGAAACCAACGTATCAAAGTTTACGGTTGGGCACATCGTATAAGAAGACAAGGAAAAGGAATGATGTTCATCACCATTAGAGATGGAACTGGTTTTCTGCAATCTATTCTGACAGATAAGTTGACTCAAACTTACGATGCTTTAATACTCACCACAGAGTCGTCTATAGTTCTTTATGGTGTTCTTAAAGAGCTCCCTGAAGGCAAAAATGTAAGTTGGCTTTTTATTTTTAAAGAGCCTGCATATTTGAGTGATATGAAAAAATATATTTGAAATATATTCAAGGCTCCTGGGGGTCATGAATTAGTTGTTGATTACTGGCAACTCATTGGATTAGCTCCATCTGGTGGGGCTGATGGCATTTTGAACGAACATGCCTTACCTGACGTCCAAGCAGAAAATCGACACATAATGATCAGGGGAGAAAATACCGCGAAAGTTTTGAGAATACGTTCTGTGTTGCTTCAAAGCTTCAGGGAACATTACTTAGATAGAGGTTATGCTGAAATAACCCCACCCAACATCGTTCAAACTCAAGTAGAGGGAGGATCCACCCTTTTCAAATTAGATTACTTCGGGTATGAAAATATAAAAAACGGTACATTGTGAAATTTTCTACCTGATTCGTTCACAGAGAAGAAGCCTATCTCACGCAAAGCTCTCAACTTTACCTCGAAACCTGTCTGCCGTCCATGGGCGACGTTTTTTGTATTGCCGAGAGCTTCAGGGCTGAACAAAGCAGAACTAGACGGCATTTGGCTGAGTAAGCTATTTTTATTTAAGGGGGTTCAATTGTGACAGAGACTGATTTTCAGATACACCCACGTTGAAGCAGAGTGCCCCTTCATCACTTTCGATGATCTGTTGGATCGTTTGGAAGATTTAATTTGTGACGTAGTCGACAGAGTCTTGAAATCGCCATACGCCGATATCGTTCACGAACTAAACCCAGATTTCAAAATGCCTGAACGTCCTTTCATGAGGATGAATTATGCGGACGCTATCGAGTATCTCAAGAAGAACAACATAACGAAACCGGATGGCACTTTTTACGAGTTTGGAGAAGTGAGATTTTGTAACTTTTTTTTTGTTTGATAATGTTGAGTCTTTGTAGGATATACCGGAAATGCCTGAGAGGAAGATGACGGATCAAATCAACAAGCCGATCATGTTGTGCCGTTTTCCAGCAAACATCAAATCGTTCTACATGAGCAAATGTCCTGAAGATAGAAGGTTGACGGAGAGTGTTGACGTTCTTCTTCCCAATGTTGGAGAAATTGTTGGAGGTTCTATGAGGATTTACGACTTGGAGGAGCTCTTAGAAGGGTAAATATGTTCGAAATAAACCAAATATTGTGCTGAAATTGTTTATTAAAGATACAAGCATGAAGGAATCGACCCAGCTCCCTATTATTGGTACACCGATCAAAGGAAGTATGGAACCTGCCCTCACGGTGGTTATGGTTTAGGATTGGAACGTTTTGTATGTTGGCTGCTGAATAGGTATCACATCCGAGAAGTTTGTCTGTATCCACGTTATTTACATCATTGTAAGCCTTGAAATGTCTTCTGAACTTATCCAGTTTCATGCATTTAACTGTGAAATAAAGAGCTTTTGAAGAAATGTAGATTTTTTATTTTCAACCCAAGTTCACACCAATATTGTTCACAGAAATGATAGAATACAAGAAGAAAATGGAATTCAAAATACATAAAGTAGAATAGACTACACTAAATCGCAGTTGATCTGATAAAAAGTATCAAGTTTACTTCAGCTCAGTTGGAACATTTCAAAATTTCAACGAAACTATGTTGAGGACGACGTTACGCCGGCACTGTTTCGATAGAAAATATCATTCAGAACAAAATGAAATTAGTCCCATCATAGGAGTAATCAGTATAAAACATAAACATTGTTCAAGTCACCAAAAATTTTGAGCTTCTGATCCCAAAATACCCTCCTGTATCGGCTGCCACTGAATTCTGATTGTTGGATTTGATGAAAAGAAACATGGAGAATGATATAAAAGTGTTTCCAGTAACGCACATGTCTGCGACAATTTTTTACTTCACCATCTTCTAATTATTCCTATCATTGTTCAAGTCACCAATAATTTTGAGCTTCTGATCCCAAAATACCCTTCCGTATGGGCTGCCACTGAATTCTGCTGGTTGAATATGATGTAAAGAAACATGAGGAATGAAATAAAAGTATTTCGAGTAACGCACATGTCGACGACTATTTTTAACTTCGCCATCTTCTAATTATTCCCATCATTTTTCAGGTCATCAATAATTTTAAGCTTCTGATTCCCCGATATCTTTCTGTAAGGGCTGTCACTGAATTCTGATGGTTGTATATGATGAAAAGAAACATGGAGAATGATATAAAAGTATTTTCAATAACGCACATGTCGGCGACAATTTTTTACTTCACCATCTTCTAATTATTCCTATCATTGTTCAAGTCACCAATAATTTTGAGCTTCTGATCCCAAAATACCCTTCCGTATGGGCTGCCACTGAATTCTGCTGGTTGAATATGATGTAAAGAAACATGAGGAATGAAATAAAAGTATTTCGAGTAACGCACATGTCGACGACTATTTTTAACTTCGCCATCTTCTAATTATTCCCATCATTTTTCAGGTCATCAATAATTTTAAGCTTCTGATTCCCCGATATCTTTCCGTAAGGGCTGTCACTGAATTCTGATGGTTGTATATGATGAAAAGAAACATGGAGAATGATATAAAAGTATTTTCAATAACGCACATGTCGGTGACAATTTTTTACTTCACCATCTTCTAATTATTCCTATTGTTGTTCAAGTCACCAATAATTTTGAGCTTCTGATCCCAAAATACCCTTCCGTATGGACTGCCATTGAATTCTGCTGGTTGAATATGATGTAAAGAAACATGAGGAATGAAATAAAAGCATTTCGAGTAACGCACATGTCGACGGTTATTTTTTAACTTCACCAACTGGTAATTATTCCCATCATTATACGAGTCAGCAATAATTTTCAGCTTCTGATCCCCCAATACCCTTTCGTGTGGACTGTCACTGAATTCTGATGGTTGTATATGATGCAGAAAAACATGAGGAATGAAATAAAAGTATTTTCAGTAACGCACATGTCGGCGACAATTTTTTACCTCGCCATATTGTAATTATTCTTATCATTGTTCGGGTTAACAGAAATTTTGAGCTTCTGATCGCCCAATAACCCTCTGTACGGGTTGCCACTGAATTCTGATGGTTTGGTATGATGTAAAGAAACATGAAGAATGAAATAAAAGTATTCCCAATATTTCACATGTCGGCGATAATTTTTTACTTCGCCATCTTCTTATTATTCCCATCATTGTTCTAGTCAGCAATAATTTTCAGCTTCTGATCCCCCAATACCCTTTCGTGTGGACTGCCACTGAATTCTGATGGTTGTATATGATGCAGAAAAACATGAGGAATGAAATAAAAGTATTTTCAGTAACGCACATGTCGGCGACAATTTTTTACCTCGCCATATTGTAATTATTCTTATCATTGTTCGAGTTAACAGAAATTTTGAGCTTCTGATCGCCCAATAACCCTCTGTACAGGTTGCCACTGAATTCTGATGGTTGGGTATGATGTAAAGAAACATGAAGAATGAAATAAAAGTATTCCCAATATTTCACATGTCGGCGATAATTTTTTACTTAGCCATCTTATAATTGTTCCCATCATTGTTCAAGTCACCAATAATTTTGAGCTTTTGATACCCCAATAACCCTCCGTAGGGGCTGACACTGATTTCTGATGTTTGAATTGATGTAAAGAATTATGAAGAATGAAATAAAAGCATTTCCTGTGATGCACAAGTCGGCGACAATTTTCTAATTCGCTATTACGAAAGATTGTTTTATTCAGGTGATTCATCGTGGAACGTTTTATTTTAACAAGTTCTTTTCCATTTGAACACTATTGAGAATATGGAAGGTTATTAATCTAGAAAAAGGATCATTACAACATTAAATTTAAAAATTAAATTCTTTATTTCTCTATAATATGTACAATGGAAAACAAAGAATATATTATGTATAGTATAAAAATATCATAAAAACAAATCGGAATATTTCTCATGAATCAAAGATCACTTAAGAAACTAACAATGGCACGTTCATAAACTTCATTTTACAAAAACTTTGTACTAAAGTACCTCGAGTGTCATCGATAACCTCATCCTTCCTGATGAGTGTTCAGTCTGTGAAACATTAATTCAACAAAGTCAAAATTCACTTTGCACTGGGGCTCGAATTCTTTATGGGCGGACATTGGGAAGAGGACAACCTTGCGTTGAGCGCCATCCTATCAATCGCCTCCACCGCCTTAGTTTCGTCCAAGTCCTCCAGAAATCCTCGAATTTCTTTAATTGTCGCAACTTGAGTCTGAAGAATCAATGATTTAATTCAACTTCAACAAACCCATATAAAAATTGCACTTACCGCTATTGAGAGAATTCTTTTTCCAGGGCTCTTTTCGGCCACTGTTTCCATTCTTAACAAGTATTCAATGTCCAATAACCTCGCTAAATCTTCCCATTTTCCTGATGAATCTATCAGCTCCGATATTTCAGTCAGACAGTCTTCCGTGAAATGATCCATGCTTTGCAAGATATTCTGCTCGTCGTCCACCAAAGGCAACGGCTCTGCCTTAACCTCTTCCTCCTGAAAGAACAAATGAAAAAAGTAACACTCTCCTGGATTAGTCTTTTATTATAACTCACGAAGATTTCCATCTCGTTTTCAGAATCCTCATCTTCCGGCTCGTCTTTGATGTCGATCTCACTGGTGCTTGATAAACTGTGTTCAGACTGAAAGAAAATTAAATTGGATTTAAAACAAGAAGGTACTCCCAGGGTACTTTCACTGGTTCCCAAAATAGAGTAAGATCCCAGAGCAATCAGACATAACTTATTTTCACACGGATGAAACCTGAAGTTTTCAGTAGCGTCTCGTGTGCCTTGGATACCTATGCACTTTGTGGAACTTGCCGAGTGACACCTGGGCAGGTACCAGGTGAGAAAAATAAGAATTATTTTACTTAAATTCACATGGCTGATTTTTATATATGTCATGTAGAATATTATTTTAAAGTAATATCATAAGTGTCAGACACTTTTGATGGACCAGAGCTTTTGTCAGACGCTTTTAAGCTACCCAAAAAATAAATGAACTTTACTTATTTTTACATGTCTGATTTTTTAATATGTTATTGAAGTATTTATTCAAAAGTTATATTCAACCAGTCAGACAAATTAGAGTGACCAAACATCGCCTAAGACAAAAATTATTCGGCCAGAAGTATGAGGGCGAGAGCACTATGCATATGCGCTTCAGAGTGAGTGAGACGTCCATAATAACTCTGTTCCCCTTCTTAAACTCACCATCTGTTTCAATCTACATTCTACTGTGTATGTGCTGTTTGCGTGTAATATTATATAACTTATAATATAAATATACAGTATGGTGCAAATGAAAGGAATAAATTCGTTATTTCGTTTACAACCGCCGAATTTATGGAAAAATCCCGTAACACGTCGATTTTTATTTCAAAACAGGCTATTCGTAAGGATACCTTTTTATTTTTGACGTCATCTATGTGAGCGTGATGACGTCATCGCTCAAATTTTTAAATGGAAATGTGGGTGTTGTGATACATTATTTGAAAGGTATTTTAAATACCTATCAATAATTTGCAGTAATTGATTTTTGTATTTGTTTAAGAAATTAATAAAAGTCTATTACTACAACGAATATTTAATATGTATTACTCATTAAATACAACGAAACCTAAATTGAGTGCTTAAATTGTTTACCTTCAGCTAAAATACAATGACGGCCTTCACAAAATTTATTTTTGTGTGTCAATAAATACATCATACCAATACTTAATACATTTTATTAAGGCGAACCTGTTGAAATTTCATCAATAATATTTGTGACAATAAGCAAATCAATTACTGTACATATTGGTATGGCTGAATAGGTATTTAAAAAACCTTTCAAATAATGTATCACAACACCTAAATTTCCATTTAAAAATTTTAGCGATGACGTCATCACGCTCACATAGATGACGTCAAAAATAAAAAGGTATCCTTACGAATAGCCTGTTTTAAAATAAAAATCGACGTGTTTCGGGATTTTTCCTTAAATTCGGCGATTTACAAATTAACGAATTTATTCCTTTCATTTGCACCTTCTGTATATTTATATTATAAGTTATATAATAATACACGCAAACAGCACATACGCAGTAAATTGAAACAGATGGTGAGTTTAAGAAGGGGAACAGAGTTATTATGGACGTCTCACTCACTCTGAAGCGCATGCATAGTGCTTCTGGCCGAATAATTTTTGTCTTAGGGGATGTTTGGTCACTCTAATTTGTCTGACTGATTGAATATAACTTTTAAATAAATACTTCAATAACATATTAAAAAAATCAGACATGTAAAAATAAGTAAAGTTAATTTATTTTTTGGGAAGCTTAAAAGCGTCTGACAAAAGCTCTGGTCCATCAAAAGTGTCTGACACTTATGACATTACTTTAAAATAATATTCTACATGACATATATAAAAATCAGCCATGTGAATTTAAGTAAAATAATTCTTATTTTTAGTTACCTTTCTCACCTGGTACCTGCCCAGGTGTCACTCGGCAAGTTCCACAAAGCGCGTAGGTATTCAAGACACACGTGAAGCTACTGAAAACTTCAGGTTTCATCCGTGTGAAAATAAGTTATGTCTGATTGCTCTGGTATCTTGGACAAAAACTCACCATATACTTCTTAATCAAACTAACGGCAACTTCCGGATAGTCCTTCTGATTGATAACTTGTATGCAGTCGACTCCATTAAAGTCCTTTCGCGTAGGATCAGCCTTAGTTTCATACAAGAAGAATCGAATCATTTCGACGTCTCTGTTTTCAACCGCGAACCTCAAAGGAGTGAACCCGTTCTTGGGATGCTCGTAATTTACGTCCGCACCATCACGACATAACACTTCGACTGCTTTGAAGTTTCCCCTCTTCACGGCTCTGAGCAGAGGAGTGTTGCCATCTAAAAAAACGTTTCCGTGAACTATGCACTTCAAAAGGGCCTCCCACCCCGAAAAACTTGATTATTTAATAATTAGTTAAGCTGCAAAGGAGTCTGTTACAATAGACCTTTCCAGAATACGTAGAACAAAGATGAAAGATGTGAACTAAACCAGAATGAGAGAGAAACAGGTATATTTTATGCGCAACTTGTGGGCAGTTCTAAAAGATGCGCAAACCTTAGTGCGAGAGAGAAAAGAAAGAGAGAGAGGGAAGCAATGAAATGATATCCTACTGGTTTTATCGTACCGTGACCGTCACTTATGAACACAACATTGTTGAGGCATACTAAAATTTTGATTTTCGATAAACAATCAAACAAATAAGATCCACATCCAAAAAGTCGACTGCGTAAAATAATAATATCATCTGTCAATTGTCAACGATTTAAGGAGGCAAATTTTGACGACCAATAATATTCATTCTTAGCCCACAAGTGACGCGCGCAACTTTCACGTGCACAGGTAATTCTGGAAAGGTCTATTGGCGCCCGAGCAGGTAGAAATCGTGAAATGCACCCACTCACTTTTATTTTTATAGTCGATGCATTTATCCGCATTCACCCCTTTCATAAGGCACTCGGTCATATTTCCGGTGCGATCTTCGGACGCTAGGTGTACAGGGGTGTTCAAGTTATTGTCTGTAACGGAAACGTCAGCCTGGCACGTCGTGACGAGTACCTTGGCCAGCTCGACATCTCCGCACACGACGGCGATGTGCAAGGCTGTGCTCCCCCCGGATTTGGCGGGTATATTCACGATATCCAACTGTTGGTACTGCACCATGATGTTTATGAAGAACTCTATGGCCCTTATTTCACCGATCATGGCCGCCATGTGGAATGCGCTGCAAAAGAAGTTCATTTCTACAAACCTTGATTCGTTTTGGAGGATGAATGGGTGGGATGTCATTCCTGGAGGTCTGGATGGGTATTCTGTGTTTTACGTGTAGTAAATGAGATACAAGAGCTCTCTTGGAGAGAAAAATGGACTGCTGTACAAATTCTTATCACCAAATAATAAAACGGATGTATGGAATAAAAAATAATACCACAAAGTAAACACCGTGAGAATGGTACTTACGGTTGTTCTGATTAAAAGGGATGCATCTGCTGGCTGACTGGTTTCGTGCATTTTTAGGTGCCGACGAGGGTATAAGTCTGAGTTAGCGTTGCAAACTTAGCGTAAGAGCGTTGCGACTAATGGCAGAGAACTCAATGAACTGACCAGGTATAAGAGAATGTTTTTGGGGTTCTAGGTGAACCACGGAAAAGATTGGTCAAGTCATAGATCTGTTCTTTTTTTCGCAGTAAGAATCTTTGTGGTTAATAAATTAAAAAGTATGAATTTTGAACATGCAGAAAGTCGAATTTTTATGGCAGAAGGATTAGAAATCAAACATGCGTAAATAGTGAAGTTTGACAGAAAATCGATCAAGATGGCTATAATAATGGCTGATATCGAAGATAAACTCACTTGTAATCACCAGGAATGTTCAGCATGTATTGCCTGATGTCTCTCATTATTTCCTCCTTGTTAGTTGGTTTAGTTCGGAGATATGCTGTTATTTCTTGTCTGCATCTCACCACTTTCTTCTTGTAAGTGCTGTTTTGCTCATTGCTCGTGGAAAGTCTTCGGAAAATTCAATTTAAGATAGAGTAAACATTTTTTCACATGAAGAAATCAAAACGATATCACAACAAAACTTGAAAATCGAGCACAAATTACCATTTGTGAATCAAGAAATGACACACTGAATTAATTTTTTTTACTCTCTTAATTATAATAGTATATAACATTACTAGCAAGGTAAGAGGGTTTTTACTGGCGAATGGAGGTTGGAGGATATAACTGACGAGCCGCAGGCGAGTCAGTTACCCCCTTGAGCCAGTAAAACCCGTTACCTTGCGTGTATTGTTTTATATTTTATTTGTTTCTCATTTGTAGAAAGGTTAGATAAATTCCAAAAAATCTCAACAATTTGTCGCAAATGTCGTAAGCTATGGAAGCGTTGCCATGAACATGTCTGTTTATTTTTCTTTACATTTGTTTTGGCGAAAGCGAAAATGAATGTACCAAAAGAAATTATTGAGGCAGCCAGCAGTGTAGCTTCAAGTTTATTACCTGCAAAATCAGCTTCAAGGTACGAGCGAGAATACGACGACTTCAAAAAGTGGCAAAACAAAAATAGTGTGATTGGGGTAACTGAAGATGTTTTGTTGGTTTACTTGAATGAAATATCAGCTAGATTCAACCCTAATACTTTATGGGCAAAATGGTCTATGCTGAAAAGCTGCTTGGCAATGAAATAAAATGCCCCTGTTCGCAGGTTTGTTTTCCTTAAAAAATTTATTGAAAAATATGACGTTTAGTTGTCATTTGCAGATTTCAAAAGGTAATATCGTTTCTGAAACGAAAAAATGAGCGTTATACGCCAAAAAGGGCCAAGGTATTAAGTAAAGAAGAGGCTGAACAATTTCTTTTACATGCTCCTGATGACCAGTGGTTGCTGGCGAAAATTGTAACAATATTTGGGATTTTTGGATGTTGTCGATGTGACGAAATTCTCTCCTTAAACATGAATGATGTAGAAGATATGGCAAAATACGTTATTGTGACATTGCGGCAAACAAAAAATTTAACAACAAGAAGATTCACCATAACCGATGATGGCTGCAGCTTCAAGCCCTGCATGTTATACAGAAAATATGTGAATCTTCGGCCTCCTGGAACAGAAAGCCTAAGATTTTTTTTGACATACCGACATGGAAAGTGCATTTCCCTTAATGCTGGCCAGCACATTATTGGTGGTGTCCCAAAGCAAATAGCGAAATATTTAGGTTTAAAAGACCCAGAGTTATACACCGGCCACTCTTTTCGCAGAACTGGAGCCATTATGGTTGCGGATTCGGGTGGAGATATTTTAGCACTAAAGGCTTGTTCGGACTAGGCCAGTAGATTAGTCGAGTAGCGAGTGATTTAGTTACTTGCCGTGTGCGAACGCCAACAATCGAGTCGAATGGATTAGTCAGTGGGCGAGTCGAGTCGATCCATTCCATTCTATTTTCTCGGGCGAGTAGCTTCCCCCACCACGCGCCACTTGCCACTGGACCGCCAGTAGACAGTAGTCCGAACATTTCATGATAGTCGAGTGTATTAGTACTGACAGAACCGTACTGTCACAGGCGAAAGGAAAAGATACCGTCCGTCGTTTTTCAAATATGTTTCGTGGGAGCAAATATATCACATATAGATTTGTTCAAAAATATTTGGATCACGAATGTTTATGGAACATTAAGTCGAAAGACTACAAAAATAAAATGATGAGGAAATCCGCATTAGAGGAAATAGAATCAGAAATGCATTTACCCGCTTTAGGAGAAAAAGAAATAAAAACGAAAATTAAAAATATCAGGTTTGTATATTCTTCACGTCTATAAAGTTTTATTAACAGAAAATTTACACAACTTTCTGACTCTCAAAGTATCGAGGTATTCTTTGGGATCTTCTAATGCCAATTCCTTCAGAAGACAATTCGTAGCTCCTAGTTCGTATCTATTGATCCATTTCCGCAGCCAAAGCTGCTTTTTACGTATCTCACATATTTCCTCATCCACCTCTTCTAAAATAGCCATTACGATGAGGTTAACCAGTTTGTTTACTTTATTGTGTTGCATGCTGTTCGTTCTTCGAAACATCACTCACTTCTCATTTCACTTGTGAACTCGACTTGACCAAAGTGCGAACGATTTCCTGACAGTTGTGTGACAGTAGTGAGTAGATTAGCTACTCTCTACTCTCCACTCGACTAAAATACTGGCCTAGTCCGAACAAGCCTTAAAGCGTGCAGGAGGTTGGAAGAGCACCGACATTGCGATGAGTTATGTCGATGATTCGGTCAACAAAAAAATCGAAATGTCTAGCAAATTATTTGGTAGTAAGGAGAGTACAAATGATCTGCAGTCCTCGAGTTCAGCAGTTTCTGAGTCAACAGATGGTTCATCATCATCAGTATCAACTCTTTCATCATCAAAAATCTGTGCTACTGGAAATAACAATTGTACCATGATTTTCAACATATATGACGATAAAACAAAATTTTCTAATGTGAATAATACTACTAACTTGTAAAAATGTTGCAAGTTAACTGTCAGTTTTACAAGTTAGTGACTTGATAAAATAAACTTTCTTGATTAATATTGTGTTTTTGGAAACTGACGTTTACAAATGAGAAACAAATAAAAGTATAAACAGCATTCAACATTCAGATTTCGTGTTGATATCGCCATTTCAATCTGAGACTGCATTGAAAGGGTTTTTACTTACAAACTGTTACGTTTGGAGGTCCTGTTTGCTGAAAATAAAGAAAAAAGGTTATGTTTCATCCACCTTAAACCGCATTCAGGGCCGGTATTATAAGGAAGAACCCACGGTTTAACCGTTCCCAACTACCAGATTCCGTATTTTTAGTGGGGAAATTGGTTGTTCGGTTTCCTTTTATAATACCGGCCCTCAATCTAGATCGATTCCCCGATATTGCGGTCTACATTCCTCACCTCCGCAGTCCACGCTGATCAAATTGGAAAAACTGTCGCTGTTCGACAACAGGGCGCTCTCATACGCGCTCTTGTTCTCCTCGAACATCTGCTTGAACTCCTTCGAATTGATGTTCATCAGCAACTTGTCCAGTTCCGAACTGTCGATCTCGTCGATGTTCATGTCGTTGAGATTGTCGCTCAGATTTTGGACGGGACGGGGTATCACCGCACTCTCCACGCTGCCCGAAGTGTCGTATTCGGAACTGTCAAAGTCGTTCGGTCGCGCCCTCTTCGATCCGGGCTTGCAGTAATTGGACGAGGGAGTGTAAGTGAATTCTTTGGGTTCGCTCTTGGCGCCGTCAGAGGGCCTTACCAATTCCATGAAAACGTTGACTGGCCTGCTTATGTTTCCGTCCCTGTACTGAGGGGTTCTTAAAGGGGAAATATCGATATTTTTGTTAATTTTCACCAGAATAGCAATTTTGGGGGTACTGAATTGTTCCCAATGAGGAACTTGTTTATGAAAATGAATGAAAGTGAAATTTAAAACCTTCCCTGAGGTCCTCTTTCTAATGTTTTGTGCAGAACTTACGTATTATGTGAAAAAAAACGCAACAAAGTCAAAACCATTAGATTATTCACAGACATGACCTGCAATTTCATTTATTAAATATGTTAAAAACTTTTTTATATTTTGGAGTACTATTAACTAGGATCATAGAATAATTGGAGAGAAGGCTCCCCTACGAAAATGAACTGCCAAAAACGTCCGAACTTGTCAGTTCGCCGCAAGGTCACGAGATGGCGACAACGTCGTTTCTTCCTACAACATGGCTATCCTTAATAAAATTATCTTTAATGGTTATTAGTTGTTATTACTTATTAGGTCCCATTTATTACTATATCATAATATATATTCTTTTGAAAGAAAGCAATACATACTTTTTTTCGTAAATCCCACAATATAATGCATATAGCACGTGTAAAGAAATGGCTACAAGGATCAGATTGAATATAGGAAGAAAAATCTGTTTCCCGCTCCGAATCTAAGTGTTAGCAGAGGGAATGTAAACGGGGTACCATACAATTCTGCGTATAATACACGAGAACAGATAAAACCTCAGTCTTCCCGTATAATGATGATAATACCTACCTGAATGTTCGCTTTTTCCGATAAGGATATTGTTTTGACAAATTTTTTACCGATCACAGACTTCCCATAAAATTGCGCATAAAAAGTTGATTAGAATAAAGCGATTTTATGTCATCAATATTGTCTATGTTATGATTTATGGCCATTTTGAATTGAAAAGAAGCACAAATGTATCAATAACAATGACAGCCACATTATATTCTTTGCAATTGTAGCGCCACAGAACAAAATATCTGACATGTTACTGAATAAAGGATCTCAGCGTTATCTATCGGGCGTCACACGAAACTCTAACCTCCGCCGTTATTGGCAGTTCAAAATGATCTGTCGAGCGTATGAAGCCTTCCCTCCAGTTATTCTATGCTCCTAGCTATTAATGACAGCTAGTGACATTTCTACCATATCCATGGATGTCCAAAGTCTCAAAAACAAATCGTCCACACAGGGGAACCCCTTTATCAAATTTCTTACCTTAGGACTATCGCATATTGATGATGCACATCCAAGTCATTGAATTTACCATACTCCTCCCATATTGTGTCATCTCGTTCATTCAACTCGAAGAATCGTACTTTTATGTTTTCTACAGGGACATAAATTAATTTTAGATTCAAACCGAATTTTTGAGTCACTACGATAATATTGATTAAGCAAAACTTTTTTGTGTCGAAATAAAGTTTTTTAATCAGTGTAAGAAATTTAAAAAAAAATACACTGCGCAAAAAAATCAACGCACATTCTGAAAATCTCAATTTTAATGAAAGTTAACTCTACATTGACTTTCTCACTTATTTTTTATGTTCTCTCGGGAAGGTTTTGAACGAAACAAGACACATTAAATGGAAGAAAATTCAGGATTTCACCGAATCTCACGTGAAAGAAGAGAAATGAACAATTTTCAAAATACTGAAATGCTGATAAGTGATTTAATACTTGGTATTTCCACCCCTTGCGTTAATTACAGCTCGGCAACGATGGTTCATACTCAAAATGAGTGATCTTAAAATGTTCTGATCTAATCCTTCCCAGATTTCTCCAAGTTGGATTCCTAAGTCATTAAGAGTAGCTGGATGATTTTCTGAACTTCTCAGCCTTCTATTGAGGTTGTCCCAAACCTGCTCAATCGGATTGAGATCTGGACTTCTTGCTGGCCATTCCATTCGAGAGACTTCAACCTCTTCAAGGTACTCCTGAACAATGCGCGCACGATGGGGTCTGGCATTATCGTCCATAAAAATGAAATTTTCACCAATGTATGGGGCAAATGGCACTACATGCTCTTCAATAATGTTCCTTACATACTTATCAGCATTCATAGCTCCATTATCAACGACCACTAGGTCTGTGCGAGCAGTCAAAGATATTCCACCCCATACCATAATCGATCCTCCCCCGAAACCAGTAGTATTCAGGAAATTGCACTGAGCATATCTTTCATGTGGACGTCTGTATACAAGGGAACGTCGATCACAATGGTAGAGGCAGAATCTAGACTCATCTGTGAAGAGAACTCTTTCCCAATCGGCCTCTTCCCAATGGATATGCTCTCTCGCAATATCCAAACGCGCCCTTCGATGGGCTGGGGTAAGAGCTGGGCCTCTTGCCGCGACACGGGACCTTAAATCATATTCTCTGAGGCGATTTCTGATTGTCTGAGTGCTAATTTGCACCTCAAGAGTTTGCTCAAGCTGATTTTGAAGGAGGCGAGCGGTTGCAAACCGTTGTCTCAACGAAGAAACTCTCAAATAACGTTCTTGAATGGCAGTTGTTACCCGTGGTCCACACCTGTCTCCCTGAATCGCTGCAACATTCTGGACACACTTGTATGGGAAACTCCAAACCTTTCTGCAATTCTTGTGTATGTCCACCCTTCTTCTCGCAAAACTAGCGCTTGGGCACATTCCTCTTGGGTCAAATTGCGTGTTTCGCGTTGCATAGCGATCGGGTGTAGAAAATCAAACGAAAGAAAAACTATTGATCACTAGAATTGATCGAGAACAACTGATTTTAGAATGGAGCCAATACATTCAAAATCTGATAATATCATCTTTTTTATTCCTGCTGGGAGAAAACATCTGTATTGAAGAAAAACGTTGAAAGTGGATAACATATGCATGCATAATTCTGATAAAAATAATTATCATTGAGAACACCTTCAGTTGTAGAATCAATTTGAGATTTCCATAATGTGCGTTAATTTTTTTGCGCAGTGTATCAGACCATTTTTACACAGTATTTTTAATATTAAATGATAGCATTTTTTTAGTTCAGTATGTGCCGGAAAAGCCTCGGATTTTGAACAACCCTGTATGATAAGAGACGTATTTCATTATACGTAAATTATATAAGGGATTTAGGTAAATCCTACCTGAAATTAGAGCATTCTAAGATTCACAGTACCGAAAAAATGAATATTTAATATAATTGAATCTGTTTGGCACAAAAAAAAAGTACTAAATCAATCAATTACTCGAAAACAGACAGAGATAGTGATCAGGAAGTGGATACAGAAATAATCAGAAGGTTACGACGAATGGAATAAAGCAACAATATACAAGGTGTTCCGTTTGAATTATCAAAGTTGTCAGTACCGCAGAAAACATTCTAGGTCGATAGAGCAGTGGTCCCTTCCCCAGATATGAAATTTTCAATGAATCTGTAATATATTTAGGACTGGTACTTACTTTTTGTAACTCTTTCTACGAGTAGAAATACTTCTCGCCCACCTTTTGCGGGACTGGTGCAATGATCCATGCGGACAATTTTCAATTCTCCGGTCAAAGCGCTCTCTGCGTAAGAACAAACGAAATATCAGACAACAATCAGGAGAAATATTCGGTTCGACAAAAAGTAACCTAGGTGATGAGACTAAAATTTCTGTTTCTTCTACCGCCCAACGCAAAACTCCGAAAAATATGGTTACTTTTAGATCGAACCAAGCGTTAAGTGGCTTGCTACTCAAGTTTCGAGATGGACAAATAAGAAAAAACGTTCGAAATGTGAATTCTGACGCTCTCAATTGGATTTGGAAAACCAATAGAATACGTTGGCTATAGAAATTAGAAGGTGCTTCATGCGAAGCGAGTTGATTTTAAAATGTCAACGCTAAAGGACCCCGCACTTTTTCTATGGCAAATGGCGTTCCGTCAAATTTTCTAAAATGTTGGTATAATGTAGTACTCGACCTACTGATCAAAAGTGTCCATGGCCCTAACTCAATCCTATGACTAGTTTTCGAGATACAGGGCGTTGAAGTTGAGAATTACCCACTTTTACTACGCCCGTATCTCGGAACAGAATCGAATGAACTTCAATTTTTCTCAAGAAACATTTAATTGCATCCCCATGGAGCAACCATATAGAGGAATATGACCGAAAATCGTTACGAATACAGGGTCATCCATAATTGAATGCATGGCCGATTTTGAAAGTATAAAATATGTCAGTTTCAAAG
Source organism: Adalia decempunctata (assembly GCA_951802165.1). Classification (NCBI taxonomy): domain Eukaryota; kingdom Metazoa; phylum Arthropoda; class Insecta; order Coleoptera; family Coccinellidae; genus Adalia; species Adalia decempunctata. Next base: position 4,698,047 of record OX637701.1, read on the forward strand.
CGAGAACGTTCACAAAATGAACTATTACACTAGATATATTGTTGTTACATCGAAAACGTCTGAAATACCCAAAATTTATACTGGGTGATCCATTATTATAGAAACTATTCTCAAGGAGGGTTAAATGGACACCCTGTATTTATGGGTTGATTCAAGGTGTTTGTTTAAGTTTTTTAGAACATATCATCATGGACTTCAAAGAATACAGGGTGATTCGATCATGAAATGAACTTTGAATCTCACGAAAATACCCAAAAACCACCTTTTTTTTTCATCACCCTGTATTTCAAGATTAACTCCGACGAGGTAGGAGCTTTCTTTCACCACTGTACTTGATATAAAAACATCAATACGGCCGAGAGTTTTCATCCACTTCCTATGACCAGATTTTTTTTTATGTAATATGAAAATTATTTATTTATGTTATTCTATTCTTATTCCAGCATAACAAAAAATCTGGTCATAGGAAGTGGATAAAAACTCTCAGCCGTATTGATGTTTTTATATCAAGTACAGTGGTGAAAGAAAGCTCCTACCTCGTCGGAGTTAATCTTGAAATACAGGGTGATGAAAAAAAAAGGTGGCTTTTGAGTATTTTCGTGAGATTCAAAGTTCATTTCATGATTGAATCACCCTGTATTCTTTGAAGTCCATGATGATATGTTCTAAAAAAATTAAACAAACACCTTGAATCAACCCATCAATACAGGGTGTCCATTTAACCCTCCTTGAGAATAGTTTCTATAATAATAGATCACCCAGTATAAATTTTGGGTATTTCAGACGTTTTCGATGTAACAACAATATATCTAGTGTAATAGTTCATTTTGTGAACGTTCTCGCTCTGAAACTGACATATTTTATACTTTCAAAATCGGCCATGCATTCAATTATGGATGATCCTGTATTCGTAACGATTTTCGGTCATATTCCTCTATATGGTTGCTCCCTGGGGATGTAATGAAATGTTTCTTGAGAAAAATTGAAGTTCATTCGATTCTGTTCCGAGATACGGGCGTAGTAAAAGTGGGTAATTCTCAACTTCAACGCCCTGTATCTCGAAAACTAGTCATAGGATTGAGTTAGGGCCATGGACACTTTTGATCAGTAGGTCGAGTACTACATTATACCAAAATTTTAGAAAATTTGACGGAACGCCATTTGCCATAGAAAAAGTGCGGGGTCCTTTGACATAATAATGAAAAATGAGGATCATGTCACCACCAGGTGGCACCACCACAGCAAGACAATGCCATACCGGTTTCCGGCTTATTAGCCGACATCAGTGCCATATAGCCCTATATTTAGGTGGCAGTATAAATAGGGCTATTTGGGGCACATTTGACATGATATTCACACGTCGGCGTTGCCGAATCTCGAAACCTGAGCGGCAATCCTAGCATTACTTACTCAGATTGTTGATAGCATGCGAAAATACCGGAGGACAGATAGGATACCGAATATCATCGATCACATAGAAAGCGTCGAATCTGAGACAAACAACATTCAGATTAATAGATTTACTTTCAGCCTCAGCCAATCCCTTAATCTGAAAATTGAAAATTCGGGAATAGAAAAAATCAAACCTATGCAGATAGCTGCACTTTATCCAGTCGCACATATTCAGCAGTGGGAGATATCCGCATGAGGTTTGCCACTACGGGATGGGAGTTTTATAACGAAAAAAAAGTGGTTAGGACATACCGTCTAGGGCTAGTTGGACCTTTGGACGAACTAATAAAGCCCAACCAAAAGCCATGTTTTCAACTTAAGCACTGCTGCAAAACAAAATAAAACCTAAATATAAAAAACGAGTTTCATCAATTTCTCAATCAGCTGCGAACCTTTTTTTTATACTTTCACAAGCGCTTTTTAGAATGACGTAGAGAATCAAGCTCTCCTTCAAAACAGTATGCAAAAGTGGCTTTCATTTCTCTATATCATTCGTTACTGTTTATGAAATTTTAAACATTAAGCACATTTCGCAATTTTAAATGTTACACTCTGTATTTCAAAGAAAGTTATTAGTAACAAAATTCATACCATTCTATGAACTAGGGGGCTTTGGTAAATATCAAATTTGGAAGTGAGTCTATTGACATTATTTTTCTTTTTGAATAAAAAATAGTTTTTGAAGTATTATTTCAATTCACTTTCTTTAATACTGATGTTTTTAAAGTGTATTGTATTGTTCTGCTACTGGGTAGAACTCATCAAAATTAAGCATTTCCAAAATTGCATATTTGATGGGTTCAGACCAAATTTATTTTATTTCATACTGACCAATTTTTCTCTAAAAATGAAATTTGTATAAGTATATTTTGACGAAATAGTAAACATTACTAGCAAGGTAAGAGGGTTTTTACTGGCGAATGGAGGATATAATTGACGAGCCGCAGGCGAGTCAGTTACCTCCTTGAGCCAGTAAAACCCGTTACCTTGCGTGTATTGTTTTATATGTTATTTGTTTCTCATTTGTAAAAAGGTTAGATAAATTCCAAAAAAATCTCAATAATTTGTCGCAAATGTCGTAAGCTATGGAAGCGTTGCCATGAACATGTCTGTTTATTTTTCTTTACATTTGTTTTGGCGAAAGCGAAAATGAATGTACCAAAAGAAATTATTGAGGCAGCCAGCAGTATAGCTTCAAGTTTATTACCAGCAAAATCAGCTTCAAGGTACGAGCGAGAATACGACGACTTCAAAAAGTGGCAAAACAAAAATAGTGTGATTGGGGTAACTGAAGATGTTTTGTTGGTCTACTTGAATCAACTATCAACTAGATTCAGCCCTAATACTTTATGGGCAAAATGGTCTATGCTGAAAAGCTGCTTGGAAATGAAAGAAAATGCCCCTGTTCGCAGGTTTGTTTTCCTTAAAAAATTTATTGTAAAATATGACGTTTAGTTGTCATTTGCAGATTTCAAAAGGTAATAGCGTTTCTGAAACGAAAAAATAAAATGAGCGGTATACGCCAAAAAAGCCAAGGTATTAAGTAAAGAAGAGGCTGAACAATTTCTTTTACATGCTCCTGATGACCAGTGGTTGCTGGCGAAAATGGTAACAATATTTGGGATTTTTGGATGTTGTCGATGTGACGAAATTCTCTCCTTAAACATGAATGATGTAGAAGATATGGGAAAATACGTCATTGTGACATTGCGGCAAACAAAAAATTTAACAACAAGAAGATTCACCATAACCGTTGATGGCTGCTTCAAGCTTCAAGCCCTGCATGTTATACAGAAAATATGTAAATCTTCGGCCTCCTGGAACAGAAAGCCTAAGATTTTTTTTGACATACCGACATGGAAAGTGCATCTCCCTTAATGCTGGCCAGCACACTATTGGTGGTGTCCCAAAGCAAATAGCGAAATATTTAGGTTTAAAAGACCCAGAGTTATACACCGGCCACTCTTTTCGCAGAACTGGAGCCACTATGGTTGCGGATTCGGGTGGAGATATTTTAGCACCAAAGCGTGCAGGAGGGTGGAAGAGCACCGAAATTGCGATGAGTTATGTCGATGATTCGATCAACGAAAAAATCGAAATGTCTAGCAAATTATTTGGTAGTAAGGAGAGTACAAATGTTCTGCAGTCCTCGAGTTCAGCAGTTTCTGAGTCAACAGATGGTTCATCATCAGTATCAACTCTTTCATCATCAAAAGTCTGTGTTAATGGAAATAACAATTGTACCATGATTTTCAACATATATGACGATAAAACAAAATTTTCTAATGTGAAAAATACTACTAACTTGTAAAAATTTTGCAAGTTAACTGTCAGATTTACAAGTTAGTGACTTGGTAAAATAAACTTTCTTGATTACTATTATGTTTTTGGAAACTGACGTTTACAAATGAGAAACAAATAAAAATATTATCAGACATAGTTATAAAATTCGATGAAAATCCGAGTTATTTTGTCGGCGCGTGTATTCAACTTAATGTCCATGACATTGAAAATAATCTGAATAATTTTATTCACTTTCATTTATCGTGAACTCTGCGTACTGTTGTTTCGCACACTAACCATTTTATTCGTAACATAAACGAATATATCGACCCGAAAACTAAAAATATACAGCGAAAAGTTCTGTCACTAGCAATCGAAGAATACAAACATACTGGAACTAGGATTGATGGGCTGATCTTGAAACTGCATTGCTTCCCGTGTCGAAGTTTCAACGTATGGATATGCGCAAGTTAAGTTCGACTTAGTCATCAGCGATTCTCGGAAGTCGAATTCAAATATAACCTGATATCTATTATACAAAGTTGCAAATCGATAAGGAAAATTGTTTCATTAATTAATTTTTTTCATACGATTATCTAATCATATTGTTCCGTTTAAGCTTAAATGTGTTGTGATCCAAAGAGCCTGGGTCAGGAATTCTTACATAACTTTCTAATAATCCCTGACGATGATTTTGTTCGGTTCAGAAAGTTTGAGAAACTTTGCTTAGAAAAATATTAATCTATCACATGAAGATCTTTCAATTTGAACCAGCAAAATACGGTGGCTCGAGTTGATGCTTCATCAACAAAACTCAAGTGGCAATAATCCTAGAATGCCACCGAATCATCTTTTTCATTCAAAGGACCCCGCACTTTTTCTATGGCAAATGGCGTTCCGTCAAGTTTTCTAAAATTTTGGTATAATGTAGTACTCGACCTACTGATCAAAACTGTCCATGGCCCCAACTCAATCCTATGACTAGTTTTCGAGATACAGGGCGTTGAAGTTGAGAATTACCCACTTTCACTACGCCCGTATCTCGGAACAGAATCCAATAAACTTCAATTTTTCTCAAGAAACATTTCATTACATCCCCAGGGAGCAACCATATAGAGGAATATGACCGAAAATCGGTACGAATACAGGGTTTTCCATAATTGAATGCATGTCCGATTTTGAAAGTATAAAATATGTCAGTTTCAGAGCGATAACGTTCACAAAATGAACTATTACACTAGATATACATATTGTTGTTACATCAAGAACGTCTGAAATGCCCAGAATTTATACTGGGTGATCCATTATTATAGAAATTATTCTCAAGGAGGGTTAAATGGACATCCTGTATTTATGGGTTGATTCAAGGTGTTTGTTTGATTTTTTTGGAACATATCATCATGGACTTCAAAGAATACAGGGTGATTCAGTCATGAAATGAACTTTGAATCCAACGAAAATACCCAAAAACCACCTTTTTTTTCATCACCCTGTATTTCAAGATTAACACCAACGAGGTGGGAGTTTTCTTTCACCACTGTACTTGATATAAAAACATCAATACGGCTGAGAGTTTTTATCCACTTCCTATGACCAGATTTTTTGATATGCTGGAATAAGAATAGAATAAAATAAATAAATAATTTTCATATTACATAAAAAAAATCTGTTCATAGGAAGTGGATAAAAACTCTCAGCCGTATTGATGTTTTTATATCAAGTACAGTGGTGAAAGAAAACTCCCACCTCGTCGGAGTTAATCTTGAAATACAGGGTAATGAAAAAAAAAGGTGGTTTTTGGGTATTTTCGTGGGATTCAAAGTTCATTTCATGACTGAATCACCCTGTATGCTTTGAAGTTCATGATGATATGTTCTAAAAAAATTAAACAAACACCTTGAATCAACTCATAAATACAGGGTGTCCATTTTACCCTCCTTGAGAATAGTTTCTATAATAATGGATCACACAGTATGAATTCTGGGTATTTCAGACTTTTTCGATGTAACAACAACATATCTAGTGTAATAGTTCATTTTGTGAACGGTCTCGCTCTGAAACTGACATATTTTATACTTTCAAAATCGGGCATGCATTCAATTATGGATGACCCTGTATTCGTAACGATTTTCGGTCATATTCCTCTATATGGTTGCTCCTTGGGGATGTAATGAAATGTTTCTTGCGAAAAATTGAAGTTCATTCGATTCTGTTCCCAGATACGGGCGTAGTAAAAGTGGGTAATTCTCAACTTCAACGCCCTGTATCTCAAAAACTAGTCATAGGATTGAGCAATGGACACTTTTGATCAGTAGGTCGAGTACTACATTTTACCAAAATTTTAGAAAATTTGACGGAACGCCATTTGCCATAGAAAAAGTGCGGGGTCCTTTGTTGAAAACAATTTACAGCCTTTTTAAAAACTTAAACCTCTTCATTTTAAATTCAACGTTGATATAATTTGAAGAAAGACAATATAAAATGAAATTTTGTAAACAAAATTTTGTTATAACAGCTTTCACAATTTTCCAAATGGAAGGGCTGAACGAATTTTAGTCCAAAACCTTCTCTGAATAGTAATTTCAACTAGGTATCGAAATTTGGATCAGTTATTCAGACAACCTGACATACGAAAAAGTAATTCTTATTCAAGAAAACATGAAAATAACTCTAAAAAATCAATTATTCGAAAATAATAAACTTCCATTTCATTTATTAGAGTAGATTTCGAAAGGTCATTACTCCCTCAACAGTTTAACGAAAGAATTATTGGTGTTATGAAACTTGAGACGACTTTCCTATGTAGCATTTATGAAGAACACTTATCAATAAGAGGTCGCTTTTGTAAATATACATAAAACTATTCTCAAACGTTTATTCCAAGGTCAGAGCTTCAAAAACGAGATATGCACGGCCTGATTCATAAGTGACCGATAAAATAACGATTTATCAACAAAATTCTCAATTCGTGCTACTACAGAACCCTTTCGAGAACAACAATTCGCAATAACTGTTCTTCTTCTGAAGAATGCGTTCAGAAATTAAAGTTTCATGATATTTTATGATTAGAGAACCTACCCTTAGAGAACTGGTTATATTATAATGAATAGCAGAATATAAAGAAACGGTTGTTCATCATAAAATGTCTGCAAGTATTTTCACTGAAATTTAATCAATTTTTCACAAAAAATAGCGTACACTTTTATCGAGATAACAAAATGAATCATCGCAAAATTATAGCTCGCATTGTATTGTATAATGCGAATTACATCCGTGACTGCATGGACCATATAAAAAATTGAATTTCCCATATTCCGTACCTGCTTGATTAATGCAACAATAACAATTATACTCGAAAATATTTCAGAACATCCGTGTGGTCATACCCGTTTCAAAAGTACCCGATTTTGATCGATTGCAAGTGTTTAAAGCCTAACTCTTGTTTGCAATGTTGAAGGTCAGCAACACTTCAAATATTCTAGCGCGAACATGATAAATGACATAACAATGACGAATGCAACTCCTAAAATGAAGTTTTTCGTTCTGGATTAGAGAATCGTGCTCACAAAGTGTCAATTAACGCTTATCTACAAAATAGATGTTTTCAACAGATTGCAGGGCCTTGAATCCTAGCGAAATGAGCGAATTTAACACAAAAAGTATCATTGAATTCTTCAACAAATTACCAGATTATAGCTACCGATTAAGTACCTCTGAAGAATTCAGTCTATCTCTTTATTTTATCAGTTCACAAACTCCAATGATAGTGACTTCGTTTTTTATATTAGAAATGAAAAGATGCTAGTATATAGCTAGTAGATAGCTTAGTAATAGGTTCTTTCTGAATAATTATGTCAAATTTTATAAACATTAGCAATTTATGATTAAGAATGAATGACTTGTCATCCAATTCAATTTCCTGTTAAAAATTTCTGTTTGATACTACATTAACATTCCCTAATAATTTAATAACTACTTTCAAATTTTCCCCAAAATTATTCAAAACACAAAACAGCGCATGCGTGCGTTATTCAATTCAAAAAGTTCAGAATATTATTTCTGAAACATTTTCGACTTAAAATGAGCACATTCTCTTGAGAACTGCGTTATTACGTATTACATTTTTTCTTCATCGAATAAAATTCGCGAGAGGTTAGGCCCAAAGCCTATAAGTAACTGAAATATGAATAAATAAATGAAATAATTTAGTGTTCTAACTTACTGACCGATTCTGCTCAAAGGAATCAAAAAATTGCGTACAGAAACGATATTATCGTAAAATTATTTCTCGTTCTATCATTGAACTCCAAAACTGCACCAAAAATTTACGGAATCAGCGAATTCACAGCACGCTGTGACCTGTGGCGAAATGGCGAAGTAGAACTGTCAATTGTCAAAATAAATGACGTTATAATTACATACGGGGGTCAACCCAAACGAAACGTTTGTTTATACAGGTGTTGAGAGAAATATAATCTATACTTACAACTATAATTCATTACTGAAGATGCTATCTGCAATTCATTACTGAACTGTATATTTCGAGTTTGTAGAGCTATTTGACAAATTAAACCAACATAACAGTTTTTGGCGGGATGTCTGCTTTTCCGAGCTAATCTTCGAAAGGGCCAATCTTAAGTTCACGAGACTTTAACAGTTACAAAAAACACTCTTCGGGGAAAGTTTTAAACTTTAATTTGTTTCCCCACTTTATTGCGTTCAGCCGCCATCTTGAAAACGGTGGAACACCTTTTACACGTTTTATCTCGGGAATCAGTCGTCAGGAAAAGGTGTAAGGTTATTTTATTTACAAGTTTGAAAGCTGGAAATCAAAATTCTCGAACAAGGTTTTTGATTTCATTCTGTTGTGGCTGTTACGTTCAGCCGCCATCTTGAAAATGATTGAAAACAATAAAACAGCTGTATTTTCTGGTTTATTCAACTGTTCATGATGAAACAAACCCTAGTTTTAACATTGAAAATTGCGCTGCGATATATTGTACAAGAAAATTTCTGTTATACTCATTAATGTCCTACTGAAATGTGTACTGGATAAAGTTCTTTAACGCAATAAATATAAAAATATTAGATTCAATGGAAAACAAAGCAATAAATGAGAATATTCCACACCAAAATCTGCAGATGGATTACAAAATGAAAAATAAAAACTAAGAATATCTACTCAAAAGAGAAAAAGAATAAAAAAATTGAGAATTTGAACGAAAATATACATTTTAGACATGAAAATGGAGAAAAATGTGAAAACATTGAATTCAGTCTTTGGATTGAGAAATAAACAGTAAAAAACTCACCTCCATTTCTTCTTTTTTAGTCAAATTCTGTCTGTTTTGTCTGCTGACAAACTCCTTCATCAATGCCGTTTTTTTCTTAATTAGTTCAGGGACAAGATTTTTTTTTGCTGTATGTATAATGCCCATAGAAAAGAAACTGAAAGGAAATAAGGATTTCAGGCACCACAAAATCAAAGTTTTTAAGATGCATCCAAACAACATCAATCTGTCATTATCTAATCTACATTAATAATGTTAGATAATGAGAATGGAGATAAGCAAAATCGCCACTTTGAATTGATAACCAGTTCATAAATTCACACCAAGCAAATTAGGGATAATTTGACCAGATTTTCATGTAGATTCAGAGTAAAATTTTTTTGACTCACCTAGCTTCATATCCAGTGCTTTCATTCACAGTCAGCTCATGAGGATCATCAGCTTCTTCTTGCCCATGCCTTTTTTTCACCAATCGGTGAGCATGTGGCATAAAATCATTGCCATTATGACTCATTTGCCATATTGAACATCTAATGATCACTGATCCTTTATAATGGTGCAACTACAAGAAAATTCATGTTCGTAGTAGTAAATATTAAATTTCATATTATACAGGGTCGACCAAAAAAATTCTGAAACTCACTTTCACAGATGGATATGTCATTTTTCTGGTTTTATCAGACCTTTCTCCGTTTAAACATCCATGAGTGCCAGTCATTTCCGACCTATATCGAAATCTGAACTTATCCATAGGTTGTTCCGTGATTTCCAAATAAGGCTGAGAAGATTGAACAGATCCTGAAAATAACATTCGAAGCTAGTGTCCAGTAATATCAAATATGAGGTAAACTTTACCATTGTTTGACTGATCCAAAACTTGAGTCGGTGTAAGATTCAAAGTTGGAGATAGAATTATCATTTGTGGTGTATGGGAAGCTCCAGGAGATGAGCTGCTCTCAGACGTGTAAGCAGCAGGCGACAATGTTGTATACGAGACAGGTGAATCTTCACTTGTCAAGGGGGGAGTAGGGTATCCAGGAAAATTGATCATATCTAAAATTTTAACCATACAATAAAACTGTTCTCACACCAAGAAGAATTATTTCAATTTTGCTCAATCCAAAATGCCTGTGCACTGTCTCTTCTACCTAAAATACTTTACAAGCAGTTATAAGTCAGTCCTTATCACTAATGTATAAGTTTTCCGAAATTTGAGGACAAAAATACCACATACACTAACGCAAATAATGTTCGCATCCGCCATTAACTAAACTTCACAACCCGATGTTGTCAGCATCAAAAACAAAACACGCAACATAAATCTTACCTTTGAAAAATTCTACTTGCAGATCAACCATCATGCCAAATTTTCACAACTACTTGATATCGGTCAGATCAGATTTCTACGCAAATAAGGAACAAAGACTTAAACGTCTACCGTCTATTACTTACCGGATTAGATCAGATTGATCACCAAATGTAAATAAATGATGGATAACAGAGGGGTCAGGTTATTCCCCATGCCCAGTTTTTGTTGCGGTGAAGGGTAAGGAGAGGGTTCTGAAAATCCCCCAAATCCACAGAATAAAATAAAGTGCGTCATCTTAGATAACAAACGTCATTTTTCACCAATAAGTTGCAAACGTATAACTTGAAAATATGCAGGATTCTGGAATGAATCAAGTTTCATTAGCAAAAATGCTGCAATTTATTTTATAAATAAAACATACAACACGAAATTCGGTTCCAGATGTCATTTTGCTCTGTGATTCGAACATAACCTCAAAAAATGATTTTTAGGATTTCGCATTATTTAAAAATAAACATCTTAAAAATGTATAATATTTATAAATAGGCTGATAATCTTTAACTTCCATCTTACCAATAATCAAAATGACCGAAGAGAAGCCTGAAACTTGCATAGCATGCAAAATAACTACAGTTTCAGCTTTGGCTGCTATAGGTGGTTACTTGATTCATCAAGGGATAAGAAACAAAATTAAGACTTATCTAGTCTTAGGAGCTGGTGGGTTCAAGGAATTTTAGTGCCAATACAATTTTCAGCCTAAATATATCCTTAATTTCAGCTACTATTGGTCTAGGAATCAAGGAAATTTTTAATAAAGATTCTGAAAGAAAACATGAACACGAACATACTAAACATGAATGAAGACAATAAAATTATGGCTTTCCTCTAACATTTCCAGATGCTGTGAGCAATGTAGAGCTCATCCTTTTTACTAATTAGATAGTTGTCATGTTAGTAGAAAATAGTACTAATGAAACATTCACTATTTAAACAGCTCCCTTTTCGCAATGTAGAGATTTAGATAAACAATTATATAGAATCTACCAATTTCCACCTCAGTAACTATAGTAGTGTTGCAAAACACAATGAATATACGCTTTGAGAATTGCAGATTTGTTATTCCAGATTACTTAATATTTTTTATTTATTTTTTGAATTGGAACTATTTACTTAATTTTTTTTTATTGAATAAAGCATTTATTGTTGTTTGAGCTGATTTTCTATTATTTAACTCGATGTTCTCTTAGGTAATAAATACATGTATTTATTTATCGTCTTGAGAGTTTCACAAATCAATTGGATTCATATTCTGAGGAATAATCTTAAGTATAGGCTTCACTGTGTCCAGAAATGATAAAAAAAAATACCTTAAACTTGCACTATTTATTGCAAACATTAGAAATAATTACCCAGACAAAATATTTGTACAAAGAGAAATAGTTCATCTTAATGAAATACCAAATAACAGCAATGCAAGAAACATTTAAAATTCAATTTCCAAGTTATAAAATCCAGTTCACATCACTAAACAAACATACTACACAGTACAGGTTAGTAGCAGCCAACACAAAATCTGTAACATCCTCTTAAAAATTATATATGTACAAGTATTGGAAGATGTAGAATTATTCAATATGAATTTATATCAACCTGAGTATCCTTTATTAGAATAAATTGTGAAAAATGGATATTGGAATCTGTTTTTCAAATTGAAGAAATTCGTAGACTAAAGATCTTAAAAAAGCAATGGACGAAAAGAAACATTACAGAAAGACCGAAAAAAAATTGAGTTTCAAAATTCTCTCGTAACATTTTTTTTAAAAGGTCAATTTTAAAATCTCTTGAAGAAATGTCAACAAAATGTTTTATTTTTGAGGTTAGAGATTTCGGAAAAGAATCTTAAAAAGTACCCTGATCGTTATGAAATAATGCATGTTATGCACAGGGTGCTTTCAGTAAAGGTCAAAGAGAAACTGAATTTGTAACATAGGATATCTGATTCTTGACACTTCCGGCAAATAGTATCCTCCACTTCCGGTTTAACCGGAACTCAATATTTCGCTCCGCTCGCACGAGATTTTTTATCATTATTCGCCAAATTTTTTTATGAATTGATCACATAATTTTTCCGTCCATCTCATTCCCAATGAAATTAATAAATTATCGACTGAAAAATATTCTCTCAACTGAAAAGTCTCCAGATTTGACGAATTTATCACAATTCTATGTTCATTTTGAATAATATTTGTGAATTGTTTTCCTCTATGGAATTGAAAGAACACAGATATTATTGTGAAATAATTGTATTTGAACTACTAATGGGGCATTGTTCAAGCACCCTGTTTAGAGTAGAAAGTTAAAGAATATCGATACTTAAAAGATGACTTTATTGCTATTTACCTAAGAATTCTATAATTTATACATATGGATATTGCAGAATAAATTGTTATATACTTTCTTCTATCGTAATAAATATTCTAATAATTTAATCAAAAACATAAATATAGATCAACTCAATTTTCTATTGTTGTTGTACTCTATTCCTCAAAAGAGAAAAACTTCTAGCGACAGTCGGAGCCGCATGTATTCCGTTGTGCATAACCTTCTCTTTCACAATTTTTTTCGGTTTCTTCTCACCTATGTTTTTATCCGGCGTACTGTAACCGTGACTCAACACTTGATGATCAAACCACAAACTGTGGTTATCGAACTGCATGCAACATTTGTCACACTTTGTTTCAAATTTGAAAACATTAGAACTCAGTTTTTTGTCGGGCGTAATCGCGATCAGAGGAGGCACTTTGAAAGCGTCCATCTGCAGTTTCGTCTTATTACCCCTCGGTCCAGCTGGAGTTTCCGAAACGACCGAAATATTTGCCGATTGCTGCACTGCACTCTTAACCAGGTTAAGAGACCGTTTCAAGTTGGCCGGAGGAACAGTAGGCCTCGGAGTTTTGACAGATGAAGCTGGCTTTTGATTTTTAGTTGGCAACACGGACGTCCTTGATGGCAACACTGACGACTTTGTTGGCAACACTGAAGCCTTTGCTGACACCACTGAAGCCCTTGTTGGCAACACTGAAGACCTCGTCGACAACACTGACGCCCTTGTTGGCAACACTGAAGCCCTTGGTGGCAACACTGAAGCCCTTGAGGAGTTTTTAGGGGGCGCCTTAGAAATAGCTGAACCTTTAGAATTTGGGACGTGCGGTTTAGTCAAACATGGAGTGGCGTCTTTCTTTGGAGCTGCTTTGACTAGGGTAGGTTTTCGATCGTGGCTTTTTTTGTGCAAATTTAAATTGGCAGTGGTCGAGAATTTTTGCTGGCAAATGTCGCAGACGAGAGAGGATCCAAATTTCGCAATGCAGTCGTGTCTGCTGAGCAAAAACTTATTGATAAACTTGGATTTACACTTGCCGCATTCGAACTTGTGGTCGAAACCGTTTTTTAAAATCGATTCACTGGAAATTTTTGAAGCACTGATTTTGGCACTCGATTTTTCTGTACTTTTACTCGCTTGCACAGTTTCATCGTTCTTGGAAGATTCCTGATTTTTCGCGGCATTCCCTTTCGATTCCACATTTCCCGAGTCTTCACTCTCCATCCTGATTACCTGTAAAGTTGACGTGACACTTTCGACATCGCTATCTAACCTACTGATTTTAGGAGGTGAATTAGGGTAGGCGTCTTTTTTTTCCTCGTTTGAGGCGTTTTTTGGTGGTCTTCCCCTTTTTTTCTTTAATCCGTTTTTTGACTTGTCCCCAACCATTTTCTCTGTTTCCGTCGGGTCAGAATCATCACTATCACTTATTTCAATTTCTATAAGTTCGCCCCTCTTGTTATTCTTCCTCTTTTTCTTGGTCTTGCTAGACGAATTGGACTCGTCTCCTGAATCTAAAAGTTCTACGTATTCCGTAACCCTAAGGCATTTTTTTTCTTCCGCGCTGATAGGCTCGACAAAACCACTCGAAGATACCATCATCTAAAAAGAGAATAAATTTTTTGTTAATAACATTTTGTTGCTCTAAACAATTGTAACATACTTCTTTCACAACGATGTTTTCATCAGGATGTTGAACTGGTTTGATCTGTTGCTTCCTCGGCAGTCTTTCTTTACGTTCCGGCACTTGTGGAATGGTGGTAGAATTGATGAAGTTCATGAACTGTCTGGCTTGTTTAGCCTCTTTAGTTCTATAATACCCCTGAGGTGGTTTAACCTCTTTGGTGCAGGCTTTTACGGTTGAATTCTTTTGCGGATTTGTTTGAGCGGAAATTTTGTCAGATTGCTTCAAAACCTGATGTTGATTGCACTTCAATATACTACGTATGCTAGGTTTGGTAAAGCTGAGGAACAAATTGAGAAAATAAAAAAACCGTGAAAATATAATATTATTTACAAGATTAGTCTTTGACTTATACATATTTTCAACAGGATCAATCATGAAATGAATATAACTTTCAAGTTTTCTGCCTAATACCACCATTTTTTCCACAACATAAGTTGAAAGTCACAAATATAAAGATTATTCTGGATCCTCCCCTGCATTTGAAGGATCATAGAATTGGGTGCTAACAATGCTTTTCATATTAATGACATATGACAAGTCAAACTGTTTGACAATTTAGCTGCATTTTTATACCGAAAAGTATACTCCATTCACAATTATAAAATCACAACTCTGGCCATGGTTTCGTTTTCAGGAATTGGTGCACCTGATAAAAAATCTGCGCGCGTACAGAGAATATCTTTAATGACAAAACGGCGTTGCCAGTTTCTTTGTTTACATCAAAGTAAAAGTATGATGATATTTCGACATGGGTGCAAACGGCAAATTTGAATTGGACCAAAAATCGATTTATAAGCATGAATAAAGCAAAAGTAAGTACTAATCGCCTTTTTTACACTTGATAACGAAGTATTTTTTAGGTATCTGGCCGTTTGGAAAGATTTCAAACGAAATTCCGGTCCCCCAGAAGTTTGGTTAGTTTCGGTATCGTTTTTAATAATAATAATAATATTTTGGCGCTCAAAATTTATTTGGAATGTGTAAATGGACAAAAAAAGCTTCCTTATAAGATCTTTTCACAAAAGCGACCGGAAAATATGGTTCAGGTAGGATTTTCGAGGAATTATGAGGAAAGAACTTGCAGAATGAAATTGCACGATTTTCGTAAGTAAACGGGTTTTGGATGGCCATCATCGGTCACTAAATGATTATTGTTGATCGTTTTCACGTTTCAGAAAAAGAACCACTTCGTATAAGCCCATTTTGAAGAAATTTGTGTATGTAACATTCAACGGTAGGTATTTGCTCTTAATCGAAAGAATATATAATATCTAGTGCTACTACTTTCAAAAGAGACACAAGCTTTTAATACTGTAGGGGCCCTATAATGTGGAGGAGTTTGTGTCTTATTTTAGAACAAGTGAATGATAAATGTGAAGCATATGTTTGACCTGTTCCATATTATTTGTACAAACCTACTGTGGTTGTAATGTATGAATATTTTTTAAACTAATAAATTACTATACAGTCAGAATATTTTACTCCTTGTTCATAAGATCAAATAAATGAAATGTATATCTTCTACTCTTATTTTTATTAAGTTTGCTATTAAGGTTATGTTCCAAGAAAAAGTTCCTGTTGCATCAGAACTCCCTTCAACTATTTGGATTCCAGTAGAGGGATATAATGTTCCATTATTCTTGATTCAACAATTGATGTCAAGTCTTGAACTTTCAGTTCAAGAGGATAATAAACATTAAATCTTCACAAGCATGCATATGAAAATTATGTGAAAGCAATGCAATTTTTTTCCATGGCGAAAAATAATATATTTCAACAGTGATCTCTTGTACTTTTCATGCAAATAACTAGAAAAGGAATCCTTTCTATCAATTCATATAAACGTTAATTATTTTCGTCCATCACATCTTTTCCAAATTCATTCATTTTCCGAATAAATTCACATTCTGAGAAATACGCTAAGAATATAGAAAGGGCAACATAGTGTTGACTTGGAACATAAAAATATTTTGAAAAACGTCATAACTTCGATACACAGTGGAATGTGTCAAATTTCCAAGGCCAGAGTTGTGATTTTATAATTGTCAATGGAGTATAGTAATATTTTGCTGCATTAAAAGATTTCGAAGAATTGAGAAATTCAATTGCTAAATTTGTTGTAAATGGAGATATCATTTAAACAGAGCTCAACTCATAAAAATGGGAAATAAAAAAGGGTTTTCTTCAAGCTCAAGAAACTGCCGTCGAAATATATATATATAAAAGACAAAGACTCACCTCCTATTGCATTTGGGAATAATTACTAACCTGTCAATGTCCAGGATTTTCAAATTTTCCTTCTCCGGTAAAGTCTGAATGTAGACGATATTTTCTGTATTGATGAAGTCTTTAAGCAGGCTCTTCTGCGCTGGTTTCTTCAATATATTGGTTTTGGCGTGATGATCTACAGTTTCCGTCAATATCGCTTGTACGTTCTGATCGTAGATATTTCCTGAATTTTCAGGGGCGTTATTTAAAATATGAATTATTTCTTCTTTCGGACTGACTTTAACATTTTCGATGAGTTGATTGGTGATTCTTGGTTTTTCTTCAATGAATAACTCTTCGAACTGATTGCTCTCAATGGTTTCTTCGTATAATTCTTCCTGTTCGAATGATTGTTCCGTTTTTAGATTCGAAACATCGATGGTTTGTCCATGATTATCTTCCAATCCCATATTGTCATCCATTTCTTTGGATTTGGAATCAATATGAACAAACTCGATGGTATTCTCTTTATTCATTTCGAGTTCGGTTCTCAATATTGGACTTTGGTTGTAAAAATCTGCGTGTTCAATTTCACAGGGAACCTTATACGAAGATTCCACCATGTGATAATCAGTGTCTAAGTTTTGAGGAAGCAGTTCTTCATTCGTAATTACGAAATGGTCATTCGACTCAGAAACTTCAACAGGTGAACCATTTTCTTCAGACGGTAACTCTGAATCTTCTAAAGGTAAAAACTGGATGGTTTCAAGCATAGGAACTAGCTCTCCATTCACTTCACTGAAAGAATAATGAAATTTAAAGACTTATTAAAAAGTAAACAGTGTCAAATCTTTACCTGTACTGTATCTGATACTTCTGAAGATTTCCTTCTTCATCTTCTGCCACTTGAACACCAAAAATTTCATTTGTGGCGTCAACTCTAAAAATAAAGGACTGGCTTGTTTCTTCAGTGGACGCAAACTCATTTTCACTGTTTTCTACAGTTTTTTCGTTAGTCAATGTAACATTCATTTCTTCTAAGGTTATATCTTCACTCAACACTGATAAATATTGACTAGTGTCACAATCACCTTCGCTTGCAGTTATATACCCACTGATGTCTGATAGGCTAATATTGCCATTTGAAAAATTCATTGTAGGGGACAACAGTCTGCAAAAGACCAATTAAAAAGCTATAATCGATATATCCAAACCTTAGACAAGTCTAAGATCCAAACAATAGTTACTTCTATCAGTTTCGTCTTGAAACTCAGAATTGCATACACAAAATACATAAAAGATAAGGAACAGATAAAAGTTATTATTTTCACATGAACATCCAAATTAAAAAATAATACAATAAACTAATTCAGTAATCAGTTTTAATTTCGCTTGATAGATTTCGGTTAGAATTTGTGTTGACATTTGACAGTTAATTGCTGACCATAGAATTCAAGCGCATTTTTTCTTGTTCAAATGTCTGTGGAGTGGAATTTTGATCCAAAAATGATTTTTTAAAAATGGGCAAAATCGGTCCAATAGTTTCGGAATTAATTTGTTAAATTTCCCATTATCTCAAACTACATATCCGTTTGGATAAAATTTGACAATGAGTAGATAAAATGAGAAAAATCGCTATCATTGTGCCACTAGTAAATGGCAAATTGTTTTTAACTGGAAACTAAGCACTAAGCAGTGACGCTAGTTATAACTTTGAATAATCAGGGAATAACCTCAGGTTATTGCTTTAATAAATTATTTGTTATGTTGAGTTTGTTTTATTCTTTATTCGACTCATTTCCTCCTGACGTTGGTAAAAGAAAATTTTTGACTAGTCTTCGTTCAGATTATGCATTAATCTCATGAATTTGACCCCAAAGCACATGATTTTGGAAGCAAAAATGATCACATGATTCAGAAAATGAGAATAAAATATCCAAAATTGAATTGATGACAGAAATAGGTTAATAATTCTCTATCTATGCTTTCATTGACTGATATGTCCTCCATTCACCTTCAAATTTGTAAGGAAGACAAGAAATCCACATTCTGCAGAATATTAATGTTAATTAATTTATAGTTGTTTATTGACAGAAAACCAAACCCACAAAATGGCATCAATTAAAACATTATGTGTACGAAGCATAGCCAATAAGATTAGTAACAGAGCCTTCTCGACCTCTAAATATGTAAGTGCAAAACAAATGACCGTAAGAGATGCCCTAAATTCAGCCCTAGACGAAGAACTTGAACGGGATGAAAGGACATTCATACTGGGTGAAGAAGTAGCTCAGTATGATGGTGCTTATAAAGTTAGTCGAGGGTTGTGGAAGAAATATGGTGATAAAAGAGTGATAGATACCCCAATTACAGAAATGGGTTTTGCAGGTATGTGAAAAGGGTAACACACGTATTCTTCTTCCCAAGCATTTGGATACACAACAGTTTGATTATACTTTGACAAGTAGGATCAAACATTGTCAGAAATATTTAGTATGACCCTCACTCTTAAGTTTTCGTTTCATTTGAGGTTTGGCTGTGGGTGCAGCAATGGCAGGCTTACGACCGATATGCGAATTCATGACATTCAATTTCGCCATGCAAGCCATCGATCAGGTAATCAATTCGGCAGCCAAAACCTTTTATATGTCTGCCGGTAGAATCAATGTTCCTATTGTGTTCAGAGGGCCTAACGGGGCAGCTGCTGGTGTGGCTGCTCAGCACTCTCAATGTTTCGCTGCTTGGTACGCTCACTGCCCAGGCTTAAAGGTCGTTTCCCCTTATAACTCGGAAGATGCCAAAGGGCTCCTCAAGTCGGCTATAAGGGATCCCGATCCTGTTGTCTTTTTGGAAAATGAACTTTTATATGGTGTTCTGTATCCCATGTCGGATGAAGCCTTATCTAAAGATTTTCTACTGCCATTAGGAAAGGCCAAGGTAGAAAGATCAGGTTAGTGAATCACAAAAATTGAAATGAAAAAAAAAAAATTCAAGGTTAACCTTGTGCACATTTAACCAATGCATTTCAGGAAAACACATAACCTTGGTTGCACATTCCAAAGCAGTAGAAACATGTCTAGAAGCCGCAAAAGAGTTAGCGGGTAAAGGAATAGAAGCAGAAGTAATAAATTTAAGAAGTATAAGGCCACTAGACATCAACACGATATCTGCTTCTGTGGCCAAAACCAACCATCTCATCAGTGTTGAACAGGGGTGGCCCACATGCGGGGTAGGTGCCGAAATATTGGCTAGAATAATGGAAAGTGAGGCTTTCTTCCACCTCGATCAACCCGCCATAAGATTAACTGGAGTTGACGTTCCAATGCCATATGCCACAGGTTTGGAAGCGGCAGCTTTACCTCGAGCTAAGGATGTTGTAGAAGCCACAAAGAAGATTTTGAAAGTGAAATAAGATCTGAAATTGGTGCTTTTGAATGAATACTCTATACAATGAAAAGTTTCAATAAACCGAATTGACTTTTTCTGTTTTTATATTACAGCTAAACGAATTTTTTAGGATTTCATAGTTCCGTATCAAAGCATTTCTTCCATTTCGAAGTTTCGAGAAAAGGGGTCTTAATATTTAGGTGGAAACATCTTCAAAATTATATCATCATTGATAGCATTCTATTTATTGTTAACATTCTGAATAAAAATAAATTATGTTTGTTACTTATTTGTTCTTTTCATTTCTAACTTCCATGATTCTTTTTCACGAAGGAATGAAAATCACAGAACATTTTAAAAAAATATGAAAAGGAAATAGTAAAAGACGAATCGTTGGTTACCATCGTCTTTTTAACAAGGCAACGCTGGGTGTGGGAGACTAGTACATTGTTTAACAATGCTAGTAAACTAATTCAGTTTATTTCTGAATAGATTAATAAATGTACCAAATCCACAATCTGTAGTTTCAAAACTTGGTAGAGCGAAGTCCCCTTTCTAACCTAAAATTTCAATTATGTAAAAGTTGATTTGAGTGCGAAGTCCAGAAGAATGGATTTAAATCATATTTTTACGATAATATGATCAAAATTAATTCCCATAGATTAAATCAGATTTATCTGAAAATGAATATATCATAGCGAAAGAGATCGAAAAACCTTGTGCATTTAAGGTTTTGCTTGCGATGTCATATGTACACACCAAACTAACTATCCTTTACGGTTCTCAAACTGGTAATGCTCAGGATATCGCCGAAAGAATTTGGAGAGAATCCAAAAAGTACTATTTCAAGAGCTTGGTAAATCCGCTGGATGAATACGACGTTTCCCGATTATTGGTTGATGAATGTGTTGTGTTTGTATGTTCAACTACAGGTCAAGGAGAAGTTCCAGATAATATGAAGAAATTCTGGAGGTTCATTCTCAGGAAGAATCTGCCTTTGGGAGTATTAGCTCACATGAAATTCGCAGTTCTGGGGTTGGGTGACTCAAGCTACGTTAAATTCAATTTTACAGCTAAAAAACTGTTTAAAAGATTGCACCAGTTGGGGGGAATCCCTATTATTCCTGTTGGATTAGGTGATGATCAACATGATTTGGGTTATGATGCTGTTACTGATCCATGGATAGAAAATCTCTGGAAACAGTTATTAACTTTATATCCGCTGCCCAACGATGTTGAACCCGCACGAACAAATTCTGTTATATCCAGGTGGACTGCATCTTCAAAGCTGCTTAGTCATCCAAACAATGTGAATTTAAATCAATCTATATATTATTCAACTAGGAAATCAGATGAATTCGATGTAACTGTAATAGATAATGTTCAACTAACTGAAGAGTCTCATTTTCAAGATGTGAGATTGATCAAATTTAAAACCCATGGTCAAAATTATAGTCCTGGTGATATTGTGGTAGTTAGACCGAAGAATTTAGAATGGAAAGTGAAAGAATTGGAAGAAGTGTTCACAACAAACGGTGCTAGTTTTCCTAAAGAACTCATAGTTTCGTTGAAGGAAAAGGAACATGAAACTCCAGTTCCAGATGTGTTGAATTATGATTTAACCCTTAAACAATTGTACGAGGAATACTTTGATCTCATGGCGATTCCACGACGTCGTACTTTTGAAATTTTGGGAAGTATAACGGACAGTGAATTGGAAAAAGAGAAATGTTTAGAATTTACAACCGCTGAAGGTCAGGAGGATTTTTACAATTACTGCAATAGACCAAAGCGGAATATTGTCGAGGTT
Source organism: Adalia decempunctata (assembly GCA_951802165.1). NCBI lineage: Eukaryota > Metazoa > Arthropoda > Insecta > Coleoptera > Coccinellidae > Adalia > Adalia decempunctata. The sequence continues at coordinate 4,719,854 of OX637701.1, forward strand.
CTGCAAGATTTTCCACATGCCACAAAGAATTTGACGTTGGATTTACTTTTTGAAATATTCCAACCGATTAAACCTAGGGAATTTTCAATAGCCAGTAGCTGCAATTGGCATAAGAACGAAATACATTTATTGTTGGCCATTGTGAAGTATAAAACAAAGTTGGTAAAGGAGAGGATTGGTTTATGTTCGAATTTTTTAGCGGGTTTACAATCTGGTGATACTTTATCCGCTTGGGTAAGGAAAGGAAGCTTTAAATTCCCTACCGATGCCCCAGTCATAATGGTGGGGCCAGGTACAGGCTTAGCCCCATTCAGAAACTACATCTTCGAATGTGTCCAAAAAGGAACAGCGTCAGCCCAAAATATAATCCTCTTTTTCGGTTGTCGAAATGAATCCAAAGATTTTCTCTGTGGTGATGAACTCAAAAAACTAAGTGACGAGAATAAATTACATTTGATTTGCGCCTTCTCGAGGGACCAAGAACAAAAAGTGTATGTTCAAAATAAAATAAGGGAAAATAAGAATGTCGTATGGCAGAATTTGGAGAGGAAGTGTTATATTTTCGTTGCTGGCAATGCAAAGTTTATGCCGCAAGATGTGAGAAAAGCCTTCTTGGATGTATGCATCGAATGTGGAAATATGGGAGAAAGGGAAGCCGAAGAGTATATTAGCAAAATGGAAAGAGAAAATAGATACCAAACTGAATGCTGGTGATAGATTATTGGAATTGTATAGAATGAACGTTGAAATATACAGGAATTTTTAATTTTATTGTTTTCCTTATTTTAAAACATTAGTAGATGGACAATATTGCTCCAATTGGTTATTTTTAGTTGATCTATAATCAACATATCTCTACTTGAGCAAAAATTCCTCAATTAAGCATTTCACCCGCTTGTCAGATTTTATGTTTAATATGGCCGGTGAATGTCATATCATAGAAAAACCATTAAAATTCACTCAGAATGTGGAAAATCAATGCTATTTTTATGAGTGACATTAGTGTTCTGTGGATGATCACTTAATTTTTGCCAGGAATTGACTTGAGGCTGCCATGTTGAAAACATGATCTTGGATGTCAAATAAAATAATGATAGAATTCTTTTTATTGAACATTTTGGCATTGAAAAGCCTACAAAACATTCCATTTATATTCTGAAAGGTAGAATAGGAGTTTTTATCCTGCAGCATTTGGTTTATTTTTATTCTTCATTATATTCTCAATCATTTCCTTGTAACTAAGGACATGTTTTCCATTAGCTTCTTCATAACCAGGAGCAGTTGCTTTAACTTTTTCAGACCATCTAGTGACGTTAGGGTATTTTGAAACTTCAAAGCCAGTCACTTCGAAAGCAATTATTGATAAGTCAGCTAACGTTAAAGTATCACCTGCCACGTACTCCTTATCTTTGAGGAAAATGTCCAACATTTCAAGGGCGTCATTCATAGGTTTAATTTTTGTAGGATCGAATTTAGTTCCACCATAGAAAAAAACTGGGTACTGAAAATCCCAACTTTTATAGTTGTCCTCATGAAACTAGAAAACTCACGTAGTATCCTGCGTAGCTGGCATAGACGGTGCCAAGATCAAAGTTAAGCCTTTGATCCACAATCGCTCGTTTTTTTGGATCTTTGGGGTACAACGAATCATCTTTTCCATACTGATTAACCAAATATGTCATTATGGCCCTACTTTCCCACAGAACGAAACCATCGTCTACTAACGTAGGTATGACATGTTGGGGGTTCATCTGATTAAAAGAGTTATTTGAATTTCATCCCTATAAAATTGCATACCAACCTTCACAAATTCGGGTTTGAGATGATCTCCCTTTTCCAAGTCTGTGAATATCAAATTTAGATCCAGTCCAAGAGCTTTCGCAGTAAGCATAACAGCCCTGCAAGGGCTTGATTCGCCTGCATAGTACAAGTCAAGTGGCATCTTGCCTATAGATGTAATTCCCTACGAATACATAAGACTTTTATCAAATTTGATCCAATTTCTTTTGACTTTAAGTATAGATTAGCCTACTCTTTGAAAATCATGATTAAGATTCACTTACTTTATTTGCAGTTTATTTTTGTTTGAAATTCTAAAAATGGAATCGTTTCAACAAATATAGAATTTGCACGTGATGATATGCACAGAACATTTGAATAAGTAGGTACTTAATTTAGGTTCAAGTTCCTGTTGCATTTCACCGCCAAATTTATATTTTGTTATTTATTAATATCAATTGGTGGATGCTGTGCATTGATTTAATATATTGATGTTAAAGTTAAACTGATGATTAACTTAAGGAATTATATTATTCAACATTAATTACACATGAGACTCAATGAATTCAATAGTTATTGGAAAAGTTACAGTGAATTTCATGTAGATATTTCAAAAATTATAGCTGAGTACACCATAACGTTAAATGGTGGATGCGCTAAAAACAGATCTTCTGATAAGATCCATGTTCCTATGAAAATTGACTCAATACCATGTTCCTATATTGACTCAATAAACTTACTCAACAATGCTTATTGCCGGACTGAATTGGAAACTCAGAATCATATGATTTGAAAATTGTTCAAACTAGGTTAATTTTTCAGTTGGGAAGTTAATTTTGGGCGGGATAATAAAAATATTTGTACATTCTCACGTTTTTATTGGTACACTCTATTTATATTCAAACTTTATCACTTTTGTATTTACAATATTTTTTCATTACAATAGGTATAATTTGCACAACATTTTTTTGGAATTAATTTTGATTTCTATCAGAACTGTTTAATTTTTGATTTGTCTCTGCAGTCTGTTGTATTTTCCAATAACATCTTGAACAAAAGCATTAGCTGTGGATAATTTCTCTGGGGTGATTAGAGCCCTTACTGATTCTTGGTCCAGATTACCGAAACCTTGAAAATCATAGTTGCAGAATGAAGTCATACTGCATACCAAGAAATTGAAGACAGTTCCTAAGATGAACATGGCTGTAGAACTGAACAAAACAGCACCAACTTTAGTGAACAGCCATACCACGACCTCTAGGGTAGTCTGAAAAATAATTTAGAGTTAGGGAAAATATGAATAGAATAGAAATGTTCCGGAAAAGATAAACAGAGATTTGTTGAGAAAAAGAAGTTCATGAGGAATACTTACTCTAGCTGATGGCATCAAACCATTGAAAAATCTGTTGTTGAAAAATTGAGGAGGCTGCGTGGGTTTTGGATGGTAAGCTACTCCATAGGGGACATTATCCACGTAGCTGTTGGCATCTAGATATGTGGCATGTGGTACAAATGCATTCACTGAATTCTCCTTGGGGTTCTCTGTAGTGGGTGGTTGTGTTGGAACACCTAGTGCGCATCCAACGATAGTTAGGGTGATGAAGACTGCTTGGAAAGTGTTCATACTGGAAAAAATCAATTTGTGAGACATCAGGAGAACCTACTTAGATGAAGTCGAGGTCCAAATATCTGGGAGAAAAGATAATGCCTCCAAGAATGTTGAAATGAAGTTGTCCGTTTATCAATTGACGTTTTTATGATGAATAATTTATTTTGGAATGACTCCATGTAGTTTGTTTGTGTCTTGACTCTTTCTAATGCCGAATTAAAGAGTTCCACGGTGAGACTTTCAACAAACGAACTCATAATTATATCACAGAGTTTACATTGCTTTCCTCTCTCAGCAATCATTTGTTCAAGAAAGGCAAATGAAAAGATCTCCTCCACGAAAGGGGTTGTTTATCCGCTTTAAATTACATTAATTCCTTTACCCTGTAAAGGAAACACAACACATTACAAGCCTTCTTTGAAGTCGCGCATTTGACAACCCTAAAGCCGAAAGTTGCGAACCAAAAATGAATTTTGTTGGAGATGTAGTACTTATCGTTGACGAGTAATTTTGTCTTTGCTTAGGGACTCGACGGATGTAAAACATGAGATAAAGCAAGAATAATAAAATACTGGAGTGGACTCAATTTAAAGGCAGGTGGTTTCAGCAAAGGTGAGCAACCAAGCATCGAAACGCATTCATTTTTCAGTCGGAATCCTTTGAAAAACGGTTTATTCCCTGGGTTTTCGCGGCATGGAAAACATTTCCCTTTTGGAGTTTCACTGGATTATTTCTGGATTGAGAGCTCAGCTCGCGAAGAGAGTTTCGGTGGAGCACTCGGAAATAAGGAAGAACAAGAATTAATAATAATTAATTTTCTATGTTGATTTCTACATGAATAAACGGTTTTTAAATGGCCCCAATTTTTTTACGGTGTATCTTAAGGGCTTGCGTTATCTGAAGTCACTTTTTTGCAGGGTCACCTACATTTTCTTTAGTTATATTTATTTGAACTGTTTAGGAACACAAATTTGAATTGAACAAAAAGTAGAAAACTACAACTAAGGTACGAAATACAATACATGATGCAAATACACAAGAGTAATAAAATACTGAATACAGGGTGGCCAAGAGATTGACGTCAAAAAGGAAAAAACAGGTCCCTCGTGTCATGGGCTATTCGAATCACCCCCATGTATGTTATGCTATTTTTCACGGTTTTCGAGTTATGAATTTTTTTATGAACTTTGAGAATTTTCGACTTGACCATCTTGAAAAAGATATAAAAAAAGTACAAGACTTCTCTGTGAAATTCTTTTTGTAACTTAATCTCCATGAATTGTACTTTTATACATAAAATAACCAGATTCGTAACTTCGATAAAAATTATGGAAATGTTGGTCTCAAGTGAAAAAGTTACGTAAATTGGATTATGATCTGAATTTTCGAATCAAAATTAAAAATGTAAAAAGGCTAATTCACGGTTTCTTAGTATGCTTGAAAACTGCGCTCAACAGTCAGCTTTTAGAATCATTGATGAAAAATGGTACTTAACACTCTACTTTTGCTAGAATTAGCCTTGAAAGTCTTCGAGGTGGAAAAAATCAAAGAACTTTAGACATTTACTACAAAATTATTTTTTGCCATTTTAAGATATTTCTGATCAAGTTATGATAGAAAATGCTGAAAATTAATGAAAATTAGCTTTAGATGTTGGTCAAGAAGAGTTCTAGATAAAAAAAGAAAAAAGGTATGGCAATAAATCACACATCATAATGTAAATAAAAAGAAATTTATTTATAAAATTTACAGTAGGTGTTCAAAGTGGCCACCTCCAGCCTCAATACACGTTCTACACCTTCTTATAAAATTTTCTTTCAATCGCATAAAACCTGCCCTGTTCTTTCTTAGGACACGTTCGGCTTCTCTTAACTTCAGTCGCAGCTCGTCTTCACTCGAACATTCTCGGGCGTAAACAATTTCTTTGAAATAACCCTAAACGAAAAAATCGATGGGATTAAGGTCAGGTGAACGTGGGGGCCACTTGATTGGCCAAGAATTCTCTGAAGAATTCACTTGATTGGCCACTTGAATGGACGATACCCGAACAGATGGATCGGACGCAGTCGACCAATCAAGGGGCCCCCACGTTCACCTGACCTTAATCCCATCGATTTTTTCGTTTAGGGTTTTTTCGAAGAAATTGTTTACGCCCGAGAATGTTCGAGTGAAGACGAGCTGCGACTGAAGATAAGAGAAGCCGAACGTGTCCTAAGAGAGAACAGGGCAAGTTTAATGCGATTGAAAGAAAATTTTCTAAGAAGGTGGAGAATGTGTATTGGGGCTGGAGGTGGCCACTTTGAACACTCACTGTAAATTTTATAAATAAATTTCTTTTATTTACATTATGATGTGTGATTTATTGCCATACCTTTTTCTTTTTTTATCTAGAACTTTTCTTGACCAACATCTAAAGCTAATTTTCATTAATTTTCAGCATTTTCTATCATAACTTGATCAGAAATATCTTAAAATGGCAAAAAATAATTTTGTAGTAAATGTCTAGTTCTCTGATTTTTTCCACCTCGATGACTTTGAAGGCTAATTCTAGTAAAAGTAGAGTGTTAAGTACCATTTTTATCAATGATTCTAAAAGCTGACGGTTGAGCGCAGTTTTTAAGCATACTAAGAAACCGTGAATTAGCCTTTTTACATTTTTAATTTTGATTCGAAAATTCAGATTATAATCCAATTTACGTAACTTTTTCACTTGAGACCAACATTTCCATAATTTTTATCAAAGTTACGAATCTGGTTATTTTATGTATAAAAGTACAATTCATGGAGATTAAGTTGCAAAAAGAATTTCACAGAGAAGTCTTGCATTTTTTTTATATCTTTTTTAAGATGGTCGAGTCGAAAATTCTCAAAGTTCATAAAAAAATTCATAACTCGAAAACCGTGAAAAATAGCATAACATACATGAGGGTGATTCGAATAGCCCATGACACGAGGGACCTGTTTTTTCCTTTTTGACGTCAATCTCTTGGCCACCCTGTATATTACGTACTATAAGTTTTTAACATTTTTATTTATGTTCCTACGAATTTTTAAATGAATACAACTGAAGAAGAAATTTTTTGTTTTCAATATTACAATTTTAAAATGATGAAGAATAAATTATTTTTGTACTTACTTGAATTTTTAAGGTAGGTATAGGTATCACAAAATTATACAAATTTCCACTAGGAACTATATGTACAGACTGATTTCTTCGAGGTACTTGTGCAAACTGATTTGTTCGAAGGGCATGTGCAAATATTTATAGGTACCCTTCAGTGGGAGGTTCTTACCCTCGCAGAATCGTCCTTCAAAACTTCTTATCTTCACTTTTTCATTCATCCCTCGGAACCTGTCAACTTTCGAACTGATATTGACTTCTTCCGTTGGAACAATATTGCATTCTTCAGGGCATTTACCAGGTAATGAGCATCCTGTGTTTTGTTCATAAAAAAAAGAGGACAAGGGTACATTGAATATTTTCTAATGCAGCTTTCCTGTTTTGTTGTATGATTCACCAAAAGTTAACCCAGTATAAAATTCTGGGTATACAGATAGCTTATGTCTACCTGCTACAATTTTTGAACCATCACCCTGTAAATAAAATTTTTTGACGAAGATTGTTTTTGGACAAACAATACATGGAATGAAGTTTTGTCATCACTAAGCAGGTAAATCAAACGCTTTAAATTGTGCAGGTACACAACATTACGTTGAAGTTATTCCCTGAATGCGAACAATAAAACTTTAACTGCTCCCACGTCGATTGATGGAGTCTGAAGTCGAAATGTTGGGAACTATTCCCTGACAAACTTCATGTTACTAACACGTAGTGCAACTTGTTAATAATTCCAAATGTCATCACAGTAATTTATAATCTCTCGACGTTCGGAGCCATAATTCACTTTGGAATGTTTCGAGCAAGCATCAATGAGATACTGCTAATTAATACGCGAATTTTCGCAATGCATCCAAATGGCAGTTTCATTGAGATTCTGCAGTTCAAACAGAGAAAGAGGGATCGCTTCTCCCATATTAGTTCAGAAAGAAATAAAAAATATCTGAGATCAAAGCCAAACTTTTTCAAAAGTACAGCTAATGACCAATATATATTTAATATCACTGGTTCAAAACTTCGTTTATGTTGGAAAATATGCACCTTCATGAGTTCAACTTAGGTTTTCAATTTCATTTAATCATCTCAGCGAATTTCAATAAACAAGATTAGGTACTTTAACATTTCGACGATCATCAGAAGAGCTTTTATTTTTTAACTCTAAAACAACGAGTTGCAGAGAATGCACTCATAATAAGCATTATCTGTTTGAAATTGAACGATCAGTCCAAGAATTATTTTTTTGTTCACAAAACAGGAGCTTAATATTTCAGTCATGATTAATACGTATCTAAGCCATTACCTTACGCGAATTATTATAAACTGATTTTTCTTGAACGAACATACATTTTTGAACGTAAGGCTCAATTTCAAACAGAAAATATCTCTTGAGTCTTTCCTCTGCGATTCCTAGTTTTCGAGTTAAAAAATAAAAACCGTTCTAAATGTCGGCCACATTGTTAATGTTATCTATTAAACAGAAATGCGTGAATATTTTCGAAATGGATTGAGGTAATTAAATGAAATTTGGTACATCGGTAGAACTTAAAAAAATGCATGTAATCCAATGAAAACAATGTTTCCGAACTTAACAGTGGCGTACAAACGGTATTGTTTTTTCAACTTTAGCACCTTGTATTTCCTGAATGGTACATTTTCGGACTATAGTTTATAAAACAAAACATCATTATTTTTTTATGCAGAATCCCCTATTAAGGTTTGACAAGTCATAAAGGATATCCAGTATAAGCGGCAGACGCGTTCAGTCAACGTGTTCGATGTTTGAAAGAATATATCTCAGGAATGGTGATTCGTAGAGGAAAAAGTATGAGGATATGTTTTGTAGACCTACAACTTTTGTTCCAACTATTTTCTAATTGCACTTACCGATTTTGAATAAAGTGCAAAAAACCATATATGCGGCCTTTGACCTCACTATAGTATTCTTCAACTTCAGCACCCTGTATTTCCTGAATGGTACATTTTCGGACTATAGATTATAGGACAAAACATCATTATTTTTTTATGAAGAATCCCATGTTAAAGTTTGAAAAGTCATCAAGGTCATCCTGTATAATCGGCAGAGGCGTTCAGTCAGCGTGTTCCATGTTTGAAAGGATATATCTCAGGAACGGTGATTCGTAGAGGAAAAAGTATGGAAATATGTTTTGTAGATAATTGCAAGACCTACAAGTTTTGTTTGAACTATTTGCAGGTAGCACTCACCGATTTCGAATAAAGTGCAAAAAACGATATATGCGGCCTTTGACCTCGGCTACATTTTGAAGTCGCTGCGAATTATTTAAAATTGAGATCTCAATTGACTGGACTGTTCGTGGTTCAGTTTGAAAAATTCAAAGAAACCGATCGATTCCCCTCAAGCTACGAATTCTCATGTTCCGATGCAAGAGCAATTACATTATTATTCCTCCTTTTTCCACAAATTACGGCCAATTTGTCCATCCGGCGCAGTTTGCAATCTGAGCACGGAATCGTGGAATTAAAAATTTATTTTCAGAGGTTGGATCATGAAAAATTCGCCATCTCTCTACCTTCGGGTCGCGTCGTCCTTTCGAAATTGAAGTTTATGCATGATTGACCCCCCCGACCTAATGTAAAATATTTGTATTTAATTATGAATTCTTCGCGGGGTCTTCTCGCGAAAATATGCGCGGTTCATGCTCTCTAGATTCTTTCCGTATTGAAATGGGGTCCGGGTATAAAAGGACTACGGATTCTCGTGGCACCGGAAATTGCATAATGAACAACGAATGTATCCGTAATGAAGATCAATCGGCAAATGGAAAGGAAATATTTGGGTTGGCTGGGAGATATCGATCTTAATTTGTTCGGCAGAGATTATGAGAGGGAATTACGGAAATTTATCCATTTGATAGAGGGCGTTCCGGAGTCGCTTACTCGCTGTATCAAGCTGAAAGGATATACTGGGAGAGGCAAAATGAATGGCCAATACTCGTTGGAAACATGGTTGAGTCAATCGCAGGTAACTGTGCATTTTAGCAGTTTTGAGATTAGGAAAAAAAGCTCACAACTCATAGTAAGGACTGAACGAGAATAAATTCGCTATCAGAAAAACGCATATATTTCTTGAACCAATTGAGAAAAAAATCAAAATTTGATCAGAGTTAGCTTTCTTAGTTATGAACGTCAGAAACATGTGGAACATTATTACTTCATGGATATTCAAATTCTCTGTCGAAAAATGTCAAGCGAAGTGAAAACACGAGAATTTATAGTGAAACTTTTTCGAAATAATGAAAAATGGAGCTTCAAAAGAATCGCAAAAGAGGCTCGCGTTCGTCCGGAAACGGTATCAAGCGCTTCAACACAGATCTCACAATTAACCGCAAGGATGGAACCGGGAGGAAAAAGGAGTTTCATAGCCCTAAAAAAGTGAAGAAAGCCATCAGCCTTTTTCAGAAGAATCCTAACCTTTCAGGACGGAAAGTGGCCCAAATAGTGGGTTGTTCGCAGTCAACCGTTCAGAAAATCAAGTCGAGTTGTGGGCTTAGAACATACAAAGTGCAGAAAGTGCCAGACAGGAACGCTGTGAAGAATCAAGAAGCGAAATCAAGAGCAAAGAAATTAAAAAAAGATCTTGAAAAATTTTTCCTGTTGCGTGATGGACGACGAAACCTATGTCTTGGCTGATTTCTCGCAACTTCCTAGTCAGGAATTTTATACTGCAGATTCTCGTGGAAATGTTGACGAACAATTTCGCCTGAAGAAACAAGCAAAGTTTCCTAAAATTTTCCTGGTTATAGGCAAGCAATTTGCACTTGTGGGAAAAGGAGCAAATTTTTCGTTGTCCAAGGCTCGGTTGACTCCAAGATACCTACTCGTATACATCGAGGAATGCTTGAAGAAGCGACTTTTACCATTTTTACGTGAGCACGATGCGTCAACAATCTTTTGGCCAGATTTAGCTCCATGCCACTACAGCAAGGCCATCAAGGAATGGTACGAAGCTAATGAGATGGTTTTGTCCCCAAAGAGGCCAATCCACCAAATTACCCAGAACTCAGGCCAATCGAAAGATATTGGGCCCTGGTCAAAAGAGAATTGAAGAAGACTAAGAAATCAACGAAAACATTAGCGGAATTCAAGCAAAAGTGGAAGACAGCATCCTAGAAAGTGACTGAGAACACTATATAAGAAGCATGATGGCAAGAGTTCCAGAAAAAATCTATGAATTCTGTAAAAAATAGTTTTGGTTTGTTTATTGTAAAAACAGTTTTCATTAGAATTAGAAGATGATTTGAAAATGAGTTTGATTTTCGAAATCGGTCCAGTGGTTCAAAAGATATAAGCGTTTATGTGATAGCGAATTTATTCTCGTTGAGGAATTGATTTTGTATTAAATGCTGAAAATACACCGAGTTATATCATTTCGGAGTCTCAATGAAACTGGCATGCATTTTCTCAATTTGGTACCGAGTTATCTTATTTTTTTTACACAACATTAGGTTAACCTTAGAAAAAATTAAGTCAAGCACAAAATTTGAGCTAGATCCTTTTTTAAAAAAGAACTATGCATGCCTCCCGAGAATCATACTTCAAACAAATTTCATACAAGTCTTGTGCCTTTTCCTGAACGCTGTTCCATATTTTGTGGTCAATAAGGCTGGTACCAATAAAATCTCAAGTACCCGAAAGCATTTACGACCTAAACCATTCTTCAAGTTCATGTCCTGTAAATATTTGCCTGTATTAAGCCATTTACCTGTCATAAATAATGGCTTTGGAACAGGATGGAGCCACAGTTCTTGCGGCCGTACATGACTTTTTACTCAACACCCCTAATTTTCCTAGAATTGTTAGACTTTCGTGAGGTATAATAATTGAAAGCTGAATTGTAAAATTTCAGTGCCGTATATTTCGTAGAATCAAGGGAAAATGGTTCGAAATAAATAGCGTAGCGTTGATGATGGAACGAATGAAATGATGTTATTTCAGTAATAATAATAATAATATTATTAAGAGAGAGCAAATATTAACGGGCAAAATTCATAGTTTCGGTTTTCTATTTTGAAGAAATGTTTCAGTTTTTTTCTCAAAAACCGTGAACTTAAGCATGAAATCACAAGAGACCTTATTTGTTGAAAATACATCAATCTATACAAAATGGATTTGAAATATCACTTTCTCAGATAGCCATCAAGGTTACTGTATTCACTAATTCGAGGTCGTAGATTACGAATCTGTAATTAGTTTCTTCCTAGATTTGATACTTCAGGAAATTTTCAACTTTTTATGGAAAATTTCCGTAAAGGACCCCGCACTTTTAGTATGTAAAGTGGCGACCGGTCAAATTTTCTGAAAGTTTGGTATGTTGTTGTAACCGACTCAGTGACCAAAAGTATCAATGGGCCCAACCCAATCCTATATGGCTAGTTTTCTAAATACGGGGTGTTAAAGTTGTAAATTGCCCAGATTTTCGGATTTATTTTTTAATTATTAAGAGTTGGATTGGATTTCTGTTGCATACACACGTTTACTACATGTTCTAGTAATGAAATTAGTGGATACGTATGATTAAAAATATTTACATTTACAGGGTGATTCACGAATATATGACGGTAGTTTTTTGCAAAAATTCACTTTTTCTACTGTGACGTCAGGAAGGCATATTTTTGAAATGTTCTTTTCGATTTAGTATTAAGACGACGAAATATTGCACAGTGCATATTTTTTATACAGGATGTTTCACAGAGAGAACCACTAGACATAATCATATTTTTTAAGGATTAATTCGAAACCCTGTATTTTTGAATTGATTTTTGGGAAAAGTAATACCACAAACATATGTGTGTCTCTAATCACCAAAATATTCAGGGTGGTTTATTCATAGGAAGGTATTCTATTTTGGGAAAAGTACAAAAAACAAGAACACCCTGTATTCGAAAATTTCCTTGGTCAAATGCAACTATTTTCTCACTATATATTGATTCCCACAACATCTCCCGAGGTATGAATTCTAAATCCGATACCATGACCAGTTTTCGAGATACAGGGCGTAAAAGCGGAGAATAACTTATTTCATCAATTTTTTTTAAATTGAAAAGCCGAATTGATTTTATGTTGCGCCCATGAGTTCAGTATGAGTACAGATCAGATTCACATGGAAACGGTCAGCTGAAATATTTACTGTTACAGAGTGATTCAAGAATAAATCACAACAGCTTTTGCAAACACTCGATAATTCTACAGTTTCGTCACAGAGGAATTATTATATGAAGTTAATACCTAGTCGTTAACAATTTTTAGTCTGAAATACTTCATTATGATTACTTTTCATACAGGGTGAGCCATAAATAATATGCTTTGAAATAATTGAAAAGAGAACTTTTCTGGTGAATTTTGAATAACATTACATCAAGTGAGCATAACCGCAAGAATTTTTAAATATATAAATATACAAGGTGATTAAATCACCTACCAAAAATCCACATTTCTTGCATGTGTAGATCATCCTATTTTTGCTGAAAAAAGTATATTTATAAAGTAATAACCGCGGTTATGACTATAATGAGATTCAAACTTTTCAATATACCTAGTTTTAACTCACTCAACACGAATATTGCGGACTGTGGAGTACCCACCAATAAAAAATATTCGTTTTTTTACCTACATAAAAAGAAGGTTTATTGTCATCTTTTTGAGGGTGATAGCGCAGTTAGTAAGCGCGCTCATAAAGATACTCAAAATTCACTAAATAGTTCTTATTTCAATCAATTCAAAGCATAAGTATTTTTGGTATGGTTGGCTGTATGGCTCACCCTGTATGGAGAGTAATCATAATGAAGTATTTCAGACTGAAAATTGTGAACGACTAGGTATTAACTTCATGGAATAATTTCTCTGTGACGAAACCGTAGAACTATCGAGTGTTTGCAAAAGCTATTGTGATTTATTCGTGAATCACCCAGCACCCTGTAACAGTAAATATTTCAGCTGAACCTTTGCATGTGCATGTGCATCTGATCTGCTCTCATACTCAACTCATGGGCGCAACATAAAATCAATTCGGCTTTTCAATTTAAAAAAAAATGGACGAAATAAGTTATTCTCCGCTTTAACGCCCTGTGTCTCGAAAACTGGTCATAGTATCGGATTTAGAATTCATACCACTGGAGATGTTGTGGGAATCAATATACTATATAGTATAGTGAGAAAATAGTTGCATTTGACCGAGGAAATTTCCGAATACAGGGTGTTCATGTTTTTTGTACTTTTCCCAAAATTGAATACCTTCCTATAAATAAACCACCCTGAATATTTTGGAGATCAGAGACACACATATGTTTGTGGTATTACTTTTCCCAAAAATCAATTCAAAAATACGGGGTTTCGAATTACATAATCCTAAAAAAATATGATTATGTCTACTGGTTCTCTCTGTGAAACACCCTGTATACAAAATTTGCACTGTGCAATATTTTTTCGTCATAATACTAAATCGAAAAGAACATTTAAAAAATATGCCTTCTTGACGTCACAGTAGAAAAAGTGAATTTTGGCAAAAAACTACCGTCATATATTCGTGAATCACCCGGCAAATATGAATATTTTTAATCATACGTATCCACTAATTTCATTACTAGAACATGTAGTAAACGTGTGTATGCAACAGAAATCCAATCTAGCTCTCAATAATTAGCAAATAAATCCGAAAATCTGGGCAATTTTCAACTTTAACACCCCGTATTTAGAAAACTAGCCATAGGATTGGGTTGGGCCCATTGACACTTTTGGTCACTGAGTCGGGTACAACAACATGCCAAACTTTCAGAAAATTTGACCGGTCGCCACTTTTCATACTAAAAGTGCGGGGTCCTTTATTCATATTTGTAGGGCTGTCTACTGAAAGATTTGCACTGGACGAATGCTGCTTTCTATTTATTTCAAATTTAAGTTCTGTCACTCGAAAAAAACAACCGATAATTTCAGCTTATTTGGTGGTTGCAAAGCAGCACTGCTGGTGTTTTTTACTGACTTAGCAGGCTGCAACATCGTCATATACGAAGATAGAGGTAAAAAGGTGTATCGTATCGATATGGGAGTGCGACTATACTCCATTCAGAATTATAAAATCACAACTCTGGCCTTGGAAATTGGAAACATTCCACTCTGTATCGAAGTTATGACGTTTTTCAAAAAAATTTTATGTTCCAAGTCAACATTATGTTGCCCTTTCTACATTCTTTGCGTATTTCTCAGAATGTGAATTTATTCGGAAAATGAAAGAATTCGAAAAGATGCGAGGGAAGAAAATAATTAACGTTTATATGAATTGATAGAAAGGATTCCTTTTCTAGTTATTTGCATGAAAAGTACAAGAGATCACTGTTGAAATATATTATTTTTCGCCATGGAAGAAAATTGCATTGCTTTCACATAATTTTCATATGCATGCTTGTGAAGATTTAATGTTTATTATCCTCTTGAACTGAAAGTTCAAGACTTGACGACATCAATTGTTGATTCTAATCAAGAATTCATTAAAAAAAATCAACCCAAAGATATAAGATGAATTGATGGGTAATTACAAGAATCAAGAATATTGTCAATTTTATTTTGTTGATAACTTTCTTAAAATCAATGTTGGGATATAAAACTCGGCTGCTTTTGTTCAAACAACATCTGAAGTATACATTTTTCACCATCTCGACCTTTGAAAGGCGTTTCTTAAGGCCTCTTGCAACGACAGAGAATTCTCGCGAGAATTTTCTGTCAAATTCACTGACCGAGAATTCTCTGCCGATGCATACGATGGAACAATGGAATTCCACAGAGAATTCTACCGAAAGTAGCATGCAACGGCAGAGAATTTTCGGTCAGTGAATTCGACAGAGAATTCTCGCGAGAATTCTCTGTCGTTGCAAGAGGCCTTTATAGGAGAATCAGATCTAAATTCCACCTCATTAGTGAGATACCTAACTTTTGCAAATCTGCTCAGATATCGCCAAATTTCTTGGAAAACCTGTAAAATATCATCCTAAGCGACCTCTCGAGGCTCCATCCGATCCATCTACTGCGATATCTGTCCAAATAACAGCTTTTTCAACGAAATTCCCGTGTACCCATTCAACCTCGAAATGTAAACATTCGTCCTGGTCTTGAAAATCGTCCTCACGCTCCAAACTGGTGCGAAAAACAATACACATACGGTAATCTTGGATATTCGACGAAAAACTCACCTGCAAATATCGATTAAATACCAAAAATCTGCGAACAATTTGTAAATCTTACAAAATGTGGAATATCTTTGATAATTTTACTTTGATGTAAACAAAGAAACTGACAACGTCGTTTTGTCATTAACGATATTTTCTGTGTGCGCACTGACTTTTCAGCATATGTTCTGCGCTTATCATTAGGGGCACCAACTCCTGAAAACGAAACCATGACCTCCTATGTGATTAAATAAAAGTGAATGGAGTATATGTCATTATACAATACATCCTGTAGATTCATCGATTTGTTTTGGTAGTGAAGGGTAATGCACCCAAAAAGGATCAAGAAGAAATAATTGCTTCCCCCACAAGAAAATGAGCATTACACAATGCCTGAACGTCTCCTGGTATTGTAGAATGTAGATGATGCTGGGATCCCTTCATGTCCCAATTCTAGATTCGAGTTTTTGCATCGTGCTGACCGAACTGATTGGAACCGCCAACCAAAGACCAAAGTTCTCAAAAAGTTGGGCTTTCAATTCCGTATTGAATTAGTGTTCGAATTACAGTTGCCCGAGCAAACTATAAAAACTGGGCCGGCTGTCTAATGTCCGGAATTAAGTAATGCTCCGGAGGTGGAAGCCTATCCCGCGGGTTACGTGACGGGATTTGCGAGAGATCTGGACTGGAAGTGGCTCTGCCTCGCCACCTTCTGGAAGCCACCTCGGCCATTGACGTGATCGGCAAATATTACCGGGTCGCATTGAGCGGCAATTTGTTGCCGCTGGAAAGAAATGTAATCACGTTGTGGGGAGCATTCAAAGGCTGAAAACGTTGTCCTTAATTATCGATGATGAGGTAGTTCCGGTTACGTGCATCGAGGTCTTGAGGCATAAACATACCGGTCTTAAAGTCGCGTGCCTGACGCCATTAAAGCTGGACGACTTGGTCTTATCCAGATTTCCAAGCCAGCCTTGCGAACCTGACAGTGAAGCAGGGATTCATTCGCAAGGAAATCAGAAGATATTCGACCTAGTCTAAGGTCGACCCGTTTATCTATATACAGGGTGAGTCTTTGACTTGTACATATATTTTAACTGTAGATTCCTCTCATCAAACGGAACACTTTTTTCCTATACCATTTTTCAAAATTCGGTTTGGTTTGGGAGATACAGGGTGTCGAAAATCCATGAAAAAAACACTTTTCTGTTTATATCTTCGGAACCGTTATTTCGAATGAACTGAATTTTGGTTGAGTTTTTACTCTATTCATGGTGCATATTCCTCAGTCGAAACCTATTCAATATCTTTACTAGTATAAAAGTTTCAGGGTAGTCGCCTCATCAATACACGCTAAAAAACCATAAAACCACTTTGAAAAGATAAACGGTTCAAATTTTCGAAAGAATCAATCATTTAAGAAACTAAAAGTAGTCTAATTTTTTTTCAATGAAACGCGTCGTTTTCGAGTCATTTCCAATTTTTCCCGGAGAAATTTGACGAAAAAATCATTAATTTTAAGAATAATCTGAATGCGTCTCTGAATTGTATATCATCGAATATTATTCCTTCTCTTGTCTTTGAACGAGTTTACAATGTTGTCACAATATTTATCAACTTTGTCGAGATATTTTAATAATAAAATCCCACAAATGTGGGAGATAAAATTGAACCCCAAGGAGGATTTAATACGCACAGTTTCTATTGAAAATTCATAGTTACCGGTCCATATTGAAGTTAAATGTCGATGAAATACAAAACTCGGATATGAATGATGGATCTCGATACAAACTACTCATTAAATTTTAATTGATGAAAAATAATACGATACCTGATAATCTGTGGCGATGTTTCTATCTAAACAACATCCTCTTGGAATTTTATAAACCCGACACGGTTGAAATTATATTAATTCACTTCTCATAATAATCACATTAGAACAATAATTTACTGAATATATTCAGAACTTCATATAATGTTCACAGTTTGTCGAGAGACTCTGGTTTGTTATTGTTTATAGTTGGCCTCCAGAGTCCAGATAACCAATACATACTTCGGTTTTCGCTTTACGCATGCGTGGTGAAATTTGGCGGCAAAGTCGATTTATGATGGAAACGGCAGAATTCATAGATATTTATACCACGGTACACAGATGTATCGTGATTTATACTATGTTTCATAAAAAATCCTTAACCTCAATGAAAATATCAGCATGCTGACAACATCTTCTTGAAATTTCTGTGCAAAAATTCACAGAATCGATACAAATTAGATTAGGTTAGGTTGTTTAATAATAAATCTGAATGAAAAGCCTTTCTTCATGATATTGTTTGGGAATTTCGAGGAAAATATGAACAAGTTATTAGTGTTTACAAACTAATCTGCAAAAAAATCGAAGAAGGAACTTATTTTGGTGGAATAAATGTGGCTTTTTAGTTGCAGATATAATCCGATGAAACTAACTGTTTTTGTTGAAATTATCGTGTTTGCAACATTTTTATTCCAATAAGGTTAGTACTTGAGTATTCCCTAAATGTATAAACTCAATTTCTATCGAGAAATATGAACTTTGAATCAATTCCACAGCATCATTTCAGGGACGTAATTAGCCCAATTTTTTTTCAAATGGCTATATTTTTTTAACAGAGCCGAATTCGGAAAAATGGAAAATGAAAAAAGGTTTCTTTTGACCTCAAGAATCTTCAGTTAAAATATATGTACAAGTCAAAGACTCACCCTGTATATATATAAAAGAAAGATGTTGGTTACACCATTTATAACTTGAGATCGGATGGACTGTTTGTTATGAAGCTTCATATATGGGTTCGTCTACAATCTGGTTATTTGATAATACAATAAAACTTTGAAAAAAATCGATGAAAATTCTACTTATACAGGAAATGATTTTCCCCCTTTCGAGTAAGGCCACTAGGTGTCGCTACAGTTACAGTTACGCTACAGCTTATTCGTACTGGGGACCACAATCTAGCCCGTTCCACTTGTATGTTTGATTGCAACGATCGCCTGCAGGAGCAATGGGAAAAACAGCGGTCGTGAGCGTGAGAGTTGTGAGCGTCAAGTGGAACGCACTATTTGCTACATTTGTTGTCAGTTTCTTGTTACATAACCACTCGTTGCAAAGAATAAGGTCTTGATTGGCAAAAATTCTTAATGATCTTAGATCTTCTACGGAATCACTATAACATCTTTCCATTCGGAAATTGGAAAAAGAAATTGCTCAAAATTAAGCTCTAACATTTTTCTTATAATTTTACCCTATTCAAATGCCACGAATCAGAAAGAAGATTATTCCACCAACTTTCATAGGATCTCAGAATCGGATTAACCACAAAATTACAAAGGATTCCTCCACATTAATTCCAAGAAAAAGAAATATGGCTATTAATTGACACTCGCAATCCCTCGGGCACCATTATTTTGTAATCGAGATGTACTGATAGCTTCGGGAACTTCCCCCGATCACCAATAATAATTCAATGACCTTCCCTGCTGGAGAACACAATGGTTCTCGGGATATCGATTCCTCTTGACTTTTGTCTTGGACCCTCCCTTTCTTTTCGGTAATTAAACATGGACTTCTTTTCCATGAATGCCTCAGAGAGTGAACAATCGGAAGATTGAATAGGAGCCGTTTTTGATCTTTATTTTCTCTTAAATCAGAAGGTTTGCATCCCAAATTGGAACATCAGAACACGGAATTCCCGTTGAAAAAAGAAATGCATTCGACTCAGAGGAAAAAAGTTGAGTTAATATCAAGGATAGCGCGGTTTACTAGTTGAAGACAACATTCAAGATTATCTCCGAAACCAGCTACAAACTAGTCTGACACTAGTGAACGATCATGATGCGTATAATATTTTTTGTTCGATGGATCTATGTATGAATCAATCTTAATTCGAACAAGTCTTAAACTATTCTTATTTTCGTCTGAAACCTGTCTGGTACTAGTTAACCTTACAATTCGTGATGCCTATACTGTTTTGTACTATCGATTCAGGTATGAAAAATTCCTGATTTAAACTAGTTTCCAACTAGTCTGAAACTCATTTGAGACTAGCAAACGTCTACGTTCGTGATGTTTTCACTATTTTCTGTACAAAGAATCTATGTATAAATCAAACTTGTCTCAAAACAGTTTGATTTTTGTCTGAAACTGGTAAACCTTCCGTTCATGAATCAATCTTGTTTTAAACTAGTCTCCAACTAGTCAGGAACTTGTCAAAATGTCGCGTGAAACTAGTAACTTCACTGTTCGTGATGCGAATAATATTTTTTGTACTATGAATCTATTTGTAATTTAATCTTGATTAGAACTAGTCGGAAACTAGCCACAAACTAGTCTGAAACTAGTTCTTAACTAATAAACCTAACTGTTTGTATACTATTTCGATCTAGGTACGTATCAATCAATGTTCATTTGATCTAGTCTCAAACAAGTTTTGCAACCCGATGACATAAGTAAACCTTAGAATTCGTGACGTCTTACTATTTTCTGCACTATCGGTTTACGTATAGCGGTATAGAGCAATTTTGATTCAAACTAGTCTGAAGCTCACCAGAAACTAGTAACTTGATCGTTCTTGATGCGAATACTATTTTTCGTACTATGGATCTATACATAAATCAATCTGGATTCCAACTAGTCGGAAACTAGCCTCAAACTAGTCTGAAACTAGCCCGAAACTCGTCTGAAACTAGTAAACGTAACTGTTCGAATACTGTTTTGATCTACGTATGAATCAATGTTCATTTAAACTGTATCAAACTAGTTTTTCTACCAGATTGAAACACGTAAACTTTACATTTCGTGATGCCTTACCATTTCCTGTTCTATCGATGCACGTTTAGAGCAATTTTGATTCAAACTAGTCTGAAGCTCACCTGAAACTAGTAACTTAACTGTTTTGTTATGCGAATCTATTTATAAATCGATCTTGACTCGAACTAGTTGTAAACTAGCCTCCAACTAGTCTGAAACTAGTCCGAAACTCGCGCGAAACTAGTAAACCCAACAGTTCGTATACTGTTTCTATCTACGTATGAATAAATGCTCATTGCTAGTCTCAAACTAGTTTTGCAACCCGTTTGAAACATGTAAATCTTAGAATTCGTGAAGCCTTATGCCCGTTTGCACCGTTTGTCAAAACAATGATTAAATTCATAAACAACGTTTTATTCTCTAATCGGGTTGCACCGTTCCTAACGAATGATTAAATAGCCATCTAACATCGTTTAAACTAAACACAGAAATTTGCTCGTTTAGAGCTCGATTAATGTCAAAACGATTGACAGTGGAATATTTGAATATTCAGATTTACCCGCGCAATTGCATAAAGTTCTAGACATAATTGAATTTGGTTTCCCTCTAAAGGCCTCTTGCAACGACAGAGAATTCTCGCGAGAATTCTCTGTCAAATTCACTGACCGAAAATTCTCTGCCGTGGCATACGATGGAACAATGGAATTCCACAGAGAATTCTACCGAAAGTAGTATGCAACGGCAGAGAATTTTCGGTCAGTGAATTTGGCAGAAAATTCTCGCGAGAATTCTCTGTCGTTGCAAGAGGCCTTAAGATTTTACCGAAGAAGAAACTATTTTGAGAGCATGGATAAAAATTACTATACTGAAATGAACATAGCTATTTTTATTTTTTCTTGAAATACAACATCATTAGAAAATGGAATGAGAGTAGATTTTACACATTTTTAATTTGTTTCAGTTTTTTCAACTGCTCTTCCCTTATTTCTATATATAAATGAAATATTCGGGCTTTTGCCACACTTTCCTCTAGAATAGCGAGGATTTCCTCATTGACTTTTTCTTCTTGTTTGTCAATGAGAGCCAACCTTCTATCAATGAGTAGACTATATTTTTCTGCGAAGTCTGTTCTGTTGAGAGCCTTCACTATTGTTGGATGGTGTATTCTGAGAGACACCTAAAAGTACATATGTGATAAATTACACTAGCAGTGTGTGGTAGTACCTTCATATTTACGCTTTCTCGCATTGGGAATAACTTCCTTTCAATACTTTGCTTTCCATTATCCCAATCACTTTCAACACCAGTATCAAATTTTTCATTGCAAAGATGTGAAAGCTAGAAATGTACTGTCACTACTGTCATCAAATTTTTCCACAATATTCAATATATTTATTCATAATTCTATGAATTTCTTATAACGTGAGCGACATTGCCAAACCTATCGACAATTAAACTAAACAACGATTAAGATTCGACGGTGCAATCGGCAACGCCCTAAACAACGTTTAAATATTTAAAATCGGTTAGTTTAACCATGCTTAGCACTGAAACGGTGCAAACGGCCATTACTATTTCCTGTACTATCGATTCACGTATAGAGCAATTTTGATTCAAACTAGTCCCAAACTAGTTTGAAACTGGTCCGAAGCTCGCCTGAAACTAGTTAGCTTATCGTTTGTAATGCCTTTACCATTTTTTGTACGACTTATCTGCGTATGGATCAAACTTAGGTTTTCATACTCGTTCAGGAACACAGAACACAAATTATGAACGTCACAAATTCCATATGTTCTTCCGGATCATATCCCTTCGCGCTGGCATGAAAAAACAGAAGGAATACTAATCTTTTCATTACTGCCTCACATAAAACTGTATACGTGGCTGGGCGGCCAGCTCGTAACTTCCCTAATTTTGCGACTTTTTTCGGAAGTAGCGAATGGAGCAACTCGACTCATGCACTCTACGCAGCAGTCACGATATAGCATACATTATAATGTTACAGCATGGGGCTAATGGTCTGACATATTCGAGATAGACCATTTCAAATGGCCCGACTCACGCGTTTTTTAGATTCAGTCGCTGTACGCACTGAATTTCTTAGGAATTCAACACGGGGTTTTTGGGGTTCTGTAACGGTTGCTGGCTAAATAGGGTGGAATAGGGGCTTGATGAAAGCTGGAAATGAATTGCAAATGAAGATAATTTGTCTGAAGCCAGCTAAAAGGTTGGGTGTGGAGATACTCTTGGGGAAACTTCGAAATTGTTGAGTTTCACTTCGAAATCGTGTGGTATCTTCGACAGGAATAGGAGGAAAATAGTGGAAAAGTCCTAAGATCATTAAGAATGAATTGAGACTCCTCCATAAATCCAAATTTTTCCGTAATCCATATAGTGCAACATTCCAAGTTTGTAAATCCTAGGAAATATTATTTGAAAAGAGAAAAAGGCAAACCCTACCCTGCTCTGGTGAGCTGGCTAAAGGTAGAATTACGTTAAAGGGGGTTTTATACTCATATTTTTGGCTTGTGATGTGATCGTCTAGATTGGTAGAACTCTATGTTATGTCGTAGTAATTCAGATTCGTAATAACTCAGATTAGTGAAATATAGGATGGGAAATAATGAGGTAAAATTGATAAATAAAACACTAGATTGGACATAAAGGTGGAACAAGAGCCCTTTATTCGTCCAGCACCATAGTTCGGGGAACCATAGCCTATGAAGGAAAAACGAACGAGAATCAATTGAAACTCAAAGCAAAAAATCTTCTAGCATTACAGATGATATGTTTACAATCCATAGAACAATTATTAATAAGACAAGCACTGGTGATATGTAAGATATGGGGCTTCCTATACTCCGGTAAGGTTATTACTGGCACAAGGCACAATTGTGATAAAAAGCAGAATCCAATACATCCAAAGTTATCCAAAGACTATAGGCATATAGAGTGTGTCACCTGATTATTAATGAAATTCATAAGCAGTATCCTTGTAGTTCCTAGTGTGAGAATCCTTCCTTCTAAGGATGTGTGAGATCATAGCAGTCGCGTTGGTTTGGAAGTGACAATAAACTCTTTATATTTCCTGTTAACTGATGAACGGTGGCACCAGATCGAAGCAATCCTTCACTTGCCTGGCTCGCCATGGCCCGAAGACGAGGCTATGTTTACTGGAGACGTTCGTTATAGAACTTCCAGAGGATTTCTCACTGCCACTGTTGTGGGGGATGTTTTCCTTGGCACAGATGATATAAACAGTTAATCCTAGGCCTCCAAACCAGTGATTATTGTACGTAAAATATTATACTAAAGCAACAACTCCAAATGCCTATACCATAGTGTCGAGTGAATAGTTTAATGTGCAGTAGACCTTACGAACAGTATAAGAATATTCCAAATGGGTTGGTAGCAGAACAGAGTTCCACAATATTCAATAGAAATGCAATAAAATAGAACAAGCTTACATGGGATTGAATCCTGTGAAATGAAACAGTTATTTAAATGGAGATCGTGTACATACCAGATAACAAAGAAGCGTCTTTAAAATATACTAAAATGGCGGATTCCTAGAAGAGGAACTCCATTTCAAATGGACACTATTGTGAACCAGAATGAAAGTGAAAACAGACAGCCGCCGAGTTAAAAAGTGAACTCTAAAGAGAGTCCTCCATTCGTTGTCGTTTCGGAGGTTAGTTTTACTTCCACAGAATCGTATTTCTTCGATGGTCACAGAAGAACAAGTTTACTTCATGGTGGATCTTCGATATGATTAAAATCTACTATTTATAAAGATGCGAATTGCCTAAAGTATTGATTGAAGTCGAACTAATATTCATCATTCATAGAATTATAAAATAATATCAAATAAGTTCATTCAACGTAGTTCCACGTTTCGACAATAGACGTTGCAAAGTTGGAAGCCATGGAATCTGACAACGGTGCATTTTATTTGCAGGGTAGGAAATTCAGATATGTTACAATAGTTTGCTACCTTATCAAGAGAATAAACGTGGGTGATCAGAAAAGTTGTAAATCTCCTGATGTGGAATAGATGGCTTGATTCCTGATATCGTCACTGTCTGACTAGGGTAAGGCTTGCTTGGGGGTGGTCCCACGCTAGGGCTAACTTTTCGACAGATTTAAAATCTGATTCATATAGAAATTAATCAGAACTGAAACGTTTACGTAGACGGACTCTTCAGTTAAGTATCATAAGAAGTTTTCGCGGAAATCTGATACCAAGCAGGAAGATCCTGCGCTGCAGAACCCCCAGCAGGAACCCCTTTTGTATTTCCCGCAACCGGCAGTTGGCCGTTCGTCTCTTTGGGGTGCGCGTTTGTGCGGTCTCCAGTGAAAACTGTTTTCCTCGTGGTTTTCCTCGAACGCGGAAAAACTTCGCAGGTGTTGAGTTCACACTGTCAATACAACGTTCTGTTTCGTCTTCGCTAACAGCTTGGAAACAGCGATATATTCTGTGAGTTTTTGGACATGTTTATGTCTTTGGGATCACTTGGAAAACTTCGGACTGTGCGAAGTTTTTCTGAAGTGAAACTTTTTTTAATTCGATAATTATTATGCTCAGTGATACTTTGGACAATGCTGATTCACAATAAATAAATAACAAGTGGAAACGACCACTATAACCAGAGGTCTGACGGTTTGAAATTTCGATTTTTGAAAAATCCCATTTCGCAGGTGAAAATCTAAACTGTCATAGATAGCGACACGAGTTATATTTTATTGAATTCAGCGTCCTCGAAAACCTATATTTTGATACCAAACTTGTCAATATCGTCCTTCATTTACTTGATTTTTTCTTGGTTTTCTGTTTTCCATATTTCATTTTTTAGTTTTGTTCAGGCGTTCAGGGGCTCAGAGCACTCAAAATATAGGTGATATTGATCAGCCAAATGGGTTTTCTGAATGACTTGAATAGGTAGTAGATCTTCCAGATTGAAAAACGCTGGTAGATTCGGCAGGGATTTCTTGGTGATGACAAATTTGGGTTTTTTGGGAGGTCTTACCCCTTTGTCATTTTTCACACCAAAAGTTGGGATTTACGAAATCGATTTCATTATTTCCAGAGATACTTGGGAGAATGCTGACTAACATATCACAGACACAAATTCGATATGATAACAGGAGCGGGAGCTATGACGGTTTGAAATTTTGATTTTTGAAAAAATGCCATTTCGCAGGTGAATATCTGAACTATGATAGATACAGCCCTGGATTATTTTTTATTGAATTCAGCATCTTCGAAAACCCATATTCTGATACCAAACTTGTCCACAAAATCCTTCTTTCACTCGATTTTTTTTTGGTTACTGTTTTCCATATTTCATTTTCGAGTCTTGTTAGAGGCTCAGAGCACTCAAAATATAGGTGATATTGATCAGCCAAATGAGTTTTCTGAATCATTCGAATAGGTAGTAGATCTTCCAGATTAAAAAACGCCATCAGATTCGCCAGAGATTTTTTGGTGGTGACAAATTTGGTGTTTTTGGGGGTCTTACCTTTTACTCATTTTTCACCAAAAATTTTGAGATTTTAGATACCAATCTCATTATTCTGAGAGATAATTTGGACAATGCTGACAATATTTAAATAAAAAATCGATACGATCACTAGAGCGGGAGATTTGACAATTTGAAATTTCGATTTTTTGAAAAAATAGCATTTATCGAGTGGAAATCTAAACCTTCAGAGATAGGTCCCTATATTATTTTTGATTGAATTCAGCGTCGTCGAAAACCTATATTTTGATATCAAACCTGTTAATATAGTCTTTCTTTGATTCGAATTTTTCCCCTTTTATTTTTTCCATAATTGATTTTCAGTTTTGTTCACAAGCTCAAAGCACTCAAAGTATGAGTAATATTGATCCCCAAAAGATTTATTCTCAATAATTCGAACAAATTGAAGATCCTTTATATTGAAAAACACTCTTTGATTCTCCAAGAATTCATTCCTGAAGAGATATATACAGGGTGTTTGGAGGGTGAGTAGCCATTGGTAAATGATGGATAGGTGATGCTTTTGGCTACTTGTTGCGCCTAATAAAATAATATTTTGCCCAAAGTTCAGAGTGTTATAATTTTTTGGCTATTTTTCTAGAAATTTCCCATTTTTCTCATTGAAATCTTGAATTTTTTAAATTTTAATGCTCAAGGTGCCTATAAAATGATTTATTTTTTTAGTCTAGTCTTGTCTTATTCAGATTGAATCATAATTTCATACAAACGTCTTCAAAAAATCTGACAGCGTCGTATCAAACATCAAAATGAAAAAAAAAATGTTGTGTCCACTTTACAAAGTGAAATAAAAAAAGAATTACATAGTGTTGGGTTTTAAAATGGTTTTAAAAACTTCTCCTGTTAATACTCTTTGCAATGGTATGTAACATGTACCATTAATAATCAGGATAACTCAACAAAAGCTATGTTAGATTAAATTTACCTGCTCAATGGAATAGTTTTGCCACCCTTTTAAGGCATCCTTGAAGACAAAACGGTTTTTTGTTGAGTTATCTGATTATGAATGGTACATGTTACATACCATTGCAAAGAGTATTAACTAGAGAAGTTTTTAAAACCATTTTAAAGTCCAACACTATGTAAATTTTTTTTTACTTCCCTTTGTAAAGTGGACACAACATTTTTTTTTCATTTTGATGTTTGATACGACGCTGTCAGGTTTTTTGAAGACGTTTGTATGAAATTATGATTCAAACTGAATAGGACAAGACTAGACTAAAAAAATAAATCATTTTATAGGCACCTCGAGCATTAAATTCAAAAAAATTCAATATTTTAATGAGAAAAATGGGAAATTTCCAGAAAAATGGCAAAAAATTATAACACATTGAACTTTGGGCAAAATGTTATTTCAGTAGCCAAGAGCATCACCTATCCACCATTTACCTATGGCAACTCACCCTGCAAACCCCCTGTATAGTGTTTTTGGGGGGTCTATAGAATTTAGTTGTGAAACAATTTCCCAATTAAAAAAAAAAAAATTATTGAACAAAACTAAAGACCCTCCTGGTAAATACCCACTCAATCAAATATTCTCTCATTAACCGAACTAATCACCTCAAAATTCCTCCCTCCAGACTCAAAATGACACCTTTAAAGAGGTGATTTTTCAGAGACCTCATCCCTATCCCAGTTCATCCATTAATCTGAACCCCGCCTCTGGCCGAAGCTGGCGCTCAAATAAATACGAAAAGAAATTCATCATAACGCAGTAATATCCACCTCTTTTCACTCCTGCAAGACGTTCTCTGGAAAATAATGGCCAAATGTACGATATTCGAATTTTAAGTATCCCTTATTAGGTTCCCTGGAAAATTAATGATTCAGCTCGAGGAACAGAAGGAGCTCGATGATGCGGAAATACGTTACCTGTCATGATTTCCACCCGCTGGAAATTCTCAGGGAAAACTGGAGCGTTAAATATTGACCCGAATTTTTGTTTGCCAGTTTTCAATTTGGAAAATTTCATTCTGGACCGATCGGAAGTTTTTGGGAGGATTTTGGAAAATTGTGAATCTGCAGATGGACGGATTAGGAGAATTAATGGTGAAAATACCAAAGGGTGATTTCCTGTTCTAAATGAAGGGTAGTTTGTTATATAAATGTTGGGTCAAAAGTCAAACGTTAGGGAGTTATCACGGTTCAGAGATGGCGAAAAAATTATGTTTTTCTACAAACGTCAAAAAATGACAAGGTTCGCGCATAGACAACAATATGCGAGGTGACCCTTTTTTCATTTTCCTTCGTTACTATGACACCGTGCGCGAAGTAGTGTGCGAAAGAACAATTACTAACATTAACGCCCTGTGACGTTAGGGAGCTTCGCATCACATTATTAGAATCCTCAGCACCATCAGTACTTGTA
Source organism: Adalia decempunctata (assembly GCA_951802165.1). Taxonomy (NCBI): domain Eukaryota; kingdom Metazoa; phylum Arthropoda; class Insecta; order Coleoptera; family Coccinellidae; genus Adalia; species Adalia decempunctata. The sequence continues at coordinate 4,748,239 of OX637701.1, forward strand.
GAAACCGGAAGTACAATATTGGATGATGATGATCCAAAATCTGTTGAGGTTGGGAGAATTTTTTCAGCAATGACATTTCTAAATGCAATGGAATGATCAACAGAGCCCTCGGCTAACGTTGTGGACTTCCATCCACCATGTTTTTTTATATCCGTAATATTTGCTCCTGATTCTGCTAGAAATGAAGCGGAGGATCTTCGAAAACAGTGTCCTGTATATTTCTTTGGTTCTGGCAGTTTGAGGAATTCGGCAACAATAGATGGAATTTTCCCAAATGTGTTGATACCAACTGGATTGGCAGTGCATTTATTAATCATGTATTTCAGGAAAAAACGACGATGTTTGATGACAGGAGGGCGCAGTGCAAAGTACTTATGAAAATAGTCAACATACTTCCCAATAATACTGAAAGAACGACCGACTTTCGTTTTTGTGTTTGGAAGTTGTATAACCAATGATTAATTTGTTAATTCGATGTCTTCCACTGATAAATTACACAATTCTTCACGCCGACAGGCTCCAAATATTCCGAAAACAGTTGCAACCTTAACCATAAAGTATTTCTCATCTGGTGCCTCATTTATAAACTTTTCAACTTGTTCACGAGTAAGAATTTTCGAGTTTTGGGACGATATCCTTCACTTTTCCGTCCACACCATTTCTAATAAGGGCGCTTGAAAATTTATCCATAAAGTTGATGAACTCCATATTATTGATTTTTCTTCTAAGTATGCCAGGAAAACAGGTTCACTGAAGTTCCCTTCCAGATTTTTCAATTTACACCAGGTCAGGAAATTGTTATATGCAATATCGTACTGCTGAACAGATTTTTTAGGTAGGAGTTCCAGTTTCGCTCTTCCTTCAGACTCTTCAATATTCACAGGAACAACCAAATCGTCACTTTGATTAATAATTGGACTCTCGACAAACATATTAAGCAGTTAAAAGCCCAAGACGAAAATTGGACACGAACGAAATTCAAATGACGTCTTTTCTCATTTGTTAGTAATCACAGGCCCGGATCTACGATTTTTTCTGACCGGGGCAAAAATTTATGATGGCGCCCCCCTCCCTCAAGGTTGGATATGAGAACTGAATGCTTTGAAAATGAATATACAGTGTAATTCTTTTGAGTGTTTCATTAGAAGTATTCCAGGAAGGAATTTTGATACGACTTCAAGATTCTGTATTTTTGTTTCAGAGTACATGAACTTGAATTGTAAAATATTTTCAAGTGGAATCTACTTCCGGTTCTACCGGAAAAGAATGTTAACTTCGTTATTTCAAATGCAACACCCTGTATATTTATACATACATGTTTGCATTCTTGGTTTAATTCTGCACTGATTGTATGATATGCGCAACCACTTCGAGCGATTGTTGAGTTATTGTAAAATTTGTTGACAGAAAGAGTGTCACAAATTAGTGTTTATATCTCCAAAATCGCTCATTGTAAGACATTTTTTTCGCCACAGTGGAACAAGAGAAAGTACGCTGATACTGCTTCTTGTATAAATTATGAGGAAATATTATACAGGGTGTCTGAAACAGGGCTTCAAAGTGAGCCTCAATAAAAAGGAAATCTAATTTTTTTTCAAATGGTTACCATATAATTTTGTTATTCCGATCGATTGCTCGTCAAAAACTAGTTAAAGTGTGCCAAACATTTCATGCATTTGAAATCAGTAATTTTGCCGTTATTGAATAAAATTCAAATTTCACGACTAAAGCCAGGTCTCTTTGTCTAAAAATCATATTTATACAGATAATTTTAAAATAGGCTATGTCAATAGCAAGAATATGTCAGTTTTAAACTAAGATTTTTTCATCACCATTCTTTATCTGCTTTGTTTATTCGTCACATTCGCCGCAAATAAAGAACAGACTTTTGATATATCATTCTAGTGTACCTTTTTATTATTGCTTGTTTTGCATAGTGCTCGATCAATAAAAATGAGTAAGAACAGTGGCGCACCCAGAAATTTTGTTCGGGGGGGGGCTGCTCAAGAGTAATCAGGTTTTTGTTAGTTATATAATTTAAAAAATGCGCCGCAAGCGAAAACCTTCTTAAGTAATGGATATATGGCATTTGTTATTATACAGGGTGTTTCATTGGTAAATGAACTTATGGTAACCTGAGCTAGAACTACCCTAGGCGAGTCCAAAAAACCGATATATATGATAGGTCTAATCAATTATTCCATAACCGAGATACAGGGTGCTTTATGTATTTCCCAAAAATTTCAATTCCTCTTAACTTTTTAACCAACCAGTATAGTCGGTTGATATTTGGAACGTATATGATTCACTTCTACAGGTCAATCGATTTACTTTTGAATTTCCAAAAAATTACAGGTCCGTATTTGAAAAATATGGGGCTTCTTCCAAGCTGAGATTCAACACCCTGTATATTGAAATTTTGCGATTTGATTGAGATATTTGAAAAGAGCAGAAAATTTTCAATGGGGTTCAGTAGATTTCATTGTCCTGCACGTCACTTCCAATTGAATAGTGGAGTTCCACAAAATTCTCAGAAAAATCGTACATTATGATCTAATTGAATTTTTTTCGTCCCACTAATTGCACATTCGAATTTCATAATATTCTGTGGAATCATTTGGAGTTATTTCCGGAAAAACATTCATCGAGAACAATTTAGTTGAAGTCAACAAAGATGAATAAATAACTGAAGAAACATAAAAACTCAACGTGAATTACAGAAGATGGTCGAAAGTACCACCATTTTGTTCAATACACATTCTTGCCCTCTTCAAAAAATATGTCTGATACTTTTTTTGATCATGTCTGGATATTACGTATTTCATTGCACGCGACGATACATTGCATGAGGATATCCTCACTTCCTATTTCAGATGAATTTACTGAACATTTCAAATAACCTCGAATGAAATAATCAACAGTATTGAAATCTGGTGACCTAGCGGGCCAGGCATGCGGTCCACATGTGCCTATCCAAATATTTGGAAAGTTCTGATCTAAAAATTGTCTGATCATTACTCTGAAATGGGGTGGAGCTCCATAATGCTGAAAATGCATTCCTGGAATGTCCGTACCTTCGAGTAATACAGTAAGATGATTTTGGAGGAAATCTAAGTAAAGATTTTCTTCAAGCCGTCTTGGTGTGACCTGTGGTCTAATCAATCGATTTTATTAAACGCCACACCATACGTTTCTTGAAAATTTGTATAAGGATTTCGTATGCCTGACTGCATGCAGATTCTCTGCAGCCCATTACTGCGAATCCCTAATAATGACCCCATCCCTCGTGAATCGGTAAATAAAATTCTGTTGACCATTCTTTCATTTCGTAAAATCCAGCTAATAAAGTTAGTTCTTCTAATTTCATCACCTGGATCCAATCGTTGTACCTTCTGGAGATCTATTTGATCATAATGTACGATTTTTCTGAGAATTTTGTGGAACTCCATATTAAATTGGATCTTTCCCTGACGCTCTCTTTGAGCAAAATGACGTGCGGGACAATGAAATTTCAATATACCTACAGGGTGTTGAATCTCAGTTTGGAAGAAGTCCCATATTTTTCAAATACGGACCTGAAATTTTTTGGAAATTCAAAAGTAAATCGATCGACCTGTAGAAGTGAATCATACGTTCCAAATATCAACCAACTATACTAGTTGGTTCAAAAGTTATGAGGAATTGAAATTTTTGGTGAATACATAAACCACTCTGTATCTCGGTTATGGAATTGATTGTTTAGACCTATCATATATCGATTTTTTGGACTCGCCTAGGGTAGCTCTAGCTCAGATTAACGTATGTTCATTCACCAATGAAACACCCTGTATATGTATATCAATCCCTATTTCTATCTGTAAAGGAAATGTTTACGTTTCCATTCTGTTCTAAAATAATTATTATTACTTTTAGAAAAATAATAAGACGGAAATATTTGAATTACTTTTTTTTGGCACAGCTCGGGGGGGGCTGCAGCCCGACAGCCCCCCCCCCCTCGGTGCGCCACTGAGTAAGAATGATAATTCCTAACATAGCCTTTGAAATAGACGAACATACCACTGAATTTGACTGAGCTAAACCTGGCTTCAGTTGTGAAATTCTGTCAAAATCAGTGGTATGCTAGTCTATTTCAAAGTAGGCTATATTAGGAATTGTCACTCTCACCCATTTTTATTGATCGAGCACTATGCGAAACAAGCAATAATGAAAAGTTACACTAGATTGATATATCAAAAGTATGTTCTTTTTGCGGCGAATGTGACAAATAAACAAAGCAGATAATGAATGATGACTAAATGAAAAAAACTTAGTTTAAAACTGACATATTCTTACTATTGACATAGCCTACTTGAAAATTATCTTGATGAACCGGATGTTTAGACAACATGGCTTTATTTAGTCGTGAAATTCGAATTGTATTCAATAACGGCAAAACTACTGATTTTGAATACTTGAAATGTTCGGAACACTCTAACTAGCTATTGACGCCGAGCAATCGATCGGAATTACAAAATTATATGGTTCCCATGCATTTGAAAAAAATGAGATTTCATAGAGTTTAATTGAGGATCACTTTGAAGCCCTGTTTCAGACAGCCTGTATAATAAATAAAATAACGAAGTTTACATTCGTTTCCGGTAGAACAGGAACTAGATTCCGCTTGAAAATATTTAACAATTCAAGTTCATGTACCTACTCTAAAACAAAAATACAGAATCTTGAATTTGTATCAAAATTCCTGTATATATAAAAATTTTTATTTGTGTAATAATGAATTCATAATAAATAATAAAAATAAATTCTAATAATAAGAAAAAATCAGAAGGAAAGAAATTGGATTTTGTTCATCACATCTTTACGCGGCGCGTTTTTTTTTCCGCGAACGCATCCCTCATTGATTTAAAAGATTTTTGGCATAGTGATGGTTTATCATGTTTCCATGCTACAGTTCCGATTTTAGCACTAGGGTATTAATTTTTTCCGAAAAAATTTTTTTAACCTCTGGTTGATTTTGGCGCCCCCTCGAGCTGGCGCCCGGGGCAAGCGACCCGCTTGCCCCCCCCTAGATCCGGGCCTGAGTAATCATAACATTGGCAACGTTTGCCATTCACAACAACCTTTTGATTATTTGAATATTAAAATGCATTTTGAAGATTATTGTCATTGCAAATTCGCCCATTTCATTATCAAAATAGGACAGTTGTACAAAAAACATTGTATGGTATTTGGTATTTTTTATCTTGTTCGTTTTCACTCACAACATAAAACGTCACTTTTAACACTCATATCATAAATAACTATTTTATTTTGTATCTTATAAACGAAAAGCGATAGAATGATGATATTTTATGGAAGTATTACTGTTATAAAAACACACTTTCTCGATATTTTTTCATATTTTTAGAATAAGTGGAGGAGGTTGAAGTAGACTACCCCTATTATTATGTTAAGTAAATTTGAAGAAAAACTTACGCAATATCTTGAGTAGAATTAAATTTGGATAGCTTGATTTGGTTAGAAACTTTTTTCTTTCCTGTATTTTTCTCGTAAAATGTACCGTTTCAAAAAAAAAAAAAAAATGTAAATAAGTTCTAAAATAATTATTTACATTTTATTTTTTTATTTCAAAATGGCACATTTTACGAGAAAAATACAAGAAATAAAAAAGTTTTTAACCAAACCAGGCTATCCGAATTTAATTTTATCCTTGCGTAAGTTTTTCTTTAAATTAAATTTTTCGCCATCTCCCAAACTTTTGACTTTTGACCAAACATTTATATAGCAGACACCCTTTATCTTGAGCAAGGAAACACCCTGTATATGGTGATGAAGCAGAGTCGTCGTAAAATGAATTTATACCCTTAATATATGCAGTGGCGCAAAAAGGGGACGAGCTATCAAAGCGAATATGAGAAAACTCAACGGTGATGCGTACCGTATAACTCAAATTTGTTCATTTGGATGTCCCCAACGTTGGGAGTGGAGCGAAAAAAGAGCAATGTGTGGGGTCGAATGTCAGGGTGGGTATGAATTCTGCAAATTCGCACCAGTTCGGAAAGAATTACTGGAAACGCGCCGTTGTGTTTGGCCGATGAAATATTCGAGGTGAGCGAAATGAGATTTTTCGAGTCCGCTGTCGTGTTTCATCCCGCCGTTTTCGGGTGACATTTCGAAATGACGCCCCCGCATAATTCGGAATCGAGTGGATTTGGGTCGGGTTGCTTATATTTATGCGCCTGCAGCTTCGATTTCTGGCCCTACTTTCGACACACTGCGAATTCCAGATAATGAAAGCAAAGCAAAGGGGTATCGAACCTCTTCCACATCATGGAAAAACGAAATATGGCTTTGGATGGATTTCCAAAGCAAAAACCCTTGGCCAGTACAGATGAATTGTTGAAAACTCTAGACCAGGGGCTCAGACAAGATGCAGATGGGATCACTCTATGGTAGCAGACCAAACCAGGGGAAAACGAACGAGATTCAATTAGAGGAAAGGACCTCCAAAGCAAAATTCCATTGCTAGCATAGAGGAATTGTTAAAAACTATAAGGACTGAACGAGAATAAATTCGCTATCACAAAAACACTCATTTTCGAATCATCTTCTAATTCTAATGAAAACTGTTTTTACAATAAAAGAACCAAAACTATTTTTTACAAAATTCATGGATTTTTTCTGGAATTTTTCCCATCATGCTACTTATAGTGTTTTCATTCACTTTCTGGGATGCTCTCTTCCACTTTTGCTTGAATTCCGCTAATGTTTTTGTTGATTTCTTAGTCTTCTTCAATTCTCTTTTTACCAGGGCCCAATATCTTTCGATTGGCCTGACTTCTGGGCAATTTGGTGGATTGGCCTCTTTGGGAACAAAAACCACCTCATTAGCTTCGTACCATTCCTTGGTGGCCTTGCTGTAGTGGCATGAAGCTAAATCTGGCCAAAAGATTGTTGACACATCGTGCTCACGTAAAAATGGTAAAAGTAGCTTCTTCAAGCATTCCTCGATGTAGGTATAACTTCGAGTCAACAGAGCCTTGGCCAACGAAAAATTTGCTCCTTTTCCCACAAGTGCAAATTGCTTGCCAAACCAGGAATTTTTTAGGAAACTTTGCTTGTTTCTTCAGGCGAAATTGTTCGTCAACATTCCCACGAGAATCTGCAGTATTAAATTCCTGACCAGGAAGTTGCGAGAAATCAGCCAATACAAAGGTTTCGTCGTCCATCACGCAACAGGAAAAATTTTTCAAGAAATCTTTTTTTAATTTCTTTGCTCTTGATTTCACTTCTTGATTCTTCACAGCGTTCCTGTCTAGCACTTTCTGCACTTTGTATGTTCTAAGCCCACAACTCGACTTGATTTTCTGAACGGTTGACTGCGAACAACCCACTATTTGGGCCACTTTCCGTCCTGAAAGGTTAGGATTCTTCTGAAAAAGACTGATGGCTTTCTTCACTTGTTTTGGGCTATGAAACCCCTTTTTCCTCCCGGTTAATTCTTCGTTGAAGCGCTTAACAACTCGTGATACCGTTTCCGGACGAACGCGAGCCTCTTTTGCGATTCTTTTGAAGCTCCATGTTTGATTATTTTGAAAAAGTTTCACTATAAATTCTCGTGTTTTCACTTCGCTTGACATTTTGCGACAGAGAATTGGAATATCTATGAAGTAAATGTTCCACATTTTTCTGACGTTCATAACAAGCTAACTATGATAAAATTTTGATTTTTTCTCAATTGGTTCAAGAGATATATGCGTTTTTGTGATAGCGAATTTATTCTCGTTCAGTCCTTAGACTAGAGGCTCATCCAAGATGCATTATGGATTCTCAAGATAGCAAGACTAAAACTCAAGAGACTATCGATCTTTAACACCCGCATTGTTCTCAGGGTTATTTGATCCTTCATTTGATTAACGATATCGAGGCAATATTTGTTTCATGAACAAGATTCCCATCCGATATCTTGTGCTAATAGAAATGTTATCGAATAGAGTACAAAACATAGCAATACGCAAATCCCATTTGATTTCCTTCCTTAACTGATTTGGGGCAACCATATTCGATCTAAATCTTCTACTCAGTGATGGATTTATGTCCTGATTGACAGGATTCAATACTCAGATAGGATTGTGTGTCGATTTAGATCGAGTTTCAATTTGTCCAAGCCCAGAAATTTGTTTATTCGCAGAGGCATTGAGTGAAAAATGAGCTGAAAAAATTGGGATGGATTTGTTGTTGCTTCTGATTAGAATGTTTCACTATACTACATTCACTTTTATAAAGTATCCCGTTTGGCCATGATATTCTGAAACATTTCACCGTGTATATTTTGAAAATGTTAGGTTGTAGTCTTTTCCTGCAGATAACTAAGCAACGCTGTCCTCCTTCCTTATCGAAATGTTTATTTACTTGGGGAAAAGAATGAATTTGAGAAAATACCATGTGAATTCAATAATTCCAAAGACCTGGCGAATGTTGAGGACACTTTTTTCTCTGTTAATACTGGGAATATTTCACGTATATAGTGCGCGTCAAAATTATGGAACAAATTAATTTTCTCAGAGGAAAAATATTTGGCAACAAAATCCTGAAACGGGTCAATTTTTGTTTCACTTTTAGCAAATTTTTATTCATTTTTGAAGGATTTTTGTTGCACCCTGTGCCATCCCTATAAACCCTCTTAATTTTTTTAATAGGGAAAGTGGGTCATTTGGTACTTCTTCACAGTCGTGCAAAAATTTTCAAAAACATTTTTTTTTGATTAGTTAATTCAAAGAGATTTTCAGTATGTGCACTTTGTCATGGCTCATTTACTGTGAGACGATGATACCTTATGAAATTTGTCACTGAATGAAAGTCGACCATTAAAGTTCTGTTCCTGCACAACTTTTAACCCCCACGTGAAAAATTAGAATGTGTGAAACACTGCGCTTCAGTTATGATCTTAAGTAGGTATACTCCATTCACTTTTGTTTAATCACATAGGAGGTCATGGTTTCGTTTTTAGGAGTTGGTGCACCTGATGAAAAGCACAGAACATATAATGAAAAGTCAGTGCGCCACAGAAAATATCGTTAATGACAAAAAGACGTTGCCAGTTTCTTTGTTTACATCAAAATAAAAGTATCGAAGATATTCCACATTTTGTTAGGTTTACAAATTGTTCGCAGATTTTTGGTATTTAATCGATATTTGCAGGTGAGTTTTTCGTCGAATATCCGAGATTAACGTATGTTTATTGTTTTTAGCACCAGTTTGGAGCGTGATGACGATTTTCAAGACCAGGACGAATGTTTACATTTCGATTGGTTGAAGGGGTACACAGGAATTTCGTTGAAAAAGCTGTTATTTGGACAGATATCGCAGTAGATGTATCGGATGGAGCCTCGAGAGGTCGATTAGGATGATATTTTTCAGGTTTTCCAAGAAATTTGGCGATATCTGAGCAGATTTGCAAAAGTTAGGTACCTCACTAATGAGGTGGAACTAAGATCTAATTCTCCTATAAGAAACGCCTTTCAAAGGCCGAGATGGTGAAAAATGTATTCTTTAGATGTTGTTTGAACAAACGCAACCGAGTTTTATACCCCAACATTGATTTTAAAAAAGTTATCAACAAAATAAAATTGACATTATTCTTGATTCTTGTAATTACCCATCAATTCGTCTTATATCTTTGGGTTGATTTTTTTAAATGAATTCTTCCTTAGAATCAACAATTGATGTCGTCAAGTCTTGAACTTCCAGTTCAAGAGGATAATAAACATTAAATCTTCACAAGCATATGAAAATTATGTGAAAGCAATGCAATTTTCTTCCATGGCGAAAAATAATATATTTCAACAGTGATCTCTTGTACTTTTCATGCAAATAACTAGAAAAGGAATCCTTTTTATCAATTCATATAAACGTTAATTATTTTCGTCCATCACATCTTTTCCAATTCATTAATTTTCCGAATAAATTCACATTCTGACAAATACGCTAAGAATGTAGAGAGGGCAACATAATGTTGACTTGGAACATAAAAATATTTTGAAAAACGTCATAACTTCGATACAGAGTGGAATGTGTCAAATTTCCAAGGCCAGAGTTGTGATTTTATAATTGTGAATGGAGTATATGTTATTAGTACGTTTCTACTGAAGTTAAAACTTTTCTATTGAATGTTTCAATTCAAAGAAAGAGCCATGACAAAGTGCCCGTACTGAAAAACTCTTTAAACTATCTAATTTAGAAAAAAAAATTTCTTGATAATTTCTGCACGCCTGTAAAGAAGATACCAAGAGCTTGCCAAAAAGTACCACATGACCCACTTTCCCTATTCAAAAATCTAGAGGGTTAATGGGGATGCCACAGGGTGCAACAAAAATCCTTCAAAAATGCATAAAAATTTGGTAAAAGTGAAACAAGAATTGACCTGTTTAAGGATTTGTTGCCAAATATGGTCATTTGGACCTCTGACCATTGCTTTGTGTTTCATTTCCAATGTTCTCAAAATTCTTCGAAAGTTTAAGAGTAATAAATTTTTGTCGAGGAATGCATCTCAACAGCTCTGTACTTCCGTTGGGAATTGAGAACAGGAAACAATAACCTAATGAACGTTTTTACGTGCCGCAAATTTCTGTCTGGCACATCATAGCTGCAACTTGTCAGAACTTCTGGAGTGAAGTCTCTTAATGACTCCATACTCCATTTTCTTGCAGAACTTGTGAGTAGAATACACTCCCTTCAGTTATTTCATCTTGTTATTGCCGGTTTCGCTAATGGGTCAGTAGCAATGAGGAGCGAACACGATGCAGTGGAGTAATAAGTTTCTTTTCCAGGAATTACTGGTTGGTTTTAGTATCACGTGATCGTTTCTGTTCGAAACTCTCCCCGATGATTAGGTGCTGTTGGGAGTGTAAAGATTGAAAACGGAGGACGTGTACGACTTTATTTTGATGGGTTTTTCCCCAGCTCTCAGTTCTCGGACTGCAGTTTGTAGTTTTATTCGGAAATTGAAAATTACTCAGAGTTGTTCGCAGGAACTCAGTTTTGGAAGTTTCTCATAAACTTGAGCACGAACAGCAACGAAATGATACGTGGAAATGGCGTTGTTAGTGAAGACTGATGAAGAACTGCAACTTGTACAACGAAAAAGAGTTTATTGAATGTAAAAACATGGTTGCAGTATCGCCTTCATGTATATCTTGTATGGTGAGGTGAATGCAATATTAGTTGAATGTGAGAGGATGTATTGATATCTATAGTTAGCCTAGACCAGTTCCATGCATAAACAAAATATTGCGATACCATATCAACGAACAATAACTTATTAGAAGTGTCAGTGTAGAGTTACGCAATAAATATAAAAAAAGATGTCCTCCGAAATTGTAAAAATCGAAAAATTGGAGTATCGAGCCATCATCAAGTACCTGTAGTTAAAAGGGTTGAGAGGTGAGCAGATTTACGAAGAAATGCTTAATACCCTTGGTGATCAATGTCCTTCGTATGCGACCATGAAAAATTGGACTGCAAGCTTCGAAAGAGTTAATTTGACATTGAAGATGATGACTGATCGGGAAGGCCAGTTTCTGCGTCAGTCCCCGAAGATATCGATGTAGTTCATGACATGATTTTATGATAGGTGTCAAATGAATAAGTACTCCAAGTATTATTAAAATAAATTTAATAGCAGGTAGAGCGCTTTCGGCTAATTGCCATCCTCAGTACCTTTGTCAAAATCGATATGAAAGTTTGCAATCATTAAATCGGTATCCAACCACAATATGAATGATATCTTGAACAACTCTACATTGGTTATTATCAAAAATTCTCTCCTGCTATTTACATGTAGGAAAATAGCAGGAGAGAATTTTTGATAATAACCAATGTAGAGTTGTTCAAGATATCATTCATATTGTGGTTGGATACCGATTTAATGATTGCAAACTTTCATATCGATTTTGACAAAGGTACTGAGGATGGCAATTAGCCGTAAGCGCTCTACCTGCTATTAAATTTATTTTAATAATACTTGGAGTACTTATTCATTTGACACCTATTAAAATTTACCAAGTACAAGCTATTCCAACACTGATGATTTTATGAGACCGTCGAATTGGGCTAAAAAAGATATCTGAAGCACTGAAGATTTCATACGAACGCGTTCATCATAGTATAGTTCACGTCAATTTGGACATGAGGAACATTTCTACAAAATGGATCCCCAAATGTTCGAATGTTGACCAAAAGCGTGCAAGGATAGAAGCATCGCGTTCGATCTGTGCTCAATTTGAAAACGATGTAGACTTCTTAAACCGAATTGTTACTATGGATGAGACTTGGGTACATTTCTACGATCCAGAAACAAAGCAACAATCAATGGAATGGTGACGCTCTGGTTCTTCAGGACCTAAGAAGTTTCGTGTCCAAAAATCTGCTGGGAAAGTTTTTGCTTCAGTTTTTTGGGATTACTATGGAGTAATCATGATTGATTTTTTGGACAAGGGTAGAACAATAACTGGAGATTACTATTTAACATTACTGACGACTCTACGGGAAAAAATTTAAGAGGAAAGACGCGGAAAGCTATTCAAAGATATTTTGTTTTTACAGGACAACGCCCCAGTACACAAATCTCATGTTACCATGTAAAAAATTCGTGATTTAGGGTTAGAATTACTAGAACATCCCCCTTATTCACCAGATTTGGCTCCGTCCGACTATCATCTCTTTCCTCAACTGAAAAAAAATTAAAAGGTAGGTTAACGAGGAGGTAATAAGAGCTGTGAAGGACTGGTTTGCAGAGCAAGAAGAAACATTTTTTTTAAAGGTCTAAAGACGTTGCAGGTCCGCTGTAATGAATGTATTCAATTGAGAGGAGAATATGTTGAATAATAAAATATTTTCACATTGAAATTTTGTATGGTTTTATAGCAGGCTAAAAATTTCTCAATATATTCTCGTAATAATTGGAATGAACAGTTCACGATGGAAAGAAATGATCTTGCACACAGGCAGCTGAAGAGCAAAGTTATGATAGTGTTCACCGTTCTGAAGAACGATTGAAGAGAGTTGCAACGTGCTGAGTATAGTGGCAACGTAGTGAGTAGAGTGGATATTGGAGCAAGGAAAGTCATACTATTGAGAGTAGTTAAATCGCCAGTAATATTGATCATGTATACAGTGTCGGTTCAAGGTAGTTGTGAACTGTGATATCTCCACGAATCATTTGCGTCCAGAAATTCAGGGAAAAATTGAATTGACTCTGAAAAGAGCACGAATCCATCTTATCTCGACAATTGCTCCGAACGCTCAAGATAATCAAATCGCTATGCAAACTCCCGCAGCTTATTCAGCTACCATTTCAGCGGAGAGAGCATGAAAGAATATGAATAGCAATAAACTCCACCGAGATACACAAGAAAACGGAAATGAGGCAGTTATATTTGAAGTATATCTCAATGAGAAGGAAGGACTTATTTAATCTATCCGGGAGGTTCATAAGCGTGGAATTTGATGCTTGAGATATTCTCGGAGACGAAGGTATTTTCTATTTTGTCATAACTTTGGGATATATTGGATTTTTGTAACCACGACCAACTCCTCTGTGACGAATAAGAATTGAATTTGTTCCCTGAATTTCGTGGATAAGTTAGGAGCTAAAGAAGATTGAAGAAAAGAAGCTACAAACCTCATTTTGACGCCATACCATCACTTGGCTGACGCAGCAACGGAAGTCACAATGATGTCCCAGGCAAGTGGATATGTCACAGCTCCGTTACGTCAAAAACTGACGTTTCTCATGCGTCATTGATGATTGGTTTTCCAAAGCAAAAACCCTGAGAATCCCTTCCAACCTTTATGAGACTAGTTCCTTAAACTCCCTCTACAGATAAGGTTGAACAGAGACAGTAGAATTAATTTAATACACCCTTTAAACATGGCAGAAGACCTCCCCTTCAATAAATGTATTCGGTAACTCTGTTATTCCACAACCGATATCAAATTACGAAAGATTAGCATGTAAGCGTATAATAACTTTATCTCTGAGATAGAGGGAAACTACCCACTGCGTTCAACGCACCTGTGTCTCTCTCCATAGCTACGAAACCGCCAGCATTTCCTTCGGAAAATTAATTTCCAGGTGAAATTCGCACGTAACCGGAGTATGAAATCCTTACATTTCGGCTTTGCCTATCTAGTTTTGTCCCGTAGCTAAGCTGTGATGCTCAGAAAAGAACTATTCTTGAAGCTCGGGCGCCAATATTATCGCTCGATGGTAATAATTTGTGTGTATAAATCCCTTAGGAAAGAAAATAATGTAGAATTATTCCTCGATATATATATATATATTCTTATGAAATGGAGCTCTACAGATTTGTTTCCAAATATGGCATGTGTCTCGAAAAGGCAACAAGGAACAGATCATTCAAACAAACATATTGATCCATTCCCCGCTCCTAATCTCAGTATTAGCAGAGGAATGTCAAACGGGGCACCACAGATAAAAACCTCAGCAAAAACTCTGTCTCCCCGTATAAGTGTAGGGATATTCGATTTGTTTACAAATATTCATATTGGAGGGCATCTTCTTCGAATGTAATTCTTTCTTCATTTCTTCAAAGGGGTTGACAAAGCATTTTTAAATAATCTGAAACAAAAACCAAAGGGAGAAAAAAAGGAAAAGCAAAATCCACTAATATATTCAAATTGTTCTGAAGGTACCAACCCATCTCAAAAATGAATCAGATACTGAATGAATAGAGTTGAAACCATCTGGAAATTTATATATTGGACAATTATTGACCAAATGGTCAATAGTTTGCTCTTCATGCCCACACTCACATCTAGGGCTATCAATGGCATTCCATTTGAAGAGCATACTATTACAACGTCCATGACCTGTTCTAAGACGATTCAGAAGACACCATTTTTTCCTAGACAGATGAAAACCGGGAACTTTCTCTGAAGGATCGAGAATTAAACTTTTATTGAAAAAATCATATGAAGTACATTCCGAACTCCAAATTTCTTTATGTTTTTTTTTAGATTAAAGAAAATTATTTATCCATAGAGGCTTTCGAGATTTCAATCTAGCCAGTCTTGTATCTGGCATATAACTCATAATAGGAAATGAATTTGGAAAGGAATGAAATTTATCCCAAGACTTCATGGCACCAACCTGTCTACGAATATGAGGAGGTATTATGTTAGAAAGAACTGGTAACCAAGCTAATGGAGTAGATTTAATGGTTCCAGTTATAATCCTCATAGAAATATTGAGTTGCCCATCAATTTTATGGACATGGGAACTATTCAACCAAACAGAACAGCAGTATTCAGCTGCAGAAAAAACCAAGGCTAAAGCAGCCGTACGAAGAGTGGTAGCATCGGCACCCCAGGATGTACCAGCTAATTTTTGAATTATATTATTCCTCGTCTTCAACTTTAGACGTAAACTTTCCAAATGAGCCTTAAAAGTCAAAGAAGAATCTAGTTTTATTCCCAGATACTTGGGAGTGAAATTATGATTTAACACTGTATTGTTGAAACTAACCCTCAAAGTTTTATGTTTTTGATGATTATTCAAATGAAAACACGACACCTCTGTTTTAGTGGGACTTGGGCATAAACGCCACTCCAGAAAATAGTTCCTCAAAATTTCTAAATCTTCAGTTAAAGTATTCTCAAGAATGTTGAAATCAGAATGACGGAAGGCAAGAGCAATATCATCTGCATAGATAAATTTCTCGGAGAAAGTATCAGGAATATCACTCAAATATAAATTAAAAAGAAGGGGTGACAACACCGATTAGGAAGAGGAAATAACATTTTTCTAACTTCCAGAATACTTTCCAAGATTGCTCTTCGCTTACCAAACAAGGAAATTTTCGTGACAACATATAACCGCTGAGATATATTCAAGTCATTATCATTCTAACAGGGCACTTAAATAAGTTCTCGCCAACTGTACGTTTACAATTACAAATACGTGCAAATTGAGAAAGAGTTATTACGACACTGAACCCCTTTTGCATGGAAAGATTGAAATGTTGACCGTATTCCAGTTTAACTTCGTACTTGTTTATCGTTTACTTCCTGTTTTAGGGACAGGAGTTGTTTTCTGTAGGAACAAAAGGGGGCAAAATGGAACACAGTGAACTCTTGGATGGATGAAAACATTTGGAATTTAAGTTTTCAGAGTTTACATTGGAAGAGCCTTAGTCTGTTTTTGACGCTAACTCTACTACACAATCAAATGCTACTGTTTTATTTTTTCTGTCGTTTTTCTTTGTTCAAGCGTTGTATATTTCAGAAAATATTCAAAACTGAAACCAACATAATCATTTCCTTAATTAAAATCATGATAGGAAATAACACAATCTCTTCCTTTATAACCACATTTCTCTGACGAAATTGAATATCCCACTCCTTCAAATAACCCAGTCTGTATTCATTATATCCAAACCACTAGAGTTCATCCAGATTTTGCTCCAATTTCATCCAGAATACGACTCAGAAACCTCTATTGATGATTGCAAGGTTTAATTCTGTTCGGAAATTCTTGTTCGCGTCAAAGGTTGAAACTTAAAAGCCATTACCTTGTGTGGGAAAGACGTCAATTTCATCCTCTCTATCTCCCAAAGTTGATCATATCTGAAAGCCAGGGTGTTCGAAGCGAGTAGAAGATTCTCTGTTTTTGATAGTTGGAGGTAGTGATTGGGTAAGACTGCTTAGACAAGGGTTGGATCGACCTAGAAAAACTACTACAACGGGCAAGATAATTCAGAGTATCTATACAGTTTGGACATTGGAGAGGTCAGAGGAATTTCGGAGCTACGTATTTAATGATGTGAATTAGAAAATATTTTGAATAAACGAATAAAATCAAACAAACGTTGAATTTTTCGTTTTAGAACAAATATTTATTCTTTAAAATCGAGATATGTAACAGTTCATTATAAACTACATGTAAAAAGAGTATTTCCGGTTCATATATTGGCCATTTCTTTTTTGAGATATTCACTTACATACTTAATCCCATCCTGTAGATGGAAGGCAATTATTTAAGTACAATCTGCTGATTCAAATTGCTCATTAGCCATAAATTTTTATTTCTCAAGGGGATATTCAGGCAAACAACATTCTAAATTATCATAAAATGTTGAATAATCAGTTATTCCCATTAATTACTCAAGTTCCCTATTTATCCTAAATAAACACACGGTAAAACAGGAATGGTTCATTAACAGCGTTAATCAGAAATGGCATAATTACAAGTACCCAATAATATTCATGGATATCTCAACACATTTAAAGTTGTATTCTCGAAATTATTCTTTGAACACTACAGTCATCTTCCTTTCAGAAAACATCAAATGTAATTCAGATAAGTCAATGTTATTTCAGAAATAGTCATTTGAAATTCAGAAATCATCACTTGCATGTCAGTTTGATCAAGTTTATTGCAGAAAACATCAACTGTAATTCAGATTAGTCAATACAATTTCAGAAATAGTCATTTGAAATTCAGTTGACTCACATTTATTTCAGTAAACGTCATTTGCAATTCAGATCAGTCACATTCATTTCAGAAAACATCAAATGAAATTCAGATCAGTCAAAAGTATACTCCATTCACAATTATAAAATCACAACTCTGGCCTTGGAAATTTGACACATTCCACTCTGTATCGAAGTTATGACGTTTTTCAAAATATTTTTATGTTCCAAGTCAACACTACGAGTATGTTGCCCTTTCTACATTATTAGCGTATTTATCAGAATGTGAATTTATTCGGAAAATGAATGAATTGGAAAAGATGTGATGGACGAAAATAATTAACGTTTATATGAATTGATAGAAAGGATATATGAATTGATAGATAGTTATTTGCATGACAAGTAAAAGAGATCACTGTTGAAATATATTATTTTTGCCATGGAAGAAAATTGCATTGCTTTCACATATGCATGCTTGTGAAGATTTAATGTTTATTATCCTCTTGAACTGAAAGTTCAAGACTTGACGACATCAATTGTTGATTCTATAATCAAGAATTCATTAAAAAAAATCAACCCAAAGATATAAGATGAATTGATGGGTAATTACAAGAATCAAGAATGTCAATTTTATTTTGTTGATAACTTTCTTGAAATCAATGTTGGGATACAAAACTCGGTTGCGTTTGTTCAAACAACATCTGAAGAATACATTTCTCATAGGAGAATTAGGTCTAAGTTCCACCTCATTAGTGAGGTACCTAACTTTGCAAATCTGCTCAGATATCGCCAAATTTCTTGGAAAACCTGAAAAATATCATCCTAATCGACCTCTCGAGGCCGAATCCGATCCATCTACTGCGATATCTGTCCAAATAACAGCTTTTTCAACGAAATTCCCGTGTACCCCTTCAACCTCGAAATGTAAACATTCGTCTTGGTCTTGAAAATCGTCATCACGCTCCAAACTGGTGCTAAAAACAATAAACATACGTTAATCTCGGATATTCGACGAAAAACTCACCTGCAAATATCGATTAAGTACCAAAAATCTGCGAACAATTTGTAAACCTAACAAAATGTGGAATATCTTTGATACTTTCACTTGGTTGTAAACAAAGAAACTGGCAACGTCGTTTTGTCATTAACGATATTTTCTGTGCGCGCACTGACTTTTCATCATATGTTCTGCGCTTTTCATCAGGGGCACCAACTCCTGAAAACGAAACCATGACCTCCTATGTGATTAAATAAAAGTGAATGGAGTATATGTATTTCAAAAATGATTATTTGAAATTCATAAAGAATCAATGTTTAATCAAGTTTATTATAGAAAACATCAACTGTAATTCAGATTATTAGTCAATACAATTTCAAAAATGGTCATTTGAAATTAAGTTGATTCACATTTATTTCAGAAAACATCAAATGTAATTGAGATCAGTCGATGTAATTTCAGAAATGGTCATTTGAAAGTCAGAAATCATCACTTGAATTTCAGTTCAATCAAGTTCATTGCTGAGAACTGTAATTCAGATTAGTAACATTTATTTGCGAAAACACTAATTTTATTTCAGAAAACATCGCATATAATCTCAGAATGGGTCATTTGAAATTCAGTATATACAATAACATTTATTTCAGAAACCGTCAATTATATTTCGGAAAATAGCAATTGTCATTCATAAACTTAATTATGTTGTTGAACACTTAAATATCAACAAAAAAATCTAGAGTCCTTTCTTCTGAATTACAAATAATGGTTACTGAAAAGGATGAGATTCATTTGAATCACAAAAAATGATTTCAGAAATAAAATTGACTAATCTTAATAACAATTGATAGTTTCTGACATAAATATGACTTAACTGAATTTCAAATGAAGAGTTCTGAAATCAAATTGACCAATCTGAAATACAATTAAAATTCTACTGAAGTCATCGTAGTGAGATGGGGTCATTTGAATTGCCCCATCATGAATGATTGAGTATTGTGGTAAGAAGGACTAAATTCATAGCAACTCATTAGCTAATTGTAGTTCTGTTGTGGGTGCTCTCTGCCATTTGCCTGTACAATTCGATCTAATTGTCTAACGAAGAGGATGCCCACTTCATTCCATGTAATCCTTTGATGGCAAGCTTGATCGTGAATAGTTTACATTTGCCACGAATATAGCAGGGAATGTACCTACAACAGTGGCGGCGCGTGGATTTATATTTTGGGAGTGCACATGTGGGCAGATACCGGGGGGTCTAGAGGGTACGGACTACATGGGGAAGGGGGGTTCTGGGGAGGAAAAAAATGTGAAATCAACCTTCGAATCTCGCAGTTTGGGGAGTTTGTGATGTTCTTTGGCCTTATCTTGGAATAACATTCAGAAAACCCCAAATTCTCACAATAGGGGTACCGTCTGCTGAAGCATAACGGCAAACTATAACCATTTGGAAAATGTTTGAAATGTCAATTGTTTCATCACTTATCACGGACACGAATTTTGGGGCAGCAAGTTCTTTCTTAATGTGTGCATGACACACAGAAAGCAATGAAAGCATACAGTCCAACTATTCATTTTGAATGTCTTTGGATGTTCCGCTGAATACTGTGGATTGATCCAAATGATCCCTGAGTGCTAGATCTAATTCAGACGAAATATTGAAAAGACCAGGACAGGCAATTTTGATTTTTGTTTTTCTTTCTAGTTCTACTGTCAGCGAATTTGTTTTTGAATATTGTACGCTAATGCTAATCGGATTCCCAAAATTTGCGGCCATAATTGCGCGAAATACAACCAATTGAATATTTTTGTGTGTTCTCTTGAGTGAAATATTATTATTTGCCTTGACATTAATTCATGTAGATAACAAACATTTATAAATGAATAATATTTAACTCCTATATAAGACTTTGATTTCAATCACTGGTGCTCTACATTTCAAGCTTTTTATAAGATTTAGTGATTCCTTTTGAATACAAATAATCATCGTATCTAATGAACTTGAAATTTGAAAAAAAAATTTATACAAATGGTACATAAAACCATGTCCCTTGTTTTTTCTACAAAACCGCGAGATGACGCCTCTGTTTTCTTACGCCGATATCATCTGTTAGTATTAACGACCGAGTATACATAGCGCAAACACAATGAACAGAATTTGAATTAAGAGTTGCCTATCTATAGCTTGTCTATGCAACAGACGACCGTACACATTCTGGATGTGTACCTATGTCAGCTAAATACTATGGACTGTTACGGGGAGTGAGAGACGCGAAGGGTAGCGGCTGCTCCAATGAGGGATCAGTTCGAGAGTGCAGTGTACGGGCTACGCGTATTTGCATTGACCGTTGGCGTTCGAAGTTGTGACTGTTGTGAGTTCGCCCGCCGTCTGTTTATTGTTTCTATAGTAGTCTACAGTAGAACAGAACCGTGAACTGGAACATCGGAAATTAAAAATAAAATTAAATACCCAATAGAAAACGTTACATTTACGTCAAACACAAAAATAAATTCCTTTAGATGAAGATATTACTTGGGGGTACACGTGCACATGTGCACATATGGAGGAGCCGCCACTGACCTGCAATAATTGTCGAATTGCCCCAACAGATTGTTTTTCGGATATTTGAATGTGACTACCCATTTTTTTGTGACATTTCATCCAATTCTAGTCTGTTCAAGCATTATCTGAATAATCTACTGCCACCATGTGTTTACCCATGCGTTCTCATATTTCAGAATGATTTGCTAAATAATGAATTCTGTCATTTGAAAATACAATGGGAAATGATGGATATTGCTTTGAAAAAAATAAATATTTCGCTCGTATTTGTGGACATTCAATGTTGAATCAGTGACGGACTTCGGTTCTAAATGAATAAAGATAACAAAGTGTCGTAAAAAAACATAACAGAAATGAATATGGATTGGCAGATTTGTTCCCTGTCGAGTGAGAACCTTTTTGTGATCGATACTCATGGAAAATCATTTTTATATATTTTAGGTGTTTCCTACCCCATATTTCGACAAAGAAACATCGCTCTGACTCGTAGCTCCTATTCATTTACACCATAAGTAGTGATTAAAATGAATCAAAACCAAAAGGGAGTAAAAATAAAAACAATAATTAAAAATTATAATATATGCATAAAAAGTTCAAACAATTTGGGGATGGCGCTCACAATTCTTAAGCAAATCAAGAATTTACATCCATAATTTTCAAATCAACAACGAAATAACTCTAGAAAATCCCCATAAACCACATAGGTGGAAAACAAAGAAAACGAAAAGCCAAGGGTCGAAACTACTTGGCCAGTCTCGTCTTTGTTTTCGTTTTCCTGCCACTTTTGCCACCGACCTCTGACGGTTTGCGTTCCACGTCATCCTCTCCCCCAGGTCCTTTATTACCTCCGGACGAGGCGAGACTCAAATCGAATTCTCCAACATCCCCTATGTTTTGCAACGCCAGTTCTTGGACGCCGTAATCATCCTTAGAGAAGAAGAGGTCGATGGAATCCGTGCACTCCACGTTGTACCACCAATCGCAGACAAGATGGCGCTGATTGAAGACGCTGCCTTCTGGGCACAAAAAGGAGATTTTGGAGTGCTGGCTCTCGCAGACGTGGAAAACCTTAAAAGGAGAATGATTCGTGAAATTTTTAACTGAATTAGTTGGAAATTGCCAATTTTTAATTAATCAGTATGATTGAAAACGGAAATTTTTCGATTTTCGAAAACTGGAGAATTTTAGAATCCTTTAGTGATATCGAGTATTTTGAAAGTAATCCAATAGATGGTGCCAGTTTTGTTAATTGTCATGCGTTAACGACAAATTTTTATTTTTATTTTTTATTTATTTATTTCTGATCCTCAATCAGCATTAACATTAGTCTTAGAAATATTTTTAGCAGTCCATTTTCTTATGATGAAATCAGATGAAAAAAATTCAACAAATGCAAATTTTTATTATCAATATTTAACAATCATTACTTATGAACATTAATATTATTCGTAAAACTAGAACAATTACTAACTGCCCTGTGACGTTAGGGAGCTTCGCAACACATTATTAGGATCCTCAGCACCATCAGTACTTGTAGAAACCGGAAGTACAATATTGGATGATGATGATCCAAAATCTGTTGAGGTTGGGAGAATTTTTCAGCAATGATATTTCTATATACAATGGAATGATCAACATAGCCCTCGGCTACCGTCGTAGACTTCCATCCACCATGCTTTTTATATCAGTAATATTTGCTCCTGATTCTGCTAGCAATGAAGCGGAGGATCTTCGAAAACAGTGTCCTGTATAGTGCTTTGGTTCTGACAGTTTGAGGAATTCGGCAACAATAGATGGAATTTTCTCAAATGTATTGATACCAACTGGATTGGCAGTGCATTTATTATTCATGTATTTCAGGAAAAAACGACGATGTTTGATGACAGAAGTGCGCAGTGCAAAGTACTTATGAAACTAGTCAACATACTTCTCAATAATAGTGAAAGAACGACTGACTTTCGTTTTTGTGTTTGGAAGTTGTATAACCAATGATTTATTTGTTATTTCGATGCCTTCCACTGATAAATTACACAATTCTTCACGTCGGCAGGCTCAAAATAATCCGAAAATAGTTGCAACCTTAACCATCAAGTATTTCTCATCTGGTGCCTCATTTATAAACTTTTCAACTTGTTCACGAGTGAGAATTTTCGATTTTTTGGGACGATATCCTTCACTTTTCCGTTTCAAATATGCTATTACCTTGAAATATTTACTAACATCCACACCATTTTTAATAAAGGCGCTTGACTTTATCATTTGCTCCACAAAGTTGATGAACTCCATATTTTTGATTTTTCTTCTAAGTATGCCAGGAGAACAGGTTCACTGAAGTTCCCTTTTACATTTTTCAATTCACATCAGGTCAGGAAATTGTTATATGCAATATCGTACTCCTGAACAGATTTTTTAGGTATAGGAGTCCCAGATTTGCTCTTCTTGCACTCTCCAATATCCACAGAAACAACCAAATCGTAACTCTTATTAATAATTGGACAGGAACGAAATTTAAATGACAGCGTCTTTTCTCATTTGTTAGTAATCATAACGTTGGCAACGTTTGCCATTCACAGCAACCTTTTGATTATTCGAATATAAAAATGCATTTTGAAGTTTATTGTCACTGCAAATTCGCCCATTTCATTATCAAAATAGGGCAGTTGTACGAAAAACATTGTATGGTATTTGTGTTGAAAGTGATTTTATTTTGTTCGTGAAATGGTTCATTTCACAAACTTTTTCACTCACAAAATAAAACGTCACTTTTAACACTCATATCACAAATAACTATTATTAAACTCTATTTCCACAGTAATAGAATTGTAAGCATCGACAGCTCGGAATATTGGTGAATTTTGTCATGTTCTCGAATATTTTTTAAAAAATCATTTTTACTTCTATGTATTCATGCTTTTCTTTAACTACGGATAAAGTAGCTTGTGTCCTCATTAAATTATTCTTTATTTTGTAAACTGGCTTCGTCTGTTCTAGTTTATTCACTCCTATATTTAATGCTGACGTAGTACCAGAATATAGTTGAGCTGTTGGTGAGAAGAAGGTGTAAAAAAACTTGATTGATTTGTTCTGTTATCTTCGAATTTTTTCTAATAGATATTAAATAGGAATAAGCACTGGCATCGTCTCTGAGAATTATTTGACATTTCACGAGTGCCAACCTGCGTAAGTTTTAAATAAAAAACTTATTAAATCTAAATTTTGGCAAACTTTTTGAAAGCGAATGGAGTAAACATTCCTCTAATGTTAATATGTTTCATTTGAGTTCTTATTTCTCCTTATCGTCATTTTTATGTAACAGTTCTATGCTCAAATTTGGTAAGCCAATGAAAATATTTTATATCTCTCCCAACCTCAAGCTCGAAACCTAGCATTAACATCCCTTACCTGGCAGTCAGTTTCGACGTCTGCATAATATTGCCAATTTACTTTCCCTCTGCAGGAAAATCCAGTCCGGGGGATGGACGTGAAAATCGGATAATCTAGCTCCGGTGCTCCGGGGAGATTATCGCTGTAATGATTAGAGTAGTTCTGTTCCTCACGTGTCAAGTCGTCCTCTTCTTCTTGAAGGATTCGGTCCTTATCCTTATCTGCATTCGGCTTTTTCGCTTGGGAGAGATGCTGCAAAGTTGAGAGTGTATGTAAATGGTTATCGATAGCTGAGGGAAGGAGGAATTCTTTATAGATCCCTGGAACGTTTATACTAACGATAAAGTTGGAATTGTGTCCAGACAGGAAGCATCGATCTAACCAAGAGGCTGACAGTCGAAAGTGAGCTTTAGGGATCAATAAACATTTCGATTTTAACTTTTGGGAGATATCACTGTCAGGAAATTCGACGGGTGACCAGGTTGAGATCACACTGCCTTAAGGGGAAGTATCACCTTTTGAATCGTGGTAAATCTCCATTCAAAAAGTGGTCTCTTCATTTTACGAGTAACTACCGTAATTTACGACGTAGAGACTTGATTTTTTTTTAAATTGAAGTTGAAGAACGTCCCGAGGGCAAATAGTTTTCTTTTTTTCGATTTGAATAGTTTTTCAATTAAAAAAACAAGGTTAATCGTTAGATCTGGGGTATTTAAATATGTTTTTCGTTTTTCATGAGTACAAGCTAAATTTTTGAACTAATCATCATGAAAATTTTTGTAATTTATAGAAGATTAAATTGCCGAGAGCAAATAGTTGCGATTCCTTCCAAAAAATGATGAATAACCGTCGAAAAAAAATCATTCAGTGTAGTTTCCAAAACGCTGAAGTTCAACATGTTTTTTTTAATTGAAAAACTAATTGAATCGAAAAAAAAGACTATTTGTCCTCGGGACGTTCTTCAACTTTAATTAAAAAAAAAATCAAGTCTCTACGTCGTGAATTAGGGTAGTTACTCGTGAAATAAAGAGACCACTTTTTGAATGGAGATTTACCACGATTCGAAAGGTGATACTGCCCCTTAAGGCTTCTTATACTTCTCTAGGTTTAGAAAACAGTCAATTTAATTCAGAATGCTCATATCTGTTTAAGGAGATACCAAAAAAGTGGGGCCAGAGGGACAAAATCACATGATTCCATTCCGTGGATCCATACCCTGAGTGAGCCTTAAGGTTGGCGTGACATGGTAACGATCGCCCACGTAATAACGCATCATAACAGAGTAGGCATCGACCTTCTCTCTCCTATTACATCGCAAATCTAGCCGCAATCACCATTGTATTGATTTCAGATTACTCAACATAAATTTCGCAATCCAAGACATCTTCATTTGCTGTTATTAATTGTGTATTGAGGTTGTTTATGCACTGAGTGTGTCACCAAGATCTAATCGGAGAATAATGTAGGGGTTGCTTTATGCGAGGTGTGCATTGTTCGATACATCATTGGTATAAACAGTTTGAAGCCATTCTTGGAATCAGAAAGAAGCTATTGCTCATTTTTGGATCAGGATATGACGAAAGAAGAAAGGAATTGACTAGTTTCCTTATTTGGTCATGAATTGAATCCTTGTATTTCACTGATGGGCGTATTCAAGGGACGCTTTCCAATTTCGCGAAAAAACTAGGAGTTTACTAGAGTCCTGGCTGATATCGCTCAAGTGATGGATATTTTTTTAGAGCTCTTTTCATTGGGAAAGCAGAATTATTATGGCTTGAGGTTTGTGTTATTTGGTGAGCTTGTAAAAAATGCTTTTTGATGCACCCTTTCACCGAGAAGACCTTTATAATTGAATAAACACCAGCTTCTTCTATGATTTCTGGTGTATCCCATTCAATGTTGGACAAGAATCCAAATATAAGACAAGTCGTGTAATTTTCTTCTAGATTAGTAAGTTTGATTTTTGTAATTCATCATGTTTCGTATTCTGATTTTTAGTATAGTAAATTCTGAGTTGAATTTGAAAGTCTGATGATATAAAATTCTGATTTTAGATCGAAAGATCATGATATTGTTAGACAAAAGTTGGAACTTCACGTGGAGGAGTCTTGAAGATTTTCAGTTGAAAAGTACCATCAAAATACACTGCGCAAAAAAATTAACGCACATTATGGAAATCTCAAATTTATTCTACAACTGAAGGTGTTCTCAATGATAATTATTTTTATCAGAATTATGCATGCATATGTTATCCACTTTCAACGTTTTTCTTCAATACAGATGTTTTCTCCCAGCAGGAATAAAAAAAGATGATATTATCAGATTTTGAATGTATTGGCTCCATTCTAAAATCAGTTGTTCTCGATCAATTCTAGTGATCAATAGTTTTTCTTTCGTTTGATTTTCTACACTCGATCGTTATGCAACGTGAAACACGCAATTTGACCCAAGAGGAATGTGCCCAAGCGGTAGTTTTGCGAGAAGAAGGGTGGACATACACAAGAATTGCAGAAAGGTTTGGAGTTTCCCATACAAGTGTGTCCAGAATGTTGCAGCGATTCAGGGAGACAGGTATGAATGTCCGAAGACCAGGACAGGGTAGACCACGGGTAACAACTGACATTCAAGAACGTTACTTGAGAGTTTCTTCGTTGAGACAACGGTTTGCAACCGCTCGCCTCCTTCAAAATCAGCTTGAGCAAACTCATGAGGTGCAAATTAGCACTCAGACAATAAGAAATCGCCTCAGAGAATATGATTTAAAGCCTCGTGTCGCGGCAAGAGGCCCAGCTCTTACCCCAGCCCATCAAAGGGCGCGTTTGGATTTTGCGAGAGAGCATATCCATTGGGAAGAGGCCGATTGGGAAAGAGTTCTCTTCACAGATGAGTCTAGATTCTGCCTCTACCATTGTGATCGACGTTCCCTTGTATATACAGACGTCCACATGAAAGATATGCTCAGTGAAATTTCCTGAATACTACTGGTTTCGGGGGAGGATCGATTATGGTATGGGGTGGAATATCTTTGACTGCTCGCATAGACCTAGTGGTCGTTGATAATGGAGCTGTGAATGCTGATAAGTATATAAGGAACATTCTTGAAGAGCATGTAGTGCCATTTGCCCCTTACATTGGGGAAAATTTCATTTTTATGGACGATAATGCCAGACCACATCGTGCGCGCATCGTTCAGGAGTACCTTGAAGAGGTTGAAGTCTCTCGAATGGAATGGCCAGCAAGAAGTCCAGATCTCATACCGATTGAGCAGGTTTGGGACAACCTCAATAGAAGGCTGAGAAGTTCAGAAAATCATCCAGCTACTCTTAATGACTTAGGAATCCAACTCGGAGAAATCTGGGAAGGATTAGATCAGAACATTTAAAGATCACTCATTTTGAGTATGAACCGTCGTTGCCGAGCTGTAATTAACGCAAGGGGTGGAAATACAAAGTATTAAATCACTTATCAGCATTTCAGTATTTTGAAAATTGTTCATTTCTCTTCTTTCACATAAGATTCGGTGAAATCCTGAATTTTTTTTCATTCAATGTGTCTTGTTTCGTTCAAAACCTTTCCGAGGGCACATAAAAAATAAGTTATAAAGTCAATGTAGAGTTAACTTTCATTAAAATTGAGATTTTCAGAATGTGCGTTAATTTTTTTCTCTATTTCAGTATCGTAATGAGTTCATTACAGTACTAAAAACAGTGCTGTAATGAATTCATTACAGCATCGTTTTCAGTAACATTTTTCGTTTTGTGGTTGTCAGCAATGACTTCCGATCCTTTTAAATTTCAGCAGACGTCAATTTAGAAACGTCAATTTTCGTATTTCCTAACATTCACACCAACTGCCAAGATACAATATGAAAGTCACTAGGACCTATAATTTGATTTTTTCATTGAATTTCACAAAATTTGAGTGAAATAGAGAAAATATCGTCTAATACTCGTTGCAGAATGCAATTCCAATACTCATGCGTTCAAAAACTCGCTCCTTCGTCGCTCGTTTTCGAATTTCGCATTCGTATTGGAATAGGAGCCCATTCTGCAACTAGTTTTAGAATATACTATTGCGCAGTGTATTTTTGAATTTCATAGCGAATCTGATTTCGAACGAAACTTTTGGCGGCCTATGTATTCTAAAAACAAAACGGGATGTACTTTATGGTGAAACGGCAAATTCTGCGGATCTCATTTTCCATCCAAAAATTCATATCCCACAACAAAGCTTAACCCATGTTCATTTGCATATTTGTCTTCCTTCCCGAAATAAAAAATTCCCGACGAACCTTTTTCGCGGAATCGTGCCAGACTAAACAAAAACAATCCCGAAAGGTAGAATATTTCAATAAACCAGCTCCCTATCTCCGGGGAAAGCGCTCCTTTGATCGTTCAATAATAAATGGCAGAATGAAGAGAGTACTTACCAGCAGCGTGAAACCAATAAAGCACGTTATTCGAAATAAGAGAACGAAATCCATCATTGAATCGCGTGAGGCAAAATTAAATTCTCGGTCTGCAGCATCTGTAGACGATTATTCCGTACTGAGATTTACTCGAAAATAAAGTGAAGATTATATACCGATTACACAAGAAGTCTTCGGAGTTCGGATGTTCCTTTTTCTACCTTTGTCATTAGCGAGTCGTTTCTGCAGTGGCGGAGATTTATAGAGGCTCAGGGAAATAGGTTGTTGCCATTTGGTAATTACTTCCCATTCCCTCTGCTCCTCTCCACTGCTTTCCTTGTAGAGGAAAAATAAGCCATCAAATTATAAGATGACCTTGATGAAAAATCATTTATGTACACTAGAAACAATATTTTCGAATTAAAAATCTCTATCCATTTCTCTTCCTTTCCTGGTAAATCATTTAGGAACAATGAGAAGAATAGTGGTCCTAGCACCGACCCCTGAGGTTCGCCATATTCCGTTTCCTTGCAATCAGACTATTTCTCACCTATATACTCCATTCACTTTCAAGCACATAGGAGGTCATGGTTTCGTTTTCAGTAGTTGGTGCCCCTGATAAAAAAATCTGTGCGCGTACATAGAATATCGTTAATGACAAAACGACGTTGCCAGTTTCTTTGTTTTCATCAAAGTGAAAGTATCAAAGATATTATGGCATGGGTACAAACGGCAAATTTGAATTGGACCAAAAATCAATTTATAAGCATAAATAAAGCAAAAGTAAGTACTAATCTTCTTTTTTACACTTGATAACGAAGTTTTTTTTAGGTATCTGGCCGTTTGGAAAGAGTTCAAACGAAATTCCGGTCCCCCAGAAGTTTGGTTAGTTTCGGTATCGTTTTTGGTGCTCAAAATTTATTTGGAATGTGTAAATGGACAAAAAAGGCTTCCTTATACGATCTTCTCACGAAAGCGACCAGAGAATATGGTTCAGGTAGGATTTTCGAGGAATTATGAGGAAAGAACTTGCAGAATGAAATTGCACGATTTTCGTAAGTAAACGTGTTCTGGATGGCCATCATCGGTCTCTAAATGATTATTGTTGATCGTTTTCACGTTTCAGAAAAAAACCACTTCGTATAAGCCCATTTTGAAGAAATTTGTGTATGTAACATTCACCGGTAGGTATTTGCTCTTAATCGAAAATATATATTATATCTAGTGCTACTTCTTTCAAAAGAGACACAAGCTTTTAATGCTGTGAGGGCCCTATAATGTGGAGGAGTTTGTGTCTTATTTTAGAACAGGTGAATGATAAATGTGAAGCATATGTTTGACCTATTCCATTTTATTTGTACAAACCTACTGTGGTTGTAATGTATGAATATTTTTTAAACTAATAAATTACTATACAGTCAGAATATTTTACTCCTTGTTCAAAAGATCAAATAAATGAAATGTATATCTTCTACTCTTATTTTTATTAAGTTAGCTATTAAGGTTATGTTCCAAGAAAAAGTTCCTTTTGCATCAGGACTCCCTTCAACTATTCGGATTCCAATAGAGGGATATAATGTTCCATTATTCTTGATTCACCAATTGATGTCGTCAAGTCTTGAACTCTCAGTTCAAGAGGATAATAAACATTAAATCTTCACAAGCATGCATATAAAAATTATGTGAAAGCAATGCAATTTTCTTCCATGGCGAAAAATAATATATTTCAACAGTGATCTCTTGTATTTTTCATGCAAATAACTAGAAAAGGAATCCCTTCTATCAATTCATATAAACGTTAATTATTTTCGTCCAAAACACATCTTTTCCAATTCATTCATTTTCCGAATAAATTCACATTCTGAGAAATACGCTAAGAATGTAGAAAGGGCAACATAGTGTTTACTTGGAACATAAAAATATTTTGAAAAACGTCATAACTTCGATACAGAATGGAATGTATCAAAGGCCAGAGTTGTGATTTTATAATTGTGAGTGGAGTATATCTAACTCTCTTCATTCTCGAATTCAAAATCTCTTTAAATTTCTCTGCCTTTTCTTCAGTTTCTCTCCTGTTACTCTCGTTGGGAAAGTGTAAGTCATCAAATTATAAGATGAGATGACATAGATTATGAACCATTTGTGAACACTAAAAACAATATTGGTCATAGCAGTGACCCCTGAGGTACGCCATTATTATTCTTCATCGGTCTCTCGTTCTCAGCTTGAGCTGGAAATTCTTCTATGGACCAGTGAAAAAACATTTCAGTTCCTCCCACCAGTTCAGAAATTTCCGCACGATGTGATAGGTTTGCAAATCCACAGCCTGCTGTGCACATTCCGCGATCTTCTGGGATAATTCGATCCCTTGAAAATTTCTCTTGAACGATTCCCTTCCGTCTTCTGAAGTTCCGGATGCCTCCCGGTGAACTCGGTATAGAGGGAGTATCTCCATCCAGGAAGTGGTTTGTCCTCGCAATTGTTCACGTAATGAAAAGCTCGCATTACTTCAATATTCATTTCGCGGCTCCACTGGATACGTGCGTTGCGAGCTCCCTTGCGGGCAGTCCTCCTCACGGTGGTCGAACCAGCAGGTGTAGTGGCATCTCGATCTTCTGCCACGATATCGGTTTCCACTTCTCGTTCATGGGTTTGCCACCATTCAACCTTGGTGGCCCAGGTAACTCGGGCGGTGGGGACGTCACCTCCCATGTGGCGTGGCAGAAACCAAACCACACCCGTGTGGTATTATTATTATTCTTCATCGGTCTCCCGTTCTCAGCTTGAGCTGGTATTACTTCTATGAACCGGTGAAAAACATTTCAGTTCCTCCCACTAGTTCAGAAATTTCCGCACGATGTGATAGGTTTGCAAACCCACAGGCTGCTGTGCACATCCCGCGATCTTCTGGGATAATTCGATCCCTTGAAGATTTCTCTTGAATGATTCCCTTCCGTCTTCTGAAGTTCCGGATGCCTCCCGGTGAACTCGGTATAGAGGGAGTATCCCCATCCAGGAAGTGGTTTGTCCTCGCAATTCTTCACGTAATGAAAAGCTCGCATTACTTCAATATTCATTTCGCGTGCGTTGCGAGCTCCCCTGCGGGCAGTCCTCCTCACGGTGGTCGAACCAGCAGGTGGAGTGGCATCTCGATCTTCTGCCACGATATCGGTTTCCACTTCTCGTTCATGGGTTTGCCACCATTTACTCTTGGTGGCCCAACAAATCTCATCTACTGACTTTCCCATACGGTACAAATAATATTTGTAGCGACAGTTCCTCGTCAGCAGACCTACCATCACAGAAGCTCAGCTTGTGACAGCTTTATGAGCTTACTGGTATAGGTCGGTGAAATCATCACGAATTTGTTAGACTGAGAAAGTCCAGGAGTGTTTCCCCAGAAGGTTATTCTGTTATCCAACTCCTATTGTTGGACCAATGCCTTATATTGGGCTTATCCAAGCCCAGAGATAAGCTGAGGTCCAGCAGGTGTTAACTTTGATGCAATTTTTGCAAGCTCTTCGGCTTTTCCATTTCCTTCAACACCACAATGCTTTGCCACCCATAGTAGAGTCACTTTATTGCCTCTGGTAAGTTGCTTTATGGTATTAAGACACTCCCAGGTCAGCAGAGACCCTTGGCAGTGTGATTCCATGGACATCAGCGTGGCTTGGCTGTCCGTGGCCCTTTTGAGGTTCAATTTAAGACACTCCTAGACCTTTTGTGTACGATACTCAGCAATGTGAGACCGCGTTGTCTTTTTCAGAAGATTTAAGAACATATCTCTTAAATCCCCTGTCTTGACTATCGTTGAAATTTGAAAAATTTCACTCAACGATACCTCTTTTAGGTAGACTGACTCGCTCATATGTTTCTTAAACTTTTGCTGCAGAGCTAAAGGATTTACTGTCCTGCTTGTTTCGGAAAGGAAGCTTAATTCGGAGGGTAATTCATCTAAATTACTGGTAGAACGCTAAATGGTATTCGAAAGACGATTTAGATTATGCACTGGTCGGCGTTTTGAAGGGTACCCAATGCTTTTATTCATATTTCGACTGTTCCGAGACCTCCAAAAGGTGGAGTCGAAAACAGGCGAAGGACTGGTATCCGACGCTTGAATCAGAAAGGAGGCATCCGATAACATTGGTCCAGTTTTTTTCGAACTTTGGTTTTGGATTTTAGACTCTTGGACACATTTCTTCAAAGGGACAAGTACCAAAATGAGTCGAAGGAATAAGATTTTTTGAAAAATGTTCCGACCTGTACCGAGAAGTCATTTGAAATACTGGGATCAACTTCTGTGACGAAGATCTTGCTTTGCAAAGTTGTTAGCTTTTTTATTGATTTTTAGCGTTTTCTATTTCTGTTTTCTCTTTTCTTCGTTATTTTTTTATGAATGCTGTAAATCTTCTTGTTCTCTGCATCCTCATTTATCTCTATTGTTTTTGACATCACATCCAAATGATGTAGTCACCTGGAAGTTCAGTTTGATCAAAGCGAGGATCAAAGGAGTCGTGATGAGGTTATTGCAAAGACATTCTCAAAACGTGGAAATGTTTGACTAGTCTTAAGGCTTGCAGAGTTTCTTAATTTTCAACTAGCCGTCTTTGCTATTCTGAAAACCATCGATGATATGAGAATCGTGACCTAGCTGTCCGTGGCCGCTTTGAGGTTCTTTTTTAGATACTCCTAGAAATTTTGTGTACGATACTCAGCAATGTGAGATCACATTGTCTTTTTCAGAAGATTTAAGAACATATCTCTTGAACTGTCGTTGAAATTTACAAAATTTCACTCAACGATACCTCTTTCAGGTAGATCGACTCACTTATATGTTTCTCAAAATTTTGCTGCAGAGCTAAAAGCTTTACTGTCCTGCTTGTTTCGAAAAGGACGGGGAGGAGTGTCTTGAAGCTTAATTCATCTAAATTACTGGTAGAACGCTAAATGGTATTCGAAAGACGATATATGTAATGCTCTGGTTGGCGTTTTGAAGGGTGACAATGCTTTTATTTATATTTCGACTGTTCCGAGACCTCCAAAAGGTGGAGTCGAAAACAGGCGAAGGACTAGTATCCGACGCTTGAATCAGAAAGGAGGCAGCCGATAACATTGATCAAGTTCTTTTCGAACTTTGGTTTTGGGTCTTAGACTCTTGGACACATTTCTTGAAAGGGACAGGTAACAAAATAAGTCAAAGAAATTAGATTTAATGAAAAAATGTTCCGAACTGTATCAAGAAGTCATTTTGAATATTGGGATCAACTTCTGTGACGCAGATCTTACTTGCAAAGGTGTTAGCTTTTTTGTTGATTTTTAGCGTTTTCTATTTCTGTTTTCTTTTTTCTTCGTTATTTTTTTATGAATGCTGTAAATCTTCTTGTTCCCTGCATCCTCATTTATCTCTATTGTTTTCGACAGCACATCCAAATGATGTTGTCACCTGTAGGTTCAGTTTAATCAAAGAGAGGATCAAAGGAGTCGTGATGAGGTTATTGCAAAGACATTCTCAAAACGTGGAAATGTTTGACTAGTCTTAAGGCTCTTGGAGTTTCTAAACGTCGTTTTTGCTATTCTGAAAACCATCGATGATACGAGAATCGGATAAATATTAATCTAGGAAGCCGATAACTCCACATGTATCGAAATCAAGCGTGAGAAGAAAACATAAAGCGATATTGCATAACTTGGTGAAGATTCACCTTGCCAAGTCACGATATTCCGCCTCCGACGGTCGTAGCGGCCTGAAATGCCATCCATGTAATAGACAATTTGCTATTTTATTTCAACTTTCGCATTCTTGCCGTCATATGCGTCGATTCTCCTAGGGTTTTTACGCTCGAATACAACATACAAACGAGCTGTATTGTGCTCAGACCTCGAGCTCCATTCGAAGCGGTTTTTTTGGCAGCCGTTCCGAGGAAAATATGATTTTTTCCCTTTTCTTGATACTAGATTTGTTTGAGGGTTTCACGGGGTATCTTTTCGAGGGTGAGAATATACTGGAGGATTGTGGGAGGGAATTGAATCATATTCTGGGTTGAAAGGAGTTTTCTGGGTGTTGGTTGATTCGCCATTCACCACTTGCCAAATAGAACTTCACTCTACCACTCCTTGACTTATATCTGTGCTTCCTAAATTCCTTTCCAGGTTTGACAAGTTGTGATTTTTGTGTATTCACATTCCTAGATCGATTAACAACGAGTTAAGGTCCTTGATCATTCTTCTTCTCTTCCCGGGAGCTGATCAAAGACTGAATCCACTCAACCTCCCAATTTTAATTAAAACTCTCATTGATCTTTCCCTCCGAATGTCACAGCTCTGAGCCATTTCTGACTGAACGAGTTATTTGATTTCACTCTCAGACGAGTCAAGATGAAGACGAACTTTCAGCTTTCTTGACCCGAAAAGTTTGTCAATTACGCAAGTTTTGTAGCGAGTAGATTCCCGCGGTCTCTGGAGTCCTTTTTCCAGGAATTTTGATGACAATATTTGCCTCCAAGTTTTACGGATCGCTATCGCTGTTTTATGTGAGATTTTGCCGCGTTGGTCCTCGTTTTTACAGACTGTTCATGGGAATGATCTTATTCAGACTCGTTTGCATAACGTTGACATCAAGTCAGGACCTTTGAGAGATCGTTCGTCCTTGTCAGTAGATTCATCTTTTTTTATGTTGTGGTTTTCACGAAAAGGAATATCCTGTAATGTTTAGAGAACATCGTGAGAACCAAGGGCAAGCAGGTATGAATTGGTGTTCTTCTTGAATTTCTGGAGGTTATATGCCTCGAGGAACACCTCCCTAGGCAATGTGTTCCAAAGCCTCGCTGTTCGTTGGATGAACGAGTCTTCGAAGAGAGATGTTCTGCAGGTCTCCAAAGTGACCACGAAGGGATGTGAAGACTTAACTTGACGGGTTAGTATCGAAGAGACTGCCAGAGGGGGAACGAGTGCTGATAATTCAGAAGAGCATCGCCCACGGAAATATCTATAAAATAGAGACAGATCGCCTTCTCTTCTACGGTGTTCCAGAGGAGTGAGCGAGTTTGTAAGCGAGGCATCACCGACGAGACGAATTGCCGATTTCTGTACAGAATCCAAGAGATTCGATTAGGTTTAGGTGCAGCACTCCTAATATGGGAACAGTATTCCAGGACAGGTCGAATCTGTGCCTTATACATCATAAGCAACTGACGTGAGGTGAAATAGCTCCTGGCACGAAACAGACAACCATGTTTTCGGGATTCGCTTTTAGCAATGAATATCTCGTGATTCTCCCAAGAAAGGATATTGCCGACAGTGATACCATGCATCGAAATGGATGAATCAATGGTATGGTCACTTCTTTCTTCTTCTTTATCAGCCACATCTTGTCCACTCCTGAACGTAGGCCTCTTTCAAATTTCTCCATGCTGTCCTATCTTGTGCTGTTCGAAACCACCCTATACCTTCTTGCTTTTTGATGTCATCGAGCCATCTTTTCTGTGGTCTTCCTGCGCTTCGCTTCGATCTTCTTGGTCGCCAGTGTACCAGTCTATAAGTCCAATGTGTTCCATCATTCCGCGCCACATGTCCTACCCACTGCCATTTCAGCTCCGCGATCCGCTCTATCACATCTATCACTCTAGTTTTCTGTCGGATATCCTCGTTCCTCTTCCTGTCTCTGAGACTAATCCCGAGCATAACTCGTTCCATTGCTCTTTGCATTACTCTCGTTTGATTTGCTGTCTTTTTGGTCATTGCCATCGTCTCTAAACCGTAGGTTGCTACTGGGAGTATACAGGTGTCAAAAGCTCTTCGTTTGAGGTTAATGGGGATGCTTTTATTTTTGAATATATAATTCATTTTCCCAAACCCTGCCCAGGCTAATCTGATTCTCCTTTTTATTTCTGCCGTCTGGTTTTCTTTACCTATTTTAATCGTATGCCCCAAGTATACATATTCCTTCACGTTTTCCAGTTTCGTGCTATCTACATGTATCGTTTCTTCGGTGTTACTTATTATTTTAGTTTTGGCGATGTTCATCTTTAAACCGATCCTCTTCGAAGCTTCGTTTAGTTGTTTTATCATTTCGCTCAGTTCTTGCATACTACTGCTTACAATGACGATATCGTCGGCAAATCGGAGATGACTCAAATATAATCCGTCGATATTTACTCCTTTTGTTTCCCACTGTAAGGTTTTGAAAACGTTCTCTAGTGCTAGAGTAAAAAGCTTGGGAGAGATTATATCGCCCTGACGTACACCCCGTTTTACTTCGATCCTATCGGTTTTCAGATCTTCGTTAATTTTGACGTGAAAAGTTGCGTTCTTATATATGGCCTTTATGAGATTTGTGTACCTTGAGTCTATTCTAGCATCATCCATAGCTTGTAAGAAGGCCCAGGGTTCAACAGAATCGAACGCTTTGTGAAAATCTACAAATGCCAAATGAAGGGGTATGTTATATTCCGTTGTCTTTTCTATTAATATTCTTATGGCTTGTAGGTGGTCAGTAGTGCTGAAACCTTTGCGGAAACCCGCTTGTTCTGCTGGCTGGTATGCATCCATTTTATTGGTTAGTCTATTGGTTATTATTCTGGTGAGGAGTTTGTACATGTGGGATAATAGACTTATTGGCCGATAGTTTTCTATATTCCCATTATCCCCTTTTTTGAAAAGCAGGACCACTTCTGCATTTTTCCATGTATCTGGGATGTTGCCTTCAAGTAGACATTTATTTAACAAAATTTGTAAGGATCTCTCAATAACCACTCCTCCCATTTTCAGCATTTCACATGTAATTCTGTCTTCTCCCGGACTCTTCCTATTTTTCATTTGCCTGAGGGCAGCCTTTATTTCCTGCTTAGATATTTCTGGTATATCTTCGGAGCCTACGTTGCATATAACTTTGTTTGTAGCTCTCGGGTCTGGTCTAGTAGATGTATAAAGGTGAGTGTAAAAACGCTTGATGTGTTCCGCGATCCTTGTCCTGTCCGAGATTATTGTACCCTGCTGATCTTTCATCTTGGTGATTTCGTGCTTGCCTGTGGAGAGTTTTGCCCTTAAAACTCTCATGTTTGAGTTATCCTCTATTGCATTTTCGATCATCTTGGTGTTATAGGATCGGATGTTCTTTCTCACTTCCTTGTGTATTTTCTTATTTAGTTCCTGATAGCCTAATGTATCTCTGGAAGTTCTCTTTCTTTGTTCGATCAGCTGTAAGGTCTCTGGTTGTAGTTTAGGGCTCTTCTTCTTTTGCGGTGTCATGCAAATCTTTCTTGTTGCAACGTGTATGTCGTTAGTGATCTTCCTGTTCAGTTCATTTATATCCATTCTACTCAGGGTTTCAGTTGGCTCCAATCTTCTCTCTAGTTCGCTTTGGTAATTTTCCCTTCTGGATTCAAGTTCTTCGGCCGTAGGAAATCTGTTGGTACGAATGAGTTTGCTTCTTTCAGTTTTTAAACTGAATCTGAAGGATGCTCTTACCAGTCTGTGATCACTGCCTGTGTCAAACTGGTTTAGAACAGAACTGATACGTCCGTGCATATATTCCTGGAATTTGAAAGTATATAATCGATCTCATTTTTAGTTTTTCCATCAGGGCTTTTCCAAGTCCATTTTCTCTGTTCAGGTTTTTTGAAGAAGGTGTTCAGGCAGTACAGGTTTTCTTTATTTAAATGATTTACAAGCATATCTCCCCTGCTATTTCTCATCCCAAGACCAAATTTTCCAACCTTATCTGGTATGGTCACTCCCGACAACTATATGCTGGGCACAGTAAGATCGGCTTTTCTAGAGAGAGACATGCCCTTGTTTTGTTTGCGTTGAATTCCACCAAGTTATGGATCCCCATTCAAGAATTGCTGCCAAGTCCATATTTATGTTGTTAACCCTACTCCTCCTTCGTTTCTGGTTTGGCGGGCTGGTATTGGAGCCCTAGAAGAAAAGGCGGTATGGAGGGTACTAACATCCGCGAAGCTGTGTACTGGACACGAGGTTGCTTCCAGAAAATCGTTGATGTGAAGTAGAAATAGTCTTGTTGGTTGATTTACATTCATGATTGTTTGAATCATTTCGTTTTTGTTGGTTCTATCAGTTCATGTCTATTTTTGTTGAATATTCTCTTTTGTTGGTTTGTCTCTACGTTTGAGTTTTGTTCTCTCTTCATTGCTTTCATTTTCTGTATTTTTATTTTTTAATTTTCATTTGTGTTTGTTGATTTTTTAATGTGTTTGTTAGTTCGTTCGACCGTTTCATTTGTTTCTTCTCGAAAACATTTAGGATCCTTGAGAATACGACAAATACACCTACCCTTCGGTGTTGTAATGAATTTCATTAGGTTCCTTCCTCGATTTCAGGCGAAAATATCTGCAATTGAAAGATGTATAGACATAAACCTAGAAAGAAACAGAAGTTCGATATAGACTGTCACTAAAATAGTCAAGCCGCTATTAAAGCACTCAGCTTCTATATCATCGACTAAAAGTTGATTTGGGAGGGTCGGAGAAAACTCAATGAGGAAGGCAAGAAAAGGGTTCGGTCATTTGGGCATCATAGGAAAAGAAGAGGCCATAAAGGGCCTGTGGCATAGGGAAATGCACCTATAAGAAAGAGTTTTAGGAGAAACCAGAAAGGGAAACAATGTAGCGGAATCTCCCAGGAATGGATCACTCCAAAAAGTTCCTTCGGAACTTTGAAACTGCAAGATCTAAAAGGTAGAAAGTGTATTCTGTAGGGAGGAGGAAAAAACTCCTATTCACTTAACCAAGGAATGCTTGCCATTGCAACCTAAAGTTAAGAATCCTTTGGTCACGAAACTTGCAGTGAATCAGGAAGAACCCTTACCTCTTGTCAGTGTTCGTTCCATGGCTGATACAACTCAAAACAGGGAAATTCCTAATCGTCCCATCAGCCCCTCAAATTGAAAGATGGCAATCATGTCGACCGCAGTACTCCATTCAGCTCCCTGCCCATAGACAGAGGTAGATAGGCGCAAACCTCTTCCTGTAAGTGGCACATTAGAGTCACCTAAGCGAGCGGGAGTGGTAGACTGTCATTTCGAATAATCTGATTTATAATAGGTCTCTCAGGGCTGACGTACACCGAAGTGAGTCCTCACGTTTTATGCGGAAGCCGGATGAGCATCTTCGTCGAAGTGGTGTATAATATCAGGGCCTGTAATTCGTGCGAGCACTTTAACACAGTCTGGCTTGTTCAATGGAAAATATATGATAATGGGGCGTAATGTTTGTCGAAGGTGTTATGTCAGGTTAAGAGCGCTTAAATATTATTATATTATATGCTCATTTTCCAGACTCAATGTAGATGGGAACGGAGAGCTGCGTCGCTTGAATTCCGATGCTGGGGATTCCATCTGGCAAATACGCGACGTTAACGCGAATGAAAATATCATTAAAGCCGGGGTTGTATAATTACATACGGGGTTATAAACGTGATAGCCGTCTTGGTGATTGATGGGGTGACAGCCACTTCGAGATGCTCCCAAGATGGTGTGATGTTTCATTTGAATGCTCGTCTCTTGACGGTCGCGGTTTTCCTCCAAGATTTCTACGCTGCTCCGAGTTGATGGCAGTTTAAAAAAAGTTCTTTCTCCAACAGATTAAAGAAATGTTCAAGCCAATCATTTTTCCATGAAGACTCTGTAGAATTCTTCAATAATATTCATTATGCATTGTACTAGCTTTGGTCTGAATTCATTCTTTTATTTCAATTCCTATTTGATATCACAAACCACAAAGTCTAT
The DNA here is from genome assembly GCA_951802165.1 of Adalia decempunctata. Lineage (NCBI taxonomy): Eukaryota > Metazoa > Arthropoda > Insecta > Coleoptera > Coccinellidae > Adalia > Adalia decempunctata. Next base: position 4,788,821 of record OX637701.1, read on the forward strand.
ACAGCGATTGGACTTTGTCGGTAATGAGAGGATCCACACATCTGAGGTTTACCCACAATCTTCGACTCTGTGGTCTTAAATTCTCAAGAAGAGGTACCAAACGGCTAGACCACCTCCTCTATCTCTCTCTCTCTCTCTTTCTTCGATTTGCCACAGCTCTCGCCGTCGGTTCGCCATTCTACTTCAGTTCGCCATTCTACTTCAGTTCGCCATTCTACTTCAGTTCGCCATTCTACTTCAGTTCGCCATTCTACTTCAGTTCGCCATTCTACTTCAGTTCGACATTCTACTTCAGTTCGCCTTCCAGTTCCAGAGATCTACTAAAAACCAATATTTGGAAAGGTTTCAATGAGGCTTGTTTTTGCCCAAAGGATTCTTTCCTTCAGCTTGCAATGGCAAGGCATTCGGTGAGGAGTTTCTTCCTTCTCCCCACAAAATATACCCTCTTCAGGGTCCAATGAACCCATTCTCACCAGATGCTCTCAAAGGCAAAAATACCCTCTAAAAAAGGAGGTGTAGCTAGTTCTTACTGATATCCAGATACCTTTTGGATCTTGCAGTTTCAAAGTTCCGAAGGAACTTTTTGGAGTAATACATTTCTGGGAGACTAAGCCAGAATGTTTCCTTTCGGTTTTCTCCTTCTCTAAAATCTCTTTCTTCTAGGTGCGTTTCCCTATACCACAGAAAGGTTCAAGGCCAGTGAGTGGCGTTTGTGCGCTCTTTCTGGCAAGCTATTGGCCTCTTCGTTTCCTTTGATTCCGGAATGATCAGAATTGAAGCCATAGGATCACCTAGCAAGGCGTAGATTCGTTGGATGGGTCCAAAACAATTTTCATTTTCACTTTTGGTTGAATGGATAAGTGAATAAACAATACTGTTGTATTTGGAGTGATGATAATCCTCTAGTGTATGAAATGAAAGAATATTGGGATTCTTGGACTAAATTTCTTTATTGCTCCTCAATACAACGCCGACGTTTCGAAACTACTTGTTTCTTTTTCAAGGCTAAAAATTTAAACACATTAAAATTTTCATTCGAGATCATTGGTACACACAATTACCTAGTATTCTGAACAATATCGTCGATATAAATTTAAGTTCGGTTTCATATATTTCAAAGAGATCTAATTTAAAAAACTTTTAACGTTATTTCAGGAAGACGCGGAATAATGGCTATGACAGATGACGTCGTTGTTGGCATGTGACATAGAAATTTTGACGTTCGTCGAGTTCATGTTCATCTGTCACCGCCACTAGTCTTTGTCAGGGGTGTACTCTACAATATCAGGAAATTCCATGTCGATTGATCAATGTGTATGTTGAGACACCGTTAGATCCACAAAAACTGACCATTTGGTGTGCTTAGCGTAGTATAGAACCAAACAAAATTTAAATATCAAAATATTTTATTACTCAACATATTCTCCACTTAATTGAATACATTGATTACAGCGAACCTGCAACGTCTCTAGACCTTTGAAAAAAAAGTTTCTTCTTGCTCTGCAAACCAGTCCTCCACAGCTTTTATTACCTCCTCGTTTTTTTTTAGTTGAGGAAAGAGATAATAGTCGGGCGGAGCCAACTCTGGTGAATGAGGGGGGTGTTCTAGTAATTCTATCCATAAATCACGAATTTTTTGCATGGCAACATGAGATTTGTGTACTGCGGCGTTGTCCTGTGAAAACAAAATAGCTTTCCGCGTCTTTTCTCTTTAATTTTTTCCCGTAGAGTGGTCAGATACTTCGAATAGTAATCTTCAGTTATTGTTCCACCCTTATCCAAAATATCAATCATGATTACTCCATGGCAATCCCAAAAAACTGAAGCAAGAACTTTTCCAGCAGATTTTTTGACACGAAACTTCTTAGGTCTTGGAGAACCAGAGTGTCGCCATTCCATCGATTATTGCTTTGTTTCTGTATCGCAGAAATGTACCCAAGTCTCATCCATAGTAACAATTCGGTTTAAGAAGTCTACATCGTTTTCAAATCGAGCACAGATCGAACGCGATGCTTCTACCCTTGCACGCTTTTGGTCAACATTCAAACATTTGGGGATCCATTTTGCAGAAATTTTTCTCATGTCCAAATTGACGTGAACTATATGATGAACGGGTTCGTATGAAATCTTTAGTGCTTCAGATATCCGTTTCAGCCTAATTCGACGGTCTGATGAAATCATGTCATGAACTGCATCGATATTTTCGGGGACTGACACAGAAACTGTCCTTTCCGATCGGTCATCATCTTCAATAGAAAATTTACTTGTTTTGAAGCTTGCAGTCCAATTTTTCACGGTCACACATTGATCACCAAGGGTATTAAGCATATCTTCGTGAATCTGCTTACCTCTTAACCCTTTTAAATACAGGTACTTGATGATGGCTCGATACTCCAATTTTTCGATTTTTACCATTTCGGTGGACATCTTTTTTCAATAATCAGTATTTGATTTTGGATTCATTCTCGATAGGAAACAGTTCTCAAAAAAAATTATTTGAATTTTACCACAATATCAACAATCGAAGATAATAATCAAGTAATAGAATTAAAAAGAAAACAATAACTTAAACCTCAACTGTGAGCTTCACCATTGGAACAAGCCCAAATTCCATCCTTCTCAACTTGTTGAATTAATAACGACTCCATTCCTATCTCTGTTTTGAAGATCACCTTGTTACCCGAGTTAATATAATCTTGTCCTGATAATTGCGTCAAGAGGAAGAAGTCGAAATACCTCACTTCCATTTCTCCGGAACGAAATCGTTCTACAATGGCGAACGAGCCGAGCAAATCTATTTTAAATTCCCCTCTGAAATTCAACTTTGGACAGAGTGAAGTTAGGTCTAACTTTCGCTAACATTCACCGTCTATCTTCGTACGCTCTTCACGAGTCCTTTATGCAAGTTGGGGATGCATACAAAGACACAACGTGGGGCATGTTGGAGACAGGTGAAACTAACTCCTCACTTGAACCAGCTGTGCTGTATTTCAGTTTAGCACAGTTTGCCTTCCATTACAGGACTTTGATTAGATATTTACGAATGTTAATGGCTGTGTGCACTGCTACCACAGTTTCATGGATGAGAAGTTGATAGATTGATGATAAAACTACTGTTAAATAAACATACAGCTCTCTTGAAGAGAAGGTTGAACTGATATACCAATTCCTATGAGAACTTTCAGTTCTGCATTTGAGTACCTGTCTTATTTCGATGAGGATGAGAAATATGAATCAACGCTGAGTGTCTTAATGCTAAATTTCGAAGGTATTTCGACTGTTCCGAGACCTCCAATGAGTGGAGTTGCAAACAGGCGAAGGCCTATTATCCGATGTTTGAATCAGAAAGGAGGCTGCCGATGAATTTGATGATTGGGACGACGATGAAGAAGTGGGAGGTGAAGTTTTTTTCGAACTTTGGTTTTGAGAAGGAATAAGATTTGGTATACAATGAAAAAGGGTTGGAACTTAAAAGATTAGGGTTTCTTTCAGACGCCAGAGAACAAATATGCAGATAAAAGGTAAAACTGATATTTCAAATATAGAGCGGACAAAATTGACGCATAAAATGAGTAAAATGAAATGGAGAGTTGCTTTCTCAACAGACATTGACCTCAAAGAGAAAACACAATGCGAATTTTCTGAGGGTTTGATGAATGAAAGATAATTCTCCCATTGTGTAAATGTATTCTTAGCCCTACTCTGAAGGTCGTGAAGCGCCTTATCAGATAATACCCTCTGGATATTGTTTGGGTATATTGAGTCTGAAAGAATACATTTCTGATTATTTTTTTGCCATTCAACTTTCTCAGTTGACATCAAAATATACAAATTTTAGGGACTGCAGATGCCTCTATAATGCTGGCGTCGACTATTCATAATATCAGCTTTCCTTATAAGAATGTAATAAAAATTTAGTAGAAACATGTACCTTCATTTTTGAGCTTCTATTAATCATTTTTTTATTAGCGATGTTTATATAGCTAAGTATTATTTTTGACGGAAGCAAAATGTTGTTTTTGTGCTGAATCTGATAAATATCCACATAAAATAACTGTCCTTTCTATTTCAACCCTCATAAAAATTTTATGGCACTTTCTCAAGGAAGCTATAATCTTCAAGGGTTATCAAGTTGAGATCATCAGAAATATCAGGGATATGTATATTTTTCGTTGAATTATTTAACTATTTATTCATAATTTACAATGAATAAATTGTATATGAAGAAGTTCTTCATATGAAAAGGAAACAAAAACAGTAAATAACATTAAATAAATAATTTATCACAAGTTACAAACACTGTACACAACCAAACATACAATCGACATCAATGATTCACAATTCTGTCAACAATTTCGTAAATCTTCTGCCTTGAAATCTTCTCAGCTTCACGATGATGTACAGGGAACTCCTTGTTGGTGAACCATGACTCCTTAGCTAACTTCTCGGCTATAAGAGGGTTCTTGTACTGGTTGTTCAATAACTCTGGAGGATACTGGGACTCAGCAAGAGCGTTTTGTTCGACTGCTGGATGGGCTATGCTCCTCTGTTGCTCCTGAGGGTATAGAATACCAGGAACAGGTTGAGCTTGTAAAGGTTGAGCTGAGAAGAAGGTTGGTGATTGGACCAAGTCATACTGAGTGATCAGTGGAAGGCTTCTAGCAGCGTGGATGGCCAGTAATAAGCAGGCAAATTGAGAGATGGAGGGCATTGTGAGGAGATTCTGTAAGAAAGATGAAATTGGATAAGTTATTTTTCGGTTGCTGTTGTGAAACTGGAAGTGGCGTGCTGAAGACCAATTTCAGTTCGAATCTCTTTGAAATCATTCGATTGAAGGCCTCAAGAGGCACTATATTAATTTCTAGCAGAATGAGTAGTATTTTTTCAAGTTCTATTTTATTTCAATTGAAAATGTTGGATTATTCTCCATCGAGGATTTCCTTACTGAACAATTATATTGGGAATTGGATATTTACATTCTTGGTGTTTTTATAGTGAGACTTCGAGTGAATTCATTGCTGCGTTGCCATAATATGACGTTCGTGAATCGAAATTAGAGAAGGTTGTGGTACTATGTTTGCGTGTAAATATATACGGTTGATAATCTGAATGGAAACCGGATATTGCATTATTTCCGCTTAATTAGTAGCATGTAGATTTAGGATCTGGGTAGATGAACAAGTGTAAACATGTTACATGTATGAAGCATACACTCCATGCTCCAACATCAAACAAAGCTTCAAACGCCATGTGTGGTTTTGGGAGGGACCGAAGTTCAAATAAACTTGAGATTCATGTCGTTAGATCCAAATTTTTTATATTACTCAGATCAACCCATAACTATTGTAATAATTGTCAATTTTCGAGTATTGACTGAATTGAAGTTAGCTTCAGGTAACTGAAGGATTTCAAGGTCTCTCAGCTCAAATAAATGAGGTTTCATACCTAGACAAGTTTTCTAATCATAAAACTGCGCAAAAAAATAACGCACATTCTGAAAATCTCAATTTTAATGAAAGTTAACTCTACATTGACTTTATAACTTATTTTTTATGTTCTCTCGGGAAGGTTTTGAACGAAACAAGACACATTAAATGGAAGAAAAATTCAGGATTTCACCGAATCTTATGTGAAAGAAGAGAAATGAACAATTTTCAAAACACTGAAATGATAATACTTGGTATTTCCACCCCTTGCGTTAATTACAGCTCGGCAACGATGGTTCATACTCAAAATGAGTGATCTTAAAATGTTCTGATCTAATCCTTCCCAGATTTCTCCGAGTTGGATTCCTAAGTCATTAAGAGTAGCTGGATGATTTTCTGAACTTCTCAGCCTTCTATTGAGGTTGTCCCAAACCTGCTCAATCGGATTGAGATCTGGACTTCTTGCTGGCCATTCCATTCGAGAGACTTCGATGCGCGCACGATGGGGTCTGGCATTATCGTCCATAAAAATGAAATTTTCACCAATGTATGGGACAAATGGCACTACATGCTCTTCAAGAATGTTCCTTAAATACTTATCAGCATTCATAGCTCCATTATCTGTGCGAGCAGTCAAAGATATTCCACCCCATACCATAATCGATCCTCCCCCCAGTAGTATTCAGGAAATTGCACTGAGCATATCTTTCATGTGGACGTCTTTATATACAAGGGAACGTCGATCACAATGGTAGAGGCAGAATCCAGCCTCATCTGTGAAGAGAACTCTTTTCCAATCGGCCTCTTCCCAATGGATATGCTCTCTCGCAAAATCCAAACGCGCCCTTCGATGGGCTGGGGTAAGAGCTGGGCCTCTTGTCGCGACACGAGTGCTAATTTGTACCTCATGAGTTTGCTCAAGCTAATTTTGAAGGAGGCGAGCGGTTGCAAACCGTTGTCTCAACGAAGAAACTCTCAAGTAACGTTCTTGAATGGCAGTTGTTACCCGTGGTCTACCCTGTCCTGGTCTTCGGACATTCATACCTGTCTCCCTGAATCGCTGCAACATTCTGGACACACTTGTATGGGAAACTCCAAACCTTTCTGCAATTCTTGTGTATGTCCACCCTTCTTCTCGCAAAACTACCGCTTGGGCACATTCTTCTTGTGTCAAATTGCGTGTTTCGCGTTGCACAGAGATCGAGTGTAGAAAATCAAACGAAAGACAAACTATTGATCACTGGAATTGATCGAGAACAACTGATTTTAGAATGGAGCCAATACATTCAAAATATGAAAATATCATCTCTTTTTATTCCTGCTGGGAGAAAACATCTGTATTGAAGAAAAACGTTGAAAGTGGATAACATATGCATGCATAATTCTGATAAAGATAATTGTCATTGAGAACACCTTCAGTTGTAGAATAAATTTGAGATTTCCATGATGTGCGTTAATTTTTTTGCGCATTATGGAACTCAAATCAGCATTTAATTTCATTGAGGAAATTCGAAAATTGAGTGTCCATTTTTGGATATTCCACTATACATTTTCAGGGTTTCTAATTCATCATAATTCATCCAACACAAAGTGGAAAATGCAATGAATTGGAAAATTCAATTTGAAAAAGTGTCAGTTCTATCCAATGGATATCCTGATATAAATGACCGATCATGTCCAATATCATAACATTTTGGATGATGTTATTCATAAACTAATCATTCTATTATGCAATTATTGAATTAATGACGATATTCGTCAATTGGACAATAATGGAGAACACGTCAACTGTCGGAATATTCACTATATTTTATCCACGGTTGTACAAAATTTAAACGAATGAGATATCAAATTTGTTCATTTTTGCGTGAATGACACAGGATGTTCATTATTGATTACCAATTATGATGAACTTGAAATTGATAATTCTCGTTATTTTCAAATTGGTACCTTGGGTGTATTGTTTTATATTTAATTTGTTTCTCATTTGTAAAAAGGTTAGATAAATTCCAAAAAAATCTCAATAATTTGTCGCAAATGTCGTAAGCTATGGAAGCGTTGCCATAACATGTCTGTTTATTTTTCTTTACATTTGTTTTGGCGAAAGCGAAAATGAATGTACCAAAAGAAATTATTGAGGTAGCCAGCAGTGTAGCTTCAAGTTTATTACCTGCAAAATCAGCTTCAAGGTACGACCGAGAATACGACGCGACGACTTCAAAAAGTGGCAAAACAAAAATAGTGTGATTGGGGTAACTGAAGATGTTTTGTTGGTCTACTTGAATCAACTATCAGCTAGATTCAGCCCTAATACTTTATGGGCAAAATGGTCTATGTTGAAAAGCTGCTTGGAAAGAAAATGCCCCTGTTCGCAGGTTCGTTTTCCTTAAAAAATTTATTGAAAAATATGACGTTTAGTTGTCATTTGCAGATTTCAAAAGGTAATAGCGTTTCTGAAACGAAAAAATGCGCGTTATACGCCAAAACGGCCAAGTAAAGAAGAGGCTGAACAATTTCTTTTACATGCTCCTGATGACCAGTGGTTGCTGGCGAAAATTGTAACAATATTTGGGATTTTTGGATGTTGTTGATGTGACGAAATTCTCTCCTTAAACATGAATGATGTAGAAGATATGGGAAAATACGTTATTGTGACATTGCGGCAAACAAGAAATTTAACAACAAGAAGATTCACCATAACCGATGATGGCTGCAGCTTCAAGCCCTGCTTGTTATACAGAAAATATGTAAATCTTCGTCCTCCTGGAACAGAAAGCCTAAGATTTTTTTTGACATACCGACATGGAAAGTGCATTTCCCTTAATGCTGGCCAGTACACTATTGGTGGTGTCCCAAAGCAAATAGCGAAATATTTAGGTTTAAAAGACCCAGAGTTATACACCGGCCACTCTTTTCGCAGAACTGGAGCCACTATGGTTGCGGATTCGGGTGGAGATATTTTAGCACTGAGGCGTGCAGGAGGGTGGAAGAGCACCGAAATTGCGATGAGTTATGTCGATGATTCGGTCAACAAAAAAATCGAAATGTCTAGCAAATTATTTGGTAGTAAGGAGAGTACAAATGTTCTGCAGTCCTCGAGTTCAGCAGTTTCTGAGTCAACAGATGGTTCATCATCATCAGTATCAACTCTTTCATCATCAAAAATCTGTGTTACTGGAAATAACAATTGTACCATGATTTTCAACATATATGACGATAAAACAAAACTTTCTAATATAATAGTATATTCTAAAACTAGTTGCAGAATGGGCTTCTATTCCAATACGAATGCGAAATTCGAAAACGAGCGACGAAGGAGCGAGTGACTTTCATATTGTATCTTGGCAGTTGGTGTTAATGTAGGGAAATACGAAAATTGACATTTCCAAATTGACGTCTGCTGAAATTTAAAAGGAAGTCATTGCTGACAACTACAAAACGAAGAATGTTACTGAAAACGATGCTGTAATGAATTCATTACAGCACTGTTTTTAGTACTGTAATGAACTCATTACGATACTGAAATAGAGAAATAATACTACTACCTTGTAAAAATTTTGCAAGTTAACTGTCAGTTTTACAAGTTAGTGACTTGATAAAATTAACTTTCTTGATTAATATTGTGTTTTTGGAAACTGACGTTTACAAATGAGAAACAAATGAATTTCTTTCCTGGCCCTATTTATAATTTTACTATCAAGCAGGGAATTCAGGAATTGAATGTGTCAAATTTTCACAGAAGGACCTTGGGGTTATTTCCACAGAAAAAAAGTCCCCTCCTCTGTGATCTGCAGCGATCCCTTGTTCTCACGAGATCTCAGTGTTCCCTATCGGGATCCTAATGATACCCTGAGTATTACCAGGAGTATAACAAAAAAAAATTTCGCAAGGAATGAATCATAAAACCCGGACCGAAATAATATTCAAAAGGCAACTCCTAATCGAATTTGACGCGTGAAACGGGGCAGGAATTTTCGATAACTTCCTTCGGATATTCCGGGAACCCTGGAGACGTACGGAGCCCACTGGACGCAAGCAGGTATCTGCAAAATTGGCCTAGGGGTTTGTTACCGGCCATAAATTGTCCGGAATGGAACTCAGCGGACATATTATGTCATATCTGGAATTAAATACGAGAAATTTAGCGCGAAGAGTACCATATTTTGATTTTAATATGAATGGTGGATTATTGGGGATGGAGGAACGGCCGCATTCTGCCCGCCATTTTATTTATTCGTTCGTTTTACATTTATTCGTTGTTGGGTGAAATCCGGAGTTTGTAGGAAAAGGGCCTCAAGACAGGATAATTTAAATTGGAAATTATTCCAGGCAGAATTTATGGATTATAATAATTTTAAATTCCACGAAGAATAATTTTCAATATTTCCCGAATGGACATGTGTCGTATTCGTTTTTACAAGTTACGAGCATTTTTGAATTTAAGAATATTCTTCACCTAAGGAATGCATTTAAATTGGCAGAAAGCAAATTGGATATTGTGGGCTATCTTCAAGAAATAAAGGTATGCTGTCGAAAACTTTTTTTTAGATCTTTTGGAGACCTACAAAATTGTGGTGTATTATTCTCAATTTAGTCAAACTATTTGCCCACGGCACACCGATAAAGCGTGAAATTTCTTATGTTCGACTCACACATACTGTATTTTCACACTCAATAGAGTTCATTCGGAGACATAAATACGTTGAAATAGCGTTGGACCTCGAAGTGAGCCCTGCGGCACTCCGTCCAAGAGAACACTGTAGAAATACAATTCTATGGAACACTTGAATAGGTACATAAAAAAGAAAACCTTCACAATATTCATACATATATACGAGGATATATTGAAAAATTCTTAGCCTACTATAGAACCAAACAAAATTTCAATGTCAAAATATTTTATTACCTCCTCGTTGGAAAAAAATTGGGGGTGTTCTAGTAATTCAAACCCTACATCACGAGTTTTTTGCATGGCAACATGAGATTCTGTGTACTGGGGCGTTGTCCTATAAAAACGAAATAACTTTGGACAGCTTTCCGCGTCTTTTCTCTTTAATTTTTTCCCGTAGAATGGTCAGTAATGTCGAATAGTAATCTCCAGTTATTTTTCTACCCTGATCCAAAAAATCAATCACCATTACTCCATAGCAATCCCAAAAAACGGAAGCAAGAACTTTTTCAGCAGATTTTTGGACACGAAACTTCTTAGGTCTTGGGAACCAGAGTGTCGCCATTCCATCGATGGTTGCTTTGTTTCTGGATCATAAAAATGTACCCAAGTCTCATCCATAGTAACAATTCTGTTCGAGAAGTCTACATCGTTTACAAATCGAGCACAGATCGAACGCGATGTTTCTACCCTTGCACGCTTTTGGTCAACATTCAAACATTTGGGGATCCATTTTGCAGAAATTTTTCTCATGTCCAAATTAACGTGAACTATATGATGAACGCGTTCGGGAAAAATCTTCAGTGCTTCAGATATCCGTTTTAGCTCAATTCGACGGTCTTATAAAATCATGTCATGGACTGCATCGATATTTTCGGGGACTGACACAGAAACTGGCCTTCCCGATCGGTCATCATCTTCAATGGAAAATTTACCTCTTTTGAAGCATGCAGTCCAATTTTTCACGGTCGCATACGAAGGACGTTGATCACCAAGGGTATTAAGCATATCTTCGTAGATCTGCTTTCCTCTTAACTCTTTTAAATACAGGTACTTGATGATGGCTCGATACTCCAATTTTTCGATTTTTACAATTTCGGTGGACATCTTTTTTTTTTAATTTATTGCGTAACTCTGTTTTACTTTTTTGACGTCGAACTCTACTCTGACACTTCTAATAAGTGATGTTCGATGATATGGTATCGCAATATTTTGTTTATGCATAGAACTGGTCTAGGCTAACTAGATATCAATACATCCTCGTAGTTAGTTTCCAGTATTAACACAGAAGAAAGTTTCTTCAACATTCGCCAAGTCGTAATTACTACGACCTCTATGTAGGAAGGACAACTTTGCTTAGTTATTTGCCAGGAAATTGACCTAACATTTTCAAAATATACACGGTGAAATGTGTCAGAATTTCATGGCATTGTCTCGTTGAAATTCAATTTGCAATACATTCCAGTAAGGCTTCTATATCCACATTAAATGTCGTATACGGAATCTGTTAAATGGGAAAATAGTCTAATTAGTAATGATCCAATAACCACTGAATATTTAATCACATCAAACCCAATATATTCTAACGGATTATCGTGAAAATGCAACGAAAACCATGATTGAAATGCATGTAATTAATTAATTATACTTTGACGGGACTGTTGAAATGTTTGATTTGAATTTTCACTGAATTAATTCTAGTCTCTTTCATCTGATGCACAGAGAGATCATTATATCATATTATACCTGTGCATAATTGAATGCAATTCTATGAGAATCCGTAGAATTAGCAAAGAATTAAAAATGTGGAAGGCATAATAAAATGAATGAGGAAAATGGAATAGGAGAGATCTGATTTCCTTAGTACACCACTGGTAGTACCACCACAGCAGGATAATAACAAACCATCATCAGTGCCACATAATCCTTACTGCGGTTGCGAGTTACTTCGGAAATGAGATCTCTGCTCGTCCATTTTCCTAATTTATTATGCTATGCCCTAAAGACGATATCCTCTATTTCATTTTTTATGATGACATGATATTATCGGTAACTAGGCTCAATTTAAACCTTTCAGGAAGCAGAAACTTTTTGACTTGACCAGTAAAAAAATGCGGGTGATCTATCGAAGTTGCACCGTTCAACTTTTGGGGTAACTACATCATGCCGTATTTGGGGGCACAACTGCTGAACGTTTGCGGGCACATATACACACACAATATGAAATATGCTTGGTTAAACTCGCAGGATATTGGATACCATAATGGATTTCGTTACACGCTCACAACGTGAAAACGGAATTCATTTGCGGAATAATGATTTTAATTAATGTTGACCGAATAGACATTATTTAGGGATAAACCACATGAATTCTGACGTAATTAGCTTAGTTCGATATTGGACTGATTAACGGAATCTTTGATACCCGATATTTGGTAAACCGTAACATTTTTGTTCGGTTTTCAACATGGAATTGTCAGAAATTCAGAGCAACATTCGAATTTCTATGGATGTGCGAATGAGAACTCTTCAGATAATGGTAGAATATTCCATTGAGCATCATCCTGGAATATTCAGGATATTCCTTGGATATTTTAGGCATATCCTAAACACTCTCTCGTTTTCTCTTTTACTTCGTTGTCTTTCTTGGAGTTTAATAGAATGATCTATGTAATCAAGAAGAATGTTTGAGTTGTAATGGAGTTTTTTCTAATCAGTTGTCATACACAATAAACTATATACTTCCCTGATTAGCCTTATTAATTGAATATTATAAAATTAATTTTCTTTTACGAGCATGGTATGGATATTATACACAAAAATACAGAGACCAATCGATTTCAATGAAGAAATATCTTGAAACATCGAATAACTAAGGTTAGGACACCGAAGATTTCGAAAGACTTTGCTGACACCACAGAATACAAACTGACAGTAGAAAACTCAAAAAACGGTTCTATTTGAGGGAAGCTTAATCCTGTACCCATATTACTTTCCTGGATATGCTATACGGGATATTCCAGGAATATTATGAGCGGAATATTCCAAAAACATCATTCGCAGACGGTTTTCCATGGGAAATATTCAATTTGGATTTGAATATTCTGGGGATATTCTATAGAAAATATTCATTCTGGAATATTCTCAGCACTTCACCTAGAATGTTCGTATGGAAGTATTCCTGGAATATGCTACGTGGGATATAAATATTCTATGAATATCCTACGAATATTCGGAATATACCCATTCCATTTTGCACATTCAGGAGATATTCTATAGATATCTGGTGTTGCTTGGTTTTGTACCTGTATTTAAAAGGGTTAAGAGGTAAGCAGATTAACGAAGATATGCTTAATACCCTTGGTGATCAATGTCCTTCGTATGCGATCGTGAAAAATTGGAATGCAAGCTTCAAAAGAGGTAAATTTTTCATTGAAGATGATGACCGATCGGGAAGGACAGTTTCTGTGTCAGTCCCCGAAAATATCGATGCAGTTCATGACATGATTTTATACGAACGCGTTCATCATATAGTTCACGTCAATTTGGACATGAGAAAAATTTCTGCAAAATGGATCCCCAAATGTTTGAATGTTGACCAAAAGCGTGTAAGGGTAGAAGCATCGCGTTCGATCTGCGCTCGATTTGAAAACGATGTAGACTTCTTAAACCGAATTGTTACTATGGATGAGACTTAGGTACATTTCTACGATCCAGAAACAAAGCAACAATCGATGGAATGGCGACACTCTGGTTCTCCAAGACCTAAGAAGTTTCGTGTCCAAAAATCTGCTGGAAAAGTTCTTGCTTCAGTTTTTTGGGATTGCCATGGAGTAATCATGATTGAATTTTTGGATAAAGGTAGAACAATAACTGGAGATTACTATTCGACATTACTGACCACTCTACGGGTAAAAATTAAAGGGAAAAGACGCGGAAAGCTATACAAAGGTATTTTGTTTTTACAGGACAACGCCCCAGTACACAAATCTCATGTTATCATACAAAAAATTCGTGATTTAGGGTTAGAATTACTAGAACACCCTCCTTATTCACCAGATTTGGCTCCGTCCGACTATCTAAATTTTCTTTCAACGAGGAGGTAATAAAAGCTGTGGAGGACTGGTTTGAAAAGTCTAGTGACGTTGCAGGTTCGCTGTAATAAATGTATTCAATTAAGAGGAGAATATATAAAATATTTTGACATTGAAATTTTGTTTGGTTCTATAGTAGGCTAAGAATTTTTCAATATATCCTAGTATATCAAACTAGTGACTGAATACTGATTACGATGATTCAAGCTCCCACCATAACTTGAACTGTAAAGTGTTCGGAAAACTCTTCCCACCCTCTCCATTCCAATTTTACATTTTCGCAGGCCTCCCTGTCATTGTATTATCTCACAAACCAGGTAACGAACGCCGGATAAAACATACACATGACAAAGCTTATAAAGAAACGAATGTTGATGTTGAACTGAATTTACTTTACTCGTACTCTGCAGATGAATCCTCATAATGTTATTGGGATCTCCTGCGAGCTTTATATACCGAAGAGCGAATTCAAACACTGCAGAAAAGTTGAATTGGATTCGGGAGCTGAATGGGGAAAATCCATTCAGGATCCAGCAGGTCGCCTAGAGTGAAAATGTATTTTCGAGAAATTCGATGTTGATGCAGGGCACGTGGAGTGATGGATTCTCTGGAGCTTATCCTGAATGCAGTTTTGGAAAAATTAGTAGCCAGAAAATGAAATGAGTGTGACACTTTTTCGTTTACCAGAACATTCATGTAATCTCCCTGTTCATTATAAATCATTATGCGGGTGTAGTTAGAACCCATGGTGACGATTTTCATGAAAAATTCCTGAAACCAATAAAACTCGGGCTAAATACAACCATTAGTCACTATGTACGCGTGAAACACATTTTTTATGGCGAAATAAACAAAGAAGCTATTCGTTTCGAACCACTCTACTAGATTAATTGTCGACAAAAATGAAACATTCATTAATCAGTCCATGGAAAATTATAATGATGCAAAATAACAGCGTAAATTCCGTTAGTTGTTGATTACCACCATAATGAAAACTAGAATGAATAAACATGCGCTATAAGCACAGTGCAGAGATATATTTACTTGCATTAACGTATTTAATGCTAGGATTAGTCATTTTGAAGGTTTAATGAAATTAATATCAATAATTCTGCATTCTCTGTGAACCATAATCATAAGTCTTCTAAATACCCTTTATGGATTATCCTTGTGGATTGTTATTGCAATTTCTACCTGGGGGGGGTCTCACCCCTTAGTCATTTTTCGCCCATAGTCTGCACAGAGATGCTTTGAGATATGCTGTTTGACAAAATATAAACGCACATTCTGAAAATCTCAATTTTAATGAAAGTTAACCCTACATTGACTTTATAACTTATTTTTTATGTTCTCTCGGGAAGGTTTTGAACGAAACAAGACACATTAAATGGAAGAAAAATTCAGGATTTCCCCGAATCTTATGTGAAAGAAGAGAAATGAACAATTTTCAAAATACAGAAATGCTGATAAGTGATTCAATACTTGGTATTTCCACCCCTTGCGTTAATTACAGCTCGGCAACGACGGTTCATACTCAAAATGAGTGATCTTAAAATGTTCTGATCTTATCCTTCCCAGATTTCTCTGAGTTGGATTTCTAAGTCATTAAGAGTAGCTGGATGATTTTCTGAACTTCTCAGCCTTCTATTGAGGTTGTCCCAAACCTTCTCAATCGGATTGAGATCTGGACTTCTTGCTGGCCATTCCATTCGAGAGACTTAAACCTCTTCAAGGTACTCCTGAACGATGCGCGCACGATGGGGTCCGGCATTATCGCCCATAAAAATGAAATTTTCACCAATGTATGGGACAAATGGCACTACATGCTCTTCAAGAATGTTCCTTATATACTTATCAGCAGTCATAGCTCCATTATCAACGACCACTAGGTCTGTGCGAGCAGTCAAAGATATTCCACCCCATACCATAATCGATCCTCCCCCGAAACCAGTAGTATTCAGGAAATTGCACTGAGCATATCTTTCATGTGTACGTCTGTATACAAGGGAACGTCGATCACAATGGTAGAGGCAGAATCTTGACTCATCTGTGAAGAGAACTCTTTCCCAATCGGCCTCTTCCCAATGGATATGCTCTCTCGCAAAATCCAAACGAGCTCTTCGATGGGCTGGGGTAAGAGCTGGGCCTCTTGCCGCGACACGAGGCATTAAATCATATTCTCTGAGGCGATTTCTTATTGTCTGAGTGCTAATTTGCACCTCATGAGTTTGCTCAAGCTGATTTTGAAGGGGGCGAGCGGTTGCAAACCGTTGTCTCAACGAAGAAACTCTCAAGTAACGTTCTTGAATGGCAGTTGTTACCCGTGGTCTACCCTGTCCTGGTCTTCGGACATTAATACCTGTCTCCCTGAATCGCTGCAACATTCTGGACACACTTGTATGGGTAACTCCAAACCTTTCTGCAATTCTTGTGTATGTCCACCCTTCTTCTCGCAAAACTACCGCTTGGGCACATTCCTCTTGGGTCAAATTGCGTGTTTCGCGTTGCATAGCGATCGAGTGTAGAAAATCAAACGAAAGAAAAACTATTGATCACTAGAATTGATCGAGAACAACTGATTTTAGAATGGAGCCAATACATTCAAAATCTGATAATATCATCTTTTTTTATTCCTGCTGGGAGAAAACATCTTTATTGAAGAAAAACGTTGAAAGTGGATAACATATGCATGCATAATTCTGATAAAAATAATTATCATTGAGAACACCTTCAGTTGTAGAATAAATTTGAGATTTCCATAATGTGCGTTAATTTTTTTGCGCAGTGTATATTGATTATTACTTCAGCATGTCCTAGCCCTAGCCTAAAAATTTCGTAAACGTTAAAAGGGGCCATTTGGAACGGAACAGAAGGCTCTAGTCATGCCAGGATAAATCTCACAGGGTGTCCAAACGATTAGGTCTTAAATGGACCAAGTGGCGGCATCTTTTCAACATAAAGCGATTCTATAATGCGAATAAATCGAACAAGAAATGGCCCTGACTCAAATCTATCCCTCACTTTCAACCAGCGAAAACAACCCTCGTTAGGGGTGGGCACATCGTTAATATTTCACGATGTGTCGACGTGGTCAATCAAGGAAATATAGATAATTAGATAAACGTAACTTTTTTTACTCCATACTCATAATTTTCGATTGAAATTGAGGTGATTCTTGAATTTTCTGTCGTGGTACATTTAGGAAATACTCAAGCTCTAACCTTATTCGCATAAGAATGTTTAAAATAAAATGTTTCCTAAAAAAAAACACTTAGTTTGGTCCGATTATTTATGCAATTGAAAAGCCATATTTCCCCCACCAAAATAAGTTCCTTCTTCGATTTTCCTGAAGATTATTTTGTAAACACAAATAATTTGTTCATATTTTCCTCCATATCCCAAAATTGTCAAATAAAAAATTGTTTCGTCACTAAACTTACCCAACTCCTTCAACCTAGGTTATAGAATTCGAGGTCAATGACCTAACCTAACCCATCTTCCTTGATATTTTACAGAACTTTTGGGAAGACGATGCCAGATTGCTGATTTTCTCTTCAAAGAATGCTTTCAGTCGCCTACAACGGTCAGCTATTCGGCACGCAAGACCATGGCCGTGGCAAGACAAACCGTTGGTCTGTGTCTTCAATGTTAGGGCTATCTCAGACCAGTCTGTGGTCAAATAAACAACGCTTGCGTATAGCGATAACTTGCGCCATGAACTTCGATTTATTCATTCACAGAGAATAATGCAAACCGGTGATGATTATGTGAAGACTTTCAGTGAATTTATGTAATAATAACTGTGTAGTGTCGAGTTAAAATTCCAAAGGGATATTGTTTAGATAGAAACATCGCCACAGATTATGTACCTAGTGCTAAGTATGTGTCATTTTATTTTTCATTAATTCTACAAAATAATTTGGGAACATCGTTTTGTGATTGACACCCCTAACTTTCGGAAAGTTCCTTCCGCTGAAAATACGTGCTTACGGTTAATTGGACCTTGGAAGGGCAAGGCATATCGTGGAGGCAGTTCATTTCCATCGCATTCGACTGTAAAAATGAACTCTGTTTTGCATTCACCCGGCCGATGTTGAGCTGTGGTTCCGAGAAAATTCATTAATCACGAAACTCGGATGGGATGGACGTTTTCCCTCGTCAGAAACATATTTTCATAATGAACGACCCCGCTAGACAACGGCAAGGAAAACCGCAGAGCTACTGATATTTTTACTAAATAACGCACTTCAGCGAGAACGGGAATATTAATCAAATCGGGCATAATTGCTGCGCCCGAACTGTAGGTATTCTGTTTAATTTGGTGAAAATGCCACAGCCTTCGTTACAGGCCATGGACTGATAAAATTGGCAACGTCGTATATTGTTAAACAGTGAGAGTTTTCGAATTGTATTTTTTTAACAGTAGATCTATCTCTGCCAACACTTTTTCCTTTTAAATTTTGCAAGAATAAAAACTTAGAGACTCTTTTATTTACGAAAAAAATAAAAGACCAACAGAAAACCACAAACTTTTCATGATGAGAAACTATCTGTATGAACAAAATGGGTCATCCTTATTATTTATCAATTTTAAAATGATTTCGAATGTTGTGTGTGAATTTTCTGTACACAATCAATTATCAATTGTGCAATTCCTGTATTCCAGAGAAAATTTTTTGACAGTTCCAACAACCAATTAAATTTCCTCATTTGATATCAGATGAACAATTTCACCCAATCATGTCAACATTACATCGATAACAGACCATGGGCTGTTTTCACGTTGCTATGGACACATATTGATTCATTTCGATTTTGAAGTTTCAAATATTTAATATTTCGAAATGTCACGATTTGGTTGCAATACTGACGATAATATTAATGAAATTATAGAATCGAACATACCAAAAAACACCGTTTACAGTAAGAAATTTGTATGGAAAGCATTTATAGACTTTTGCAACGATAGAAAGTATCAATTAGATGGAAATCGGACGGCGGAAGAATTGGCGTTGATTTTAAAGGATTGAGCTGTGAACATGAGGAGAAAAGATGGTAAAGAGTTCAAAGAAAGTACGGTCAAAACCATGTGGAATATAACAAGTAAGCTGTTACAAGAAAAATATTATAAAGAAATGAAAGTTATTATTGACCCATTCAAAAGTGTTGTATTTCAACAAGCGCGAGCTGCCCGTGATTCTATACGACGAAAACTGCAATCAGACCCAAGTAAAAGGAAGCAAAGTTCGGCAGCATTAAGTTCTGTGGAAATAACAAAAATGGTGAATTTATGGAATGAAAATACTCCTGAAGGGCAGCAACGGAAATTCTATCACATAGCCGCGGTAGAATTAGCTTGGCGAGGTGGGGAAGCTGCTGCTTGCTTGACTGAATTTTTTTGTATCGAATCAAACAACGATGGTTCTGTAACCAACCGAGTGGAATATAACCCTGTATTCAGCAAGACTTGCCAGGGTGGTTCAAGAATGTGTACTGGAAGCAAGTTTTTAATAGAAAACGATGACAGCAACGTTTGTCCTGTCCGATTATTCAAAAAATTGATGTCGAAAAGGGGCCCAAATATTAAAACCAACAGGTTATTCGTCAGACCAAATCATCAATGGAAATCCGAAAATGATCACTGGTATGATAATATGCCCATTGGAAGAAATACGATTCAAAATTGGACAAGATCGTCTGCCGAAGCGATTGGATTGAATACAAAGGAAAAAAAATTACTAATCATTCCAATAGATCGACCGCGGTTAGTCGATTGGCCAAAAGTGGTGTACAAGAACAACAGCTTATAAAAATTACGAGTCACAACAATGCCAACTCAATAAAACCCTACTTGAATATTGACGAAGAACATCATAATCAAATTATTAACAGCATGCGTAGTGGAAATACATCTTCATCAGTTATAGAAACTGACACGTCTGGATCTTCATTTAACTACTCTAATTGTTCCTTTGTTAATTGCACCTTTAAATAAATTGTTTTAGCTCTGTATTTTTTCTATAATTAGCAAAAAATTTTCTATCCGAATAACCCTCGGACATTGATAAATGCTCAAAAATTCTATGACAACTTTCTCAAGCTTGTTGCTTGTAGACAACAGACCTCCGCCTACGGCGTCGGTCTGTTTCCAAGCAACAAGCTTTCGAAATCTGTCATAGAATTTTTTCGAACAATTATCAATGTCCTTGGGTTATTACTACTGATAATTGAATCCATCCATGCATAGAGCCTAATCATAATCTTATGGAAATCAGGAAATCACCTAAATTACCACAGTAATCACTAATCAGTGGTGATGTTCATCGATAGATTGAGAAACATCAATTTTCTGAGGTGAAGTGACCTATAGTCTCGAAGCTGTTCTTGTTCTTGGGTGAATAACCAGGAATATTACTGAGAAATACCGATAATATGTCCATTTTTGCCCTTGATCGTGAACAGGCAAGGATGGCGAGTATTTTTGTTCAACTACCGGGTTTGGGTTTGGCTGCGGAATGTTAACATTGAGAAAATTGAATGTAGCGCTGAAGGCTGTTAGCCTTAGGGTTTCCTCTATGCACTGGTTCGAGTCGATGATATCGGGAAGGAAATGAATAATTGTTCTTTTTTACAGTGATTCGTATGCTTGCTGTAAATCTCGAACATCAAATTGGTAGATGTGCAGTTCATAATATCTTGGTTAAATGATAAAGCAGGAATTTTGAAAATCTACAGTATGGTTTGTATCTCATTTCTATGTATATGAAATATGGTCTGATAATTTTAAATTTGTAATCTTGACTAAAATTCCATTTCACAGGTGAAAATCTGAACTGTGGTAGTAAGGGCTCTGGAATGTTTCTAATCAAATTCAGTCACCTCGAAAACCTACATTTTCATAACAAAATCAACCATGTAGCCCTCATTGGAATTGAAGTTTTTAAATTTGAAAATTGTTCTTATTTTGCAGAGGGTTATTTAGAAATATTCTGAACAACAAAATATGAACAAATGGTTGATACGACGAGAGGGACTGAATTAATGACATTTTGAAATCTCCGTTTTTTCAAAAAATGCCATTTGACAGGTCAAAATCTAAACGGTGATAGTTAGGACTTTGAAATGTTTTTTATTGAATGGAACGACCTCGAAAACCTACATTTTGATACCAGAACGACCCATGTAGCTCCCATAGGTAATGAAATATTCCACTTTTTATTTTTCGATTTTTCATTTTCGAGTTCTGTTCGCGAGCTCGCCCCACTCAAGGTAAGGGTGCTGTCGGTTCGCAAAATGGCTATTATTGAAGATTTGAATAGGAAGTACAACTTCTAGATTCAATAATAACGTTAGATCCTCCCCAAATATATCCTTTATTGACAAACAAGCAGTAGAAATTTGTTTCACGCGGCGGTTTCATCTTCAAAACTTCAACCTGCCATATCTTTTGATGTACTCGTTGTAATTGTATGATGTGAAGGGCAATTTTGTTCTAAATTAAATACTGGGGATAAAAAACGTATTAGGTTGGATTAGGATCAATACCCAATTCATAAAAACACAGTCCCAAATAGTGCATAATTTTGGAAAACATCTGATTACCATAAACAGGTAATAGCAAGTCAATCTTGAGAGATAGATACATGCTATCGCGGACTTTTCTGTAGAACTATTCAAGAGGTACATTTCCGTAGTACATTGTATCCACGTAAGTCTTACGGTTTTTGCAGCGCACGTGAAAATAGCTGATTTTGGCTGATTTTTTCGTAATTATTGAAGTTATAGTAGGTATCCTTAATTTTTTCGGGTGGAAAGTATAGCCTATGTCACTCAGGGATAATGTAGCTTTCTAAGGGTGAAAGAATTTTTGAAATCGGTCCAGTAGTTTTTGAGCCTATTCGTATCAAACAAACAAAAATACAAATCTTTCCTCTTTATAATATTAGTATAGATATGGTGTTTTTAGGGGGTCATACCCCTTTGTCATTTTTCACCCAAAATTAGAACATTTTCAAATCGCTCATATCCTGCACATAATACTTGGGGCTATGCTGATCAACATAATCTAAATAACTATTGGCGCCGATGAGAGGGACGGAAGTTA
Source organism: Adalia decempunctata (assembly GCA_951802165.1). NCBI lineage: Eukaryota > Metazoa > Arthropoda > Insecta > Coleoptera > Coccinellidae > Adalia > Adalia decempunctata. The sequence goes on from OX637701.1 coordinate 4,811,114, forward strand.
TGACAGTTTGAAATTTCCGATTTTTCAAAAATTGCCATTTGACAGGTCAAAATCCAAACGGTGATAGTAAGGACTTTGAAATGTTTCTTTATTGAATGAAGCGACCTGAAAAACCTACATTTTGATATCAAAATCATCCATGTAGCCCCAATAGGTAATGAAATATTCCACTTTTTATTTTTCGATTTTTCATTTTCGAGTTCTGTACACGAGCTCACACCACTCAAGGTAAGGGTGCTGTCGGTCCGCAAAATTGCTATTATTGAAGATTCGAATAGGAAGTACAACTTCCAGATTCAATAAGAATTTTAGATCCTTCCCAAATATATTTTTTATTGACAAATATGGTGTTTTTAGGGGGTCATACCCCTTTGTCATTTTTCACCCAAAATTTGAAATTTTTCAAATTGCTCATATTCTGCACAGAGATACTTGGGGTTACGCTGATCAACATAATATGAATAACAGGAATTCGAATATCGGGTATTTGGACAGAACTTCATTAAAATCTTAAAACAAGGCCAACGTTTCGAAGTCTATCGACTTCTTCTTCAGGGCTATAAGAGAATACAACAACTTAGAACATGACCATATAAATAACTATTGGCGGCGATGAGAGGGATGGAAGTTATAACAGATGGAAATTTCCGATTTAAAAAAAAATGCCATTTGACAGGGCAAAATCTAAACGGTAATAGTTAGGGCTTCGAAATGTTTTTCATTGAATGGAGCGACCTCAAAAACCTACATTTCGATACCAAAATCACCCATGTAGTTCCCATAGGTAATGAAATATTCCACTTTTTATTTTTAGATTTTTCATTTTCGAGTTCTGTTCACGAGCTAACACCACTCAAGGTAAGGGTGCTGTCGGTCCGCAAAATTGCTATTATTGAAGATTCGAATAGTAAGTACAACTTCCAGATTTAATAATAATGTTAGATCTTCCCCAAATATACTTTTAATTGACAAATATGGTGTTTTTAGGGGGTCATATCCCTTTGTCATTTTTCACCCAAAATTTTAAAATTTTCAAATCGCTCATATTCTGCACAGAGATACTTGGGTCTATGCTGATAAACATAATCTAAATAAATATTGGCGACGATGAGAGGGACGGAAGTTATGACAGTTTGAAATTTCAGATTTTTCAGAAAATGCCATTTGACTGGTCAAAATCTAAACGGTGATAGTTAGGGCTCTGAAATGTTTTTTATTGAATTCAGCGTCCTCGAAAACCTACATTTTGATACCAAAGTTGACCATGTAGCCCCTCATAAGTCAAGAATTTTTTCGTACTATTTTTTCGATATTTCATTTTTGATTTTTTTTCACAAGCACGGTACACTCAAGATATGGGTATAATTGATCTGCAAAATAGCTATTTCGAAATATCCGAAAGAGTAGGAGAACTCTTTCATGCAATAACAGCCTTGGGATTTCCCAAATATTTGCTTCGACGAAGAATATAGTGTTTTCAGGGGGTCATACCCCCTGATCATAGTTCTTCGACGCATATGCAATTTATAATCTGCAACGTTATCTGTATGTCCATGCATAATTGAATTCCTCATTTACCATGAAATTCCAGCGGAATGAAAAACTGTCAGAACGGTACCAACAAATCGAATTCTCATGCAAGAGAGATAAATTCCAGTTGGAAAATAATGGAGTTGCATGCTGATAAAAATCGGTTTTTTTCGAAGCCCTACGCTGTTGGATAATGGAAATCGAATTCTCATTCAAAACGATTTTCTTTTCACTACACCAGCCGTGGAAATTGCTCGAATTCGGCTTCATCTGGCCCTGATGCAGGAAAATTACCGATGAGTTTGTTTTGGTTATTCAGTTGGCGGATGATTTTCTAAAATACTCGAACCATACAGCTTCACAAACTACCGCAAACATTTTGAAATTTGGTTTATTTGAAGTTCTGAACGCTGAAAATTTCTAGTTATTAATCTGAGGAAATCGGCAAATATATCTCTTATTGTTTTTTCAGTTATTCGAAAATCACCAATAAGTGCTTCGATGAAAGTATTTTTATATGTTCACAAATGTATTTAAGGTCATTAAAAAAAAATGTAGGTGATTTAATATTTCCGTTATTGTTACCCAATTCCGTATAAAGCACGTGTCAACGATCAATCTCCATGTCAAAATATTGTTGTAAACACAGTGTTAACATGGTCATTAACATTCAATCAGGTATCTCAAACCGTGATGAAATTGAACCTTTGTTATTGAACTCACTTCTTAACTATTCACCTTCGTAACTATGTATTTCTTCATGTTGTGAAATTAATCTTGATAGATAGAATATCTGATTTTGTAGGTGAATTTAGTAATTTCTTCAAGGAAGGACATCAATAATCCAAATTAAAAAGATTAATTTCTAATTTCTATTATTTTACCCAGCACGAATGTCTTAGGTTATCTGGAAAATAGGAGATTTGGTTAAGCCATAGACATTTTTTCAACAAACTTTCTTCTAAATATAGCATCATTTTTGAGAACATCCTAAGGACTGAACGAGAATAAATTCGCTATCTCGAAAACGCCTATATCTCTTGAACCAATTGAGAAAAAAAATCAAAATTTGATCATAGTTAGCCTTGTTATGAACGTCAAAAACATGTGGAACATTTACTTCCATAGATATTCCAATTCTCTGTCGCAAAATGTCAAGCGAAGTTAAAACACGAGAATTTATAGTGAAACTTTTTCAAAATAATCAAAAATGGAGCTTCAAAAGAATCGCAAAAGAGGCTCGCGTTCGTCCGGAAACGGTATCAAGGTTGTTAAGCGCTTGAACGAAGATCTGACAATTAACCGCAAGGAAGGAACCGGGAGGAAAAAGGGGTTTCATAGCCCAAAAAAAGTGAAGAAAGCCATCAGCCTTCTTCAGAAGAATCCCAACCTTTCAGGACGGAAAGTGACCGAAATAGTGGGTTGTTCGCAGTCAACCGTTCAGAAAATCAAGTCGGGTTGTGGGCTCAGAACATACGAAGTGCAGAAAGTGCCAGACAGGAACGCTGTGAAGAATCAAGAAGCGAAATCAAGAGCAAAGAAATTAAAAAAAGATTTCTTGAAAAATTTTTCCTGTTGCGTGATGGACGACGAAACCTATGTCTTGGCTGATTTCTCGCAACTTCCTGGTCAGGAATTTTATACTGCAGATTCTCGTGGAAATGTTGACGAACAATTTCGCGTGAAGAAACAAGCAAAGTTTTCTAAAAAATTCCTGGTTTGGCAAGCAATTTGCACTTGTGGGAAAAGGAGCAAATTTTTCTTTGGCCAAGGCTCTGTTGACTCGAAAATATACATCGAGGAATGCTTGAAGAAGCGACTTTTACCATTTTTACGTGAGCACGATGTGTCAATAATATTTTGGCTAGATTTAGCTTTATGCCACTGGCCCACTACAGCAAGGCCACCAAGGAATGGTACGAAGCTAATGAGGTGGTTTTTGTCCCCAAAGAGGCCAATCCACCAAATTGCCCAGAACTCAGGCCAATCGGAAGATATTGGGCCCTGGTAAAAAGAAAATTGGAGAAGACTAAGGAATTAACGAAAACATTAACGGAATTCAAGCAAAAGTGGAAGACAGCATGACTGAGAATGCTTTAAGAACTTAAGAAGCATGATGGGAAGAATTCCTGAAAAAATCCATGAATTTTGTAAAAAATAGTTTTGGTTTTTTTTATTGTAAAACAGTTTCCAACAGAATTAGAAGATGATTCGAAAATGAGTTTGATTTTCGAAATCGGTCCAGTGGTTCAAAAGATATAAGCGTTTTTGTGATAGCGAATTTATTCTCGTTCAGTCCTTAAAAAGGTACTATCTCATCTTAGTTTATGAATCATGCCTAGTCGATTCTCCGTTTTGGTATACTCATGTGGAGTACTTTATAAAAGCAAACTATATAAATTATAAATCTCAATATTTTAATAGATTACTAGCTGACCCCGCAATAAGGCAATAAATAAGCAGTTTTTGTTATACCACGTTCCCGTTAGGTTAGGTAGAGGGGTGAAAATTTAGGTTTGTATGTATTTTTGTGTGTTGTATCATAAAAAAAATTGAAATAAAAAATTTTGTCCGAAAAAATTAAAAAAACAGTTAGGGGTGGACCACCCTTAACATTTTTAGGGGGATGAAAATAGATGTTGGCCGATTCCCGGTCCTGCCCGATATGCACACAAAATTTCACGAAAATGGGTCTAGACGTTTCGGAGGAGTTCCGTCACAAAGTGCAGACAGGAGATTTTAATATAAGATATCCTAGAGACTCAACAGGGACACCTTGAATAGGGAATCTATTTATATCGAAAATCTGATCCGTTCATAAAAACAAGAATTAACAACTATATGTATGCCATGAACAAAATACAAGAAGCAAAACAATCAAAAATTAAACTCCCTGTCAATTTGAAAAAAAAAACAGAGTCCTAAGAGATTTTGCATTCCTGGAACCAAAAATATACAACTAGATTCTCAAGAGAATGTCATGAATTTGTTCATAAAAATTATAGGTGTTTTATGTATCTGTTTTAATGGTTCTTATTTTTCTTCAATGATTGTAAATTGTAACTGTTTTAATGAACCTTATTTTGTTTTGTTTTGTAAAAGACGTATAATTGCGTGTGATAAATATAGTTGTTGAGTATCTAGATATAATTGTTGTGAAATGAATAAATAAAAAAAATCATACATTGTGTTTCAGAATTAGCTGTCAATAATTTATCATCGTAGTCTACGATCGAAAGTATTGGTGGAAAGCTCTTTCGAGAATCATATTTCTAAAAAAAATTTAAATTTAAATTGTGGACCACTAATTTTGGGACACCTCGTATAATCAAAATTCGAAACTCACATCTTAGAAATATCCCAGATAACACAAAAGGATCAACGGTTCACACGAACTCTCTTCACTTCGGGGGTTCACTTAGCGGCGACAGTGACGTCCGCCGAGTTTTATACGGAAGGGGGGCGAATTTCCTCGTACGGCGACAAACAAACGCGCGGAGAGACGCTCGCCTTGGCTGATCCGTGTCAAGGGCGTCGCGACGCCGAAGCGATCTGCGGCTGACGCGGAATTCCATCGGGCATTTGCATATGGAGCAGGATTCCTTGACGTGCATCATACCTGAACTTTTTTAGGGACTTTTTGGAGACGCGCTTTATTTGGTCGATTGGAATGCAGGCCGGAGGGAAAATATGAAATATGAGATATGTGAATGTTAGAATTTCAGACGGAAAAAGGTATTTCCGTGGCTTCCTACAAATATTTATTTGGGATCTTGAGGAAGAAATAGAGAATTCAACTCTGATCTTCCACAAGAAATATCCGATTCTTCAATTAGGATTGCATAGACTTTTGAAACATTTCCTGTTTTTTGATCGTTTTATCTGTGATGGAAGATTTTAAGCATATCTGTGTCTTCCTACAAATATTTATTTGGGACCTGAAAGAAGAGATAGAGTTGTCAATTCTGGTCTTTCACAAAAAATTTTGAATTTGTGTTGAAATTCCGCCTATTATGGCTTTTTTGAGTATTTTGGTTACGTCAGTTCTTTGATTGTTACACCTGTTGATTGATTTTGTATTGTTGTTGAAACTGATAATATAACCTATAACTAAAAATATTAGAAAATTTTCGATTTTTGTAAACGTCAGTTAGATTCTCGCTGTTAGGTGATTTGGCTGTTTTTTGATAATTTCTGGATAATTAATAGATGTTTTGAATCGATAATATAGCAGATTCCTTAAGATGAATATTGTATTGTTTGAGGTGGAATTTCGTTCGCAATATGTTTTATGTTGATTTCAAAGAGAAATTTTTCGATCAATTTGTCAATTTATTCTGGTGAGCAAAGTTTCTTGTGGCGTTTCTTTTCCCATATTAATTTTGTTTTCTCTGTTTTTTAGCCTGAAGAAGAGATAATGTAAAATCTCGAAACTTGTAGCGGTAAATTGTAGTTTTTATTAAATCTTCTTGCCTATAAAACCGTTTTTGTTCTTCGTATGATATTCTTGGGCAATTTAGAGCTGTGGATTTATTACAGCGAACTGCAACGTCTCTAGTCCTTTCAAAAAAAGGATTCTTCTTGCTCTGCAAACCAGTCCTCCACATCAGCTTCTATTGCCTCCTCGTTGGAAGAAAATTTACGACCTTTTAAACTTTTTTTCAGTTCAGTCGGACTGAGCAAAATCTGGTGAATAAGGGGGATGTTCTAGTTATTCTAACCCTAAATCACGAATTTTGTGCATGGCAACATGAGATTTGTGTACTGGGGCGTTGTCCTGTAAAAACAAAATACCATTGGATAGCTCTCCGCGTCTTTTCTCTTTAATTTTTGTTCCCGTAGAGTAGTCAGTAATGTCGGATAGTTATCTCCAGTTATTGTTCTACCCTCATCCAAAAAACCAATCATGAATACTCCATGGCAATCCCAAAAAATTGAGGCAAGAACTTTTCCAGCAGATTTTTGGGCACGAAACTTCTTAGGTCTTGGAGAACCAGAGTGTCGCCATTCCATCGATTGTTGCTTTGTTTCTGGATCGTAGAAATGTACACAAGTCTCATCTATGGTAACAATTCGGTTCAAGAAGTCTACATCGTTTTCAAATCGAGCACAGATCGAACGCTATGCTTCTACCCTTGCACGCTTTTGGTCAACATTCAAATATTTGGGGATTCATTTTGCAGAAATTTTTCTCCTGTCCAAATTGACGTGAACTATATGATGAACGCGTTCGTATGAAATCTTCAGTGCTTCAGATATCCGTTTTAGCCCAATTCGACGGTCTGATAAAATCATGTCATGAGCTGCATCGATATTTTCGGGGACTGACACAGAAACTGGCCTTCCCGATCGGTCATCATCTTCAATGGAAAATTTACCTCTTTTGAAGCTTGCAGTCCTATTTTTTACGGCTGCATACGAAGGACATTGATCACCAAGGGTATTAAGCATATCTTCGTAAATCGGCTTACCTCTTAACCCTTTCAAATACAGGTACCTACTTGATGATGGCTCGATACCAATTTTTCGATATTTACAATTTCGGTGGACATTTCTTTTTAAATTTATTGCGTAACTCTGGTTTACTTTTTTGACGTCGAACTCTACACTGACACTTCTAATAAGTTATTGTTCGTTGGTATCGCAATATTTTGTTTATGCATGGAACTGGTCTAGGCTAACTAGATATCAATACATCCTCGTATGAACAGTGTGACCAAAAGTACCGGATGTTTCTCCTATTCTTGAAGAGGTTTTCCTTAGAGGTATCAAGTTAAGCTGCGAGCCATCTGTGATGTTCCCAAAACATCATAAAAATCCCAAATTTAGAGGGTGAAAACGAAGATCTGAAATCTTCAAGATGAAAATGACCATTTTCCCGAATGCAAATATAAAAACGATCTAGATATCAAGCGAAAGTCATTCCGAACTCCATTTTTCCGGTTACGAGTGAGAGAATACGGAATCTTTGGGTGAAGACGTATAAGGATGTAATTTTCCTTGCCTGAGATTGCGGAGATTTTTTAGCGATTTAATGTGACGATGGGGTGTCGTTTGTAATCCGGCTTTATTGCGGAGTAAATTTTAAGTTTCATATAGCTGCGGAAATATTTTCTTGTCTAATGTAAAACTTTTATGGACTTCGCGATTAGCGGCAGCTTCGGATATTAACGGTTTCCTCCGGATTTTCCGAGGTTTTTATTGATAAAAACGACCATCTGAAGCTCAATAAGCAATCGGATAAACATTCTTTTACATTCATCTAATCCACAAAATATACTCAAATATTTAGTGGCAATATACAGAATAAAACCAATAAAAAATATTTACAAATGTAGTATACTATGAGTGTTAACCTGTTAAGCTAAACCATAACATAATATTACATTTTCAACACCAGAAAAAAAAAATAAATCAACCGATTCAAATTTACAACAAAAAACCTCTAGTAATTTTTTCTTTAATTTTGATCAAGCCACCAGCAAACAAATCAAAATTATTTGGGCAATTATTCACCATTGCCATAGCTCTATATACACTGCGCAAAAAAATTAACGCACATTCTGAAAATCTCAATTTTAATGATAGTTAACTCTACATTGACTTCATAACTTATTTTTTTTGTTCTCTCGGGAAGGTTTTGAACGAAACAAGACACATTAAATGGAAGAAAAATTCAGGATTTCACCGAATCTTATGTGAAAGAAGAGAAATGAACAATTTTCAAAATACTGAAATGCTGATAAGTGATTTAATACTTGGTATTTCCACCCCTTGCGTTAATTACAGCTCGGCAACGACGGTTCATACTCAAAATGAGTGATTTTAAAATGTTCTGATCTAATCCTTCCCAGATTTCTCCGAGTTGGATTCCTAAGTCATTAAGAGTAGCTGGATGATTTTCTGAACTTCTCAGCCTTCTATTGAGATTGTCCCAAATCTGCTCAATCGGATTGAGATCTGGACTTCTTGCTGGCCATTCCATTCGAGAGACTTCAACCTCTTCAAGGTACTCCTGAACGATGCGCGCACGATGGGGTCTGACATTATCGTCCATAAAAATGAAATTTTCACCAATGTATGGAGCAAATGGCACTACATGCTCTTCGAGAATGTTCCTCATATACTTATCAGCATTCATAGCTCCATTATCAATGACCACTAGGTCTGTGCGAGCAGTCAAAGATATTCCACCTCATACCATAATCGATCCTCCCCCGAAACCAGTAGTATTCAGGAAATTGCACTGAGCATATCTTTCATGTAGACGTCTGTATACAAGGGAACGTCGATCACAATGGTAGAGGCAGAATCTAGACTCATCTGTGAAGAGAACTCTTTCCCAATCGGCCTCTTCCCAATGGATATGCTCTCTCGCTAAATCCAAACGCGCCCTTCGATGGGCAGGGGTAAGAGCTGGGCCTCTTGCCGCGACACGAGGCCTTAAATCATATTCTCTGAGGCGATTTCTTATTGTCTGAGTGCTAATTTGCACCTCATGAGTTTGCTCGAGCTGATTTTGAAGGAGGCGAGCGGTTGCAAACCGTTGTCTCAACGAAGAAACTCTCAAGTAACGTTCTTGAATGGCAGTTGTTACCCGTGGTCTACCCTGTCCTGGTCTTCGGACATTCATACCAGTCTCCCTGAATCGCTGCAACATTCTGGGCACACTTGTATGGGAAACTCCAAACCTTTCTGCAATTCTTGTGTATGTCCACCCTTCTTTTCGCAAAACTACCGCTTGGGCACATTCCTCTTGGGCCAAATTGCGTTTTTCGCGTTGCATAGCGATCGAGTGTAGAAAATCAAACGAAAGAAAAACTATTGATCACTAGAATTGATCGAGAACAACTAATTTTAGAACAGAGCCAATACATTCAAAATTTGATAATATCATCTTTTTTTATTCCTGCTGTGAGAAAACATCTGTATTGAAGAAAAACGTTGAAAGTGGATAACATATGCATGCATAATTCTGATAAAAATAATTACCATTGAGAACACCTTCAGTTGTAGAATGAATTTGAGATTTCCATAATGTGCGTTAATTTTTTTGCGCAGTGTATTTGAGTATTCTCAATGTTTTTGAACAATTACATTGGGAACAGGATATTTACATTGTTGTTGTTCTTATAGTGAGTGTAGTTGAATTCTAATGCCACTATTTGCCGTCTTAAAGGGAATTAAGAAAGAATATGAATAGCAAAGAATTATCCATTGATTTCGCCACACCCTGTATATCTTCTCTAGATCTGCCAGGAAATAAACAAAGGCCAAATATAATCGATTCGCCGTTTCAATATGTTCTGTGAATTTAGAGGTCAAGATTAAAGACCACTCTTGAACTACTGCTGATAGAGAGTACTTTCGAAACATTCGAGGGACGTTTTTATAAGCGAGGCTACTGATTCGTCTGATTCATTTCCGACAGTTTCCAGTCTTGGTACCTGTAACGGTCTTGATCCGATTACTAAAGGTCAATTAGTCTTTTTATGTCGAAAACAAACTCCCACACGTGAGTTGATAGAAAAATCAGTTATAAAAATGGTCATTTTATCTTAATATCGAGACGACTCTAACTTTTATGTTATACTAGCTGGCCCGGCGAACTTTGTTCCGCCTAAATGATACTTACGGTAGATTTCACAAATCGTTATCAACGGTGATCGGAAATCAACGGCTTGGTTCTCTGATTTTTGATCTGTCGAATGTTTCCATGGATATGAGCTGTCACACAGAACAGATATACAAAAATAATATGTCATAATATGTCAATTACTAATAATGGCAATTTTGGATTCAGTTATTACCGCAAATATATTTATTACCCAAACAGAAATTCAAAAACATTTCAGAAATTATGAGAAAAGATGAGAATGGACATCTCACGATTGGAACTGATCGCCAAAATCCGATTTACTCGACATTTCGATAAAAATTCACTGTGATATTCACCCGCTTCTGGATCTGTTAATAACCTTTCATAGTACTATAGCCCTTTGTAAATTACACAGTAATTGATGTCATATGTCTTTTTTCGACCATTTCAAACCACGACGACCGAAATGCTCGAAAAAAGAACAGATGACATCAATCGATGGCCGCGCAAGCCTCAACAAATTCATCGCTATTTGATTGTGATAATGTCAAATATAGTACCTTCACGATTACGTTATTTGGAATAAATAAAACTATAAAAAAACCTAATAATCATCGGTCATAATGTGTGAATAGCGCCATCTGAAGTGGTAAGAACGAAACATTTCTCATATCTCAACGAAATCTAATCGTTTTAGACATCTGTACTCCTACGCTAAGACATTTTGGTTTTGCCCAACAGCACAGAGTTGTAGGCAACTCAAATTACACACTATTACAGTGACTATAGAGGGAATATGATCACTGAACAAACTATTTGTTTATATCGCCATCTAACGCGGAGAATATCAAATGAAGTACCTACGAATAAGCCGTAGCGTAACTGTAACGACATCTAGTGTCCCTACTCAAAAGGAGGAAAAGCATTTCCTGTATAAGTAAAATTTTCATCGATATTTTCAAAGTTTTATTGTATTTTATAGTAACCAAACCGTAGACGAATCCATATATGAGGTTTCATAACAAACAGTTCATCCGATCTCGAGTTATAAATGGTGTAACTAACATCTTTCTTTTATATAGATTTTACGGAGGAAAGGGCAATGCTAGTTTTGTGATTCCTGCTATTTTTTAAATCAACTGCTCAAATTCTTGCTCAATACAAATAAAGGATCCCTCCTCCCCCTTATATTTCACTGTTCTTGATTTCAAATTTCTTCGGAGAGGAACTATCCCCATTCAATTCCACAAAGACAAGCATTTGTGGACTCACCCTCTCTCTATTCGAAACCACTATCACAATATATCATTTCAGGTGACCCAAACGATCTCACAAAGGACCGAACGAACATGGCTGAGGGTCCCTTCATCTTCAATTCAAGTAAACCTTTCGCTCAATTGCTTTTATGCAAATTCTTGCTGCGAAATTTATGCTCTCTTATACCGATTAAGATCCTTCCGGGTTGATATTTGGAAAAGTCAAGTGGTCTGCGAGGGTCCTTTGCTTTGGGGAGCTTTATTGCTTGTCGTCATCTCAATGGGAATTACAATCGCTCCTAAATGTTTTGCAACGCTGCTGTATTTTGGTTTGGACTAGCAATATTTGAAATTGTCCAGAAAAATGTGACGAATATTTAAGCAGATCGTCCTCCAGTTTAGAAAGATAATAGACGTGACGACATTGCAAATATGGACAAGTTGAAGGAACAGCCTGTATAATGGAAGAGCATGCTTTTATAGGGAAGAGAAAACATGATTCCCTGAAGAATATTAGTGACAAATGAACCATTATCTAGTGAGGAGTTCTATTTTTATTATTTTCACAAAAAAATAAGTTGAAACAAAGATAATACAAAAATATAAATCTCATTTGAAGAATGAAGATTATTTGAGAAAAAATGAAATCCTCTTTCCTTTAACATGAAACCCTCCACATTCGTTACATTTATCATATCTATAAGCAAATATTTCGATAACGAAATGAAGGAAGACCCCTCCATCAAAAACTTCACTTCCACCGAATTATACCCATTTATTTCTACTCTCATTCCACGTCTGTAGCATCCCTCCGAAAGTAATCTACCGCAATGGAGCAAATGGAGGAAGAACCACATAAGATAATTTGATGCTTGGACCAGATATCAGAAATACAATTTTGTGGAAACTCGCCACTCCAGAGTTCGTGTATAACCCCTGCTTGACAAGTCTAGGGGTGTCCAACGTTGCGCCGACGATTCTCAAATATCGACAGCATTCTGTTTTCTACGATCACGTGGATCTGAATTTCTTGAATCCAAATTTTATTGTTTTTTAAAAACCTTGTCTGAAACCTCGATTGTCCATTCGCAAGCTCAGATGAGGAGTTGGGCAAGCTGTCACAGGTGAAGTTTGAAGGTTGGGTTTTGTGACAGTGGCTGTCATTAATCTTTCACAGCTCCCAAGCATTTATTTCTTCTTCTAGTCTAATGGATGCCTGTTGTGGAACTGATTTAAAAATTTTTAGATCAATTTGTTTGAATCCTTTGATCTGGCCACCCCTGGGGCGTCACTACCCTTCTGAATTAAACAAGGATCGCCTCCTGCCCTGGATTTGTTATCAGACACCTCAGCACTGCCTGGATTTATTGGGGTCATAAGTAGATGTCGCTACTGTTCGTGTATTAAGACATCGCATTTGTAGTATATACCAGCCAGGTCGGACTTATTTGTTATTCAGTATAATCTAGACGAACAATTCTTCTGACAAATCCTTAATTTAAATGCAAGGGTATTCTGTCGGGGGCGATATTTCTCCGATATTGGATTCGTATGCAGAACGAGTTGTTTTTCTTTGTATTCGTCCAAATTTTTCCGCGAGAAACTTTTCGGATTACACTTCAGTTGGGAACATTTGACGTAATAAGTTTGTCTGAAATTCACATTAATTATTGTGGGCATGCTTCAAGGAAATACACGAATATTAGTCGCAATTTATTGTGGAGGACCTGCTCGGGCGCCATTTTGTTAAGAGGTTCTGGTCAGATGTCATTGTCACTGTCACGGACTCCAATTTGTAATGGAAGAATAGGAGGTGAACATTGCTCGTGTAACTCGTTAGATATTCGTCATAATTTCGCACAATTGATAGCAAATATGAAGGTTATGAATACATCATCTAAGGCTCACCAGAGTCCGAAATAAATGGTCACTATTTTTTTCAGTCCATAAAAAAGCTTCAGCCACCTAATCAAACTTCATGTGTGTTCATGGGCGTAGCCAGCGTGGGGCAGGGGGGGGCAGCTGCCCCCCCCCCTGGAAGAAAAAATGAATTAAATCTGACATTTCTTTTTATCCCCAAATTTCACATTTTGAACGACCTTGGACCATGACTATGGTTTGCCCCCCCCTGTTATAAATCCTGGCTACGCCCGTGTGTGTGTTATTTCAGACTGTTTTCCTAAACCTTGAATTTGATAACCTTTTAGGATCTATCCTATTCACATCTCTAAGAAAACCTGCCAAGCCCTTGAAATAAAATGACCAAATTTCGAAAATAGAAAAAATGGCGAATAAAAAACAGTTTAGCAATTTCAATGAATGATATCTTGTCACATCTAGAGCACGAAGCCATTCATAACCATACAATGAACTCGATACAAAACAATCGGTTTGAGTAAGCTTGATCACGAGGATATTGTTATAAATTTCAAGTGAATGTTGCTAAAAGCGTGAAAACATAAACGCTATCCTATTTCAATGTTTAACTGTGAGAGGAAACTGGTTTGATCTCTAGTTGGTATTGCATCCATATAACCTTGCCATTCAAACTATTCTATTCCTGAGTAATGCCTCCTACTTTTGAGTTATACATTGAGATATACGCACAGTAGGAAAATGATTCTGTTGAATCTTAATGGCGATATAATGTTTGAGTCTTATGGATCGTGGAAGAATGTCCATTCGAAAAAGTATCAATACAAGATGAGAATAATATACTGCTGGTAGGCAGATTCACGCGATGGTAATCGATGTGATAATTGAGGACATTTTCATGTTCGATGTGCCTTACTTTAAAAAAATAACATACAACTTCAAGGTTATATTTATATATTTATTGCTGAAAAGGTCTGCTTGGATGTCAATAATTCTTTGATGGACTGTAGTCATCATTTGTGAAACATGCTGATGCTCCCGATTTTAGGAATGAGCTCGAAATCATTTCAGGAGCTCAAAATAAACACCAATCTGTGCGGATGGAAGGCAAAACGAAATTCAACACAACATACGGAAACTATTCGTTATTCCAAGTTCCAAAATGAATACGGCGTTCCAAATCCAACAAAAACATCATTCAACCGACGGAATGAATACCCTCCATTAAATCTGTTTCCATTTCCGATTGATTCTTTCGGATCTGGCCTACAATGGCGTACATACGTCGAATCCTGCCGCTCATAAAGTGCGGGGCCCTGATTGAAACGGCGCGAGAACGAAACCGCGTCCAATTTTTGGCAGCATCAACAACTGGTATTAATTTTCGCGGTTGCGGAACATTTATGGGTCTGTCAGACCCAAATAATAATTTCGCGCCCTTCTGATTGTTTGTTCTGTTCTAGGTTCAGCGATGGTTTGGTGGCGGTGTGACTGAGCTATCCATTGATGATGAGGCTGAATAATTAGCATAGATAATGTGATGGAGGTGAGTTCTATGGTCCCTCATGTAGATACTGGATGATTCGAACAAAAATTATATAAAGAAGTCATTAGATTTACCTTAACAGCAGTAACGTAATTATACAGGGTCTTTCACGAGGAACCTCACCCATATTTATACGGGGAACTACTGAACGTATTTTCATGAAATTCAGCAATTATAAGTATTTCACGATGCTGATGAAATCTAAAATATTTTCAAGGCATGAGCACCTCCGGTTTTTCCGGAAATGACGTCAACTTCCGTTTTTCAAATTAGAACACCATTTTTTTATTGCAGAAATAGATTCCTTAGAAAATTTCAAGTTATTTTGATGTAACATTTTTCAGTTTTGGTTGGAAAATTCTCTCTGAGCGGGAAAATTCGAAAAAAAATCGAAAATAGAGCTCCGCTGAAACAAGATTAACTTCGAGGTTTTCGAATGGAAAATTTTCATTTTTGGGATTTTTTAAGATGTAAGATTGATGTATCCACTTTGAAAATCGAAATCGCGATTCATGATACAGGGGGTAAAAAAATCGCTTTCAAAGTTAGGGATGACAAAATCGTGAAAAATCAATTTTTTCAAATTAGAACCCCATTTTTTTATGGCAGATATTGAATCTACGTTAAAAAATAATGTGCATCACGCCCTTGCCCTTAAGTGGATATTTTCTGAGTTATTCACAAAAAACTGTTTTTCGTCTTGAATTTTCAGCTATTTCTTTTCCCTTCACTCCAAAAAGATGAAATTTTCAGGAACTGTTACTTAAACCATGTTTGAGATTTTACTACCCTAATATGCAAGAGAAAAAAGTTACAGGTTGTTCCTAAATAGATGGCGAATTGGGATTCGAATTTGTATCGGAAACCTCTTTATGTCAACTAATCGGCCATCGGTTTTCTCTCCAGTGATCAATAAATAATTCCTTATGAACCATATGCAAAAACATACCATGTTTTACATTCTTTTTTTTAATGATAGATATCATTAATTACATCTGCCAAATTCCTCTTTATTCAGTAGCATTTTGTGTTTACTATTAATTTGGTGATAATTCGTATTAAGTTATAAAATCGATCACTATGCCTAATTTTACCAATGAAGATTATTTAAATCTCATTCTACTTCATGGAGAATGTAATAAAGTTTTTTTTTTTGTCGCTCTTAATTCTAGCACTTTTTGACCTCTTCATTTGAATTTTTTTTTTTTCTTTTTTCTTTGAATTCTGTATATCATATTTTCTGTGAGTTTATAGGCAATGCCTAAACTTTAAACTTAATTTAATAATA
The DNA here is from genome assembly GCA_951802165.1 of Adalia decempunctata. Classification (NCBI taxonomy): domain Eukaryota; kingdom Metazoa; phylum Arthropoda; class Insecta; order Coleoptera; family Coccinellidae; genus Adalia; species Adalia decempunctata. The sequence goes on from OX637701.1 coordinate 4,827,208, forward strand.
ATAATAATAATAGAACGATTCGACTGTTCATTGAGAGGTTTCCTGACCGACCCAGACCAACGACAGATACCATTAACAGAACCATGACAAACTTGAGAAATGTCGGATCTTTCGTTAAGAAAACTACACATCTTTTTGGCGTGAAGGCAAAAGAAATAGCTGAAAATTCAAGACGAAAAACAGTTTTTTGTGAATAACTCAGAAAATATCCATTTTAGGGCAAGGGTGTGATGCATACACTCACATTATTTTTTAACGTAGATTCAATATCTGCCATAAAAAAATCGGGTTCTAATTCGAAAAAATTGATTTTTCACGATTTTGTCATCCCCAACTTTGAAAGCGATTTGTTCACCCCCTGTATCATGAATCACGATTTCGATTTTTAAAGTGGATACATCAATCTTTCATCTTGAAAAATTCCAAAAATGAAAATTTTCCATCCAAGAACCTCGAAGTTATTCTTGTTTCAGCGGAGCTCTATTTTCGATTTTTTTTTCGAATTTTCCTGCTCAGAGAGAATTTTCCAACCAAAACTGAAGAATGTTACATCAAAATAACTTGAAATTTTCTAAGGAATCTATTTCTGCAATAAAAAAATGGTGTTCTAATTTGAAAAACGGAAGTTGACGTCATTTCCGGAAAAACCGGAGGGGCTCATGCCTTGAAAATATTTCAGATTTCATCAGCATCGTGAAATACTTATAAGTGCTGAATTTCATGAAAATACGTTCAGTAGTTCCCCGTATAAATATGGGTGAGGTTCCTCGTGAAAGACCCTGTATAGCTTTCGTTTAAGTGGAACGAGCGGTCAAAAAGAATATGTCTCTCCGCGGGTTTCCCCCGAAACTAAGAGCCCTAGGGTGATGAAATTTCACATGTTGATTCTTCTAAACGTCCTGCATATAGTCCTAGCTTGGCGCCTTCCCCAGTTCACTCCAAGAGTTACAATGATATTGCCCCTATTTGAGGAGAACGAATGTCTCTCCAAGGGTTTCCCCCAAAACTAAAGGGCCTGAATTGATGAAATTACACATGATGATTCCTCTAGAGGTCCTGCATATACTTCTAGCTTGGCGTTATCCTCAGTTCACTCCAAGAGTCGCAATGATATAGCCCCCGTTCAAAGGGAACGAAGGTCTCTCCACGGGTTTCCTCCAAAATTAAAAGCCACAGAGTGATGAAATTTCACATAATGATTCTTCTAGACATCCTGCACATACTCCTAGCTTGGCGTTATCCTCAGTTCACTCCAAGAGTAACAAAAATATAGTCCCCATTTGAGGAGAACGAAGGTCTCTCCACGGGTTTCCCCCAAAACTAACAGCCCCAGAGCGATGAAATCACACATGGTGTTTGTTCTAGACGTTCTGCATATACTCCTATCCTGCCGTTATCGTCAGTTTACTCCAAGAGTTTAAATGATATAGCCCCCATTTGAGGAGAACGAAGGTCTCTCCACTGGTTTCCCCCAAAACTAAAGGGCCTGAATTGATGAAATTCCACATGATGAGTCTTCTAGAGGTCCTGCACATACATCTAGCTTGGCGTTTTCCTCAGTTCACTCCAAGAGTCGCAATGATATAGCCCCCGTTTGAAGCGAACGAAGGTCTCTCCACGGGTTTCCTCCAAAATTAAAAGCCTTAGAGTGATGAAATTTCACATAATGATTCTTCTAGATATCCTGCATAATATACTCCTAGCTTGGCTTTATCATCAGTTCACTCACTTCAAGAGTTTAAATGATATAGCCCCCGTCTAAGGGGAACGAAGGTCTCTCCACGGGTTTCCCCCAAAACTAAGAGCTCTAGAAAGATGAAATTCCACATATTGATTTTTCCAAACGTCCTGCATATAGTCCTAGCTTGGCGCCTTTCTCAGTTCACTCCAAGAGTTACAATGATATAGCCCCCATTTGAGGAGAACGAAGGTCTCTCCACGGGTTTCCCCCGAAACTAAGAGACCCATATTGATGAAACTCCACATGAAGATTCTTCGAAAAGTCCTGCACATACTCCTAGCTTGGCGTTATCCTCAGTTCACTCTAAGAGTTGCAATGATATAGCCCCCGTTTAAGGGGAAGGAAGGTCTCTCCACGGGTTTCCCCCAAAACTAACAGCCCCAGAGCGATGAAATCACACATGGTGATTGTTCTAGACGTCCTGCATATACTTCTAGCCTGCCGTTATCGTCAGTTTACTCCAAGAGTTTAAATGATATAGCCCCCATTTGAGGAGAACGAAGGTCTCTCCACGGGTTTCCCCCAAAACTAAAAGACATAAATTGATGAAATTCCACATGATGATTCTGCACATGAATCTAGCTTGGCGTTATCCTCAGTTCACTCCAAGAGTCGCAATGATATAGCCCCCGTTTAGGAAACGAATTTCTCTCCACGGGTTTCCTCCAAAATTAAAAGCCTTAGAGTCATGAAATTTCACATAATGATTCTTCTAAACGTCCTGCATATAGTCCTAGCTTGGCGCCTTCCCCAGTTCACTCCAAGAGTTACAATGATATTGCCCCTATTTGAGGAGAACGAATGTCTCTCCAAGGGTTTCCCCCAAAACTAAAGGGCCTGAATTGATGAAATTACACATGATGATTCCTCTAGAGGTCCTGCATATACTTCTAGCTTGGCGTTATCCTCAGTTCACTCCAAGAGTCGCAATGATATAGCCCCCGTTCAAAGGGAACGAAGGGCTCTCCACGGGTTTCCTCCAAAATTAAAAGCCACAGAGTGATGAAATTTCACATAATGATTCTTCTAGACATCCTGCACATACTCCTAGCTTGGCGTTATCCTCAGTTCACTCCAAGAGTAACAAAAATATAGTCCCCATTTGAGGAGAACGAAGGTCTCTCCACGGGTTTCCCCCAAAACTAACAGCCCCAGAGCGATGAAATCACACATGGTGTTTGTTCTAGACGTTCTGCATATACTCCTATCCTGCCGTTATCGTCAGTTTACTCCAAGAGTTTAAATGATATAGCCCCCATTTGAGGAGAACGAAGGTCTCTCCACTGGTTTCCCCCAAAACTAAAGGGCCTGAATTGATGAAATTCCACATGATGAGTCTTCTAGAGGTCCTGCACATACATCTAGCTTGGCGTTTTCCTCAGTTCACTCCAAGAGTCGCAATGATATAGCCCCCGTTTGAAGCGAACGAAGGTCTCTCCACGGGTTTCCTCCAAAATTAAAAGCCTTAGAGTGATGAAATTTCACATAATGATTCTTCTAGATATCCTGCATAATATACTCCTAGCTTGGCTTTATCATCAGTTCACTCACTTCAAGAGTTTAAATGATATAGCCCCCGTCTAAGGGGAACGAAGGTCTCTCCACGGGTTTCCCCCAAAACTAAGAGCTCTAGAAAGATGAAATTCCACATATTGATTTTTCCAAACGTCCTGCATATAGTCCTAGCTTGGCGCCTTTCTCAGTTCACTCCAAGAGTTACAATGATATAGCCCCCATTTGAGGAGAACGAAGGTCTCTCCACGGGTTTCCCCCGAAACTAAGAGACCCATATTGATGAAACTCCACATGAAGATTCTTCGAAAAGTCCTGCACATACTCCTAGCTTGGCGTTATCCTCAGTTCACTCTAAGAGTTGCAATGATATAGCCCCCGTTTAAGGGGAAGGAAGGTCTCTCCACGGGTTTCCCCCAAAACTAACAGCCCCAGAGCGATGAAATCACACATGGTGATTGTTCTAGACGTCCTGCATATACTTCTAGCCTGCCGTTATCGTCAGTTTACTCCAAGAGTTTAAATGATATAGCCCCCATTTGAGGAGAACGAAGGTCTCTCCACGGGTTTCCCCCAAAACTAAAAGACATAAATTGATGAAATTCCACATGATGATTCTGCACATGAATCTAGCTTGGCGTTATCCTCAGTTCACTCCAAGAGTCGCAATGATATAGCCCCCGTTTAGGAAACGAATTTCTCTCCACGGGTTTCCTCCAAAATTAAAAGCCTTAGAGTGATGAAATTTCACATAATGATTCTTCTAGACATCCTGCATAATATACTTCTAGCTTGGCTTTATCATCAGTTCACTCACTTCAAGAGTTTAAAATGATATAGCCCCCGTCTAAGGGGAACGAAGGTCTCTCCACGGGTTTCCCCCAAAACTAAAAGCCCTAGAAAGATGAAATTTCAAATGTTGATTCCTCTAGACGTCCTGCATTTACTTCTAGCTTGGCGTTATCCTCAGATCACTTCAAGAGTTGCAATGATATAGCCCCCGTTTGAGGGGAGCGAAGGTCTCTCCACGGGTTTCCACCAAAACTAAAAGTCCTAGGGTGATGAATTTCCACATGTTGATTCTTCCAAACGTCCTGCATATAGTCCTAGCTTGACGCCTTTCTGAGTTTACTCCAAGAGTTACAATGATATAGCCCCCATTTGAGGAGAACGAAGGTCTCTCCACGGGTTTCCCCCAGAACTAAAGGGCCTGAATTGATGAAATTCCACATGATGATTCTTCTAGTGGTCCTGCATATACTTCTAGCTTGGCGTTATCCTCAGTTCACTCCAAGAGTAACAATAATATAGCCCCCATTTGAGGAGAACGAAGGTCTCTCCACGGGTTTCCCCCAAAATTAACAGCCCCAGAGCGATGGAATTCACACATGGTGATTGTCCTAGACGTCCTGCATATACTTCTAGCCTACCGTTATCGTCAGTTTACTCCAAGAGTTTAAATGATATAGCCCCCATTTGAGGAGAACGTAGGTCTCTCCACGGGTTTCCCCCAAAACTAAAAGACATAAATTAATGAAATTCCACATGATGATTCTTCTAGAGGTCCTGCACATGGATCTAGCTTGGCGTTATCCTCAGTTCACTCCAAGAGTCGCAATGATATAGCTCCCGTTTAAAGGGAACGAAGGTCTCTCCACGGGTTTCCTCCAAAATTAAAAGCCTTAAAGTGATGAAATTTCATATAATGATTGTTCTAGACATCCTGCATAATATACTCCTAGCCTGGCGTTAACATCAGTTCACTCACTTCAAGAGTTTAAATGATATAGCCCCCTTCTAAGGGGAACGAAGGTCTCTCCACGGGTTTCCCCCAAAACTAAGAGCCCTAGAAAGATGAAATTCCACATATTGATTTTTCCAAACGTCCTGCATATAGTCCTAGCTTGGCGCCTTTCTCAGTTCACTCCAAGAGTAACAATGATATTGTCCCTATTTGAGGAGAACGAAGGTCTCTCCATGGGTTTCCCCCGAAACTAAAAGACCCATATTGATGAAACTCCACATGAAGATTCTTCGAAAGGTCCTGCACATACTCCTAGCTTGGCGTTATCCTCAGTTCACTACAAGAGTTGCAATGATATAGCCCCCGTTTAAGGGGAAGGAAGGTCTCTCCACGGGTTTGACCCAAAACTAAAAGCCCTAGAGTGATGAAATTTCACATGATGATTCTTCTACAGGTCCTGTGGAAATAATGCCAAACAGGAGGGCATTATTTTCAGTTCACTCCAAGACTTGCCATGATTTAGCCCTAATTCACATGGAAAGAGCGCACGAAAAGGATAGGTCTCTTCGCGGGTTTCCCCCAAAACTAGAAGCCCTACAGTGATGAAATTTCACATGATGGTTCTTCGAGAGGTCTTGTATATACTTCCACCTTGACCTTTTCTTTCAGTTCATTTAAGAGTTGTAATTATATAGCACTCTTTAGAGTGGAGCCAGCACACAACAAGAATAGGTCTTTCCTCGGGTTTCCTCCAGAACTAGAAGGTTTAGAACGATACAATTCCACATGGTGATTCTTCTAGAGATCCTGTATATACGTCCAGAGTGGCATTATCCTCAGTTCATTTCACGAGTTCAAATGATATAGCCTTGTTTCAAGGGAAATTATCTAAAAAAAAACAGATCTCTCCGTGAGTTTCCTTCAAAACTATATGCCCTAAATTAATGTAATTCAACATGATGATTCTTCTTCCTGTTTGACATTATTCTCAATTCATTTCAAAAATTGAAATAGTATAGCCTTGTTCAAGAAAATCGAGCACCCTGAGTGTTTTCGTATTTTACATACATTCAATTCAAAATATAGGAATTGAATTGAAATTTCCATTTTCATGTTTTCATCGAATCGGTAGTGGAGATTTAACGATGAAATTCGCAAAAATACTGACGGTATTTTCATGAACATCACAGCATTCCGATGAAAATATAAAATACTTGAAAATGATAATGAAAATGTTTCTGAATACCACTGAATGCGCTTATTTTATTGCAATGCAAACAATGCAATGAAACAAGTACACATTCGAATAATTCACACTAAAAATCACTTTGTTGACGATCGAATTCAATCAGTACTGAATTATGATATATTTACAATAGAATGTATAGGCTGTATCCAATATCCTACATTTATCCATCTGAATATAATTAAAGTGTGTGGAATTGAAATATATAAATAGAGCAACACTGCTTCATATAACAATTCGTAATATCGATGTGCTATAAAAATTAGTGAAACTTCATGATTTATATTTATATATCGAAATTCGAATGGAATTGTTGGGTGCAACATTTATATCCGGGATGTGCAATAGATCATCAATTATGATCAAATAATACCGCTGACGAATGAATGATAGTGGAGATTGATCGTGCTGGAATTGATTTATTGGAAGCATTCAACCGGATATTGCAGATGAAGATAAACTGCTCCACATGAGTTAGGGATACTGACTTAAATTGCAAAAAAATATGGTTAAAATAAGATTTTTGTAATGAAAATTCATATTAATATGATTTCAAGTTGCAAATTAATTTCAGCCTGTAGGTCTGCAGCCTATACAGGGCATCAATAACAGCTTGACATCTTCTTTGCATACTACACACGAGGTTGTTGAACATTTCTTGAGGAATTTGGTTCCATAAACGGGACAGAAGCTCTCTCAGATCATTTAAGGATTCTGGGGTAGGTTGATGATTATCTAATCTTCTTTGGAGCATATCCCATGCATGTTCTATGCAATTCAAATCTGGTGAGTGCGGAGGTATTGGTAAATGTGGAATAATACCAAGCTCCTCGCGTGCACGGCGCGGTCTAGCGTTATCGTATAGAAATTGCAAAGTTTCACTAATAGCAGCGTGAAAATTTGGCACAACATTGTCAATGACATGCTTCCTATAGTGTAAGGCGGTCATATTCCCTGGACAAATGTGTAGTGTAGGTCTGTGCGCCCGTTGAAACATATCCCGGCCCATACCATAACACTACACCCTCGGAATGGATGGACTTCTTGGACATAGCGACGATTACGGGGTATGCATGGGATTTTCCATACCCTTACTCTTCGAGAATCTGAAAATCGTCCATTTCTGGATTCATCAGTGAAAAGTACACTACGCCATTGATCGTTCCAATTGATTTGTTGTCTTGCCCATTCCAGTCTTTGACGCTTATGTTCACGTGTTAATGGAACTCCTCTCAATGGACGTCTAGAACCTAGATTCACCTCTCTCAAACGTCGTCTGATGGTTTCGATGGAAACTTGGACCCCATCTGCATTTTGAAGAGTATTCCTAAGCATTCTACACGTAGATGTAGGGTTTCTTCTCGCCGAAACGGTGATGAAACGATCCTGAGCAAAGTCGAGATATCACACTCTGGCTGACTTGGAGCCTTTCCGCTACAACAACCTGAGTTAGGCCACCCTGTAACATTCCGATAGCCCTATTAGCCTCAGCGTTTGTTGATTTACGTCTTGGCATTTTCAGAAAACTCGTTTCAAATCGAAGCCGTTGATTAACTGACTTCATTTCAAAATAAGAACATTCATGAGCATATGCAAAGAACCAAACTTCAGAAAAAAGGCGACCAGATTGACGAATTGTTTCATACAGATTTTCATTGGATCGTTTCAAGTTGTTTTGAATGATTTTACAGCGATTTTCTCGAAGATTACATACTTTTGAAAAAGATTGAATACGATATCCCTGACTCTTGTGGAGCAGTATGGAAAGTTGGCAATGACCGGGACTTATCTACACTGCGCAAAAAAATTAACGCACATTCTGAAAATCTCAATTTTAATGAAAGTTAACTCTACATTGACTTTATAACTTATTTTTGATGTTCTCTCTGGAAGGTTTAAAACGAAACAAGAAACATTGAATGGAAGAAAAATTCAGGATTTCACCGAATCTTATGTGAAAGAAGAGAAATGAACAATTTTCAAAATGCTGAAATGCTGATGAGTGATTTAATCATTGGTGTTTCCACCCCTTGCGTTAATTACAGCTAGGCAGCGACGGTTCATACTCAAAATGCGTGATCTTAAAATGTATTACATCAGTTTGGTTTTCATCCATACTATTTGTTCAAATTAAAGTACTTATCAGAAACGTGGACAGTTTATTTCTCTAATTAAATCTACAGAGCCAACGTTTCGGAGACAATATTTTCTCCTTCTTCAGGGCTTAAGATTATTAATTATTCAGAGATTTAACATTTGATTTCATAAAAAATTATTTACATCGTTGTTGGTTGCTAGAAAGCTTTCAAATTTTAGAGTATTATGAATTGTAGATCTTACAGATACCCAAATGTTAAATCTCTGAATAATTAATAATCTTAAGCCCTGAAGAAGGAGAAAATATTGTCTCCGAAACGTTGGCTCTGTAGATTTAATTAGAGAAATAAACTGTCCACGTTTCTGATAAGTACTTTAATTTAAAATGTATTGATCTAATCCTTCCCAGATTTCTCCGAGTTGGATTCCTAAGTCATTAAGAGTAGCTGGATGATTTTCTGAACTTCTTAGCCTTCTATTGAGGTTGTCCCAAACCTGCTCAATCGGATTGAGATCTGGACTTCTTGCTGGCCATTCCATTCGAGAGACTTCAACCTCTTCAAGGTACTCCTGAACGATGCGCGCACGATGGGGTCTGGCATTATCGTCCATAAAAATGAAATTTTCATCAATGTATGGGGCAGATGGCACTACATGCTCTTCAAGAATGTTCCTTATATACTTATCAGCATTCATAGCTGCATTATCAACGACCACTAGGTATGTGCGAGCCGTCAAAGATATTCCACCCCATACCATAATCGATCCTCCCCGAAACCAGTAGTATTCAGGAAATTGCACCCAGCATATCTTTCATGTGGACGTCTGTATACATGGGAACGTCGATCACAATGGTAGAGGCAGAATCTATACTCATCTGTGAAGAGAACTCTTTCCCAATCGGCCTCTTCCCCATGTATATGCTCTCTCGAAAAATCCAAACGCGCCCTTCGATGGGCTGGGGTAAGAGCTGGGCCTCTTGCCGCGACACGAGGCCTTAAATCATATTCTCTGAGGCGATTTCTTATTGTCTGAGAGCTAATTTGCACCTCATGAGTTTGCTCAAGCTGATTTTGAAGGAGGCGAGCGGTTGCAAACCGTTGTCTCAACGAAGAAACTCTCAAGTAAGGTTCTTGAATGGCAGTTGTTACCCGTGGTCTACCCTGTCCTGGTCTTCGGACATTCATACCTGTCTCCCTGAATCGCTGCAACATTCTGGACACACTTGTATGGGAAACTCCAAACCTTTCTGCAATTCTTATGTATGTCCACCCTTCTTCTCTCAAAACTACCGCTTGGGCACATTCCTCAAACGAAAGAAAAACTATTGATCACCAGAATTGATCGAGAACAATTGATTTTAGAATGGAGCCAATACATTCAAAATCAGATAATATCATCTTTTTTTATTCCTGCTGGGAGAAAACATTTGTATTGAAGAAAAACGTTGAAAGTGGATAACATATGCATGCATAATTCTGATAAAAATAATAATCATTGAGAACACCTTCAGTTGTAGAATAAATTTGAGATTTCCATAATGTGCGTTAATTTTTTTGCGCAGTGTATGTTCCGAAAAGATTCACACATTCAGGTATATATCACCACTCTTGAAAATAATCCTACAAACCGAGGAACAAGTATGTTCTGTCAAATAAAGACTTACTTACAACTCGAACTGGTCTCTAGATGTATCCACTTGCTAAGAAAAATTTGCCAATCACTCTCTCCTACTGAGGGATGAAAAGATCGACCCTAAGTGATTATTTATGGAATAACCCTCTATTGCAGTAGCAACTTCGTAAAAACCTCTTAGTCTAATCCCACGGCCATAGTTCACAATTCTATACATCAGGGACAGAATGCCGACAGGACAGAGGTTATCGTTGCCCACTGCTCGTAGCGCCCCATTCTGCATAGCATACAGCGGACTCGAATGGGCCAAACAACCACTAGCGCACATAACCAATTCGCAAATGAGGGTTGATTATGCAGATTCAATTGATACTCCAACAATACCGGGCACACCACATAATTCACGTTGTGCCACAAATAACGGCATGGGTTGCCGGCATCGGAATGCCTGTGCACACACAGGATGGAGGAAAGTAAGGGGTGGATCTCTGAGGGGGCGAAAGGAGTTCGATTTCATACTCGGGAGTTTTCATAATGAAGTGTTTTGGCAGAGCAAACAAATCTGTTCACGTGTTGGGGGAAGTTGGAGATTTCGTGGCTTGTTTGGTTTGAGGGGGGATATCACTTTGGGATTGTTGGTGTGGTGAAGTAGTACTTGGAGAGTTTCGACAATGTCAAGAGAAATTTGTGCTACTTTATTTTGAGCTCACAAATTTTAATGTTTTGAAAATGTTCACTATTTTATATGAGTGCTAACATCTTTGATGATAAATGGAAAAAGCCAAGTGCGCTGAGCACTTCAATAAATGACAGGGCCCTTCTTAGGTGGTCAAACACAGTCCCTGAGATCAACGAAAGTCCTGATTAACCAACTGACCTTCGCCGATCAAAAAACCATAATCGGTTGTTAGATCTTCTTAAAATTATCCTGCTATAATCCATTTGGAGCCATGTTCATGTATAGAACCAAACAAAATTTCAATGTCAAAATATTTTATTACTCAACATATTCTCTTAATTGAATACATTTATTACAGCGAACCTGCAACGTCTCTAGACCTTTGAAAAAAAAGTTTCTTCTTGCTCTGCAAACCAGTCCTCCATAGCTTTCATTACCTTCTGGTTGGAAGAAAATTTACCATCTTTTAATTTTTTTTTCAGTTGTGGAAATAGCTGATAGTCGGACAGAGCAAAATCTGGGGAATAAGGGGGGTGTTCTAGTAATTCTAACCCTAAATCATAATTTTTTTGCATGGCAATATGAGATTTGTTTACTAGAGCGTTGTCCTGTAAACAAAATATCTTTAGATAGCTTTCCGCGTCTTTTCTTTAAAATTTATTCCTGTAGAGTGGTCAGTAATGTCGAATAGTGATATCCAGTTATTGTTCTACCCTTATTCTGAAAATCAATCATGATTACTCCATGGCAATCCCAAAAAACAGAAGCAAGAACTTTTCCAGCAGATTTTTAGACACGAAACTTAGATCTTGGAGAACCAGAGTGTCGCCATTTCATCGCTTGTTGCTTTGTTTCTGGATCGTAGAAATGTACCCAAGTCTCATCCATAGTAACAATTCGGTTTAAGAAGTCTATATCGTTTTCAAATCGAGTACAGATCGAACGCGATGCTTCTACCCTTGCACGCTTTTGGTCAACATCCAAACATTTGGGGATCCATTTTGCAGAAATTTTTCTCATGTCCAAATTGATGTGAACTATATGATAAACGCGTTCGTATGAAGTCTTCAGTGCTTCAGATATCCGTTTTAGCCCAATTCGACGGTCTGATAAAATCATGTCATGAACTGCATCGATACTGACACAGAAACTTGCCTTCCCGATCGGTCATCATCTTCAATGGAAAATTTACCTCCTTTGAAGCTTGCAGTCCAATTCTTCACGGTCGCATACAAAGGACATTGATCACCAAGGGAATTAAGCATATCTTCGTAAATCTGCTTACCTTTTAACCCTTTTAAATACAGGTACTTGATGATGGCTCGATACTCCAATTTTTCGATTTTTACAATATCGGTGGACATTTTTTTTTAATTTATTGCGTAACTCTGGTTTACTTTTTTGACGTCGAACTCTACACTGACACTCCTAATAAGTTATTGTTGTATGCACTCATGTAAAATGAAATGGAATTTCTAACACCGTATTTGTAGTTCCTCCATCTTATAGTAAGATATGTATATTTTTCTTGACATCTTGAAATTGGCTTCATCCTACTTGGTCCTGGAGAAAGCGATGTCAACCTTTCAACGTGAACGTAATATGCCATATAGAAAATGAATTTTCTCACGCTGGGTACGAGAATGCTGAGAGAGCTAAAATTCTGAGTCTATAGAAAGGTGATACGCTCTTATGGCAAAATGATATTCCGAACCTTGCTATCGAAAAATAGCTCCAGGCTAAGACGTAAATTATACTGCATATTGAACTGCTCGTGGAAAGTGGAAAATATTGATATTTCCGAAACTGTATATTTTCAGTATCATCTTTTCTTTTTGAATCACCTAATCTTGAAACGATTACAGATCGCCTTCTGGTTTATCTGGTTTTTATTGAGTCAAAATATAAATAAACTGCTCCACATGAGTTAGGGATATTGACTTAAATTGCAAAAAAATATAGTTAAAATAAGATTTTTGCGATGAAAATTCATATTAATATGATTTCAAGTAGCAAGTTAATTTTAGCCTGTAGGTCTGCAGCGTATACAGGGTGGTTAAGAAAAATCGAGTAAAATAACGAAATTTTATTCCCAGAGAATTCAAGCATTTTAAGACTATCAATACAATGTATGGCCTCCACGGGCATCAATAACAGCTTGACATCTTCTTTGCAAACTACACACGAGGTTGTTGAACATTTCTTGAGTAATTTGTTTCCATAAACGGGGCAGAAGCTCTCTCAGATCATTTAAGGATTCTGGGGTAGGTTGATGATGATTATCTAATCTTCTTTGGAGCATATCCCGTGCATGTTCTATGCAATTCAAATCTAGTGAGTGCGGAGGTATTGGTCAATGTGGAATACCAAGCTCCTCGCGCGCATTCTCAACTATGGCTGCACGGTGCGGTCTAGCGTTATCGTTTAGAAATCGAAAAGTTCCACCAATAGCAGCGTTAAAATTTGGCACAACATTGTCAATGACATGCTCCCTATAGTGTAAGGCGATCATATTCCCAGGACAAATGTGTAGATCTGTGCGCCCGTTGAAACATATCCCGGCCCATACCATAACACTACACCCTCGGAATGGATGGACTTCTTGGACATAGCGACGATTACGGGGTATGCATGGGATTGTCCATACCCTTATTCTTCGAGAATCTGAAAATCGTCCATATCTGGATTCATCAGTGAAAAGGACACTACGCCATTGATCGTTCCAATTGATATGTTGCCTTGCCCATTCCAGTCTTTGACGCTTATGGTCCCGTGTTGATGGAACTCCTCTTAATGGACGTCTAGAACCTAGATTCGCCTCTCTCAAACGTCGTCTGACGGTTTCGATGGAAACTTGGAACCCATCTGCATTTTGAAGAATATTCCATAGCATTCTACACGTAGATGTAGGGTTTCTTGTCGCCGAAACGGTGATGAAACGATACTGAGCAGGTGTTGTTTTTCGTCGCCCACCAAGCCTCGGTCTTTCCAACACGGAACCTGTCTCCCTGAACCTATTCCAAAGTCGAGATATCACACTTTGGCTGACTTGGAGCCTTTCCGCTACAACAACCTGAGTTAGGCCACCTTGTAGCATTCCGATATCCCTATTAGCCTCAGCGTTTATTAATTTACGTCTTGGCGTTTTCAGAAAACTCGTTTCAAATCGAAGCCGTTGATAAACTGACTTAATTTTAAAATAAGAAAATTCATGAAGCAGATGCAAAGAACCAAACTTCAGAAAAAAGGCGACCAGATTGACGAAATGTCTCATACTGATTTTTATTGGATCGATTCGAGTTGTTATTGAGTTTTGAATGATGTTACAGCGATTTTCTAAAAGACTACATACTTTTAAGAACCATCGAATACGATTGTGGGACAGTATACTCCGAAGAAGCAGAGCTACTGACAGAAGGTACAATTGAGGCATTCGATAGAGGCTAAAACATATACTTCCCACCTATCCGAACCTAAATAATCATGATGTGTCACTCCCGACTCCAAAAAGCCATAAATCCAACAACCTCCACATGATTAACCTCTTCGAAAGTTTTCCTAAAATCCGTTTAAATCTGTATTTAATTCAAACTGTTGCCAACTCCTCTGAATGCCGGATTGCTTCGAATAAGCCTGGCCCTTTGCAAACAAGGGTCTGCATGCTGCCAGCGGTCGTTTCATTCAACATATTTGAGGATGATATTAACATGTTGGGAGAACAACTTTGTCGTTACATACCTCCACTGCTCTCTGAGAATTAAGCAGTCGCAACCCCCTGGAAATTTTACCGAAAGTCATTTTCCGACAGTACATATGCATAGGTCCACGTTTAACAGTTCGCCCTTACTGGTACATCCCCGTATTTAATCTAGTAGTCCGGGTGCTTCCGGGAAGGTTAGTAGGGTAGGAAGCATAATCAGGACAGTAACAGGACGACGGCTGTTTTTATTGCCTATCATTCCGTTCGTTTACAGGAGGGTGAAAGTCATAAAAAGGCGTATGGAGAGGTTCGAGGGAATTTTGAATAAAAAATGTTGTCGACAAATCTGCAGAGAAATTAGGCCGCAATTTCATGGACACATGAGGTGTTAAATAAATATGTACACCCCTTGATGATATGACAAGGGCCTATGCCAAACAGAGAACCACAAGAAAAGAATCGAGGTCAATTGTGTTCATAAGATTATCTATATCCCTTCGAATTTGAAGAAACACGTTTTTGTACAACTGCCATTAAAAGTGACACTTTTAATGACAGCAAACAATGTTAAAATTGATTGTTTACGTGGAAGCGTGTTAAAAATATTTTTACCAATACTGTTAAAAATATTTTTAGCACTCCATTTTCTTATGATGAAATCAGATGAAAAAATTCAGCAATTAAAAATTTTTATTATCAATATTTAACAATCATTACTTATGAACATTAATATTAATCGTAAAACTAGAACAATTACTAACATTAATGCACTGTGACGTTAGGGAGCTTCGCAACACATTATTAGAATCCTCAGCACCATCAGTACTTTAGGAACCGGAAGTACAATATTGGATGATGATGATCCAAAATCTGTTGAGGTTGGGAGAATTTTTTCAGCAATGACATTTCTATATGCAATGGAATGATCAACATAGCCCTCGGTTACCGTCGTAGACTTCCACCCACCATGTTTTTTTTTATATCCGTAATATTTGCTCCTGATTCTGCTAGCAATGAAGCGGAGGATCTTCGAAAACTGTGTCCTGTATATTTCTTTGATTCTGGCAGTTTGAGGAATTCGGCAACAATAGATGAAATTTTCCCATATGTATTGATACCAACTGGATTGGCAGTGCATTTATGATTAATGTATTTCAGAAAAAAACGACAATGTTTGATGACAGAAGGGCGCAGTGCAGAGTACTTATGAAAATAGTCAACATACTTCCCAATAATACTGAAAGAACGACTGACTTTCGTTTTTGTGTTTGGAAGTTGTATAACCAATGATTTATTTGTTATTTCGATGTCTTCCACTGATAAATTACACGCCGACAGGCTCCAAATAATCCAAAAATAGTTGCAACCTTAACCATCAAGTATTTCTCATCTGGTGCCTTATTTATAAACTTTTCAACTTGTTCACGAGTGAGAATTTTCGATTTTTTGGGACGATATCCTTCACTTTTCTGTTTTAAATATGCTATTACCTTAAAATATTCACTAACATCCACACTATTTTTGATAAGGACGCTTGACTTTATCATTGAAAATTTGCTCCACAAAGTTGATGAACTCCATATTTTTGATTTTTCTCCTAAGTATGCCAGGAGATCAGGTTCACTGAAGTTTCCTTCTACATTTTTCAATTTACACCAGGCCAGGAAATTGTAATAGCAATATCGTACTGCTGAATAGATTTTTTAGGTAGGAGTTCCAGATTTGCTCTTCTTGCAGACTCTTCTTCTTCTTCTCATCATAAATTGTCCCAACAGCTCAAATTTTCCCACCAATTTCTGTATTGCGGTTCGACAAGGTGCTTCACGACGACCCAAAAATGTTCGAGTTTTACGAACCGTCTCTGTCAAATTTCTTTCTTGTCAAAAGTCACATTCACAATAGCGGGCCGTTCAAAATAACACCCTTTATTGAAAAACCCTTCATGAACGAAAGCTCTCTCAAAATCCTAACCAGTGTATTTTATATAAATTATCCGAATATACATACAGGTCTTCGCATCGCGTTCAAAGTTTATTTTCGCAGAATTCACACTTCGGAGACCAAATTAATTTCTACTTCCCGAATTTGGAGCCACTACTTCAATTTTATCAGGAATACAGATGACTTCATGAATAGAGATAGGGCTGCAAGATTAACATTATGCAGATATTCATATTTATGGCGCTGATTAGTCAACAGGAAAATATGGACCGTTAGGCTGGAAGAATCTTCATTTTGGATATTACTTTTCGTCTAAAATGGATATTTCGGAATAATTCTAATGTCTGCTGAATTGTAATTTCATATCCCTACTACTGGGCCCATAACCTTTTATACCTTAGATGTTATTATGCATAAGATATTTTCGATCAGTGGAAATTTCCCTCTTTGAGCTTGTTCCTTCTACCCTTTCAACCATAAATCTTAAGATTGTCTGAAAACAGCAAGTTTAATGTCTAATCAAAGCAAAGCTTGTTGGATACACCAAAATATTTTTCCTGTTATCACGCTGATGCACTTTCCAGGTAAATTCCCATGAAACTACCTCAACAGCATAACACTGGCGATATACTTAGAAAGAAATGAGAAGTTAGTTCTTTTCAGCCATGAAACCTCGTATATTCTTGTGAAATTAACTCCTTATCCTGGCTAGACGGTTATACTTAGTTTATTATATGCGGTTCACAATATTTTGATTACCTTCATCAAGGTAGACTCGGTTGTTTCGTTTATAAACAACGTTATTTCGATATGAGAAAACTTCGGCATTTTCTAACGGAAAGAATATGGAAGTTGGCAGAGTAAAGGTTTCGAAAGAGTGCTACGATAATATTTGAGATTTGAGTAACTTCAGCAAAGTAATGAATTGAGTAGGAATTTTCTTATTCGTTTTCGTAATGCTTTGTGCTGTCATTGTAACATAACCTACCATTTCGTTATGGTTGATGAATCTGAAGTTGCAGAAACACGTGTACAGTTCATCCAAGAGTTGTTCTCTAGTTACTAATACACTGCGCAAAAAAAATTAACGCACATTCTGAAAATCTCAATTTTAATGAAAGTTAACTCTACATTGACTTTATAACTTATTTTTTATGTTCTCTCGGGAAGGTTTTGAACGAAACAAGACACATTAAATGGAAGAAATGCTGATAAGTGATTTAATGCTTAGTATTTCCACCCCTTGCGTTAATTACAGCTCGGCAACGACGGTTCATACTCAAAATGAGTGATCTTGAAATGTTCTGATCTAATCCTTCCCAGATTTCTCCGAGTTGGATTCCTAAGTCATTAAGAGTAGCTGGGTGATTTTCTGAACTTCTCAGCCTTCTATTGAGGTTCTCCCAAACCTGCTCAATCGGATTGAGATCTGGACTTCTTGCTGGCCATTCCATTCGAGAGACTTCAACCTCTTCAAGGAACTCCTGAACGGTGCGCGCACGATGAGGTCTGGCATTATCGTCCATAAAAATGAAATTTTCACCAATGTATGGGGCAAATGGCACTACATGCTCTTCAAGAATGTTCCTTATATACTTATCAGCATTCATAGATCCATTATCAACGACCAGTAGGTCTGTGCGAGTAGTCAAAGATGTTCCACCCCATGCCATAATCGATCCTCCCCCGAAACCAGTAGTATTCAGGAAACTGCACTGAGCATATCTTTCATGTGGACGTCTGTATACAAGGGAACGTCGATCACAATGGTAGAGGCAGAATCTAGACTCATCTGTGAAGAGAACTCTTTCCCAATCGGCCTCTTACCCATGTATATGCTCTCTCGCAAAATCCAAACGCTCCCTTCGATAGGCTGGGGTAAGAGCTGGGCCTCTTGCCGCGATACGAGGCCTCAAATCATATTCTCTGAGGCCATTTCTTATTATCTGAGTGCTAATTTGCACCTCATGAGTTTGCTCAAGCTGATTTGGAAGGAGGCGAGCGGTTGCAAACCGTTGTCTCAACGAAGAAACTCTCAAGTAACGTTCTTGAATGGCAGTTGTTACCCGTGGTCTACCCTGTCCTGGTCTTCGGACATTCATACCTGTCTCCCTGAATCGCTGCATTATTCTGGACACACTTGTATAGGAAACTCCAAACCTTTCTGCAATTCTTGTGTCCACCCTTCTTCTCGCAAAACTACCGCTTGGGCACATTCCTCTTGGATCAAATTGCATGTTTCGCGTTTCATAGCGATCGAGTGTAGAAAATCAAACAAAAGAAAAACTATTGATCACTAGAATTGATCGAGAACAACTGATTTTAGAATGGAGCCAATACATTCAAAATCTGATAATATCATCTTTTTTTTATTCCTGCTGGGAGAAAACATCTGTATTGAAGAAAAACGTTGAAAGTGGATAACATATGCATGCCTAATTCTGATAAAAATAATTATCATTGAGAACACCTTCAGTTGTAGAATAAATTTGAGATTTCCATAATATGCGTTAATTTTTTTGCGCAGTGTATCTGAATATTCTGCAACGTAAACCGCGCACCTATTTCCTTGCTCGTGCTACACACCTGAACGCAACGCGTAACCGCGAACAACAACTTCTTCGAATGTCAAATTCAATGTCACATGTCACGCATCTTTCGTCAATTTGATAGTTGCAGCGGATTCTTTCCTTTTCCCGGCTGGCATTTGACATGCACATATCGATGTGAAATACATACTTGAATATCGTTTTTACCTTATTTCAAAAAGCGTCAAGGATTTGACGGTGAGTTTACGTTAAATAATATATGAATATTTTCACGATTTTTTAATTTGAAATTAGGATGTTCTTCGAAAGGTTATGTTCGAAATTATACTTTTAACACTTTTGATTGATTTAATATGGCTTATTATTTATGTTTGAACAACGTGATCTTGTTTTCCCTGTCTCTGGGTATTTTCTCTCATCTTTGTTACATGTAAATAGTGTTTTTTTTATCTTGCTCAGATCAGTTGAGGACAAGTCACGTGTGTGAGAAACTGTCTGACACTGTTTGAATTCCGTAGCTTGCTATGATGAAAGCACAGAAAAATTTCTAGTTACTTTTCTGTAACTAGAAATAAAGCTGTGACTGGATTTCCAAGGCCAATAATTCTTGGATGGACTATATTTGAGTAACTGTTTTGTCCACTTTTATTATTTCACATCCTTGAATCTTTGGAGATGATGCAGAGATGAATTCTACTACAATCTGATGAATAAGATATCTTCTTTCTGCATTGACATGTTCTTCGACACCTTTATAGGTGCCTCCCCTCAGCTTTAAAAAAAAAGACTGCTTCGCTATAAAATTCTTTACTAGCGCTTAGGACTAAAAATCTCGCTTATATGCTGGATGGTCCCAAAGCTCAGTTGAAGATGGGAGTGAGTTATACAAAAACGATATCATTAAGGGGGCGCCAAGTGATTTAATATTCACATCCAGCACACTTGCTCTAGTTTCCGAAAAATCACTAAACAAATCTAGATAAATGATCTCTAACAATAATTCTAAAGGGGGAGTAATTACCTCGAGGTCTTTATATAGCGCTATGGCTCACACTGTATATATAAATAGATCATACGACGATAACAAATTAAGTGTAAAATAATGTACAGAAACCTAACGAGGTTCTTATCAAAATAACTCAAACAGGTCTCATACGTTAACCTAATAGTGATGAGACTTAATAATAATACAAGTATTATCTGACGTAAACTTAATAAATACAGCTCGATATTAGCACTGATAAATTCCAGAATTTGATGATACGACCTTAATAAAGTTCCTCGGTCCAAAGGGAAAAGGTAGTGACGATTTACAACCTCCACCATGTTGAAATTAACAAAAAGGTAACTGATGACGGCAGCAGGACTGATTTTCTTGGGCTTACTTGACCAAGTGACACATCAATCGACAATACATGTTGCAGATATTCCAGCGAAACCACTGAAATGTCCCAGAACAAGGACCCTATGGAAACAAATTCAGAGAAATCAAAATAGCGAACTCGCCAGTCAGAAATACCTACCTCTTCAAGAGGGTTCTCTCAGTACCAAATTAAGTACAGTTTCCTCACTGATTATAAATGAGAATACTTCACCGAAATGCAGTTCCAGCAGAATATTGATCCTGGTTCTGAAATAGGAGACACAAATTGCACGAGGCAGAATTGTAGGAATGATGAATCTCACCTCTCAATATGGCAAATCCCTTTTCAGGCACAGTATGATCAAACAAAATCCTCCAAATAAGCTCTGAAGCTAAACGAAATAATCCCACTGTATATAACGTTTTCGAAATTCAAATCCTAAAATCCGGAAAGTATCAAAACTCCTCGACTTTCGAAAACCACCATTAAATTGAAGAATGTGCAGAAAACAACCATTCCACTAGTCTCCAATCAGGTGAATCGAATTCACCTATCACCGTATTTCAGTTCCGAAATCAGAATTCCGAACGAACATATCCTCATCCTTGTCCCACAAATCGAAATTTCCAAAATTCTATCTCATTCCCTCACCGCAGGAGAAACAACAGACAAGAAGACATATATTCCCCCAACCTCGTCGTAATACAGTGGCGTGACTACGATCAGGGATCGGAAAATTAGCATTCGCCAATTCCGGACAAAACAAGACATTTAGATCGACAGAACTCCTGAACCAGGCCCCTCATAACTTCCTTAGGAGTTCATGTAGATGTAGAACATCCTGTAAATGTTAAGTTACTCGAATATTTTCAACCTGAAAAATTTGTTATTCCCAAATTTGAATTGACACCCCTCACAATGAATCATCCGCTGACTAATTCAGGAAAGAAAACAAACAAATATATCTTTCGACGCCGCCCCTTCCTATTGGCCCTCACGGAACCATCGCGCGTTTTATTTAAGATACGGCCATAAGTTTCTTTCGCGCTACGACCTCCTGACAAATTCAATTTCACGGTGTTTTTTTCCGAGGATGAACGCACTCAATCTAGCCGAAATTGATTCAGTCAATAAGGACGAACTATCTGCGGGAGATCCTGGCGGGGAGTCCTTCGTAATCCTGTTGTAGCCAGATTTACACATTAATCTGGAGACAGGGCAACACGGATCCGGAGCGGTTTGGGTTGGTTGTTTGGGCTGTTTCGTGCTAGGGACAAGCCTTTAAGTACCTGGGGTTTTTACGGTTTGATACACGCATGTATAATGGGGGGATCATGTCGGGAATGGGCTTGCCAAAATTGAATCACTTTGCCCTGATACGGAGGAGTTAGGGAGGCAGTTTTGGAATTTTCACTTCCTCTCTACCACAATAAGGATGTTGACTATTTTTTGGCAATGATTTCAATTTGTACATAAGCCCTGTACAAACACGAAAAAAATATTTTCATGGAAAAAATGCTTGAATAAAAATAGTTTTCAAAATTCCCGCTGAAACGCTTCATACTGTTAAGTGATTATGATTACGTCACTATACGGTAAACAGACTTCGCCTTCTGTCAAAGCGAACTGATTTTGTGTGATTTTTTGCGAACAAATCGTGTTCGTAATAACAAATAATCGTAAAATAGTTCGCTGGTGATACGTTTTACTGTCTTCTGTTCTTCATAAGTTCGTACTCGTGATGACATATATAGGATACAGTTAGGTTATAGGTTAGCTTGTTCACCGAACAGTGACGTCACGTATTCTGATTGGCGTTTGCAGTCACGTGATAACAGGTAATAGATAACATAATTTAAATCAATACTATTTAATTTAATGAGAGTAATTAGATCACTAATATTTCAAAAACAACCTTTAGTGTGGAAAACCTCAATTTATATGAATTTGTAACGTGTGTCAACATCGCTAAAAGGGAGTTTTACCACGTGTCGATCTGTTCGGTGATCTTCGAGTGTAGATAAAATCAGAAGGAACAATTTCACTGTTCATATTTTACCACTTCATTTTTGTCAACCAACATTACTATAGCTACATCTAATATCTTTCAACTTCAAAGCCAAGGGTTTTTGCTTTTGGGACCAACCATATGATTGACCTTCGTTTTCTCTCATTGCGACAATGCCTTTCGAATCCACTTCCAGGTGAACCTATAAAGTTATCATTCCTTGTGTCCAAATCAGTTGTTCCAATTGTCTACTTCCACCTCATCATTCTCCATCCTATATTTCACGAATCTGAATCATCAAGAAGCTGGAATACTAACATAATAACACAGAGTTCTATCAAACGATTATACGATTAAAGCCAGGCCAAGAATATGTAATACTCTTCAATGTGCAAAGCATTGCTAAACCTTTTTTTTCGTTAGTGCTTTTGAAAACGAAAGGATACGAGGATATATTGAAAAATTCTTAGCCTACTCTGCCTACTATAGAACTTAGCAAAATTTCAATGTCAAAATATTTTATTACTCAACATATTCTCCTCTTAATTGAGTACATTTATCACAGCGAACCTGCAACGCCTCTAGACCTTTCAAAAAAAATTTTTTCTTCTAGAAAAGTATAATAACTGAACGTACAATATTGATTTCCCAGTCTGCCACAAATCCCAGGTTGTTGAATAGTGTCATATGGAACGTTTATACAACGTTTCATAATTCATGTTGAATATATAAACGTTTTGATAATGGCAGCTCCATTGAGTTGTAGCATATACGTTTAATTGACGTACAATCAACGTTTGGTTGAATTTTGGTTTCGAAATTAACGTCAAATCAACTTTATATAAACGTTTCAATATGGTGGTAAGTGTCATGTCAATAAAACGTGGAAGAAATAAATACTGCAAGGTAGAATATAGATTTCTCAGTTCGCTGAAAACTTCAGGTTGTTGAATAGTATCATATTAAACGTATCAGTGTGACAAGAAAAACCTCGGACAAACTCTTTTTCATTTAACTTTATTGAACAGAAGAAATTGAACAAAACAACAACAAATAATAATAGCTTGAACATTTGTTTATAATATATCTAAGCCGTTTCGAATTGGCTTCCTTTGGCGGCGATACACAGCTTCAGACGCTACTGGAAATTTTCGGCAATGGGCCGCAGCTCCTCGGGCGTTAATCGGTTCCATTCCCGCCGCAGAAATTGCTTCAGCGACTCCAAATTTTTGTGTTTTTTAGCACAAGCCCTGTGCTCCAAAATCGACCACACGCTGTAGTCCATTGGGTTGACATATGGTGAGTAAGGCGGCCATTCTGCAGATGAGATGAAACAAGGAAAATGGGTCTTACACTATTCTTGCGTCATTTTCGCTCTGTGAGCCGGAGCGGAGTCCTGTTGAAAGGTCCAATGCGTATCGCCGAAGTGCTGCTTGGCCCACGGAAGTACTACAGCCTCGAGGATGTCGCAGCGGTAGACTTCTTGATTGATTTTGACCCCTTGATCCATGAAAACTAAGGGAGTTTTACCACTGCCGCAAATTCCGTCCCAGATTTTGACGGTGTTCGACGATGGCCGATGTACCGGGAGCCTCTACGGACCAGACTCTGTCGTTTTGGTGCTTGTGCGATTGTTCTACGGTGAAAAGCTTCTCGTCTGTGAACATAATTCGCTTCCATTGCTGACCGGCGGCGAGATGAAGGAGTTGGCGGCACCTTTGGAGTCGTACGCGCCTATTTTCCTCCGTGAGGAGTTGAACTTTTTGGAGCTTGTATGGCTTGAGGTTGAGCTCCTTTTTGGCAATTTGACGCACTGATTCGCGGTTGATAACGGTCTCACAGGCTATTTTCCTCATGGAAACCCGCGGATTTCGATTGACTCGCTTCTTGACGATGTTGCGATTGCTAGGTGTATTGACAGTGCATTTTCTACCACTTCCTGGACGATGACCATCATGGCCAAGCTCCTTGAAACGACGAATTGCATCGGACACGATTTGTCGAGGCACATTGAGCAAACGAACAATTTCGCATTGATGCCTACCTTGACGAAACAGCTCCAAAATCGCACAACGTTTGTTTGAAATTCTAAAACTCTGTGAAATGAAATTATATCAAACTGAAAATTCACATATTAGTACAGGAAAGTGTAGAGAAACCAAGGGAATAAAAATTATTCGGCTGCGCTGAAATACTTTTGTTCCAGACCACAGCAAAATTTGTCCGAAGTTTTTCTTGTCACCTTGTATAACGTTTCATATTGATGGTAGCCGAACTGAAACAATGGATCCTTCAAATGTTGCATCAAAACTGGATAAATCGAGTAACGGATAATTTCATTGGGATATTTAATAAATTTCTTGAACACCAATACATAAACCTACAGATAATCCAATCGAATAACGATCTAAATCACACAGAAATCGTCCGAAACATTCTGAAATTCGAGTAATTAAACTGAACAATACTTGAAAGGAATTGTTACATCGCTTTTCCCAAATGGCATCCACCATTGAATAAAGTGGTTATTACATATTCTCGCGTGCAATCACCATGGAATGGCTTTTATTCCGTACCGAATTTATGTAGTCCACATCAATCTACATCAAAAATTTCAATGGTTTTGTGCGAGTGGATATTTCAGCAGTTCCATGTGAGCACTCAACGGCTTGAGTACATTTCATGTACGTTCGCATGTGAAGAATAATTCTTTTTTCGTCACTATCAACAATAGGAGAGAAAGGATCATATTTTATGATTTTTTAGTATTATTCATCCATATGAAACGGTTTTACATAGATGTGAAGACGATCCAGTCGATTGGTACACCAATTCTTGAACTGTAGACCACAGAGTGGAAGAGAGTGGGGTTAACCACTAATGTGTGGATCTTCTTCTTTACCGACAAAGTTCATTCGCAGAATCAACTTTATGGTATCAAATACGAATGAAAATAAAAATATGAACAATTTTTATGCCCCTCACTTCAGATGAGTGATTTAATTAAATTTTTTTTGCACATATCGTAATGAAAATTCGTGTATTTAAGTTGATATGCAATTCTACCTCTCTGATTTGGATTCCAAACTCGCAATCATTCTAGATATTCACTGCTGAATTGTGGGTTCGCACTGGTTAGAATTTATTGGACTCTGATACATATCCATGCCTATGGCAATATTTAGGAGTTCAGAATGAACGTATTTGTAATTATCATTCGCAGGAAGTCTGATGTTATTGTGAGAATTCCATATTTCAACCTCATTCCCAACGTTTCAAATATTGGGTTTCCATGATCAATTAATAATAGTGCATCGGTATCAACATTGCTGGGATGTTGATGATATGGGGCATATCTCTGAGTGGAGCATGATGATTATTTGTCGAAACAACACTTTTCCGTTTTGAATATGCTATTACCTTAAAATATTTACTAACATCTACACCATTTTTAATAAGGGCGCTTGACTTTATCATTGAAATTTTGCTCCACAAAGTTGATGAACTCCATATTTTTGATTTTTCTTCTAAGTATGCTAAGCAAACAGGTTCACTGAAGTTCCCTTCTACATTTTTCAATTTACACCAGGCCAGGAAATTGTTATATGCAATATCGTACTGCTGAACAGATTTTTTAGGTAGGAGTTCCTGATTTGCTTTTCTTGCAGACTCTTCAATATCCACAGCAACAATCAAATCGTCACTTTTATTAATAATTGGACTCTCGACAAACATATTAAGTAGTTAAAAACCCAAGACGAAAATTGGACAGGAACGAAATTCAAATGACAGCGTCTTTTCTCATTTGTTAGTAATCATAAAGTTGGCAACGTTTGTCATTCACAACAACCTTTTGATTATTTGAATATTGAAATGCATTTTGAAGTGTATTGTCGTTCCAAATTCGCCCATTTCATTATCAAAATAGGGCAGTTGTACAAAAAACATCGTAGAGTATTTGTGTTAAAAGTGATTTTATTTTGTTCGTGAAATTGTTCAATTCGCTCCGCTCATTTCACAAACTTTTTCACTCACAAAATGAAACGTCACTTTTGACACTCATATCATAAATAACTATCAAACTATTATTACCACTTTTTTTTTTCTGAGAATTCAAAAAGTTACGAGATCAAAACTGTTATTTTATTCACATATTTATGGGTCTATTTGAACTCATTCCAACTTGAACCGTATCTCATTGTCCTCTTTACTGTCCATTCAGTATTCATCAAGAGACATTTCTGCATTCAAGAAGCCACCTTTACCACTGAAAATTTAATATAGGGCCTCAACAATACAGAGGTGATACTCGAAATGACATTAAAAGGTGAAGAGCTTATGTTTATGGCCACGTATAAATCTTTATACTCGGACATTATTGCTCTAGGTGCCTGGAGAAAAGGTCAACAAACAATATGAAAAGTAATGAGGATAGGTCTACAAAGTTAATAGCATTATAAACAGCCGAGAGAATATTAAAAGTTGGGAAGGAGTTCGAGAATTATTTTGGATGTGCTTCAAGGATTCCGGAGTTTTTCAATTTGCATGGATTCACAATCCTTTCTGCCTTGATGACTCAGTGAAATTTGTTAGTTAATTGGGATGAAAATGTACAGGTCACTATGATGTAAATAACAAATGCATATCCCTGATAATTTTGTGAAACTGGCGCCTCCACCAGTTTGCTACTCAGAAAATTTATTTCGGGATTTTTAAAAGGCACCGTTTTTTTACAAGAATATTAATTTCTTGGTCGAAATAAACGTTTTCTTCGTGAAGATTAGGCTCCAAATAATTTTTCTGTGCTCACTTTAAAATGATTGGGATGATTGAATTGTATTTATTCAGGACATGTTTTTATTTGTTTTACTTTATATATTTTAAAAATATCCTCTTCATCTATGGGTCTGGAATACAAGATTCCTAATATTCCTGTTGACTCTGTGATAAGAAAAACGAAGCGACAAAATCCGAAATGAGTTCAGTTTCGAGTTCTGATTCGTTTAAAAGAAATTGAATCATTTCGCGACAGAAAAGTGAATATTTCCTGACAGCGTCTCACCTGAATGAACAGGAATGCTGATTCATAATGAATTCCATCTGAACGAAATCATATTTCGTTCCCCTCATCGATATGGCGCTGAGAATTGTTGAACTTGAAGGGAGATGCTTTCTTATGCCTTCTAGAATCACCTGAATATGGAAGGGAGAGAAACAAGACAAGATCGATTATTTCTCATTTTATTATGTCCTTAAAATGTACACATTGCACAACTTTCTCGAAAAGGTTCTTTCTGTTGAGACACTCAGAAATATTATACAGTCTTTGACCTGTACATATATTTTAACTGTAGATTCTTGAGGCCAAAAGAAACCTTTTTTTCATTTTCCATTTTTCCGAATTCGGCTCTGTTAGAGATATAGCCATTTGGAAAAAAATGGTCCAAATACGTGCCTGTTACCATTCTTTACAAGCACCTCAAAGTTCATATTTTTCGATTGAAATTGAGGTGATTATTAGATGTTCTGGGTAATACATTTAGGAACTACTCAAACACTAACCTCATTTGAATAACAAAAACATTTAGTTTTGTCTGATTATTTCTGCAATTGAAAAGCCATATTTCTCACACCAAAATAAGTTCTTACTTCAATTATCCTGAAGATTAGTTTGCAAACACTAATAGTTTGGTCATATTTTCCTCGATATTCCAAAAATATCTCAGAAAGAATTCTTTCCTCACTAATCTAACCCAACTCCATTAACCTTGGTCATAGGACTCGAAGTCAGTGACTTAACCGAACCCATCTTCTGTGATATTTCACAGAACTTTTGACAAGACGATGCCAGATTGCCGATTTTATCTTCAAATCAAACAATGGTATAGGCGAAACCAAGGAAGCAGTACATCCCCTATCGTTAACGGATGAACTATCGTAAGGGCACTAGTCTTGTTTACTTTTCGCTAAAGGCGTCTAGGCGTTGCGCTCTAGAAACGCCAAACGATTATTTCTGATTTCGATCTATTTATTTATTTATTCACAGCGAATAATGTGAACAGTGATGACTATGTAAAAGAATTTCAGTGAATTGATGTGACAATAACCGTGTATTGTCGAGTTATATTGTTTAGATAGATATTTTCCTGAAGGACCGGAAACAATGAATTTTTTATAGAAACTGCGTATAAAATGTATAATTTCATGCTTCTTAGAATTCAATTTTATAGCCCACATTTGTGGGATTTTATTATTACGTATCTCCACATCGAACGTTTTTTCATCATAGAGAATTTAGTCTTGACGAAGTTGGTAAACATTCTGACAACATTGTTAACTTGTTAAGAGAACAAAGAAGGAATAATATTCGATGATATTCGACCCAGGGAACCATTCAGATTACTCTTAACATGCATGATTTTTACCTCGAATTTCATCGTATACAATGAGGAATAACACGAAAACGACGAGTATTATTGAAAAAACGTAGAAACACTTCTATTTTTCGAAATGGTTGATTCTTTCAAGAATATGAACCGTTCTATTTTTCAAGCGGGTTTATAGTATTTTTGCGTGAATTTATGAGTCGGCCACATTATTATTATTTAAGTAGTTTGATGTTCATTATGTTCATCTGACCGACTTTTATGTTCAATCCCTTCTGTTCTTGTCCGCGATGTGGTTGTTTCACCGAGAATATCATCATTGTATTTTGTATGAAAAAATCTAGAGAAATTTTGAAGACGTTATAAGATTTTTTATTTTTGCAGGTGCCCTTAACTGTTCTGCTGGTCCAAATAACACTGATTTCCGTTGTTGACGCAGTACACCCTGGTGAGTTTAACAAATATATGATATTGATGATATTCGAATGATTTCTCCGTCCAAATATAAAATGAGGGAGAATCCAGCTGGATTGTTTTATGTGAGCCACCCTGTATGTGATACAGCTATCTGATACTACTAGAGAAGCACCATGTGTATTAATCGGAATTTCCTGATTATTCACTTTCTTTCATTCTCCTTCCTTTCTCTTTGTGTCCTCAACTGTGTGACCTCATAAATTAATAGTCCTTTTTATATTTCCTGGATCTGACGAATGTTTTACGACGAAGCAATTAAGGTTTCCGGGATTATCTTCTTTTCATCAATCGTATTTCCACGATAATAAACTTGATAGTTGATCTATTGACGATCTGATAAGAAATTCATACCCGGAACTCTCAAACCTCCGGGGATTTATTTAAAATCGGAATCGACATGGGACGCAGCCACTTTTTCAGATTCGGATACTTCTCTTCGCCTCACGAATCCGTTTATCAAGCAATAAAATGCCGGAGTTCGGTTTTCCCAGGGGTGTTTTCCCGGAGAAAACAAATATTTTATGGAACCGTTGCCGATAAGATGCGAAAATATCATAGAGTTTCCATCTTTTTATTCAAGCGATGGTTTTCCGCTCTCGATACCATCTGAAGCGCCATCTTGATCGAATAAACGTTCTGGGGAATCGTTTTGAAGTTTCAACTTGTTCGAAGGAAGTCAGAAAGTAAATGGTGCAATTGAGCCTTTTCCTTTTCCTGAAATAAATTATTTCAAATGAATCACCTTCTATTTCATTGATATATTTTGCTTCATCTTCCTTTCTGAAAGGTTCTAGAATTCCCTTGACAACTGTAGATTCAAATTCAACATTGAGAAATCATCTTGA
This sequence comes from Adalia decempunctata, assembly GCA_951802165.1. NCBI lineage: Eukaryota > Metazoa > Arthropoda > Insecta > Coleoptera > Coccinellidae > Adalia > Adalia decempunctata. The sequence goes on from OX637701.1 coordinate 4,857,132, forward strand.
TCCATCTCCCTAACAAATTACCCAAACTTTAGCAAGCGGGGCGCGAAGCGCATTTAAAGGAGTCATAGTTACTGACCGGGGAGATTATTCGAGACTCGAGGCGGGCAGACGTCCTCATGCGGGGTCCAAGATGCGGACTGCCCGGGGTCTGACGCAGTTGAGATATATCGTTAGTTTCAGTGGTTTTCCATATTAAAGATCATGATTTTTTGTCGAATTTATTCAAAAACACCTTTTTTCATTCCATTGGGATTCAGGAACACTCTTTGTTTGGAGGTGGGGAGGGATGGATTAATAATGAGCACGTGGAAAATTCTTTTTGAAGGATTTTATCATTGATCTGAACTTTCCAAAGTGAGGAACATCCTTTTAATTCATAGAAGAGGATCCTAAATTGCGATTGCCTTCACGTCCGATTGAAAAACGGGGCTCTTAATGAGATCCTCGAAATTCATATGCAGATTAAAGAATAAATCGAAAAGTTTGGAATTCCCCAAACGAAAATTCGGCCCCATCTTCCGTTTTATTCAGTCTGCATAATCAGAATGGCCCGACCGCAATTAAACGAGTTCATTGAATTCGGCAGTATATTGTACGAAAATAAATATGGGGATGAAAAGAAGGTTGGGCCTGGGAGAACCAGGAGACCATTTAAATACGGTCTGACTGAGATATACGGAAGACTAAGTGGTCTCATATAATGTGAGATTCACTAGGGGATGAACGTTTGAAACTTTTATGCTGCTCATTTCCCTGCCTATTAGGTAATTTAAGATGATACATACGAGGATATATTGAAAAATTCTTAGCCTACTATAGAACCAAACAAAATTTCAATGTCAAAATATTTTATTACTCAACATATCCTCTTCTTAATTGAATACATTCATTACAGCGAACCTGCAACTTCTCTAGACCTTTAAAAAAAAAATGTTTCTTCTTGCTCTGCAAACCAGTCCTCGACAGCTTTTATTACCTCCTCTTTGAAAGAAAATTTACGACCTTTTAAACTTTTTTGCAGTTGGAGAAAGAGACGGACGGATCCAAATCTGGTGAATAAGGAGGGTGTTCTAGTACTTCTAACCCTAAATCACGATTTTTTTGCATGGCAACATGAGATTTGTGTACTGGGGCGTTGTCCTGTCGAAACAAAATACCTTTGGATAGCTTTCTGCGTCTTTTCTTCTTATTTTTTTTTCCGTAGAGTGGTCAGTAATGTCGAATAGTAATCTCCAGTTATTGTTCTACCCTTATCCAAAAAATTAATCATGTTTACTCCATGGCAATCCCAAAAAACTGAAGCAAGAACTATTCCAGCTGATTTTTGGACACGAAACTTCTTAGGTCTTGTAGAACCAGAACCAGAGTATCGCCATTCCATCGATTGTTGCATTGTTTCTGGATCGTAGAAATGTACCCAAGTCTCATCCATAGTAACAATTCGGTTTAAGGAGTCTACATCGTTCTCAAATCGAGCACAGATCGAACGCGATGCTCCTACCCTTGCACGCATTTGGTCAACATTCAAACATTCGGGGATCTATTTTGCAGAAATTTTTCTCATGTCCGTATTGACGTGAACTATATGATGAACGCGTTCGTATGAAATCTTCAGTGCTACAGATATCCGTTTTAGCCCAATTCGACGGTCTGATAAAATCATGTCCTGAACTGCATCGATATTAACTTTGGGAAATTTTTTACGAGCAATACAAATGCATTTTCGATGAATCTTTTCCTATAGTAGAAAGGAAAATGGGAGAAAAAAATATTTTGAACATTTATAAAGATAAGCCACAGTTACAGACGGTGAAGAATAGATTAGATGCGCTTTATACAATTTCACAATGTAGACCTGAATATATAAATGAATACAAAAGAGAAAAATTTAGGTACGAAAAAATACTGAAAAAAACTAAGCAAGAATATGTTGGGGACAAAATCATTAGATCAGATAACAAAAGTAAGACAGTCTGGGAACTTGTGAACCGTTTCACTGGAACAAAGCGTAGAAAACCAAATAACATCATCACTAATGACCCTCAAGGAATTGCCGATTCTTTCAATAAGCACTTTGTCAACATAGGTTCATATAATTCGTCTTCTGAGAATCGGTCGGCTTTAAATATCGTGAGCAATAAGAAATCTTTTTTCATATTTGACATCGATGAAAATGAAATAATCAAGACAAGTAAATTCCTAAAGAGTACCTGGTCAAGTGGATATGACGACATTCCCATGACAGTTGTGAAAAAATCGATTACCCTGATTGCGAAGCCTCTAGCTCATATCGTATATTCATGCTTCGAGATGGTGTATTCCCCAATAGTCTGAAAATTGCGACAGTTAAGCCCTTACATAAGAAAGGAGATCCAAAAGATTTAGGAAATTACCGGCCTATCAGCTTACTGACGTCATTCTCCAAGATTTTTGAAAAAATTCTTGGAGTTCGTTTATTAAGATTCCTTCACAAGTTTGAAATTATACGTCCAAATCAACATGGGTATTTAAAAAATAAGAATACGGAAACTGCAATTTTCGAGCTAACGAAATCTATAATTGCAGCTTTGGAAGGAGGAGAGACTACTTTGGATATTTTTCTAGATCTGTCCAAAGCATTTGATACGGTTGATCATGAATTGCTACTGCGAAAACTATCTTTGTACGGAGTAAGAGACAAACAATTGGATCTCTTTCGAAATTTCTTGGGAAACCGTATTCAAAGAGTTGTGGTTGAAGTGGACGGAAGTTCATATGTTTCATCTGATGAATATTTGCAAAACGGAGTTATCCAAGGAAGTATCCTAGGACCGTTACTTTTTTTAATATACATTAATGATCTTCCTCTTATTTTTAAAAACGGAGAATTGGTCATAATGTATGCGGATGATACAAATATAATTGAATCTAAGACAGACGTCCGCGATGGTAACAGCAGAGCGAGCGATAACATCTATATCTGACTGGTGTGAAACTAACAATTTAAAACTTAATCCACTAAAGACTGACTGCATGTTTTTCTCCGCATCTAAAATTCCGCCCAACTATCCAACGTCGGTGCAACTACTCGGTCACACTGTTAAGATCTCGTCCAACACTAGGTTTCTTGGAGTCACTTTGGACACAAATCTGAACTGGGGAGATCACTTGAAGTGCCTCAAACAGAAACTTACCTCGGCCTTGTATTGTTTGCGGGTTACGTCCCGACAAGTGGACCAAGATGTTCTGAAAATACTATATTTCGCCAATGTTCAGACACACTTGAACTACGGGATTGTGACTTGGGGAGGATGTTCAGGCGTGAATCAGATTTTCGTCATGCAGAAGTCTATTCTTCGTGTCATCTTGTCTTTACCGTACAGAGAATCCTGTAGAGGTATGTTCAGAAAAAACAACATTCTGACTCTCGCAGGACTATACATTTACAGATGCCTTTTATTTTTACACTCCAAGAAAGATATATATTTCGGAAAACACAGAAGCATGAACAATACTAGAGGAATGCTACCATTTAACTTTCCGAAGCACACTCTAACGGTCACGGAGAAAAATGCAATATACATGTGCATTACAATCTTCAATAAGATTCCTGAAGAGCTACAGAATATTGGAAAATTTGAATGTTTTCGATCTAGATTACACCGCTTCCTTATAGACAGAGAACCTTATTCACGACAAGAATTTCTTGCATCGTAAGATCTGAACGCTCTTTGTAAATTACTTAGTTAAATAATGGAATGTTAGTTTGAGTTTTTTTTTTCTCTGACGTGTTCTCCTTACATATTGCTTGTAATTGTTTGAGAGAATAAATATCTATTATTATTATATTATTATTATTATTTTCGGGGACTGACACAGAAACTGGCCTTCCCGATCGGTCATCATCTTCAATGGAAAATTTACCTCTTTTGAAGCTTGCAGTCCAATTTTTCACGGTCGCATACGAAGGACATTGATCACCAAGGGTATTAAGCATATCTTCGTAAATCTGCTTACCTCTCAACCCTTTTGAATACAGGTACTTGATGATGGCTCAATACTCCAATTTTTCGATTTTTACAATTTCGGTGGGCATCTTTTTTTTTTAATTTATTGCGTAACTCTGGTTTACTTTTTTGACGTCGAACACTACACTGACACTTCTAATAAGTTATTGTTCGTTGATATGGTATCGCAATATTTTGTTTATGCATGGAACTGGTCTAGGCTAACTAAATATCAATACATCCTCGTACTTTGGAGATTCTTCGGCTAATTTTGAATGTAAATGTGCACCGAAGAATTTTGGTTATTTGTAATTTTTCCCCCAGAAAATCGCTTGGGCTGAAGAAAAATGAGTAGGTACACTTTCTGCTAATGACTACATCCTTAAATGATATCTTTCTCGGCCTGCCATATTTAATATCACGTCTATCTACGATTACTTCCCACGCAAATGGTTCGTATCTATTCCTGCCCAAACTCAAACCGCAAGCATCATCAACTATTTCATCCTGCCCATTGTTTAGTCACCACAATGACAAAGTTTTGATTAAGCCAGTTCTTCGTCAGTTCCAAATGTCCCACCTTCGCATTTTCGAAACCCATAAAGGTTGGGATAGTGTCTTCTGTGTACCCTGGAAGATAAAACTAACGGAATTATTATTGTGTTTGAAGTCAGCTCAGCCATAATGAGCTTATACGTGCGGTTGCCAGAAAGATAATGCTCCATTCGTATTTGGTGGAGTTTACTGGATGGTAACTTATTTAGCATAGTTTAAATGGCAGATGCGACTAATGACCGAAGTTGGGAATGGTTTCTGGCTCACTGTGGATAACCGAATCAAGGGCTAATCAAGTGGGGTGTAGTCTATTACAGGGCCATTCAGTTAAGTGATTGGTTTCATCGATAACCCTTCAGATCCGGAGATATATACACGGTGTTAGGCAAACATGCAGCAAAATTCAAGAAGCTATTTCTTGGACTATTTTAAGGATATACTTTCCTTTTATTATTTTTGGAATAGCACATTGTTGCGAAGATACGAGGATATATTGAAACATTCTTAGCCTACTATAGAACCCAACAAAATTTCAATCTCAAAATATTTTAATACTCAAGATATTGTCCTCTCAATTGAATACATTTATTACACCAAACCTGCAACGTCTCTAGACCTTTCAAAAAAACGTTTCTTCTTGCTCTGCAAACCAGTCCTTCACAGCTTTTATTACCTCCTCGTTGGAAGAAAATTTACGACCTTTTAAACTTTTTTTCAGTTAAGGAAAGAGATGATAGTCGGACGGAGCCGAATCTGGTGAATAAGGGGGGTGTTCTGGAAATTCTAACCCCAAAACACGAATTTTTTGCATGGCAACATGAGATTTGTGTGCTGGGGCGTTGTCCTGTAAAAACAAAATACCTTTGGATAGCGTTCCGCGTCGTTTCTCTTTAATTTTTTTCCCGTAGAGTGGTCAGTAATGTCGAATAGTAATCTCCAGTTATTATCCTACCCTTATCCAAAAAATCAATCATGATTACTTCATGGCAATCCCAAAAAAGTGAAGCAAAAACTTTTCCAGCAGGTTTTTGGACACGAAACTTCTTAGGTCTTGGAGAACCAGAGTCTCGCCATTCCATCGATTGTTGCTTTGTTTCTGGATCGTAGAAATGTACCCAAGTCTCATTCATAGTAACAATTCGGTTTAAGAAGTCTACATCCACATTCGTGGACTGACATAGAAACTGGCCTTTCCGATCGGTCATCATCTTCAATGAAAAATATACCTCTTTTGAAGCTTGCAGTCCAATTATTCACGGTCACATACGAAAGAAATTGATGACCAAGTGTATTAAGCATAACTTCGAAAATCTGCTCACCTCTTAACCCTTTTGAATACAGGTACCTACTTGATGATGGCTCCATACTCCAATTTTTCTATTTTCACAATTTCGGTGGACATCTTCTTTTTCTTAATTCAATGCGTAACTCTGGTTTACTTTTTTGACGTCGAACTCTACACTGACACTTCTAATAAATTATTGTTCGTCGATATGGTATCGCAACATTTTGTTTATGCATGGAACTGGTCTAGGCTAACTAGATATCAATACATCCTCGTATGAGGATGAAAACATTCAAAGTTAAAAGAATAAACTTGCTTTCTATGCTCCTTTTCTTCTCTGCAGTTAACCCAGGCCTCCTAGGAAAATAGTTCTGCATGGATAGTAAAACGTAAAATCAATCATATCATGCGAATTGAAAAAAATTAAGGGGGAATTGAATTTTATCCAAAATTAGCTGGCCCGGCGAACTTTGTTCCGCCTAAATGATACTTGCGGTGGATTTCACAAATCGTAATCACCGGTGATCGGATATCAACGGCTTGGTTCTCCGATTTTTGAACTGTCAAATGTTTCCATGGATATGAGCTATCACACAGAACAGATACACAAAAATAATATGTCATAATTAGTCAATCACTAATAATGGCAATTTTGGATTCAGTTATTTCCGCAAATATATTTATTACCCAAACAGAAATTCAAAAACATTTTGAAAATTATGAGATAAGATGAGAATGGACATCTCACGATTGGAACTCATCGCCAAAATCCGATTTACTTGACATTTCCATAAAAATTCACTGTGATATTCACCCGCTTCTGGATCTGTTAATAGCCTTTCAAGGTACTATAAGCCCTATGTAAATTACACAGTTATTGATGTCATATGTTCTTTTCTCGACCATTTCAAACCACGACGACCGAAATGCTCGAAAAAAAGAACAGATGACATCAATGGATGGCCGCGAAAGCCTCAACAAATTCATCGCCATTTAATTGTGATAATGTCAAATTTAGCACCCTCACGATTACGTTATTTGGGATAAATAAAACTATACAAATAACTAATAATCATAAGTCATAAGGTGTGAATAGCGCCATCTGAAGTGGTAAGAACGAAACTTTCCTCATATCTCAACGAAATCTAATCATTTTAGACATCTGTACTCCTACGCTAAGACAGCGCAGAATTGTAGGCAACTCAAATTACACACTATTACAGTGACTATAGAGGGAATATAGTCACTGTACACACTATTTGTTTATATCGCCATCTAACGCGGAGAATATCAAATGAAGTCCAAACGAATAAGCGAGCGTAACTGTAACTGTAGCGACATCTAGTGGCCTTACCCAAAAGGAGGAAGAGCATTTCTTGTATAAGTAAAATTTTCATCGATTTTTTCAAAGTTTCATTGTGTTTTATATTAACCAGACCGTAGACGAATCCATATATTAAGTTTCATAACAAACATCCGATCTCGAGTTATAAATGGTGTAACCCACATCTTTCTTTTATATATATAGATATATAGATATACACAGGGTCAATGCTACTCACTTCTGTTACATCTATATCTTGCGGAATATAGCTCTGGGGTGATACCACATGCACGGAACGAATTAATGTTTAATAAATTCGAGGAGAAATATTCTTCATCTTCCGATACATTTTTCCTGCGCTCAAATATTCGTGACACACCTCTGACTGACCGTTATGATCTTCAAACTGCAGAGTCCGGATTGAAATATTCTCGAGGTGAATTCCTCGAGGGTTTGTGGAGGCGAAGTTGATTTTTTGCCGCGTTGAGGTCAGAAACTTTCCAGATCGTTAAATCACATTCAATAACCGACGAGGTTTTCACCGCCAATTAGGGATCGGTGCTATAAAAACGGTGTTCCCGGTCTTTTGGCCGGCTGTTTCAACCTTTGTGGTCCTTCTATACCGGACGGATTTGTTCATTCGCCATTTTGTTCGACTCTTCGAGAAGATTGATGCGGGATATTTCAAGTATCATTCTTTCGGTGAACCCAAACACGCTTACACGTGAAAAGGAATAAGAGTGATCCTTCTAGCGCGGTGAAAAGCAATTTTGGATGCTGCACAAAAATCGATCTCATTAATTCGTGAGAGGTGACATCAGGAGGACATCCTGATCGTAAGGATGTCAAGATGGGCAATTTCCACTGGCAATTCAATTGATTGCGAGATTCTTTCAACGATGCCTGCTCCCGGAGACGCCTTGGCGAGAAACTAATGGTTATTGTTGATCGTAAAAGGTACAGCTTTATACTGAGATTGATCCCGATCTGTTGCAAAAAATGGAAGAAATTTGGTCGGCATACGAGGATGTATTGATATCTAGTTAGCCTAGACCAGTTCCATGCATAAACAAAATATTGCGATACCATATCAACGAACAATAATTCATCAGAAGTGTCAGTGTAGAGTTCGACGTCATAAAAGTAAACCAGAGTTACGCAATAAATTTAAAAAAAAAGATGTCCACCGAAAATGTAAAAATCGAAAAATTGTAGTATCGAGTCATGATCCAGTTCCTGTATTTAAAAGGGTTAAGAGGTAAGCAGATGTACGAAGACATGCTTAATACCATTGGTGATCAATGTCCTTCGTATGCGACCGTAAAAAATTGGACGGCAGGCTTCAAAAGAGGTAAATTTTCCATTGAAGATGATGACCGATCGGGTAGGCCAGTTTCTGTGTCAGTCCCCGAAAATATCGATACGGTTCATGACATGATTTTATCAGACCGTCGAATTGGGCTGAAACGGATATCTGAAGCACTGAAGATTTCATACGAATGCGTTCATCATATAGTTCAAGTCAATTTGGACATGAGAAAAATTTCTGCAAAATGGTTCCACAAATGTTTGAATGTTGACCAAAAGCGTGGAAGGGTAGAAGCATCGCGTTCGATCTGTGCTCGATTTGAAAACGATTCTTAAACCGAATTGTTACTATGGATGAGACTTGGGTACATTTCTACGATCCAGAAACAAAGCAACAATCGATATAATGGCGACACTCTGGTTCTCTAAGACCTAAGAAATTTCGTGTCCAAATGTCTGCTGGAAAAGTTCTTTCTTCAGTTTTTTGGGATTGCCATGGAGTAATCATGATTGATTTTTTGGATAAGGATAGAACAATAACTGGAGATTACTATTCGACACTATTGACCACTATTCGGAAAAAAAATTAAAGAGGAAAGACGCCGAAAAGTTATCCAAAGGTACTTTGTTCTTACAGGACAACGCCCCATCACAGAAATCTCAATAAATTCGTGATTTAGGGTTAGAATTACCAGAACACCCCCTTATTCACCAGATTTGGCTCTGTCAGACTATCATCTCTTTCCTCAACTGAAAAAAAAATTTAAAAGGTCGTAAATTTTCTCACAACGAGGAGATAATAAAAGCTGTGGAGGACTGGTTTGCAGAGCAAGAAGAAACATTTTTTTCGAAAGGTCTAGAGACGTTGCAGGTTCGCTGTAATAAATGTATTCAATTAAGAGGAGAATATTTTGAGTATTAAACTATGGTGACATTGAAATTTCGTTTGGTTCTATAGTAGGCTTAGAATTTTTCAATATATCCTTGTAGAATGGTTAGGAAGAAACAGATTGAAAGTTATTCCCAGTTATCAAACCATTAGGTTCTATAACTCGTTAAAAGAGCAGAAAAATGTCTTCAGACAACACTGTCGTCTACCAAAGTATGAAACAGAGCTTACAGAACACCGTGTATAGAGCGACCCGACTTATAAAGGACTCGGGATTTAATTCAAGGACGATGTAGCTCGTAGGTTTCAATTTGGGTAAGAGAATTCATTTCAGTTGATAACTTTGATTAGAACGGTTTTGTAAGCTTGCGGAGAAGCCTCGTCTTTCATTCAATTATACCCCATTGTGACGTTACAATCGGGTATTCATTTGCAAATTGTGAGATAGCACTAGGCAGGTTTCGATTGGATTGCAATCCTTTGGAAGACATTGTATTTCCACCACTTACCGATTGAAAATTAGAACTATTGAGTGAATTTCTTGAAGAAATATCCTAACGCTTTCTTCTGAAATAACAAGGGTCTTCGAATTGTATGTACTTGGTTCGAACTGTACATTCTCTAGATGAAAATATACCCCCTTTGAGGTTCATTTTAAGACTCTCCTGGACGCATACATAAAGAGCCAGTTTCTTGGTCTGTAAAATAGACGGCTCACTTCCTAGGGCTTAAAAGAACCTCTGTTAAGGTGATGATTCTATTTTCAGTTTCGAAATATTTCCAAATTATTTTGTAATTCCAAATCACTGACCCCAAGAAGATGAAAAGAAGTTGTCGGTGTACCAACGCCTCCGCCATTTTGCATCATCATTCTATTAGCTTGTTTCAAAAAGCAAAATCAGAGAAACACGGGCTCTATCAGAGAATCATCTCAATTAGACAGTTCAAAATTCACATGATCAACTGATTTCAGGATTGACAGAGCTTTGAGAAACCCACCATATTGGTTGGATCGTAGGAAAATCCCTAAAGCAATAATTCGCAACCGTATACTCCATTCACTTTTATTTAATCACATAGGAGGTCATGGTTTCGTTTTGAGGAGTTGGTGCCTCTGATGAAAAGCACAGAACATATGATGAAAAGTCAGTGCGCGCACAGAAAATATCGTTAATGACAAAACGACGTTGCCAGCTTCTTTGTTCACATCAAAGTAAAAGTATCAAAGATATTCCACATTTTGTTAGGTTTACAAATTGTTCGCAGATTTCTGGTATTTAATCGATATTTGCAGGTGAGTTTTTCGTCGAATATCCAAGATTAACGTATGTTTATTGTATTTACCACCAGTTTGGAGCGTGAGGACGATTTTCAAGACCAGGACGAATGTTTACATTTCGAGGTTGAAGGGGTACACGGGAATTTCGTTGAAAAAGCTGTTATTTGCACAGATATCGCAGTAGATGGATCGGATGAAGCCTCGAGAGGTCGATTAGGATGATATTTTTCAGGTTTTCCAAGAAATTTGGCGATATCTGAGCAGATTTGCAAAAGTTAGGTACCTCACTAATGAGGTGGAACTTAAGACCTAATTCTCCTATAAGAAACGCCTTTCAAAGGTCGAGATGGTGAAAAATGTATTCTTTAGATGTTGTTTGAACAAACGCAGCCGAGTTTTATATCCCAACATTGATTTTAAGAAAGTAATCAACAAAATAAAATTGACATTATTCTTGATTCTTGTAATTACCCATCAATTCATCTTATATCTTTGGGTTGATTTTTTTTAATGAATTTTTGATTAGAATCAACAATTGATGTCGTCAAGTCAACTTTCAGTTCAAGAGGATAATAAACATTGAATTTTCACAAGCATGCATATGAAAATTATGTGAAAGCAATGCAATTTTCTTCCATGGCGAAAAATAATATATTTCAACAGTGATCTCTTGTACTTTTCATGCAAATAACTAGAAAAGGAATCCTTTCTCTCAATTCATATAAACGTTAATTATTTTCGTCCATCACATCTTTTCCAATTCATTCATTTTCCGAATAAATTCACATTCTGAGAAATACGCTAAGAATGTAGAAAGGGCAACATAGTGTTGACTTGGAACATAAAAATATTTTGAAAAACGTCATAACTTCGATACAGAGTGGAATGTGTCGAATTTCCAAGGCCAGAGTTGTGATTTTATGATTGTGGATGGAGTATAGGTAGATGCTGATTCTGATACCACCGAGAATACTAAACAGCGAATAAATGTCACTTCAACCCATACCTCCAAGATATTCCGCTATCAAAGATAATAAAACCGCTGAAACAAACTTTTAATTGTGGTGTATGTTGTGAGCAAACTCGAAATAATGGGATTCCATTAGATTTAAAAATATTAATGGCGCCATCAATCATCTTAACGGTGTACAAATCCTGTTTACTCTTTTTCAAATAGCGGATATGGAGCTATTGATGAAATTTATAGCGCATTTAATGGAGTGAATTCGAAAATGTTCTGGGACGAACAAATGAAATGTTACTTCATTCTGTGGGTTTAACCGAGGATTGAAGAACATTTCGGCAGATTATAGCCTTTTAATGATCGAATGAGAAACATTATGATTATGCTATCTGGGATCTGGAGGTAACTGTTTGTCTCTCGATTTTATCGAAAACGATTCAAAGCTTCCATAATGAACGGAATAATGAACCCTCAGCGATATGATGATATCACTTGAATTTCCAATTTTCCTTTTTATTTTAAAATTCGAAAGAACATGCAACAATGTTGCACTATCGCAAATTGGTGAGAGCTGTTATATTCAGTAGTAATAACCCAAGGACATTGATAATTGTTCGAAAAAATTCTATGACAGATTTCGAAAGCTTGTTGCTTGGAATCAGACCGACGCCGTAGGCGGAGGTCTGTTGTCTACAAGCAACAAGCTTGAGAAAGTTGTCATAGAATTTTTGAGCATTTATCAATGTCCGAGGGTTATTCGGATAGAAAATTTTTTGCTAATTATAGAAAAAATACAGAGCTAAAACAATTTATTTAAAGGTGCAATTAACAAAGGAACAATTAGAATAGTTAAATGAAGATCCAGACGTGTTAGTTTCTATAACTGATGAAGATGTATTTCCACTACGCATGCTGTTAATAATTTGATAATGATGTTCTTCGTCAATATTCAAGTAGGGTTTTATTGAGTTGGCATTGTTGTGACCCGTAATTTTTATAAGTTGTTGTTCTTGTACACCACTTTTGGCCAATCGACTAACCGCGGTCGATCTATTGGAATGATTAGTAATTTTTTTTCCTTTGTATTCAATCCAATCGCTTCGGCAGACGATCTTGTCCAATTTTGAATCGTATTTCTTCCAATGGGCATATTATCATACCAGTGATCATTTTCGGATTTCCATTGATGATTTGGTCTGACGAATAATCTGTTGATTTTAATATTTGGGCCCCTTTTCGACATCAATTTTTTGAATAATCGGACAGGACAAACGTTGCTGTCATCGTTTTCTATTAAAAACTTGCTTCCAGTACACATTCTTGAACCACCCTGGCAAGTCTTGCTGAATACAGGGTTATATTCCACTCGGTTGGTTACAGAACCATCGTTGTTTAATAATAATAATAATAATAATAATAATAAGGTTTATTGGTCCAGTAAGACAATATTGGAATGTATTGGACAAGTCAATTTCAAAAATACTGCAAAAATATGAAATATGTAAGAACTTACAAATCACAATTGTTATCAACACAACACTGCTAAAACAATATTCTATAAAATATTACACACAAATATAAACATCAAAGCATCGTCACAAGAATAGAAGAGTTTATTAAAAAGTTAAAAATATTGTATAAAACGAACAAAAAACATCGCTAGAGTAATACTAAAGTAATTGATGCTAAAGATCCCTATCCTCCAGAAACTCTGACACATCATAGTAGCTTTTGTCGGCCAGGATTTTCTTAATTTTTTTTTTGAATTGAATGATATCCAAATTACCGATTTGAGGAGGGAGGTGATTAAAAAATTTGGTACCCTGATAAATGGGAGATCTCTCATATCTGGACGTTCGGTGCCTCGGCATTAACAACAATTTTCCGTGACGAGTTTGGTAGTTGTGCTCGTCCTGTAATTTCGGCAGCTGACTATATTTTTCTTTAATATAGACTAAGCAGCTATAAATATATATGCATGGCACTGTTAAGATTCTGTGCCTCGAGAACACAGACCGACATGAATCCCTTAGTCCCAATCCGAACATCATGCGAACAATCCTTTTCTGCAAGATAAAGATTCTACTAGACTCAGAAGATGAACCCCATAAAACTATATTATAACTTATGTGACTATGCACCAAGCCATAATATGCATTCAATAATCCCGATAAAGGTAAAGAATTCTTGAGTCTATGTATTGCATAACATGCAGAACTGAGTTTCTTACTCAGTGTTTCCACATGTGTGACCCACTTTAAATTTGCATCTATGTGAACCCCCAGAAATTTCACACTCTCCTTGAATATAAGATTTTCATCTATCATAGGCAAAGAAAGGGATGGCCTCTCTGAGCTAGTATTGGTAAAATAAATCATCTCTGTCTTAGAGATATTTACCATGAGATTGTTCGCACGGCACCAATCCATAAAACTCCGCATGAGGCATCCACACGACTCCGAAAGCTCCCCAAGAGTCCGCCCCGAGACCACCACTGAGGTGTCATCCGCAAACAGAGTTATCACGTCAGCTTTCACAAATTCGGGCAAATCATTTATAAACAACAAGAACAGCAGCGGTCCCAGAACAGACCCCTGAGGAACTCCCAGCCCCAATTCACACTCCTCCGACACACCTCCAGCGACCGAAACGACAAACGACCTATCGACGACAAAGCTCCTGACCCACTCTAAGAAATTTCCCCTGAAACCAAGATGATAAAGTTTATTTACTAAAAATTCAGGGTTCAGGCAATCAAAAGCTCTTGTCAAATCAAAAAAAACACCCACGACAAACATACCATCATCAAGACACCTGTGAACGACCTCCACAAAGCAACACCCTGCCGACTGGGTAGACCTACCATTTCTAAACCCGTGCTGACTATCATTTAATATATTGAACTTGGAATTAAAACTTGAAATTCTATTGTAGACTACTCTTTCAATGATCTTCGAGAATGCACTCAAAATTGATATAGGTCTATAGTTGGCAACATTGAGTGGGTCACCTTTCTTGAAAACTGGAATAATCTTAGCCAAACCCAGCGCCGACGGAAATTTACCAGTCTCTATTGACAAATTAATAATATAGGACAAAGGTTTCGCAATGCATCCTGCTGCTGCTTTCAACAGTTTCATGGATATGCCGTCAACACCTGTACTGTTCATATTTTTTAAACCACAAATAACATCCATGACCTCTAATTCATCTACGGGGTGGAAAAAAAAGGTATTACACCCCATTTTAGATACAGTACAACTAACTGACCTCGTATTACCATAATAGTTATTCAAACTTATCTCATTGATTGACTCCAGATATTCAGCAAAAGCATTAGATATAGCGCATGCGTCAGTGAGTCTGTTTCCGTCAACGTCCAGAGCGATGGACTGATCAGCCTTCATACCCCTACCAGTCTCCTCATTCACAAGTCGCCATAAAGTTTTATTCTTGTTGACAGCATTGTGTAAAAGATTTTGATTATATTTAAGTTTAGTTGCCCTGAGTAGGTTATTGTATTGCCTTTTGGCATTTTTATAAACAATTTTAAAATTCTCATTCTGCAGATGTACAGATAGCCAATGTAAATTTTTCAGATGCTTACTAGCCAACTTCACTTCGCTTGTCAGCCACTTTACTTTGGGGGCCTTTTTGCTACCATGATGTATCAGAGGACAGCATTTATCAAATTCAGATCTCAAAATCGAAAACAAACTCTGGAAACAAAAGTCAACATCTAAGCTAGAATATATCACATCAAACTGCTTCGTGCTCATACAATTCTTAAAACAATACAAATTTTCATCCGACAAGTTTCTATAAAAATAATCGGACTTAGGTCTATCATTAGGGACCCTGAATTGGGCATCAAAAAAACAAGCGAGAGACACAGCCTTATGGTCACCAACATTAGCCTCAAATACGCGACTCTTATAGTCACCTATATTTGTCAAAATATAGTCAAGTTTACTGGAGGATAATCTGCCATTTTTATTCACAAACACACGTGTTGGATCAATAGAGGTTACCTGTAGACCGAAGCCTACTAAGAGATCATCAAGTAATTTTTTCATCAGTGAATCATCCAGAAAATTCACATTTAGATCACCACAGATCAACAAATACTTACAAGACTTATAACATTTTTGTATTAAATTAGTCAAATGAGATAAAAATAGTTCAAAGTCACTTTGAGGTGGCCTATATATACTCACAACACATACCTTGAAATCTGTCCAAATCAGTCTGATCGCGCAAACCTCAAAGTTCATTTCCATAGAGAAACCAGCAACATTAAAACTCTCGGCATCAACATCAGCACGCACATAGATGGCAGTGCCCCCATGTTTATGAGTAGGACGACAGTACGATGCGAGCTGCTTATATCCTCTCAGCGTCATGAATTTGATACCCTCGGTATTGCACCAATGCTCAGCTATGCTCAGAATGATCGGCCTCTCCTCAGCAAGCAGAACATCCAAATTATTCACTTTATTTGTTAGACATTGAACATTCAATTGCAAGATTGTTAAAATCGATTTACTATCTATTACATCTCGTATGCTATCTCTATGATCAATATCCATTAACTGAGATTCCGGTTTGTATTCCTCCGAAAGAAAAAAGGTCTTACATGGGCATTTTGAGGCCAATTGTCTGCCTTGAATATCTCATTCTCATCTCTACCTGATATGGTGACCTTGAATGACGAGTAAAGATCAGGATGGCGAGAAGTCAATAACTCGCAATCAACCGAATTGAACCTCTTCTTCAGAAACAATAGAAGATCATCGGCACTTGTATTAGGGCCAAGATTAGACACATGTAGTGAGGTCATTCTTTCCAAACCAACGATGGAGGTGTCAGTGGAACAATTTCCAACTACAACATTTCTGCTGTTTTTTTTCCTCTGGTGATTGCGTGATCCATCCCTCCACCCAGTTCGATCTCTGCCAATATTCTCATTTGCTCCATTAGCATTATTATAACTATCCTTAGACCATAGAAAGAGGAGACACAGCATCTCATTCATAAATTCGGGAATTGATGAAGCCAAAATTCAGTCAGAATTCAATGAGTGGGACGAAGATAGCAATATCGTTTTACATTTATGTGGCAACATTGCAGAATCTAACTTTGAAAAATCCAGTGGCGTGGAGTTATTGATTTTGAAGAATGGAAATAAAATAACGAGTTAATAATCTTTTTATGGCGAATTCTTTCAATATTGGTACGAGGGCGGTTTATAGAAATGTGAAATTATTTTGTACTATAAATATATTCGATGATTCGTAATTGATGCAAATGAATTATTGAACATATTAAAATGCGTAGCTTTTTCATATTACTTGGAATTAGTGAAAATAAGTATGATAAATTATAGACTAACAATTGATTCTTCAGGAAGTCAATTAAGGTATATAAAATAAATTACACGATTCATTAAATGCTGAAACTGACCACAAAAATGTGTAGATTCATGTGAAGGAATCCGATTTTCCTCTTCACGAGATTTTATAATAAATTGAGGTATTTCATCACGTTATTACAAGTATGATAAGTAATGGCTGCAAAAAGCATCAAACCGAGTCATCAATATTTGAGATGAAAATCTACGGGGCGGCGAATTGCCGAGTGTACATTATATGCCTATGAACGGCGTTCAGTATGAAAAAAGCAACAATAATTCATGCCTCCTTTATTTATTCACAAAATTTAGCATAATTCCTTGAAGAAAATGAACCTCATTTATTCATCCACTATCCACATCATGAAGAAGAACATAATACAATCATAAAACCATAGTAAATCTACTGAATGCGATAATAAAATAAACATTGATATTGAAAACAGGTCCATTTGTTGTTAACTGCTCCTCTAATGCCATATTACATTGAATAGTCATAGTTCTATTTGGAAAGCAGAATCCAAGTTGGTACCAACTACCAATATTAACATATCCTGAGAATCTTGTACCAGTACCAGGGATATGAAACTTCTTCTTGTCTTTGGACCTGAGCAGTCAATGCTTCTTTTATGATACCTGGACTTCCATCCACAGATCTATACTTTGAGATAGTTTCTAAAAGGTGAGGGTTGTTGATGAATGTTTTTCTCACAGAATTGTATTCTTGGGGAAAAAGAGGCCAATGTTAATGCAAAGGCTTTCAATCATGGGTTGTACGTTGTACTCCTGCTTGCTTGGATCTTTTAACATTCTTTGAAAAGAATCTCTTGCAACTCCTGAATTGATGAATGCCTGAAAAGAAGAGAAGATTTTTTGATATGATCATGACTTAGTTGTAAGAGTTAATGGAATTTAAGAGATTTGAGGTGAAATATTCACCTTATTCTTCTAATTTTAGAAGAAGATGGTGCCTCAGTGAAACGGGAAGATGAACCTCATTTCTGCACTAGCTCAATTTTTTCAACCCTGCAAAACAGATTACACCAGATATAATTAATCACTAATGCAACAAAAATTACAACCATTCCACCTGCCGGTAGGAGAACAGGTACTGGGAAGAGACTTATCAATTTATCATATGTGAGATGCTTATATCTGATCCATCCCTCTGTTGAGTTTCCAGAGTACCGGCACAATTATGATTTTTTTGGTGAAATGGCTAATATTTTATTTCAATATTTTGGTTCTTTCTCTGGAAAGTCCCAGAAACTTACCTTAAGGACGAAAGTTCGAAGATTGGTTTGGCAAGAAGGGGATTGGCATCATTTTTGAGATATCTGGTACCATTCACTCGAATAACTAAATCTTTTAGCTCAAAGTGTTCGGAACATACAAATAGTTTTTGAGAAAGATCATCAAGTAATATTCAGGATTGAAAACCAGATGTTCCTCTTCTCAATATCAGAATGGAATCTGAAAAGTGAAATTCTACGCCTCTGATACTAAGTATGAAAAGATTAGAACATACCTGTGCAAATTCAAGTTAGGATTCAAATAGTCCAATTTACCACACACAAGACACGTACGAACCATTTTCTTATCATATTTAGCTGGAGATATTCAAAAATAAATCCAAATCACGCTTTTAACATACAATGAAGCTCAAAATCTTGTTGACAACACTGTTCAAAATGTCAGAAATTTCATAGAAAAAAGATGGCGGCACGTAATTGATGAATGAACTGGACATAGATTCAAAAAACCGTATTGCCAAACGTTTTTATACATTAATCTGGAGCAAAAAGATCGATCCGTTTCGCGAACATTTACATATACTTAAGTATATGTAATGTAATGAATGCACAATAGTTGAAGAAACCAATACTCGTTTCTGGCATTCACGCACAAATAAGTAAATGAATTTCAATCTAAGAAACTTTTCATTTTGATTGAGAGTTTATTTATTAGAAAATTCAACGAACGTCACAACGTTGCAAAAATTTCTACTACATTTTGATTCCGTAGTATTACAATCACCCAGTTCAGTTCTGATGATTTTGAAACTTGGCTTCACTATTTATTATTGAAAGGTGTGTCTCCTCTTTCTATGGTCTAAGTAACTATCAGTAATTTTCACTTGAGCATTATGTAAAGCAGAACTCTCATCCTGTATAGTGAGTTTAGTGGTATCTGCATTTTCCAACAGTAACCCATCACCTTTTGCCAACTTAAAAGTTGACTTCTGGTTGCGATCAGATTGAACCAACAACTTATGTTTGTTTTTATTTCCTCGTGTCAATGAACTCCCTGCTAAATTATTTAATGATGTAGCATCTGTGGAACTAACGTGTTTTGTTTGTGCACGATTATCAGACGATGCATATGTATCACAATTTTCATTGACCGAATTGAATGTATCTGGACTATCGGATGATTTGTTAGATACTCGACATACCGGAATATCCTTATCTCTCTCAAGTACCTGAATTTTGAATATTAACAACATGTTCTTATCTTCCATTTCAGAAATAATTTTCCGAAGAAGTTTATTTTCTCTAACCAAAATTTGGTTTTCACGAGAGAGATCATGCATCATCCTAGTAGGTTCATTTCGTTCACCGGTATTTATTATTGTTTCAGTAGAGGTATTGAGGTCCAATGCATCCTCTTCCTCTTTGAGGTTATCTTCCGCCTCGGCATTATTACAACACTTTATATGTGTTTCGTCAATTTTTACTATGTCACTGTAATACTTAATGCAGCCAGGATGCATAACTATTCCACAATTAACACACTGCAGGCCATTTGTCGGGACATTATGGCATTTTTTACACTTTTTAACGACAGCATCTAATACTGCACTTTTACCATTCGGCGCCATCTTAACTATCTATCTTAACTTTGATTCGATACAAAAAAATTCAGTCAAGCAAGCAGCAGCTTCCCCACCTCGCCAAGCTAATTCTACCGCGGCTATGTGATAGAATTTCCGTTGCAGCCCTTCAGGAGTATTTTCATTCCATAAATTCACCATTTTTGTTATTTCCACAGAACTTAATGCTGCCGAACTTTGCTTCCTTTTACTTGGGTCTGATTGCAGTTTTCGTCGTATAGAATCACGGGCAGCTCGCGCTTGTTGAAATACAACACTTTTGAATGGGTCAATAATAACTTTCATTTCTTTATAATATTTTTCTTGTAACAGCTTACTTGTTATATTCCACATGGTTTTGACCGTACTTTCTTTGAACTCTTTACCATCTTTTCTCCTCATGTTCACAGCCCAATCCTTCAAAATCAACGCCAATTCTTCCGCCGTCCGATTTCCATCTAATTGATACTTTCTATCGTTGCAAAAGTCTATAAATGCTTTCCATACAAATTTCTTACTGTAAACGGTGTTTTTGGTATGTTCGATTTTATAATTTCATTAATATTATCGTCAGTATTGCAACCAAATCGTGACATTTCGAAATATTAAATATTTGAAACTTCGAAATCGAAATGAATCAATATGTGTCCATAGCAACGTGAAAACAGCCCATGGTCTGTTATCGATGTAATGTTGACATGATTGGGTGAAATTGTTCATCTGATATCAAATGAGGAAATTTAATTGGTTGTTGGAACTGTCAAAAAATTTTCATTGCAATTGCATTTGTTATCGTACTTTGATATCATTCTTCTTCTTCTTGTGCGGTGCCTTTAGACGACCCAACGTAATACTAGAGAGACTCAGACCCGAAGGTTCCCTCCACCATATACATGAAAGGTATAGGGTTCTCTAGGTGTGTTCACCTCAATTCTGATAGATTACTGCAACAGTATATACGTACATTATTATTGAAATATTTAAAGTCACATTCATATTATGTAGTCTTTCCTCAAAAACTGTTCCTGAGAAAAATGGACAAAGGAAATTTCACCTGGTCCTGAGTATTGATCACCTCCAGGTAATGAATCCTAAAAAGCACAGTCTTCACGCTCGAAAGCTCTTCGCAGCTACGAAAATGCGAAAAGTTTATTAATCACAAATTCGACAGCCCAGTACCTTCAATTCATGAAAATTCAACTCGGCCTGATTCAGCTTCGAAGGCTAATAAACTCACACTGTAGAATTTTATAACGGCAGTATAATAACTCGATAAAAAAAAAGTTAATTGAATTCTTTTTCATCGGTGCTCTTGCAACATTCGCTAATCACCGTTTATTATGAGAATTTTACTGCTTACGTGATGGTAGCTTGCAAAAAAGCATCTGCTACCCTTATTCGGACCGTGAATGCCTGCTGTATATGAAAATTGAAACGACGCATTATTCCATTCTTCATTTTGCCTGAATTGTGACTATTAATCTTTTCAGTCCTTCCTTGAACAATGGCCGGAATGAAGGCAATTAATTACAGTTTTTTCATACGCCATTCCACAGGAACGAAAATTGTAATGGAATTTTTTATATCTTGAAACTCTAATTGTATTCGGAATAGGTTCTGAACTCAATCAGCACAATGATGATCATTGTTTCATCTAAGGGATTGAAGAAGAATGGATTTTTTGATACCATATGCTAATAGGAAAGATTGTAGCTGTCAAAATGTTTCTGGAGGGTTTTACCCTTTGTCATTTTTCATCCAAAAAGTTGATGTTTTCGGAACCGATTTTATTATTTCCGGAGATACTTTGGACAATGCTGACTAACATTTCACAGACAAAAATTCGATTTGATCCCAGGTTGACGGTTTGAAATTTCGATTTATGAAAAAATGCTATTTCGCAGGTCAAAATCTAATATATTATAGATGGACCCCTGAATCATTTTTTATTGGATTCAGCGTCTCCTCGAAAACCTATAATTCGATACCAAACTTGTCCATATAGGCCCTCTTCTACTCGGTTTTTTCTTCTTTTTTGTTTTCCATTTTTCATTTTCGAGCTTTGTTCAGAGACTCACAGCACTCAAAGAATAAGTGATACTGATCATCCCTATGGATTTTCTGAATGGCCCGAATGGGTAGAGGATCTTCCAGATTGAAAAACGCCTTTAGATTTTCCAGGGATTTCTTGTCGATGACAAATATGGTGTTTTGGGGGGTCTTACCCTTTGTTACTTTTCACCAAAAAAGTTGGGATATTCGAAATCGATTTTATTATGCTAACAGATACTTGGGACCATGATGATTGAGAATACACAAACCAAAAGTGGATACGACCCCAGGAGCATGAGCTATGAAGATTTGAAATTCGAAAATTGTCATTTGACAGGTGAAAATCTAAACTATGATAAGTAGAGCCTCCAAATATTGTTTATTGAATTCAGGGTTCTCGAAAACCTATAATTCGATACCAAACTTGTCCATTTAATCCTTCTTTTACTCGATTTCTTCTCGTTTTTTGTTTTGCATTTTTCATTTTTCATTTTGCATTTTCGAGTTTTGTTCAGAGGCTCACAGCATTCAAAGTATAGGTGATACTCATCAGCCGAATGGGTTTTCTGAATGACATCAATAGGTAGTAGAGGTTCCAGATTGAAAAACGCCTTCAGATTAGCTAGGGATTTCTTGGCGATGACAAATATGGTGTTTTTGGGGGTCTTACCCCTTTGGCATTTTTCACCCAAAACGTTGGGATTTTTGAAATCGATTTTATTGGGCTGACAGATACTTGGGACAATGATGATTGAGAATATACAAACCAAAAGTGGATACGACCCCAGAAGCGGGAGCTATGACGATTTGAAAATCGAAAAAATGCCATTTGACAGGTGAAAATCTAAACTATGATAGAAAGCGCCTCTAAATATTTTTTATTGAATTCAGCGTCCTCGAAAACCTATATTTTGATACCAAATTCGTCCATATAGGCCTTCTTTTACCCGATTTTTTCGTGTTTTTTGTTTTGCATTTTTCATTTTCGAGATTTGTTTAGAAGCTCAAAGCACTCAGAGTATGGGTGCTTCTGATCAGCAAACCATGTTTTCTGAAAGATTTGAATAGAATGAAGATACTGCGTATTGCAAAACACCTGTTGGGTTGCCAGGGATTTCGTTCTGATGAAAAATTATTGTGTTTAGATCAGTTTTCACCAAAAAGTTCAGATTTTTGAAATCGATAATATTTAGAATGAGAACAAAATACAGAATTCAAAAAGAGGTTGGGAACTCATAACATACTATTTCAAATTTTCAACTAAATTATACTACAATTGACAAGAATACGGTAGATATCCTCCACCACCATTGGTGTGTTTTTACATTAATATATAGTCTACAGTTTCTAATTTGGCTTCAATATTGCTCGTTAATATTTTTCCACCCATTAAGCAACAGCGAACTCTTCAGCTTTCAAGAGAACCCGATTCGTTTGTTCCACCCGAACTTCTGGACAAGTTTTGAGTGATGTTAATTAAAGAGTTCGCGAAAAATATTTCTTGAGGCTTTGAGAGACCTCTTTTTGATCGATCACCCTTGTTAGCGGGACCCCTCTAATTCGACATTGAAGTTTCATTAAGCGCAGAAAATGGTCCCCTTGTTACCTCCGAAGAATAACTTGTTGAAGTTTCAGCATTAAGAGATTTCAGGATGCGAAATTGGAAGAACTAATCAGTGAGATTCTCAGCGAGAAAGTATCAATATGTTGGTGAAGGCTTTCAAGGCTGGATTCAACAACGAAATTAGATAAATCCAGGCTTTCTAGAGGTGGCCACATATTAAATTCGCCCAAAGTTTTGACTACAACTACGGTAGAACAGTTCTGTCAGGGGGCAGAATGGACCTTTAGGTCGCCGTGAACTGTAACCCCTTCCTAACTACATATAACTACACTGCGCAAAAAGATTAACGCACATTCTGAAAATCTCACTTTTAATAAAAGTTAACTCTACATTGACTTTATAACCTTTTTTTTATGTTCTCTCGGAAAGGTTTTGAACGAAACAAGACACATTAAATGGAAGAAAAATTCAGGATTTCACCGAATCTTATGTGAAAGAAGAGAAATGAACAATTTTCAAAATACTGAAAAGCTGATAAGTGATTTAATACTTGGTATTTCCCCCCTTGCGTTAATTACAGCTCGGCAACGACGGTTTATACTCAAAATGAGTGATCTTAAAATGTTCTGATCTAATCCTTCCTAGATTTCTCCGAGTTGGATTCCTAAGTCATTAAGAGTAGCTGGATGATTTTCTGAACTTCTCAGCTTCCTATTGAGGTTGTCCCAAACCTGCTCAATCGGATTGAGATCTGGACTTCTTGCTGGCCATTCCATTGGAGAGACTTCAACCTCTTCAAGGTCCTCCTGAACGATGCGCGCACGATGGGGTCTGGCATTATCGTCCATAAAAATGAAATTTTCACCAATGTATGGGGCAAATGGCACTACATGCTCTTCAAGAATGTTCCTTATATACTTATCAGCATTCATAGCTCCATTTTCAACGACCACTAGGTCTGTGCGAGCAGTCAAAGATATTCCACTCCATACCATAATCGATCCTCTCCCGAAACCAGTAGTATTCAGGAAATTGCACTGAGCATATCTTTCATGTGAACGTCTGTATACAAGGGAACGTTGATCACAATGGTAGAGGCAGAATCTAGACTCACCTGTGAAGAGAACTCTTTCCCAATCGGCCTCTTCCCAATGGATATGCTCTCTCGCAAAATCCAAACGAGCCCTTCGATGGGCTAGGGTAAGAGCTGGGCCTCTTTCCGCGACACGAGGCCTTAAATCATTTTCTCTGAGGCGATTTGTTATTGTCTGAGTGCTAATTTGCACCTCATGAGTTTGCTCAAGCTGATTTTGAAGGAGGCGAGCGGTTGCAAACCGTTGTCTCAATGAAGAAACTCTAAAGTAACGTTCTTGAATGGCAGTTGTTACCCGTGGTCTACCCTGTCCTGGTCTTCGGACATTCATACCTGTCTCCCTGAATCGCTGCAACATTCTGGACACACTTGTATGGGAAACTCCAAACCTTTCTGCAATTCTTGTGTATGTCCACCCTTCTTCTCGCAAAACTACCGCTTGGGCACATTCCTCTTGGGTCAAATTGCGTGTTTCGCGTTGCATAGCGATCGAGTGTAGAAAATCAAACGAAAGAAAAACTATTGATCATTAGAATTGATCGAGAACAATTGATTTTAGAATTGAGCCAATACATTCAAAATCTGTTAATATCATTTTTTATTCCTGCTGGGAGAAAACATCTGTAATGAAGAAAAACGTTGAAAGTGGATAACATATGCATGCATAATTCTGATAAAAATTATTATCATTGAGAACACCTTCAGTTGTAGAATAAATTTGAGATTTCCATAATGTGCGTTAATTTTTTTGCGCAGTGTATCTTCAACAGAGTATACTCAGAACTTTTCTGTCGACTTCAGTCTCCTGGAGACATCACGTAGAAAAACTTAATTCCATCCCATCGAAAAAACCTGAATGATTACGAATTCCGGAGGCATATTGATTGGGCCGCAGATGTTTCATAATCGGGGAAGACTGAGAACAATTCTTAGGAGCTGACAGTTTTTCCGATTCTGGTCACAAATTATGTGAATCATTCGTTTCTGTGAAGTTTTTCATCAGAAGGAAATATAGATATCGTCCGGAAAATAATTTATCTTGCAGGGATTTGAAATGCAGAAACGATGATAAGTTCTTTCATCAAGGGTTATATATTGCTGGCGATTCTTTTCTCGCTTGTTCTCAGCATCCAGAGAATGGAAAGGTTCACTGAGTTATGTGCATTATTCACGAAACTGCTGCTTTGATTTCCACCAGAAAGAATGGCTCATGTGCAGGGTTGATAGAGAAGAGGTTTTTCAAAACCATACAATGGTAAATTTCCAGTTTAAGTCCCCCTCGATTTTGCGATGTTTTATTTTTTTTTCGTGAAAAACAAGTGATTTGGTATGATTTACTTCTAGTTTCAATGCTGGCAAACAAGTAATTTTGCTGTTTTTCCAACGGGATTTGGAGTGAATAGGGGTGCTGGGTGGGTTTGATTTTTAGAAATTTTCTTCAAAAAAATGACAATTTACGGAAAGAATTAGTCTTGAATCGTCTAAAAAGATCAAAATTTGTCAAAAATGTCAAGGTAATTGACCTTTTCTTTCAAGGACATGACCAAGAGAGGAATACGAAAAATGTACAATTTCATTGGCGCTGAATCAATGAAGATATTGAATTTTCTCGAGGCTATAGTTTCTCAAAATTTCAAAAATAATTTGATTTTTCGAAAGTCTCCGACAGTATCCATTGATAAAAATATGTCGACCAGAAAGCATATTTTCATTAAATCAAGATGCGATTGCTCCAAAAACATACCTTGAAAGATACTGACTGAAGTATCACATTTTCGGTATCCTCTTTTCTGTAAGTATTGTTTGTAACCGCAACTTGGAACACACACACACATTCAAATCTTCCATTGTTAAACTCACACTTGAAGAACTTCTGACAAATTACTATTTTATAATCTAAGGAAAGATGAATGAATATCTCGAATGACTTTTCAACTTTCATCTCATGAATTAATATTTTGAAATACCTAGCAACGATACCCTACGCTCGTGATTTGGACGGGAAAAATTTTGTTTGAATTGAATTCAATGAAAATTCAGCGTACGATGCTTGTTGCCACGTTCAATCAATGCATTTTTATTGCTCAAAAATGAAACCGAAGGTTTTTATATCATATAGGTATTGGATATCTCATAGGAATGGAGCAAGATATGAAAAATAGATTGGACAAATTTCATTCAGGCGTCTTTTTACGAATGTAACGTTGCTTTCTCGAGGTTAACATCATAATATCAGTTGAAATAATATGTTATCATTGCAGTATACATTAAATTAAGCCATCAGACTCCGAACTGACATAACCTAACCGAACTGGTGAAAAACGATAAGGCCACCAAAATTTCAGGGGGAGACCCCCTGAACCCCACCTTGTGGGCGCCCATGCCCTCGTTTGAATAGAACGAAAAAAGTGCCGACGTCATCGGGGAACAAGGGGATAAATGTCTAAAGCCTAACCCAACCTGAACCTAACCTAACTGCTGAACGATAAGGCCACCAAAATCTCAGGGGGGGCATGCCCCCCCCTGAACCCCCCCTTGTGGGTGCCCATGCCCTCGTTTGAATTGAATGAAATCAGTGCCGATGTCATCAGGGGACAAGGGGATACATGTCTAAACTCTAAAGGCTCAGCTCTTGAAAATCCACCTGCCCTGTGTGGAAGTTCTATGTCTATCTTAGTATTTAAGACATTACTGAGATTTGGCAACACCGTCTGTTCAAGAAAAAAATCACCTTACGGTATTTTACACTGCCGACGCGATTCAAATAAACATAAAGTCTAAACGCAGGTGGAAATATTCACAATCTTTTTTATTTTTTTTCTCCGAAACTACTTGTTTGCCAATGCTGAAATTAAAACTGTAGGGTGTCTTCACCATATACAATCACGAGACAAAATATTTTAAAAATCGGAGAGGGGGACCTAAACTAGATATTGACCATTGAGGGATTCACAGATTCATCAGTAGCAGTGACAACATGACTACAGCTCCTCCATACATTTCTATGGTTATGACTTCAATTCACAAACGTGGTTTCTTTTATCAATACAGGTTCTTTTTTTATTACAGGTTGTGAATGCCTCGTTTTCTCGGCCACCTTCGGCAAGGAAAAGGGAGTTTTCAAAAGTCCAGACTTCCCCAAACCTTACTCGTCGAACATTGATTGCCTCCTCTACACATTTCTGGGGAGTTCAGACGAGATCATAGAGATCAGTTTCATGGATTTCGATGTACGGAGCAACGGACAACTCGAGTAAGTATGACAGTTTTCTTCAACTTCCAAGTTACTTCCTGACTTCCATGTTCGTTTTCGGAAAACGCCGCGATATCAAGAAATCGTTCAGGAACTCCCAAAAAGCGTGGCTAGCCTCTATTTTCGAACTATTCCTGTTATTCGTTACGCAAAGGTGAACTCCCATTCTGTCTATAAAATTGGGATTCATGGAGGAGAAAAATGGAATTATACGGCTTTGAGCAACTCTACGGTATTGAGAAACTTTCTCTCCGATGAAAGAACGTTTTCTTTCGAATTTGGCGCGATCACTTCCCAAAGTTCGCGTTGTTAAAACCAATTCGATGGTTTTTGCCTTCCAACTTCCAAATTCCGAGTATGCAGTTGTATTCTGGAACTTGCAGAGAATTTAAGTTGGGGATTACTTTTCATTACAGCAGATGAACAGGAAGGAGTTCGGATCTTTGTTGGATTCTTTCGTTCAGAGAGTCAGCTCCAACAACATTGGTCGTGGGTTTTCTTAGAATTCGCATGTTGGATTAGCTGAATGAGTGTTGTTTGTGGTCCACAAGGATTTCGGAATTTGATTTTAGAGTCCGTGGTCATAATTCTCAAAATAGGATTCAGACGTATACTCCATTCACAATTATAAAATCACAACTCTGGCCTTGAAAATTTGACACATTCCACTCTGTATCGAAGTTATGACGTTTTTCAAAAACACTATGTTGCCCTTTCTACATTCTTAGCGTATTTCTCAGAATGTGAATTTATTCGGAAAATGAATGAATTGGAAAAGATGTGATGGACGAAAATAATTAACGTTTATATGAATTGATAGAAAGGATTCCTTTTCTAGTTATTTGCATGAAAAGTACAAGAGATCACTGTTGAAATATATCATTTTTCGCCATGGAAGAAAATTGCATTGCTTTCACTTGATTTTCATATGCATGCCTGTGAAGATTTAATGTTTATTATCCTATTGAACTGAAAGTTCAAGACTTGACATCAATAGGTGAATCAAGAATAATGGAACATTATTTCCCTCTACTGGAATCCAAATAGTTGAAGGGAGTTCTGATGCAACAGGAACTTTTTCTTGGAACGTAACCTTAATAGCTAACTTAATAAAAATAAGAGTAGAAGATATACATTTCATTTATTTGATCTTATGAACAAGGAGTAAAATATTCTGACTGTATAGTAATTTATTAGTTTAAAAAATATTCATACACTAGCTGGCCCGGCGAACTTTGTTCCGCCTAAATGATACTTACGGTGGATTTCACAAATCGTAATCACCGGTGATCGGAGATCAACGGCTTGGTTCTCTGATTTTTGAACTGTCAAATGTTTCCATGGATATGAGCTATCACGCAGAACAGATACACAAAAATAATAAGTCATAATATGTCAATCACTAATAATGGCAATTTTGGATTCAGTTATTTCCGCAAATATATTCATTACCCAAACAGAAATTCAAAAACATTTTAAAAATCATGAGAAAAGATTGGAACTCATCGCCAAAATCCGATTTATTTGACATTTCGATAAAAATTTACTGTGATATTCACCCGCTTCTAGATCTGTTAATAGCCTTTCATGGTTCTATAAGGCCTTTGTAAATTACACAGTAATTGATGTCATATGTTCTTTTTTCGACCATTTCAAACCACGACGACCGAAATGCTCGAAAAAAGAACAGATGACATCAATCGATGGCCGCGAAAGCCTCAACAAATTCATCACCATTTAATTGTGATAATGTCAAATATACTACCTTCACGATTACGTTATTTGAAATGAATAAAACTATAAAAATAACTAATATCATCAGTCATAATGTGTGAAAAGCGCCATCTGAAGTGGTAAGGACGAAACTTTTCTCATATCTCAACGAAATCTAATCATTTTAGGCATCTGTACTCCTACGCTAAGACATTTTGGTTTTGCCCAACAGCGCAGAGTTGTAGGCAACTCAAATTACACACTATAACAGTGACTTTAGAGGGAATATAGTCACTGTAACTATTTGTTTATATCGCCATCTAACGCGGAGAATATCAAATGAAGTACAAACGAATAAGCGGTAGCGTAACTGTAACTGTAGCGACATCTAGTGGCCTTACTCAAAAGGAGGAAGAGCATTTTCTGTAAAAGTAAAATTTTCATCGATTTTTTCAAAGTTTTATTGTATTTTATAATAACCAGACCGTAGACGAATCCATATATGAAGTTTCATAAAAAACAGTCCATCCGATCTCGAGTTATAAATGGTGTAACCAACATCTTTCTTTTATATATATAGATTACAACCACAGTAGGTTTGTACAAATAATATGGAACAGGTCAAACATATGCTTCACATTTATCATTCACCGGTTCTAAAATAAGACACAAACTTCTCCACATTATAGGGCCCCTACAGCATTAAAAGCTTGTGTCTCCTTTGGAAGAAGTAGCACTAGATATAATATATTCTTTCGATTAAGAGCAAATACCTACCGTTGAATGTTACATACACAAATTTCTTAAAAATGGGCTTATACGATGTGGTTCTTCTTCTGAATAGTGAAAACGATCAACAATAATCATTTAGAGACCGATGATGGCCATCCAAAACCCGTTTACTTACGAAAATCGTGCAATTTCATTCTGCAATTTTTTTTCTCATAATTCCTCGAAAATCCTACCTGAACCATATTTTCCGGTCGCTTTCGTGAAAAGATCGTATAAGCAGGAAGCCTTTTTTGTCCATTTACACATTTCAAATACATTTTGAGCACCAAAAACGATACCGAAACTAACCAAACTTCTGGGGGACCGGAATTTCGTTTGAAATCTTTCCAAACGGCCAGATACCTAAAAAAAAACTTCGTTATCAAGTGTAAAAAAGGCGATTAGTACTTACTTTTGCTTTATTGATGCTTATGAATCGATTTTTGGTCCAATTCAAATTTGCCGTTTGTACCCATGTCAAAATATCTTTGATACTTTTACTATGATGTAAACAAAGAAACTGGCAACGCCGTTTTGTCATTAAAGATATTCTCTGTACGCGCACAGATTTTTTATCAGGTGCACCAATTCCTGAAAACGAAACCATGGCCACAGTTGTGATTTTATAATTGTGAATGGAGTATATGTTTTATTCGTTTTGGAGGAGAATATGTAGTGAATACTAATATGTCCGAGTCGGTAGACGAAATTTACAAGCTAAAGGAATCTGAGGAAGCAACCACTGAGCACATGGTGTGCAAAAGAAAAATCAAAGGACTTTCGGCAAAAATTCCAACCTAGAAAACGAGTCATATGTCGTTAGTTTTCTATTTTTTTTTACTGTGTTTCATATCCAGGTATTCTTGAGGGATATTTGAAATTTTAGTTTTTATTGTTTCCTGAGCAGATTACTTTGTATTGAAATAAAAATTGTTCGGAAGGTATTTTTATCAGTGTTATTCCGTTTGAAATATTATTCACAAATTTATCATATTTTTCAATTTGCTCCACAAAGTTGATGAACTCCATATTTTTGATTTTTCTAAGTATTCCAGGAAAACAGGTTCACTGAAGTTCCCTTCTACATTTTTCAATTTACACCAGGCCAGGAAATTGTTATATGCAATATCGTACTGCTGAACAGATTCTTTAGGTAGGAGTTCCAGATTTGCTCTTCTTGCAGACTCTTCAATATACACAGGAACAACCAAATCGTCACTTTTATTAATAACTGGACTCTCAACAAACATATTAAGCAGTTAGAAACCCAAGACGAAAATTGGACAGGAACGAAATTCAAATGACAGCGTCTTTTCTCATTTGTTAGTAATGATAACGTTGGCAACGTTTGCCATTCACAACAACCTTTTGATTATTTGAATTTTGAAATGCATTTTGAGGTTTATTGTCATTGCAAATTCGCCCATTTCATTATCGAAATAGGGTTGTACAAAAAACATTGTATGGTATTTGTGTTGAAAGTGATTTTATTTTGTTCGTGAAATTGTTCAATTCACCCCGCTCATTTCACAAACTTTTTCACTCACAAAATAAAACGTCACTTTCAACACTCATATCATAAATAACTATTATACAAAACGAAGACTCTAGCGAAATCCTCATTCGATTCGAAAAATTCAAATTGTTCATACAAATATTTTGGCGAGGATATTTCTTTTCCTATCCATTGATGGAAACCTTAGAATACGAAAATTTATAGCTTCCGATGAAGACCTTCGTGACATCTTCTGGATTAAAGCTTTCAGGTGAGAGTTGAATCATTGCGAAAAAAGGAAAGTGATTTTTAGGTACTTTTAAACAGTTGGCCAGCATGAAGCGACTCGTCTATTCGGGAATATCAAGAACTAGCTGGCCCGGCGAACGTAGTTTCGCCTAAATTATACTTACGGTGGATTTCACAAATCGTATCACCAGTGATCGGAGATCAACGGCTTGGTTCTCTGATTTTTGAACTGTCAAATCGAGTTGCTAGATCAAGCTCCGATCACCAGTGATTACGCTTTGTGAAACCCACTGTTGAAGCTGTTCCACCAACTTGAGGTCTTTACCCGCTTTTTGATCTGGTAATAGTCTTCCATCTTACTATAAGTTTTATGCGAATCACACATAGCCATCCAATAGTGGTGATATCTAATAAAGTACCTACGTTCACGCATCAATGGTAGCGACACCTAGTGGCCTTCTTCAGAAGAAGGAAAAGCATTTCCTGCATAAGTAAAATTTCAATCGATCTTTTCGGAGTTTTATTGTATTTTGTAATAACCAGACCGTAGAAGAATCCAGAAATGAAGTTTCATAACAAACAGTCTATCCGATCTCGACTTATAAATGGTGTAACCAACATCTTTCTTTTATATGAATAGACTAGCTGGACCGGCGAACTTTGTACCGCCTGAATTATACTTAAAAGTTGTATAAACTCACCATTGCTTTTTTCCAAGCAGGAAAAAAATTAGGAAAATTAAAGTTCCAAAT
Source organism: Adalia decempunctata (assembly GCA_951802165.1). Classification (NCBI taxonomy): domain Eukaryota; kingdom Metazoa; phylum Arthropoda; class Insecta; order Coleoptera; family Coccinellidae; genus Adalia; species Adalia decempunctata. Next base: position 4,889,946 of record OX637701.1, read on the forward strand.
ATACAAAATTTTAATAATTTTGTAATTCACATGGAAAGAATTCTCTTTTTTTAAGCGGTAACTAATTGTTGAACTTGAACATATAATTTTTTGTTTTTAATTGTTGTACAGTTCTCTTTTTGCAGTACCTCATGTGACTGTGAATAGCAGGAGTATAATCCATATTATACCTTTCCTCTTATATGAATCAAAATGTCAAGAATATGAACAAAAATTATTCCTTTAATGAACTACCGACTATTAACACTGTCGTCAAGAATTAAAAAATCAGGCATTTGTTAATATCCCAACCTGAAGTGGAAAAAACAAAACTTTTCTTATATTCTCAAAATCTAATCAGTGGTCACACCATTATTTTAGACATTTAAGCTATGCTGCTAAGCTCAAAATAATGGGTAAACATATCAGTTGGTGGAGCAGCGCGATTCTAATTATTCCATGGATATAAGCTGTCAATCTCTCTTCAATTTGTTCAATTTAGTTGACGATATCAAGCTCGTTAGAAGACAAATCGAGATGTTAAAATGTCGATAGTACGATCGACACGGCAAAATTATCAACACTGTGAATTATGTTGAACTCAAATTTATTGATGGTCATTCGACCAGATAAGATTAGGCAACCCATGAAACATTATTGTATATCATAAGTGAAAGCCCGATGAGCAAACGTTTCAAAATTATTGACGCTTACAATACTGTCTCTGTGCGAACAGAAACACGAATATAATATGTCAATTATACTAATTATGGGCAATTTTGGATTCAGTTATTTCCGCAAATATATCTATTATTATAACAGAAATTCGAAAGCATTTCAAAAATGAAGAAAAAAGATGAAGATAGCCAACTCACGTTTGAAACTGATCGTCAAAATCAGATACTTGATCTTTCGGTAAAAATTCACTGTTCCACAAACTTGAGATAAGTTTACCCGCTTTTTGATCTGGCAATAGACTTCCATGTTACCATGAGTTCTATGCGAATCACATATCGCCATCTAACAGCGGTTATATCAACCTACGACTACGCACAGTGACTTGTCTATTCACAGTACGACTACGCATCAACGGTAGCGACACCTAGTGGCCTTCTTCAAAAGAAGGAAAAGCATTTCCTGCATAAGTAAAATTTCAATCCATCTTTTCGAAGTTTTATTGTATTTTGTAATAATCAGACCATAGAAGAATCCAGAAATGAAGTTTCATAACAAACAGTCCATCCGATCTCGAGTTATAGATGGTGTAACCAACATCTTTCTTTTATATGAATAGATATCAAGAATCAGTCGACTTAAACATGCCCATATCGTGTCCAAACTCCTCCTAGCGAAAACACGATAGCCTGAGCCCGAGCGGATAAATCGGAACTCTTCGAAAACCGGGAACGAAGTAATGATACGGCTCGGCGCCTGGAAAAACCCTCGTGATCATTTCGGCGGCGAAATACAAAGTGCTTCATTTCCGATCTGTAAGTGAAACCTTAGGCAAGCCATCCATTTCCCAATTACTTTCCGTCAAGAAGGCAAATAATGCCGGAATTTTCAATTTACAGTTCGGCGTGGTTTCGGAGAGAGGTATAGGATCTATTCTGTCATAATAATGCCGATATTTGAAACGTATGAAGCTGTGTTTCTCAGCTCAGAGTGTGCACAAACATTGGTTGCAGGGATTGCTCCCCGAAAGGTTCGTGTAATGGATACTGGCTGAGTGATGGAGATACGAACTGGAAATGGATGGAATAGATTGAAATTTCCCAATTCGGAAATATCACATTTCGTCCGCCATCTTGAAGCGGCCATCTTGATTTCAGGAACATACGCAGATCATCAAAATTACGCGAAGTTACAAGAATTTCATGGTGATACTGACGAACTCACGATGACGTATAGTTATAGTTTGGTAAGGGGGTAACATCCCACTGTGACCTCAAGGTCCATTGTGCCCTTCAGTTCCAGAGCCCCAATGAAATCCAGTATCAGAGAGGGCTTCATCAAGGAGGCAAAATATTCATTCCTCCTATAATTCTCTGGTCAAAGGTCCAAGACATGCTTTTCGCCAAATATTTAACAACCATAATAAAGTCGTCGTATAAATCTTGCGTCTGTTGAAATCCTTAGGTCCTTTATATTCAAAATTCGAAAGGATCGTAATAGACGGGTCCCTTCATGCTGGCCAACTGTTTAAAAATACCTAAAAATTACTTTCCTTTTTTCGCAATGATGCAACTTTCACCTGAAAGCTTTAATCCTAATGAGTGCATCCTGAAAATATTAGATGTCACGAAGGTCTTCATCGGAAGCTATAAATTTTTAATTTCTTAGGTTTTCATCAATGGATAGGAAAATAAATATCCCCACCGAAATGTTTGTATGAAGAATTTGAATTTTTCGAATCAAATGAGGATTTCGCTAGAGTCTTCGTTTTTTATAATAACTTCCCTTATGAATGAGACGTTTGTATTAACAGTGTAAAAATGATTCGAGACTGCATTTAAATTTCATCCATTTCCGAAGAAGGAGCACTCGTCTAAAAACCTGTTGCCAGATGTGAAACTGATTATTATAGGTGTTTTCTTTGAATTCGTGGAGATCATATGAAGACTTTCAGTGAATTATTGTATTGGGAACAATGTATTATCGAGTTTATTAAATATAGGTGTATACATTGGCCTTCACCTTCTGATGGGATAAATATTCTCCGAGGAATTCAAAGGAAATTAGAGAAATAAAAGATCATTTTGAAAGTTCTTCATTTGCATGGACCTTACTACAGAATAACAACACAAAAGGATTCACACCTGCCATAAACTATGATCTAGATGTGAATAAGTTCAGATGCCACATGAGAAATTGAGATCATTGTACTGGAAAATCTTTATAATCAAGAGTCACTTTCGAATCATAGTATATTCTTGCAATGTCAAGTGGTAAATTCATCAACTCAACATCAGAACATAGCCAGTGTATACCACATCTCAAAATATCAGCTCAATACACGATATACAGGGTGGCCATTTGAAAACGAAACTGACGAGATTACAGACGAAATAAATTTTTTCGATAGAAATGCTCGGACAGGTCGATTTCTGTTTCGAGGGGGACAACTTGAGATGTAGGTTACGGACGCATAGCGCTTCAACCCTTGCTGCTACAACCCCCACCCCCAATTTGTGAATAGGAAAGATGGGGTGAGTGATACCTCAATTCAAAGGTATTTTTATACTGATTTCAGCACAGTAATTGTTTTTTCATTTGATGCATTAGTTCTCGAAATATTCTTAACTAAGTATTTGAAAATGAAGTGGTGTTTTCATGGCACTTGTAGTGTTTTTTTGTGAAAAATTCACTTCATTTTCAAATACTTAGTTAAGAATATTTCGAGAACTAATGCATAAAATGAAAAAACAATTACTGTGCTGAAATCAGTATAAAAATACCTTTCAAATGAGGTATCACTCACCCCATCTTCCCCATTCCAAAATTGGGGGTGAGGGTTGTAGTAGCAAGGGTTGAAGCGCTATGCGTCCGTAATCTACATCTTAAGTTGTCCCCCTCGAAACAGAAATCGACCTGTCCGAGCATTTCTATCGAAAAAATTTATTTCGTCTGTAATCTCGTCTGTTTCGTTTTCAAATGGCCACCCTGTATATTGTTTGAGAAACTCTCACACAAATGACTACTTCACAAACATTTTCCGATTTATTAATACTAAAATTATTCTCTCGTAAGCACTCCATTTATGGATTTTTCGATCTGGATATAAAACTGCAATTAACTTGACATAATCGTCCACGTGAAGGGAACAAACGCATATTTTCTTTGCAGCAAAGTTTCCCATTAATAGTTTATCTATCCATGCTTTTCTCTGGTCCAATTTATTCAATATGCCAAAGACATTAGTGATATTTTGATAACGAATGGCCGTGTTTTCACTTTTTCTTGAAGAGCAATTGAAACCAGTTTTTTTCTTGTACTAGTACTTTGCTTACATTGTTATATGATCAATCTACTGGTCTAAAATTCAATTATATCATGAGGATTGAAACATAAATCCTTTCGCTCAGATACATCACCTTTGTTAATTTCCATCTTACAGAAAGATGAAGTCACAGCTCAGTACCTCGAATTAAGAGGATCAACTTCTTAATACTCTTGTTGATAATTATGGAATCAAACTTCCTCAACAGTTAATACGGCGCCAGAAAATAAAAACCCAAACAAGACACCTTGTAACCTGGAATATGATAAAGTGAATGATATTTCAAACGGAATAACACTGATATAAATACCTTCTAAAAAATGTTTATTCCCATACTAATTAATCTGTTCAGGAAACAATTACAACTCCCAAATATCCCTTAAGAATACCTGGATATAAAACACAGCTTAGAAGCACGTAAAAAAATAAAAAACTTGTTTTCTAGGTTGGAATTTCTGCCGAAAGTCATAGATTCAATTAATGAAAACATAAGAAAACAAAACCTTATAGCCTCCGATGAAGACCTTCGTGACATCTCATATTTTCAGGATACACTCATAAGTATTAAAGCTTTCAGGTAAGAGCTACACTAAGAATTCGGCATTGGCTCTTCCTCAAATCTCATCATTCACTAACCCCCCTCATATCAGGCTGAGTCCTATTCAAAGAAGACAAAGTAGACATCCCCCTGATTTCATCAACATACATCCCCGTTACTGTAACTCCCTCCAAACGACTGACTTCCGTTCAGTCTCAATTTCAATGGGGGGGAACTCTTCAACATCGGTAGAACGCTGAAACAGGCACAAAAACTTCGATAAAAAGTTATGGGAGGCTCTGAAATCGATCAGAGGCGAAGTCCCTGGATAAATATGTTCCGGACGTTTGTAGAATAATTGAAGCTTCAATGGATTCCCATTTTCGGCTACCAAATTATTCAGAGGGAGATCGAATCCATGACTACCGGAGATGTAGATTGCATTTCATGTTTCAAATGGTTTTCGTAGTAGTTTTGGGTCGAACCAATGTGGTTCGTGGTATCACATGCACCAAGAGAATTAATTGATTTATTTATGTCGTAACCTCAAGAATAGGACGAAGAGTTGGCGAACTGAATTCAGTTTTAAAAATCTCCGATGAAACATCGCAACACATCCACACGATCATTCTTCTTCGGACAAACTAACACACAAAGTGGATGATCATCGTCCAGTTCACCTCCAACACTCACCAATCAATCACCCTTGTTTCCCACACAACCCCCGAATCCCCAAGGTCAGAACAATCCTCCCTAAGGCCAGAAACGCAGTTGGAAACGTGGAAACATCCGACAACTCTAGTTCGAAATCGAAACAATTTCGACGCGATTTTTCACTTTATTATTCAGGTATCTACGATGAAATATGGAGGAATTTATCGTCGTTAACGTTTCGCATAATTCAGGAGTTTGAAACTGCCGGTTTTGTTTGACGTTCGCGATGTCTTGAACTATTGGAGTTTTCGTCATTCTGTCTGCATGTTTGCTTCGGATTTAGAGTGATTTGAGAGATTAGCAAGGTCGTGACTTGAATGCTGAGCTCGAAAGCTTCATATCGTATGAAAAACGCGCCTGGGTGATATCACATGCACAGAACGAATTAATGTATTTATACGAGGATGTATTGAAAAATTCTTAGCCTACTATAAGACCAAACAAAATTTCAATGTCAAAATATTTTATTACTCAACATATTCTCCTCTTAATTGAATACATTTATTACAGCGAACCTGCAACGTCTCTAGACCTTTCAAAAAATTGTTTCTTCTTGCTCTGCAAACCAGTCCTCCACAGCTTTTATTACCTCCTCGTTGGAAGAAAATTTGAGACCTTTTAAACTTTTTATAAGCTTTTATTTAGTTTCACCTGTCCCGGTGTCTGTCTGTCTGTATGTCTGTGTGTCTGTAATCAAATCTTGCAAGTTGAATATGACGCACTTCTAATCGTCCGATTTATTTGAAATTTTGCAGGTGTACCTAATCCTGGTGACAATGCATCATGAAATATTTTTTATAGAAAAAAACAAAATGGCGGCTTCAAAATGGAGGATGAGTTTTGTAATTATGATCCGATTCCATTCAAAATTAGTATCTGGGGGTTTTTGGGTTCGAGAATGATGATACTCTTGTCAAAACTGGGAAATTCAAGATGGCGGCCACAATATGGCGGACGAGTTTTGTAATTATGGTCATATTCTATTCAAAATTGGTATATGGGGGTTTTCTGGGTCGGAAATTACGATTCTTCAAAATCGAGGAATTCAAGATGGCGGCTTCAAAATGGCGGATGAATGTTGTTATAAAAGCTTATCTTCAAAAATATATTTTGAGAATTAGGCTTGTTTTCCGTTGAGGAACGAGATGATAGTCGGGCGGAGCCAAATCTGGTGAATAAGGGGAGTGTAGTAATTTTAACCCTAAATCACAAATTTCTTGCATGGCAACATGAAATTTGTGTACTGGGGCGTTGTCCTATAAAAACAAAATACCTTTGGATAGCTTTCCGCGTCTTTTCTCTTCATTTTTTCCCGTAGAGTGGTCAGTAATGTCGAATAGTAATCTACAGTTATTGTTCTACCCTTATCCAAAAAATCAATCATGATTACTCCATGGTGATCCCAAAAAACTGAAGCAAGAACTTTTCCAGCAGATTTTGGACACGAAACTTCTTAGGTCTTGGAGAACCAGAGTGTCGCCATTCCATCGATTGTTGCTTTGTTTCTGGATCGTATAAATGTACCCAAGTCTCATCCATAGTAACAATTCGGTTTAAGAAGTCTACATCGTTTTCAAATCGAGCACAGATCGAACGCGATGCTTCTACCCTTGCACGCTTTTGGTCAACATTCAAACATTTAGGGATACATTTTGCAGAAATTTTTCTCATGTCCAAATTGACGTGAACTATATAATGAACGCGTTCGTATGAAATCTTCAGTGCTTCAGATATCCGTTTTAGCCCAATTCGACGGTCTGATAAAATGTCATGAACTGCATCGATATTTTCGGGGACTGACACAGAAACTGGCCTTCCCGATCGGTCATCATCTTCAATGGATAATTTACCTCTTTTGAAGCTTGCAGTCCAATTTTTCAAGGTCGCATACGAAGGACATTGATCACCAAGGGTATTATAAGCATATCTTCGTGAATCTGCTTACCTCTTAACCCTTTTAAATACAGGTATATCTGAAGATGGCTCGATACTCCAATTTTTCGATTTTTACAATTTCGGTGGAAAACTCTCTTTTTCAAAATTGTCATAATAATTTTCGTCCCCCATTTTCTTAATAAAAAGCAACAAATAGCAGGAAATAGGACTAGGAAAAAACCAGATGATCAAGTTTTTTCACATTCGTGGCGACGTTTCGCAAAGGTGTCCCTTTGCTTCTTCAGGCCTGCAATTTATTAAAAGAAAACATACATGTATACAGTTCACTCATGTAATCAAATAACTTACCAAAAACATGTATCAACTTGAAGAATTAAAAGTAAAAACTACAAACATTCGTCAGAAATAATAGCATCAAGAAACAATAAGAAAACTATAAATCTATCGAAACAAACACAGTAGGCCAGCTACCAAAAGAACTATATGATAGATAACGTTAAAAACATTTACAATCGATGTCAACAAAAGAATAAAACCACAGATGAAGATCACCGATCGTGTACAAGGAATACAGGCAACTAAACATTGTTCAAGGAGTACAAATAGTAGCCTGCATCATAACAGAAACACAAAACTTTCTTTTTCAATTTATTGCGTTACTTTGGTTTACTTTTTTGACGTCGAACTCTACACTGATACTTCTAGTAAGTCACTGTTTGTCGATATGGTATCGCAATATTTTGTTTATGCATGGAACCGGTCTAGGCTAACTATATATCAATACCTCCTCGTATATTTTTCATATTTCCGAGTACTCTGTAGCGGCTAAAGTTTTTGGGAAATGTGATTGATTGAACCATCCCGATCTGACAACAACGCAAAGTTCACTAAACCTCCCTCTGATGTCAAACTCTTTCCGCGACCCTCAATAACTCCTACAAATGAAGCAAAGTAAAGAAAAAAGGTGAATCCGGCCGAATTCATAACCCGATATCAGAGTATCGAAGGCTTCGGTAAATAAATAGGACGAGACAAATCCTTTTATGTTGCCGAAGTCGAAGGGACGTCGAAGGTTTCTCCACCTACCGGATATTGAATTTGCCATCGGTGGAGGCAATTTTGCCCCAAAACCTTCGATTCCCCGAGGTACGCGTAATCTGTCTCTGCCTCCTCCGCAACTGTTGACGAATTCAGAAATGATCGGAGCATCAGGAGATTGACAGGACGCGCAGGTTCCTTTGACGTACGTCAATGCGAGTGAAGAAAAAATGTCCGATTAAGAATTGGGATTGAAAAAGTTAACCGGATTTTGAAGGTTATTGGACGGCTGTCTCAAGAACTCCTCTTATTAGAGTTGCGAGAAGAGCAGATGAAGTTATGGCAGCATAACAGCTTCACGTCAAGTTTTAATAACAAAATTAGAACATTTGGGGCTTTCTAGACCAATAAAATTGAACAAAAAATACAAATATACCATGGATCATAAAGATTTTAAAATTTATCCCAACAATAAAATAAACAGAAATAAATTCGTTGTTAGTGTATCACAAAAAACTGAATAATTATTGCATTCAAATTTTTATAAGTACTTATTAAAAACCTGTTGCTCAAAAGTATCATGAACAGTTCAATTTGAGTTCAAAAACGTCATTGTCAACAAGTATGAGCTTCTGTCAAATGAACACACAAACGTAAAAAGTTGTTGTATTTCTTCACTAACGAAACTTTTAAAACACGTTGAAGAAACGTTTCTTCCCGGTTTTCTAGTAACGTTACATTCAAACGTTTATTATACGTTACTAGCTGGCCCGGCGAACTTTGTTTCGCCTAAATGATACTTGCGGTGGATTTCACAAATCGTAATCACCGCTGATCGGAGATCAACGGCTTGGTTCTCTGATTTTTGAACTGTCAAATGTTTCCATGAATATGAGCTATCACACAGAACAGATACACAAAAACAATATGTAAATCACTAATAGTGGCAATTTTGGATTCAATTATTTCCGCAAATATATTTATTACCCAAACAGAAATTCAAAAACATTTTAAAAATTATGAGGAAAGATGAGAATGGACATCTCACGATGGGAACTCATCGCCAAAATCCGATTTACTTGACATTTCGATGAAAATTCACTGTGATAGTCACCTGCTTCTGGATCTGTTAATAGCCTTTCATGGTACTATAAGCCCTATGTAAATTACACAGTAATTGATGTCATATGTTCTTTTTTCGACCATTTCAAACCACGACGACCGAAATGCTCGAAAAAAGAACAGATGACATCAATGGATGGCCGCGAAAGCCTCAACAAATTCATCGCCATTTAATTGTGATAATGTCAAATATAGAACCCTCACGATTACGTTATTCGGAATAAATAAAACTATAAAAATAACTAATAATCATCAGTCATAATGTGTGAATAGCGCCATCTGAAGTGGTAAGAACGAAACTTTTCTCATATCTCAACGAAATCTAATCATTTTAGACATCTGTACTCCTACGCTAAGACATTTTGGTTTTGCCCAACAGCGCAGAGTTGTAGGCAACTCAAATTACACACTATTACAGTGACTATAGAGGGAATATAGTCACCGTACACACTATTTGTTTATATCGCCATCTAACGCGGTGAATATCATATGAAGTACAAACGAATAAGCGGTAGCGTAACTGTAACTGTAGTGATATCTAGTGGCCTTACCCAAAAGGAGGAAAAGCATTTCCTGTATAAGTAAGATTTTCATCGATTTTTTCCCAAGTTTAATTGTATTTTGTAATAACCAGACCGTAGACGAATCCATATATGAAGTTTTATAACAAACAGTCCATCCGATCTCGAGTTATAAATGGTGTAACCAACATCTTTCTTTTATATATAGATTAATCCGTTGTGAACATTGTTATCGTAACGACAATTCTATTGAAATATTACGTTGTAGTTCGGTTTCAATGTAACCCTTTTTAAACCACGTTTACATTCCGCCAAATTGGAACGTAAACACCCAGTAGAGGTAACGTTGATATTCTTGGTTGAATCAACGTTGATTGATAGCCATTGTTATATGAATATGAATACACATTAGAAACGTTAGTATGACGTTACTTCAATTAAATAAAAGAAACCTATCTACTTGTATCATGACTCAACTTTTGTATTGATGCATTAAAAAGTTCTAAAGTGGTTTCGAAAATGGAATAGAAGAAGGTTGAATAATCGTTGAAAATAATGCAGAATTCCTGAAACAGAATATACCTGGTTGTAGAATAGTATCATATTGAACGTTCAAGTAACGTATCATAATACTTCATGAAAATACGTTGGAGAAGCACCATAAATGAACGTTTCATAATGTTTTCAACTGTAACGTCAAGAAAACGCAGGAACAAAATGATTACTGAAACGTAGAATATAGATTTCTCTGTTAGCTGGTTGTTGAATGGCGTCATATGAACGTATAATTGAGGTTTCATACTTCATATTGAATATACGTTGAGCAAGCACGTTATGGACAAGTTTAATAATGAAAGCTCTATTGCAGAAATGTATAATATACGTATATAGAACGTTGAATCATCATTTGGTTGAATTTCGATCACAAAAGTAACGTTTTATCAACGTAGCAACGTTAAATAAACGTGTATTAAACGTATGTGTTTGTGTTTATTGGAAACCACGTATGAAAATTCATATTTCCATTTTATCAGTATCACGTTTGTGGTTCGGATGCTTCACATAGCAAGATTCAGTAGACATCCATAAGGTATGCCAAAGGCATTCAAATTATCTTAAATAGTTTCGTGGGGCTGCATGTAATTCCATTTGTAGCGTTGCGAAACTATCTCAGATAGTGTGAAAGGGCATCTTCGAACACAGGGATCACATATCGCTGAGAATTGCCCTTCTCTAGATATATATCCGGATCCAATCTGTTATGCACGAGGATTGTTATTCAGGAAAACAATCCTCGTCTCTTCTGAGTTCGACGATTGAGGATAAGTGGTTTTTGATGTTGTTTTGTTTTTATTCATGAGAGGGGAGGTTTGGGAAGTGGGGGCCCGACGAATTTGAATCAGAATTTTGGTAGTTTCCTGAATTTCGTGCTTTGATTTCTATGATGTATTCATTTTCTGACTGAATCACTTGACCACTTTTGATTCTGGCGCAGACAAATTTTTTCTTCTCGATTTTATTTTCAAAACATGAATTTCAGTTTTCATGACTTTTTCTCCCTTCTACGAAAGCTTCTCGAAGAACCTCAGCTCTGGACCTTGTAATTGGAATTATTCATAATATATATATACAGGGTGAGTCTTTGACTTGTACATATATTTTAACTATAGATTCTTGAGGCCAAAGGAAACCTTTTTTTCATTTTCCATTTTTCCGAATTCGGCTCTGTTAAAAAGATATAGCCATTTGAAAAAAAAAATTGTGCTGAGTCCGTGCCTGGATACATTCTCTGGAAACACTTCAAAGTTCATATTTTTCGATTGAAATTGAGGTGATTATTAGATGTTCTGGTTGATACAATTAGAAAATACTCAAGCACTGACCTTATTTGAATAAGAATGTTACAAACACGATATTTCCTAACAAAACACTCAGTTCTGTCCGATCATTTCGGCAATTGAAAAGCTATATTTCTCCCACCAAAATAAGTTCCTCCTTCGATTTTCCTGAAGATTAGTTTATAAACACTAATAATTGGTTAATATTTTCCTCGATATTTTGGAACGATCTCATGAAAATTGGTTTCTCACCAACCTATTCTAACTCCATCAACCTAAGTCAGATGTTTCGAGGTCAATGACCTAACCTAACTCATCTTCTATGATATGATATTCCACAGAACACGGCCATCTAAAGACTAAAGTCTTTAGAAGGACGTGCACAGAACCTGTCTAAGCACAGAACTCTAGAGAAGACGATGCCAGATTGCCGATTTTCTCTTCAAACAATGCGAACTCAAGAAAGCAGTACGTCCCCTATCGTTAGCGGATGAACTATCACAATCGCTAACGGCTAAAGGCGTCTAGGCGTGCCAAACGAGTTCGGATTCTTGCCGATATAGCGCTACGATATAGCCGGCACGCAAGGCAGACAGGCGGGACAGGCCGCTGTGTTGTGGTTGTTATGTTTCTGTGTCTCGCTCGCAGGCCAGTCTATGATAATGAAAGACGCTTAAACGGGATAACCTTAATTATCTATCTAAATTTACTTGCAGATAATAAAGCAAACAGGTGATGATTGTGATGTGCATAACGTGTAGTGTCGATTGAAATCTCCAAGAGGATAATATTGTTGAGATAGATATTTTCCTGAAAGACCGGTAACAATAAATTTTCAATAGAAACTGTGCTTATAGACTGTGTAATTTCATTTCATGCTTCTCAGAATTCAATTATTACATCGAACGTTTTTCCATCATGTAGATTTTAGTCTTGACGAAGTTGATAAACATTGACAACGTTGTTAATTTGTTAAGATCAGAGAATACATAATATTCGATGATATTTAATTCAGGGTTGCATTCAGTTTTTTTATGAAATTCATGATTTTTTCCTCGAATTTGTTCGTATACAATTAGGAATAACTCGAAAACGACGCGTTTTATTGAAAAAATATAAGAATACTTTTATCTTCTAAAATGGTTGATTCTTTCGAAAATATGAACCGTTTATCTTTTTCGAGTGATTTTATAGTATTTTTGCATGAATTCATGAGACGAGTAGGCTGTAACTCTTATACTAGAAGGAATATGGAATAAGTTTCAATTGAGGAATATGCACCATGAATAGAGTAAACAATCAACCAAAATTCAGTTCATTCGGATTATCGGTTTCAAATATATGGAAAGAATAGTGTTAATTTCATGGATTTTTGACACCCTGTATCTTTCAAACGAAACCGAATTTTGAAAAATGGTATAGGAAAAAAGTGTTTCGTTTGATGAGAGGAATCTACAGTTAAAATATATGTACAAGTCAAAGACTCACCCTGTATAAAAGAAAGATGTTGTTTACACCATTTATAACTCGAGATCGGATGGACTGTTTGTAATGAAACTTCATATATGGATTCGTCTACGGTCTGGTTATTATAAAATACAATAAAACTTTGAAAAAATCGATGAAAATTTTACTTATATAGGAAATGCTTTTCCTCCTTTTGAGTAAGTCCACTAGACGTCACTACAGTAACAGTTACGCTACCGCTTATTCGTTGGTACTTCATTTGATATTCTCCGCGTTAGATGGCGATATGATCAAATCTTGTGTACAGTGACTATATTCCCTCTATAGTCACTGTAATAGTATGTAATTTGAGTTGCCTACAACTCTGCGCTGTTGGGCAAAACCAAAATGTCTTTGCGTAGGAGTACAGATGTCTAAAATGATTAGATTTTGTTGAGATATGAGAAAAGTTTCGTTCTTACCACTTCAGATGGCGCTATTCACACATTATGACTGATGATTATTAGTTATTTTTATAGTTTTATTCATTCCAAATAACGTAATCGTGAAGGTACTATATTTGACATTATCACAATTGAATGACGATGAATTTGTTGAGGCTTTCGCGGCCATCGATTGATGTCATCTGTTCTTTATTCGAGCATTTCGGTCGTCGTGGTTTGAAATGGTCGAAAAAAGAACATATGACATCAATTACCGTGTAATTTACATGGGGCTTATAGTACCATGAAAGGCTATTAACAGATCAAAAAGCGGTTGAATATCACAGTGAATTTTTATTGAAATTTCAAGTAAATCGGATTTTGGCGATCAGTTCAATCGTGAATTGTCCGTTCTCATCTTTCCTCATAATTTTTGAAACGTTTTTGAATTTCTGTTTGGGTAATAAATATATTTGCGGAAATAACTGAATCCAAAATTGCCATTATTAGTGATTGACATATTATTTTTGTGTATCTGTTCTGTGTGATAGCTCATATCCATGGAAACATTTGACAGTTCAAAAATCAGAGTGGATTTGTGAAATCCACCGTAAGTATCATTAGGGCGGAACAAAGTTCGCCGGGCCAGCTAGTTATAAAACAAATTGAGGAATTCATTGTCATTCACAACAATGTCTCATCTGTACAAACTCCCAAATAAGCAGAGAATTGAGAAATGATTTATATCACGAAAATTATGCAAATTATTTGCATAAAATGCAAATTTTTGTGAATAATCTTTTCCTTGTATAAATATTGATATTTAATTGGGAAAAAATAGAACATATACGAGTACAAGAGAATTTAATTTCTCGAAGCTGGAGAACTGAACAGACTGAGTTAACTTTGTCCGTCTAGTTTTCGGAGTTCTAAACTTTCGAGATAATACGTCATGAAAGGGTTGAGGCTGAGACATCATCAATTCTCATTATTCGACATCCTATAGGATAATTAAGCTTCGATGTTGTTAAGCTGAGCGATAACGATTTATTTCCTCAGCTAATCACATCAGTTAAGCGATAAATCCATTCGAACCGAATGCGATAGGAATTCATTTTTCACCCGATTCAATTTATATTAACTGTGAAAATTCAGAACTGAAACTACAGAAATGAGTAATGTCTATGGCCGAATTTCATAGAACAAAATTTCAGTGTATTCATAACTCACAGAAAATAAACCAAGCTATGTTGGTAGATGTTCGATAATTGAAATTTACGATTATGTACACTATTATGCCGGCAAATAAGGCCCGTATTATAATTATTCCGACGTTTGTTAGTTATTACGTTGGCACTTCTGAAACGCAGGCTCTCCGGTGCGTGAATAGCTCTCAAGCACCAAAACAAACTGTACTCCTTCGAGTTGATTTAGGGATTCAATTCTGGAGTAACTAGAAAGCTTTCCCTTGTACCAGTTGCTTGGTAATTATTACTTCATTTTTCCGAGAACTTCATTAATGAATTACGCTGAAATTCAGCTCCGACTCAGGAATTTCCAAAACCAAAAGAGAGTATTATTCGAGCTTTTTTTATTTCATCAGATCTTTTCCCTTGAACATTAAAAAGTAATCTTCGAAACCTATCACTGAGGAGTTAATCGAACACGAAACTGAAGTCCATGCCTTTTTTGTTCCGCGGATAACTTAAGCAATGCTCAGGAGCAATCACTCGAATATGAATGATATCACAGACCTACTTCAGTAGTGATATACAGGGTGGCCATTTGACAACGAAACAGACGAGATTACAGACGAAATAAATTTTTTCGATAGAAATGCTCGGACAGGTCGATTTCTGTTTCGAGGGGGACAACTTGAGATGTAGGTTACGGACGCATAGCGCTTCAACCCTTGCTACTACAACCCTCACCCCCAATTTTTGAATAGGGAAGATGGGGTGAGTGATACCTCATTTGAAAGGAATTTTTATACTGATTTCAGCACAGTAATTGTTTTTTCATTTTATGCATTAGTTCTCGAAATATTCTTAACTAAGTATTTGAAAATGAAGTGGTGTTTTCACGGCACTTGTAGTGTTTCTTTGTGAAAAATCGACATCTTGATGAAAGATTTCTATGTCAGTGGATTGGAGGAAGGAAGCCACAGTCATGGTTGTTTTGAAGCTCAAAATGTCGATTTTTCACAAAAAAACACTACAAGTGCAATGAAAACACCACTTCATTTTCAAATACTTAGTTAAGAATATTTCGAGAACTAATGCATAAAATGAAAAAACAATTACTGTGCTGAAATCAGTATAAAAATTCCTTTCAAATGAGGTATCACTCACCCCATCTCCCCTATTCAAAAATTGGGTGTGAGGGTTGTAGTAGCAAGGGTTGAAGCGCTATGCGTCCGTAACCTACAACTTAAGTTGTCCCCCTCGAAACAGAAATCGACCTGTCCGAGCATTTCTATCGAAAAAATTTATTTCGTCTGTAATCTCGTCTGTTTCGTTTTCAAATGGCCACCCTGTATATTCATTGGACCCAATTCATATGTAAAATAAACTTCTCGATAAGTGAATCAGGCTAAAACAATACCTGTGGGACTTCCGGAGTGCTAAATTAAATTATCACTTTCAACAGACAGAATTTCCAGCGTTCATTTGTTAATTCGTTCTCGAACTTCACTTGAGAACAAATGGGATGAAGGAAATTGTCAAAGTGTGAGTTAACGAAGGAAATATGTGTTTATCGAAATTCTCCTATATTGAACAGATGAACACTTCCAGTTGATTTATAAGCTTGGAGCCAGAGTGGGACATAAGTTTTATAGCTATAGAGGGAACGGATTTACTGACCAAGGTTCCGATAATTTTCGTTGAGAACGTTTTCAATCTTTTCGGAGTTGAGATCAATTTATGTTGGATGTTTTTGTCTTGTCCACTGTTGATTTATTGTTTTCTGACTTGTAAACTCTCTCTTGAGAGTTCAAATAAACTTCTCCACATGAGTTAGAGATATTGATTTAAATTGCAAAAAAATATAGTTAAAATATGATTTTTGTGATGAAAATTCATATTAATATGATTTCAAGTTGCAAATTAATTTTAGCCTGTAGGTCTGTCGCGTATTATACAGGGTGGTTAAGAAAAATCGAGTAAAATAACGAAATTTCATTCCCAGAGAATTCAAGCATTTTAAGACTATCAATACAATGTATGGCATCCACGAGCATCAATAACAGCTTGACCTCTTCTTTGCATACTACACACGAGATTGTTGAACATTTCTTGTGGAATTTGGTTCCATAAACGGGGCAGAAGCTCTCTCAGATCGTTCAAGGTTTCTGGGGTAGGTTGATGATTATCTAATCTTCTTTGGAGCATATCCCATGCATGTTCTATGCAATGCAAATCTGGTGAGTGCGGAGGTATTGGTAAATGTGGAATACCAAGCTCCTCGCGCGCATTCTCAACGGTGCAGTCTAGCGTTATCTTCTAGAAATTGAAAAGTTTCACCAATAGCAGCGTGAATTTGGCACAACATTGTCAATGACATGCTCCATATAGTGTAAGGCGGTCATATTCTCAGGACAAATGTGTAGATCTGTGTGTCCATTGAAACATATCCCGGCCCATACCATAATACTACCCCCTCGGAATGGATGGACTTCTTGGACATAGCGACGATTACGGGGTATGCATGGGATTGTCCATACCCTTATTCTTCGAGAATCTGAAAATCGTCCATATCTGGATTCATCAGTGAAAAGGACACTACGCCATTGATCGTTCCAATTGATATGTTGCCTTGCCCATTCCAGTCTTTGACGCTTATGGTCACGTGTTAATGGAACTCCTCTTAATGGGCGTCTAAAACCTAGATTCACCTCTCTCAAACGTCGTCTGATGGTTTCGATGGAAACTTGGGCCCAATCTGCATTTTGGACACGTAGATGTAGGGTTTTTTCTCACCGAAAAGGTGATGAAACGATCCTGAGCAGGTGTTGTTTTTCGTCGCCCACCAAGCCTTGGTCTTTCCAACACGGAACCTGTCTCCCTGAACCTATTCCAAAGTCGAGATTTCACACTTTGGCTGACTTGGAGCCTTTCCGCTACAACAACCTCAGTTAGGCCACCCTGTAGCATTCCGATAGCCCTACTAGCCTCAGCGTTTGTTAATTTACGTCTTGGCATTTTCAGGAAACTCGTTTCAAATCGAAGCCGTTGATAAACAGACTTCATTTCAAAATAAGAACATTCATGAAGCATATGCAAAGAACCAAACTTCAGAAAAAAGGTGACCAGATTGACGAAATGTCTCATACTGATTTTTATTGGATCGATTCAAGTTGTTATTGAGTTTTAAATAATTTTACAGCGATTTTCTCGAAGATTACATACTTTTAAAAACAATTGAATACGATATCCCTAACTCGGAGCAGTATTATATCGATGATATTGTTCAAGAATTTTTATATTTGAGTTGTAGATTTTTGAGATCGAAGAAAACCTTTCTTGGAATTATTCAGGGAATCTACCCTCTACAATTTTATCTCCAATTAAGGGACACCCTGTGTATAAACTATCTTCCATATCAGTTTGTAGCACCTAGTCTTTGACAAACCATAATTTCATGCAAATTATATCATAAATTTACTCGCATAAATCAATAAAAACACTAAAAAAAAGTTCCACCATTCTTTCTCCTATAATCGCTAGAATATACAACAAAGGAGCTTATTTTCCGATACGATATTTCACTTAGGAAGGTTCACGCCCCCAAACCACCGAACCATGAAGAAACATCTACATTTTACGAATAGAACACAGAAAATACGGACGTCATGAATCGTAATAAAAATTCAAATTGGCCTATCGGATTACGACTTATCAGACCCATAAAAAACATAAATTCCAAAAGTTTCACAGGGGCGAGAATAAATTTTCGTTCACTCCTCCCCAACCCTAGCTTGTATTCCACAAACGCAGGTTAATTTCTTCTGAATCAGTGGCTTACACTCCGACTAACATGGTTAAAGTTTGTTTGCTTTATCTTTCCAGTAATTTATTAAGTCTTCCGACATAGGACGGCAGTCCAATACTGGTATCTTTATAGTTGCTAGGAAAGTTTGATTAATCTGGGGCAGGAGCAGTTGGGGATGAATTCAGGGATTGTTATTACCATTTCCTTGAGAAATTTGGATTATTTTATGCATAGCACCTACAATAGAGAAAGTTGAATGAAGAAGCCATTCTGCTTGATTTCCATATTTCCTTCGATATCGAGGAACTAAGTTCAAGTTAGACATTACTCTTTTCATGATAGAGATGGACTAGTAGAGATCTAGTTTCCGAAGTACACCACCAGGTGGCACCACCACAGGAAGACAATGCCTTACCGGTTTCTGGCTTATTAGCCGCCATCAGAGACATATAGCCTCATCCTGCGATGAGAACCAACTGAAACGGCAGAACTTATATTACTCCCTAGCAGCAACTATTGAGTACAGTTTTGTACATCATTACTCTTTTCCTCAAACCACTGTATCAGTAACTCTCCTTGAAATTACCTTGAAAACTTTCCGTTTGAAGATATTCTATCGCCTCGGTGTAACCACATGTAAATTACAAGCTCCATTTTATTGCTAGCGCGTCTGCCAACTAATTACCTGATCATCAACGTAACCCAAGTAAATTGTTAATTTCTCTTAATAATCGAAAGTTTGATCACGTCGTCCCACTTAATCTAGAAACTTAGGACATTATTAATCAATATCAAGTTGGCGGTTAAAGCCCTACTCAATTAGTTCGATCCGAGAGGCAATTGTATACGGAATCCTGCGAAATGTGGGGATTTGCAAAGTTGCAAGCCATCACTTGGAGCTTTTGGAATGAAATATTAGAGGAGGATTGTTCATTTGCTGATCAGATATTGAATCATCAGCCGCAGATATTGGAAGAGCAACTATCAGGGGTCTAAGGTCTTCAGTTCGATGAACTGTTTCGTCGAAAGGATCCTACTAGGCATTGTGGTGTTAAGCCTCTTCATTAGATGAAGCACAATTCTAAATTATGGTACATCCATCTGCCGATGAAGACTTTCAGTGAATTGATGTTATAATAACCCTGTAGTCTCGAATTGAAATTCCAAGAGGATATTGATTAGATAGATATTTTCCTGAAGGACTGGTAACAATAAATTTCTAATAGAAGCTGTGCGTATAAAATGTATAATTTCATGCTTTTAAAATTCAATTTCATCTCCCACATTTGTGGGATTTTATTATTCCATATCTCAGGGTCAACATTTTTCCATCATAGAGATTTTAGTCTTGACGAAGTTGATAAACATTCTGCCAGCATTGTTAGCTTCTTAAGAGACCAGAGAAGAAATAATTTTCGATGATATTTAATCCAGGGAAGCATCCAGATTCTAAACTATGGTACATCCATATGCCGATGAAGACTTTCAGTGAATTGATGTAATAATAACCTTGTAGTGTCGAGTAAAAATTCAAAAAGGATATTGTTTAGATTCAGATTTAGATAGATATTTTCCTGAATGACCGGTAACGATAAATTTTTTATGGAAACTGTGGGTATAAATTGTATAATTTCATGCTTTTTGAAATTCAATTTCATCTCCCACATTCGTGGGATTTTATTATTTCGTATCTCAGGGTCAAAATTTTTTCCATAATAAAGATTTTAGTCTTGACGAAGGTGATAAACGTTCTGACAACATTGTTAACTTGTTAAGAGGCCAGAGAAGAAATAATATTCGATGATATTTAATCACTGGAAGCGTCCAGATTCTAAACTATGGTACATCCATCTGCCGATGAAGACTTTCAGTGAATTGATGTAATGATAACCTTGTAGTGTCGAGTTAAAATTCAAAGAGGATATGGCTTAGATAGATATTTTCCTGAAGGACCAGTAACAATAAATTTTTAATAGAAACTGTCCGTATGAAATGTATAATTTCATGCTTCCTAAAATTCAATTTCATCTCCCACATTTGTGGGATTTCATTATTACATACCTCTTCATCAAAAGTTTTTCCATCATAGAGATTTTAGTCTTGACGAAGTTGATAAATATTCCGACAACATTGTTTACTCGTTAAGAGACCAGAGAAGTAATAATATTCGATGATATTCAATCCAGGGAAGCATCCAGATTCTAAATTGTGGTACATCCATCTGCCGATGAAGACTTTCAGTGAATTGATGTAATGATAACCTTGTAGTGTCGAGTTAAAATTCCAAGTGGATATTGTTTAGATACATAGATATTTTCCTGAAAGACCGGTAACACTAAATTTTTAATAGAAACTGTGCTTATAAAATGTATAATTTCATGCTTCTCAAAATTCAATTTTCAACTCCCACATTTGTGGGATTTCATTATTACATATCTCAGAGTCAAAATTTTAGTCTTGACGAAGTTGATAAACATTCTGACAGCAATGTAAACTTGTTAAGAGGCCAGAGAAGAAATAATATTCGATCCAGGGAAGCATCCAGATTTTTCTTGAAATTCATTATTTTTTCCTCAAATTTCATCGTATACGATTGGGAATAACTCAAAAATAACGCGTTTTATTGAAAAAACATTTAATGTTTAATGTATAATGATAATAATAATAGTCTGAGCATTAATCGCCACTCGACATGGGTACCAACAGTTCGTTTCATAGGAACGAAAGCGTAAGATAAGGCACCAATTTAAGGGTGTTTCTTCCAAATCGCGAAACTCACTCTGCCATTCCGAGAACGTATAACACGTTGGGAGGTAATGACCTACAGCTACACTGCGAAATGTTGAATTCCGAGCAAAAACAGAACCGTGAGATTTTCGATCCAGTTGCCATCATCATGCTCGATTGAGCATAAGAGATAAATAGGTGTTGTTGCATACCCTGAGTTCTCGAAACAAAGGCGGAATAGGTCAAGTGGAAGATGCATGTGCTCATCAGTTGTATGTATAGATGGAATAATTTGCGAGATACGAATTTTGAACTATTTGATTCACTGTTACAAGTTACAACTCAGTATTTGGAATGCTGCTTTCATCGTACTCGGAAAGTTACGATTTCGTCATAAAAAATCGTATCTTTTCTTTATTTGCTTCTTCAGGGGAGTAATCCAGAAGCATTTCTACGAGTTTACGAGAAACATGACAGAAAGATTCCAATGAAGTTCATTCAAATATTTCATGTATAAGACTAGCTCCATATGAGGAAAATATCAAATTATGCTACTCCCCTGACTTGGTTCCTTGTGAATTTAATCTTCAAGGAGTTTTCCTCTGGAATACAACATTCCTTTTGTAATTCCCCATTCGTATGAAATACCAGTGATCTGACTTCTGTACTCTACTCTGCATGTGAAACTGGATACAGAATCGTTTAAGATAATGAAGATTCACCAAAAAATACTGAGGTCCATATATTATACCATTGAGTTTAAATATGCATGTATACTCCATTCACAATTATAAAATCACAACTCTGGCCTTGGAAATTTGACACATTCCACTCTGTATCGAAGTTATGACGTTTTTCAAAATATTTTTATGTTCCAAGTCAACACTATGTTGCCCTTTCTACATTCTTAGCGTATTTCTCAGAATTTATTCGGAAAATGAATAAATTGGAAGAGATGTGAGGACGAAAATAATTAACGTTTATATGAATTGATAGAAAGGATTTCTTTTCTAATTATTTGCATGAAAAGTACAAGAGATCACTGTTGAAATATATTATTTTTCGCCATGGTAGAAAATTGCATTGCTTTCACATGATTTTCATATGCATGCCTGTGAAGATTTAATGTTTATTATCCTATTGAACTGAAAGTTCAAGACTTGACATCAATTGTTGAATCAAGAATAATGGAACATTTTATCCCTCTACTGGAATCCAAATAGTTGAAGGGAGTTCTGATGCAACAAGAACTTTTTCTTGGAACATAACCTTAATAGCTTAATAAAAATAAGAGTAGAAGATATACATTTCATTTATTTGATCTTATGAACAAGGAGTAAAATATTCTGACTGTATAGTAATTTATTAGTTTAAAAAATATTCATACATTACAACCACAGTAGGTTTGTACAAATAATATGGAACAGGTCAAACATATGCTTCACATTTATCATTCACCTGTTCTGAAATAAGACACAAACTCCTCCACATTATAGGGCCCCTACAGCATTAAAAGCTTGTGTCTCTTTTAAAAGAAGTAGCACTAGATATAATATATTCTTTCGATTAAGAGCAAATACCTACCGTTGAATGTTACATACACAAATTTCTTCAAAATGGGCTTATACGAAGTGGTTCTTTTTCTGAAACGTGAAAACGATCAACAATAATCATTTAGAGACCGATGATGGCCATCCAAAACCCATTTACTTACGAAAATCGTGCAATTTCATTCTGCAAGTTCTTTCCTCATAATTCCTCGAAAATCCTACCTGAACCATATTTTCCGGTCGCTTTCGTGAAAAGATCGTAAAAGGAAGCCTTTTTTGTCCATTTACACATTCCAAATAAATTTTGAGCAGCAAAAACGATACCGAAACTAACCAAACTTCTGGGGGACTAGAATTTCGTTTGAAATCTTTCCAAATGGCCAGATACCTAAAAAAACTTCGTTATGAAGTGTAAAAAAGGCGATTAGTACTTACTTTTGCTTTATTCATGCTTATAAATCGATTTTTGGTCCAATTCAAATTTGCCGTTTGTACCCATGTCAAAATATCTTTGATACTTTTACTTTGATGTAAACAAAGAAACTGGCAACGCCGTTTTGTCATTAAAGATATTCTCTGTACGCGCACAGATTTTTTATCAGGTGCACCAATTCCTGAAAACGAAACCATGGCCAGAGTTGTGATTTTAATATTGTGAATGGAGTATATATTTAAACTCAATGATTATGCTCAGAATTTTTTATCGTGCAAACAATTATAAGAAAAGTAATGAAATCACTCTATGAACCAGAAATGACAGTGTCGTAGCTGACATCCAACTGACGCAAACTTTGACAGATCATGTGTCATGCCACCATCAACTCTGTTTCTCCAGCTTTCCCCAAGGAAGACTAATGGACATCGGAACTTCCGCCATGAAGACTTTCGCACCCTTAGTTTTATATTTAAGCATATTGCTGCCATCTGTGGCATCGAAACAAGAAGACCAATCGTCAATCTTCATGAAACGATCAAAAAGAAGAAACCAACTTGAGCACATTATGGATTTCAGGATTGTGGGTGGTACTGAAGCCTCCATCAAAGATTTTCCCTTTATGATATCCTTACAAATTAGATCCAATCATATTTGCGGAGCTTCCATACTCACCAAGTCGTTCATATTGACTGCAGCTCATTGTGTTGTCATTGAGAATAAAGTCGAGTCTTCTTGGAGCATTGGTGATCCTTTGGAATACAACATAGTGGCAGGACAAACCGTTTTGGATCTTGGGGAATGCCAGTTTAGGGATGTGAAGAAGATTTATGTACATTCTGCTTATAATTATTCTACACTTACGAACGATATAGCTCTTTTGGAAATATTTGGTACTTTGGAATGGACGAAGTATACTCAAGTTGCTGAGATATTTTCCAAGGTGCATATGTCCTTTGAATCTCATGATTTTTGTACAGCTATCGGCTGGGGCAGTACGGAACCTATGAAGGAGGAGTCTAGGTCAGCAGTTGAAGCGAGGAATGTCCTGCAGCAAGTGGATATGCAGCCTTCCATGTACAGTACTTGTGAGAGGTTCTTCTCGCCAGCACCTCAGTGAGTAAACAAGACATTCTTCAGTTTCTGATAAGGCCATTATCATCATATGCTTCCTAAGGTGACCATGTCCTGTGAGGAAGTCACTGAGGAGGCCAAATAATTCTAGGTCATTACAGTTTAAACATCCTGAAGGAACTTTTCATGGAAGACTCCTCCAGAGTTCTTCTCTTTCAGTTTCTACCTTTTCCAAAAACTCTCTCTTGAAAGTGCATTTGCCTTCACCACAGAAAGATTCTGCGCCAGTAAGTGTACTCCCTTTCTGACAATTGTATTGAGGCCTAGTGGTTCTTGCTTACTTCATTGAGATTTCAATCCATGTATCATGTAGGAAGCCTTTATATAGGGTGTCTCACCAAGACAAGCTGGTTCACAGGATTCCACAGCAATGATCAAACTTCAAATTGCATTCAATCAATCTTAATTGAATTTTCAGCTTATTTGACGCTACCAAATTGTGCGTCATCATAAGCAGTGAGAAAGATGCTTGCGTGGGAGATTCCGGTGGTCCATTCATCTGTAACGGCATCCAATACGGAATCATCTCTTTTGGTTTGGGATGTGCACAGTTGAACATGCCGGCAGTCTTCACCAACATTTCGGCGTTCCACGATTGGATCTATGGAGTTTTGAACAACACAGAAAGTCTTGTTGTGTCTAGGATGGTGGAAGTGGCCAATCTGACTCGGAATCTGTCGCTGGCAAAAACGAAAATTGGAAGAACAGCGGTGAATGGTCACAGCAGTGTTAAGTGCTTCGTTAGTTTCGTGGAACTATTATTAGTTTTATTTTTCTATATATGTTTATAATTCAGAATTTTAAAAATGTTCGAATATATATTATTTCAAGAGTTTTCCTAAAGACTTTTATTTCAAATGAATATCATACTTTCTGTTTTGTACATTGATTAGCGACTGACAAAGTATTGACTGCTTGCCTCTGTACCATAGGGTTTTGAAGACAAAATGGAGGTCAACCGTGTGTCTTTTATCTTTGGGGGAAAAGGCGTTTCGAAGTATAGGGAGTACCCAACAATATAGAACTGAGTAAGAGAAATAACTGGGTGAGCTGTCTGTCGTCAACTTAAGGGGCAGTATCACGTTTTGAATCGTGGTTAATCTCCATTCAAAAGTGGTCTCTTTATTTCACGAGTAAGTACCCTAACTTACGACGTAGAGACTTAATTTTTTTTTAAATTGAAATTGAAGAACGTCCCGAGGGCAAATGGTTTTCTTTTTTCGATCAGTTTTTCAATTAAAAAACCAGGGTAATCGTTAGATCTGGGGATATCAAATATGTTTTTCGTTTTTCATGAGTACAAGCTATATTTTTGAAATAATCATCATGAAAATTTTTGTAGTTTATAGAAGATCAAATTGCCGAGGGCAAATAGTTGAGATTTTTTCGATTAAATTCTTTTTTAAATTAAAAAAACAGGTTGAACTTCAGCGTTTTGGAAACTACACTTAATGATTTTTTCCGACGGTTATTCATCATTTTTTGGAAAAAATCGCAACTATTTGCCCTCGGAAATTTAATCTTCTATAAACTACAAAAATTTTCATGATGATTATTTCAAAAATATAGCTTGTACTCATGAAAAACGAAAAACATATTCAATAACCCCAGATCTAACGATTACCCTGTTTTTTTTAATTGAAAAACTTATTAAATCGAAAAAAGACAACTATTTGCCCTCGGGACGTTCTTCAACTCCAATTTAAAAAAAAATCAAGTCTCTACGTCGTAAATTAAGGTACTTACTCGTGAAATAAAGAGATCACTTCTGAATGAAGATTTACCACGATTCAAAAGGTGATACTGCCCCTTAAGGCACGAATTAAGGATCCTATTGAATGGAAAAGTTTGCAGAGATCACATGAAATGAAATAGTTCTCATTTCAAAAGGATAATTTGATTTCTTCAAATTAACACCACAGACGTGAAATTAGTCTAGAAAATCCAGAATGCGAGTTTTCCATTTCCATAAGCCCCGTGCGTGCTCCTGTCGATGGAAATGAGAGTTTCCTGTCAACATAACCTATTCCGGCACTCCCACTTAAAATCGTATAATACGGTTTAGTAGCGGTGTACTGAGATTTAGAACTCATGAACTATTCATGCCTGGGTTCCTTCACACACGCAGTCTAACATATAAAGTGACGTAGGACGTAGTCACGTGACGAAAAAGCACCTAGTGGGGCGCAAAATCGCTCTCGGGGAAGCTCCCGACAAATGGGTTTTCCTCGAGCGACGTGGGGGTGAAAAAAGGGTGCTATTTTGTCAAAAGTGTTGTTTTCCCCTGTCCTAATTTTATTGCTACGGCTTTCGCTGCTGGGAATATGCAAAAATTCGCGTTTTCATGAACGTGTAAAAGTTTTCGTTTGAGAAAACGGGGTGATTTCAATTTTTAGGGGTGTGTTTAACAAGGGGCTTCCAGACATGAGAAAAAGGGATATTCGGGAGGGAAAATGAGTTCTTTTCATTTTGATTTTGTGCACTCGTTCTCAGGTTTCTCTAGACTAACATGGGAAACCGATAACCGCCGCATTCACCATTTTGCAAATTCAAAGGACAATGTGACATATGGAGGATTTGGTGGAAAGTGGGAGTGGTAAACGATTGAAGGGGATATACAAATAGTAACAAAAATCAACTTCCATCAACTTATCCGTCGAGTAAACACCGAAACAATCGATTAATTGAATTCAGCATTTTATTGTAACACAGTATCGAGACAGGACTCGAAATAAATTATCCATGAGAGCCCTCTTTCAGTTTGCAGTCTGAAGGAATTGCTTTTTTCGTGATTCGTTGAGCTTTTTTGCAAATAAAGTCACAATGAGTTGTCGAGTACTTCTTGTATCCAAGCAATTAGCAGTAAATATCCTGCAGCTATAGGAGGCGATAGTTGCTGCAGTAAAATAGGATAATTGCATCATAACGTATTACAGGGTTCGGTTTGATAGGGTGGATTTGGTAATAATTCTCCATGTGGTCGTTACAAGAGGAAAAGATATTTGCAGGTTTGGATGTAAGCCCTGATTGATTCGGATTTTAAATTCTCTCAGGTAATCGGTTTGCTGCCAGAGGAGGAGCACTCAGAGAATTGGATATACAGGACATTTATTTCACATGAATATACCATCTATCAGCCAAACATTTTTTTTTTCTAGTAATAGTTAGAATGAGATTATAGTTCACTGAGTCCTCAAGGTCTATTGTGCCCCATTTTCAGCTAGCCTTCCAGTTCCAAAAATATAATGAAATCCAATATCTGGAAAGGTTTCAACGAGGCTAGTTTCTCACTCCTGCAAGTTTCTTACCCATAGGATTCTATACAAGGTGACAAGAAAAACTTCGGACAAATTTTGCTGTGGTCTGGAACAAAAGTATTTCAGCGCAGCCAAATAATTTTTATTCTCTTGGTTTCTCTACAATTTCCTGTACTAATATGTGAATTTTCAGTTGGATATAATTTCATTTCACAAAGTTTCAGAATGTAAAACAAACGTAGTGCGATTTTGGAGCTGTTTCGTAAAGGTAGGCGTCAATGCGAAATTGTCCCTTGGCTCAATGTGCCTCGACATACCGTGTCCGATGCAATTCGTCGTTTCAAGCAGCTTGGCCATGATGGTCGTCGTCCAGGAAGTGGTAGAAAACGCACTGTCAATACACCTAGCAATCGCAACATCGTCAAGAAGCGAGTCAATCGAAATCCGGGGGTTTCCATGAGGAAAATGGCCTGTGAGACCGGTATCAACAGCGAATCAGTCCGTCAAATTGCCAAAAAGGAGCTCAACCTCAAGCCATACAAGCTCCAAAAAGTTCAACTCCTCACGGAGGAAAACAAGCGCGTACGACTCCAAAGGTGCCGCCAACTCCTTCGTCTCGCCGCCGGTCAGCAATGGGAGCGAATTCTATTCACAGACCAAAACGACAGAGTCTGGTCCGTAGAGGCTCCCGGTACATCGGCCATCGTCGAACACCGTCAAAATCCGCAATCCGCCATGGTCTGGGGCGGAATTTGCGGCAGTGGTAAAACTCCCTTAGTTGTCGTGGATCAAGGGGTCGAAATCAATCAAGAAGTCTACCGCTGCGACATCCTCGAGGCTGTAGTACTTCCATGAGCCAAGCAGCACTTCGGCGATACGCATTGGACCTTTCAACAGGAGTCCGCTCCGGCTCACAGAGCGAAAATGACGCAAGAATGGTGGAAGACCAATTCTGAATGTGGTTTGGTTATGTTTGGCATGAGCAGACAGATGAATCACAAAATTATCTTCAATTATCCCATACATTATTCCTCACAATCTACATATTTCGATCTTCTAATGATCCATTAATATGTATACATGATATTCGGGAGGAATATACCTGAATGAAACAAGAAATCTGTTCAACCCCTCGACTCGTAAATATAGAGATACCACCAACAAAGCAATTATAGATAAGAATATCATCCTCTTGTTGCTTGAATTTCAACTGTGTGCTTATCTCACCCTATCTCCTATCTGTGGGGTTAAACGGAAAGGAAAAATGAAATAACGTTGTGCGTGACTTGAAAACACGATTCAAATTATCATTGGTGGAAAGGTTATTCGGAAAAATAACAGGTTTTCCTTCCGTTAAGGAAATGAGGATTTTCCACTGAAAAACACCGTGTTTTTAGACATCCTCAACATTGATAAACAACAATCCTCCGATTTGTATTTGAGGACATTGAAGTTTTGAGGTTATATTTGAAAATACAGTGTGACAAGAAAAACCTCGGACAAACTCTTTTTCATTTAGAAGAAATTGAACAAAACAATAACAAATAATAATAGCTTGAACATTTGTTGATAATAATATATCTAAGCCGTTTCGAAGTGGCTACCATTGGCGGCGATACACAGCTTCAGACGCTTCTTGAAATTTTCGACAATGGGCCGCAGCTCCTCGGGAGTTAATCGGTTCCATTCCCGGCGCAGAGATTGCTTCAGCGACTCCAAATTTTTGTGTTTTTCAGCACAAGCCCTATGCTCTAAAATCGACCGAACGCTGTAGTCCATTGGGTTGAGATCCGGTGAGTAGGGCGGCCATTCTGCAGATGAGATGAAACAAGGAAAATGGGTCTTGCACCATTCTTGCGTCATTTTCGCTCTGTGAGCCGGAGCGGAGTCCTGTTGAAAGGTCCAATGCGTATCGTCGAAGTGCTGCTTGGCCTACGGAAGTACTACGGCCTCCAGGATGTCGCAGCAGTAGACTTCTTGATTGATTTTGACCCCTTGATCCACGAGAACTAAGGGAGTTTTACTACTGCCGCAAATTCCGCCCCAGACGATGACGGATTGCTGATTTTGACGGTGTTCGACGATGGCCGATGTACCGGGAGCCTCTACGGACCAGACTCTGTCGTTTTGGTTGTTCTACGGTGAAAAGCTTCTCATCTGTAAAGAGAATTCGCTCCCATTGCTGACCGGCGTCGAGACGAAGGAGTTGGCGGCACCTTTGGAGTCGTAGGCGCTTGTTTTCCTCCGTGAGGAGTTGAACTTTTTGGAGCTTGTATGGCTTGAGGTTGAATCCCTTTTTGGCAATTCGACGGACTGATTCGCGGTTGATACCGGTCTCACAGGCTATTTTCATCATGGAAACTCTCGGATTTCGATTGACTCGCTTCTTGACGATGTTGCGATTGCTAGGTGTATTGACAGTGCGTTTTCTACCACTTCCTGGACGACGACCATCATGGCCGAACTCCTTGAAACGACGAATTGCATCGGACACGGTTTGTCGAGGCACATTGAGCCAACGAACAATTTCGCATTGACGCCTACCTTGACGAAACAGCTCCAAAATCGCACTACGTTTGTTTGACATTCTAAAACTCTGTGAAATGAAATTATATCAAACTGAAAATTCACACATTAGTACAGAAATGTGTAGAGAAACCAAGAGAATAAAAATTATTTGGCTGCGCTGAAATACTTTTGTTCCAGACCACAGTAAAAATTGGTCCGAAGTTTTTCTTTTCACCCTGTATTGGCACCCCATCCTAGATATCTGGAAGCCCCTATGGGGCTCTTAGCCTGTATGAGTCAGTGTACTATCTCTTCGACATTTTCATTCAATCATTTCATCAGAATAAAAAACCTAAAATTACAATTATCCCGTCTGATTTTCGACCTAATTGATCAAAGCATGTTATTGGTTAATGCATTTTCGCCTTGTTTTGCAAATTTATGAGTGCACAGAATTAATGGGCATGATTTCGCTGTGTAGGAATCGAATTATCTGGTTTTTGCCAAAACGAAAAATAACTCTCGTGTTCTGCTATTTGAACAGGAGAACTTCAACAACGGAATGTTTGAACTCGGGTTCTCATACATCAGCTGAATTCTGAATTCACCCTGGATACACGAATAGATGTGAAAGGGAAACATTTTCAGATGAATCCTCGTGTTATATAGACTTCATATGAATATTGTTATGTCTTCGTCTATATACGAATACTTCATGAATATACAGGGTGGCCATTTGAAAACGAAACAGACGAGATTACAGACGAAATAAATTTTTTCGATAGAAATGCTCGGACAGGTCGATTTCTGTTTCGAGGGGGACAACTTAAGATGTAGGTTACGGACGCATAGCGCTTCAACCCTTCCTGCTACAACCCCCACCCCCAATTTTTGAATAGGGAAGATGGGGTGAGTGATACCTCATTTGAAAGGTATTTTTATACTGATTTCAGCACAGTAATTGTTTTTTCATTTTATGCATTAGTTCTCGAAATATTCTTAACTAAGTTTTTGAAAATGAAGTGGTGTTTTCATGGCACTTGTAGTGTTTTTTTGTGAAAAATCGACATCTTGATTAAAGATTTCTATGTCAGTGGATTGGAGGAAGGAAGCCACAGTCATGGTTGTTTAAAAGCTCAAAATGTCGATTTTGCACAAAAAAACACTACAAGTGCCATGAAAACACCACTTCATTTTCAAATACTTAGTTAAGAATATTTCGAGAACTAATGCATAAAATGAAAAAACAATTACTGTGCTGAAATCAGTATAAAAATACCTTTCAAATGAGGTATCCCTCACCCCATCTTCCCTATTCAAAAATTGGGGGTGGGGGTTGTAGTAGCAAGGGTTGAAGCGCTATGCGTCCGTAACCTACATCTCAAGTTGTCCCCCTCGAAACAGAAATCGACCTGTCCGAGCATTTCTATCGAAAAAATTTATTTCGTCTGTAATCTCGTCTGTTTCGTTTTCAAATGGCCACCCTGTATACAACTTGTACTTGATCTAACATATGTTTTTGTGTGATTGAGAAGTGGAGCTAAGGGTTTTTGCTTTGGATAAAGCACTACCTGTTGGTTTCTTCCTTTTTTTCCCTAACTAAAATAGCTTCGGAATGTTTTATTCAGTTTTTTATTTCCATTCATGATTTCCTATCCTAGTTTCTTGAGAGTCATCATTGGCTGTAAATAGCCAATAGGACCTCTAAGAAAACAGAACTAAAACTCCCTGGTTACCTGCTATGACAACCAAAACGTATGCAACAACTCGAAACTAGAATGCAACGAATTCGTTCGTGCTGGGAACAAAGCAACGAGGAAATGGCAATAACTGAAAATTATGCATCTGTGACAAATTGCAGTGGAGTGCCTGCATAAAGAACATTTCATGTGTATCGCCATCCAGTTTATCCCAATAGCGTGCAAGAGGTCAACACTACCCTTATCAAACGAGCCCCTGCTAACCGATTTATAAAATGGATTTGGCTTGTTTTTTTATTAGTACGTCGTTTACTTGACTTGATAAGAAATGTTGTTATGACCTGGCATTGTGATTGAAAGCCTGAGGAAAGGTAACAGGTAGTTATGGATTGTTTTATCTGGGATTCGATTAGTTTTAATCGATGTATTTTACATTTTTACGTGGTGTTTAATTCTTCAGATTATGTATGATGAAGGTTTCATTTAGTTTTATGTTTTCGATCATGCTATTCCCAGTTATGATGTTGAAAGATTCTTCTGTTTCAAATTGAGAAAGATTAAATGAAAAATAATAAGAAAATTAAAGGAGTTGAGAACAAACTCAAAAAATATTGGTAGAATACACACCACACCAAATAAATGACATAACTTCTTGAATACATAATATTCAGGTATTTTTGGTCAGATACATTAGAAATAGGAACGTTGAGTGGTGTTGCAAAAACCCACCCTTAAGCAAGTTTTACTGCAAGCCCCAGCTAGTGAATAATTGTATTCGAAACCATTAGGTTATTTCATGATAAATTCAGAAGTGTATAATCCCCCAAATGTTTTCAAACATCGCTGATAATTCATGAAATATTCAGGAGTTCATTTCTAGTGCAACAGAGGGAGCAACCTCCAACAAAACCAATTGCTATTTATCTCCCAGGAGGAGTTCCCGGTCATAATTCCACATAATTCCGACATATTCTGTTTGCTCCACATCTTCTAAGGAGATTTTTCTCTTCCAGACTCTGCATGAGCGATTTGAGCGCTTCCATATTTTACGAAATCCCCCCAAAACTTTTCTGAATCTTCCGGAACTTTTTGTGTATCTTTATGTACTTTCTGAATCCGAAATGAATCGTTCTGTTATTGAAAACTTGATTGCGTAGAATGAATATTGTATGCCGAATAAAAGGGAAGTTTGGGTGACGAGTGCTATTGGCGAAAGAGGCATGAACTTTCAGCGGGGCAATTTTCAGGGCGGAAAAGCTTTCTCTAGGAATTCGTAATGAAATCAATTCGAAAATTGGGTTATTTGGATGAAAGCAGGTGGGATTCGCGCCAGGCTTAGGGGTGGGACGGATGGGGCGATATTTTCGAAACATCGACGATATTTCATCGTTTTTCAACCATTTAAAAAAAATGGGACTGATACGATTATTTACAGAGAATAATGCAAACAGGTGATGATTGTGATGTAAAGACTTCCAGTTAATTGATGTAATAATAACCGTGTAGTGTCGAGTTAAAATTCCGAGATGATATTGTTCAGACAGATATTTTCCTGAAGGACCGCTAACAATAACTTTATTGACGATGACCTTTAAATCGCAGAAGATTTTATCAATCTTGAAAAACAGATAGTAAAAGTGGCTATCACACAAACCCCACCAACTAAATTAACAACTCAGCTTATACAGGGTGAGTCTTTGATTTGTACAAATATTTCAACTGTAGATTCTTGAGGCCAAAAGCAACTTTTTTTTCATTTTCCATTTTTCCGAATTCGGCTCTGTTAAAAAGATATAGCCATTCGAAAAAAAATTGAGCCTAATACGTGCCTGATACGATTCTCTTCAAACACCTCGAAGTTCATATTTTTCTATTGAAATTGAGGTGGTACATTT
Source organism: Adalia decempunctata (assembly GCA_951802165.1). Lineage (NCBI taxonomy): Eukaryota > Metazoa > Arthropoda > Insecta > Coleoptera > Coccinellidae > Adalia > Adalia decempunctata. Next base: position 4,923,677 of record OX637701.1, read on the forward strand.
AGGAAATACTCAAACACTAACCTTATTTGAACGAGAATGTTACAAACACTTAGTTTTGACCGATTATTTCTGTGCAACGATAAATCTGAAGCCACAACGATGTTGTCATCCCTAAACACGCCTTTCCCAAGTGGCCAGAGCCCGTCCTTTCGACAATGTCGAGATGACATTTGAAGCATGAATTAATTGGACGAAATGGTTGATTTCGGACGGGCTAAAGTCGGAGTTTCCAAGGCTGATTAATTTTTGATGCTGTTGATAATTCCTTCAGTTAGTCTCGGTCGAGATGAGAGCAAGGCCTTTCAGAATATAGAATGAGGTTCTAAAATTGCTTCCTAGATACAATTTGGAAAACAAATTTCTGGACGTTTGAAACTTCAAGAACAGCATTACGAATTCATCTTAAGCACCAAGAAAACTGCGATAAAATGGGATTTTTAGGTATTGGACACAAATAATATCTTAGATCCTCCACGTTGGGCGCCAATTGTAACCGATTTGTTAGACGACAATTAGACTCTAATTTATCATGTTTGTTTTTTTCTATTCGTTTGCTAATGTCCATAAAGACCCTCAAACTCGTTATACGTCATCCTGAAATTGACAACTTCCGCACGTCAAAAGTCCTCGTATCGATTGACATTATAATTCAAACGATACGTTGTGGCAACAAAATGGCCCATTCAGGAACGGGTTCGAAAAAGCGGAAGCTGAAATGACCCTTGAAGATAGATTGACATCAATGGCGCCAATGATGGATTAACATCCCCCGTCTCAACGTTTGTTGGAGATATCTCATCCCTAATGTGATGAAAATGCGTAGGGAGAAACCCAGTGTATTTCGGCTTTGCTCGAAGCGGAAGTATGTGAAATATTTCGGATCATAAAAAGAGTGACGATTCTGAAATATAAATATGATCGAAGTGATAATCGGAAGGGTAGAAGTCAACCTTTGAATTCAAAACTGAAAATACATAATAGAACCGAGAATACATTCGGGAGGTTATACAAAAAATAAAGATGAATAAAATAAAATACAATTGAAACAATAACATGAAACTTGTCGAACATTCAAACAGGGTGAGTCTTTGAACTTGTACATATATTGTAGATTCCTCTCATCAAACGAAACACATTTTTTCCATACCATTTTTCGAAATTCGGTTTCGTTTGAAAGATACAGGGTGTTTGCTGTATTCTCTGTAAATGAATAAATCCGCAGGTTATCGCGTAAGTATCGTTCATGGGATCACAGACCAACGTTGAAGACACAGAACAACAGTTGTCTTGCGTGGCGGCTACATCGCAGCGCACCTTTATAGGCGACTGAAATTAAGAGCGTAGCGCTATATCGGCGAGAATCAGAACTACTCGTTTCCAAAGAGAAACTCCTAGACGCCTTTAGCGAAAAGTAAACAAAACTAGTGCCCTTGCGTAAGATAATCTGTTAACGATATGGGACGTACTGCTTCCTTGGTTAGCCTTCACCATTGTTTGAAGAGAAAATCGGCAATCTGGCATCGTCTTCTCAAAAGTTCTGTGAAATATCACATAAGATGGGTAAGGTTAGGTCACTGACGTCGAATTCTATGACCTAGGTTAATGGAGTTATGTTAGTGAGAAACCATTTTTTCATGAGATCGTTTCAGAAATATGAACAAACAAGCTGGCCCGGCGAACTTTGTACCGCCTGAATTATACTCAAAAGTTGTATAAACTTACCATTGCTTTTTTTCAAGCAGGAAAAAAATTTGGCAAAATTAAAGTTCAAAATATACGAAATTTTAATAATTTTGTAATTCACATGGAAAGAATTCTCTTTATAAAAGCGGTAACTAATTGTTGAACTTGAACATATAACTTTTTGTTTTTAATTGTTGTACAGTTCTCTTTTTGCAGTACCTCATGTGACTGTGAATAGCAGGAGTATAATCCATATTATAGGTACCTTTCCTCTTATATGTATCAAAATGTCAAGAATATAAACAAAAATTATTCCTTTAATGAACTATCGACTATTAACACAGCCCGTCGACCAGAATTAAAAAATCAGTCATTTATTAATAGCCCAACCTGAAGTGGCAAAAACAAAACTTTTCTTATATTCTCAAAATCTAATCAGTGGCCACACCATTATTTTAGACATCTTAGCTATGCTGCTAAGCTCAAAATAATGGGTAAACATCTCAGTTGGTAGAGCAGCGCGATTCTCATTATTCCATGGATATAAGCTGTCAATCTCTCTTCAATTTGTTCAATTTAGTTGACGATATCAAGCTCGTTAGAAGACAAATCGAGATGTTAAAATGTCGATAGTACGATCGACACGGCAAAATTATCAACACTGTGAATTATGTTGAACTCATATTCAAATTTATTGATGGTCATTCGACCAGATCAGATTAGGCAACCCATGAAACATTATTGTATATCATAAGTGAAAGCCCGATGAGCAAACGTTTCAAAATTATTGACGCTTACAATACTGTCCCTGTGCGAACAGAAACACGAATATAATATGTCAATTACTAATTACGGGCAATTTTGGATTCAGTTATTTCCGCAAATATATCTATTACCCAAACAGAAATTCGAAAGCATTTCAAAAATAAAGAAAAAAGATGAAGATGGCCAACTCACGTTTGAAACTGATCGTCAAAATCAGATACTTGATCTTTCGGTAAAAATTCACTGTTCCACCAACTTGAGATAAGTTTACCCGCTTTTTGATCTGGCAGTAGACTTCCATGTTACCATGAGTTCTATGCGAATCACATATCGTCATCTAACAGCGGTAACATCAACCTACGACTACGTACAGTAACTATTCACTGTACGAATACTCATCAACGGTAGCGACACCCAGTGGCCTTATTCAAAAGAAGGAAAAGCATTTCCTGCATAAGTAAAACTTTCATCAATTTTTTCGAAGTTTTATTGTATTTTATAATAACCAGACCGAAGACGATTCCATAAATGAAGTTTCATAACAAACAGTTCCTCCGATCTCTAGTTATAAATGGTGTAACCAACATCTTTCTTTTATATATATAGATTAATAGTGTTTACAAACTAATCTTCAGGAAAATCGAAGAAGGAACTTATTTATGTGTGAGAAATATGGCTTTTCAATTGCAGAAATTATCGGACAGAACTAAGTGTTTTTGTTAGAAAATATCGTGTTTTTGTATTATTCTTATTCAAATAAGGTTAGTGCTTGAGTAGTTCCTAAATATAACACCCAGAACGTCTATTAATGGCCTCAATTTTAATCGAAAAATATGAACTTTGAGGTGTTGCAGAGAATCTTTTCAGGTACGTATTCGGCCCAATTTTTTTTTTCAAATGGCTATATCTCTTTAACAGAGACGAATTCGGAAAAATGGAAAACAGGTTTCTTTTGGCCTCAAGAATCTACAGTTAAAATATATGTACGAGTCAAAGACTCACCCTGTATACTAGACATCTTCCTCGTCTCCACGGAAATCCTTCCTCTCACCCCAAAAATATGTAAAACGCGGTTATCGACATTGAACCATGTCAGTTCACCGATTCTTGTGACAGGCTTTCAGCAATTTATCACCAGTAAGTCGTCGGTGAAAACGATGGGGCTCAAGCTGTACGTATGCAAATATGATATATCGACAGATTTGGGCATAATTGAGAGATGATATTGAAGGATGTCATGGCGACGCAAACATGACGATCAATCACGAGTTGTCATTCGGTCGCACAAAGCGATAGTCGATCGTGAGCTTGGTTAAAGGGTTTATTTTCATTGGACAATGGGATACTATGAGGACAGATTTGTTTAAATAATCAGTAATGACAGCGAAGGAGATTGAGAGTGAAGCTGGAAGCTGACTATACTGTGGATCTGAGTGCCGTGACTTAGTCAGCTGAAATATTGGGGACTGAAATTTGTATATGCAAGTCTGGAGGAGTCTGTGAAGCTTCTTCTTTCTCGACTGATGCAGAATATGGCTGACATCTTAGTAAAATTTCAAAAAGCCCATTTTGCCATTATTCGAATGGTGGTTTCACACGGTATATCTGACTGTTATTGGAACCTGAATGGGCACAGATCCGACTCTTGGAAAACAAACAAGACCATTCTCGAGCTCCCAGTGCTGCCTCATGAATAAAGGCAACTGTGCAGAACACATCTATGTTATGGTGTCGCAGGTCAGCAGCCTAAGGGACAGGGAGATAGAGGTGCAGAAAGGACTGGCACAATCCTCCGAAAGAGCAGTTCGAATACCTTAGCATCAATACGAGAAACATAAATTATTCATGAAGTTATTATTCCTCGGTCTTCCATTCCTTGAATAAATTCAATAAATTCAATCCACATTTCTGGTTCTATTGATTCGAAACGGATTCGCGTAATCTCGCTTTTGAAGCCGCCGAAATGTGTTTCGTTCGGTCTTTTCGAATTTATTTTTAATCTGTCGTTTAATTCTGGTGTCGAGCAATTTGTTTCGTGTCCCGCTTTTATTCTATTTTTGTGTGCATGGGCTGAATTGAATCGACACAGATTTGCTAGTGCGGAAAAATATCTGTATACCATGGTTCACGAATCGTTTCTATGGAAGACGTAGTCAAGAGTCACTTTCATGCGTTGGTCATATCTATATACAGGGCGAGTCTTTGACTTGTACATATATTTTAACTGAAGATTCCTGAGGTCAAAAGGAACCTGTTTTTCATTTTCCATTTTTCCGAATTCGGCCCTGTTAAAAAGATATAGCAATTTGAAAAAAAATTGTGCTAATTACGTCCCTGAATTGATACTGTGGAATTGATTCAAAGTTCATATTTCTGGATAGAAATTGACTTTGTACATTTAGGAAATACTCAAGTACTAACCTTATAGGAATGAAAACGTTGCAAACACGATAATTTCAACAAAAACAGTTAATTTCATCGGATTATATCTGCAACTAAAAAGCCACATTTCTCACACCAAAATAAGTTCCTTCTTCGATTTTTCTGCAGATTAGTTTGTGAACACAAATAACTTGTTCATATTTTCCTCGAAATTCCCAAACAATATCATGAAGAAAGACCTTTCATTCAGATTTATTATTAAATACCCTAACCTCATCTAATTTGTATCGATTCCGTGAATTTTTGAACAGAAATTTCAAGATGTTGTCAGCTGGCTGATATTTTCATTGAGGTTAAGGATTTTTTACGAAACATAGTATAAATCACGATACATTTGTGTACCTTGGTATAAATATCTATGAATTCTGCCGTTTCCATCATAAATCGACTTTGCCGCCAAATTTTATCACGCATGCGTAGAGCGAAAACCGAAATATTGGTTATCTGGAGGCCAAACATAAACAATAACAAACCAGAGTCACTGAACGAACAGTAAACATTATGTGAACTTTTGAATACATTCTGTTAATTATTGTTCTAATGTGATTATTATGTGAAGTGAATTAATATAATTTCAACCGTGTCGAGTTTATAAAATTCCAAGAGGATGTTGTTTAGATCGAAACATCGCCACAGATTATCAGGTATCGTTTCATTAATTTCAATTTAATAAGTAGTTTGTGTCGAGATTCATCATTAATATCCGAATTTTGTATTCCATCGACATTTTACTTCAATATGGACCGGTAACTATGAATTTTCAATAGAAACTGTGCTAGTTAAATCCTCCTTGGTGTTCAATTTCATCTCCCACATTTGTGGGATTTTATTATTAAAATATCTCGAAAAAGTTGATAAATATTGTGACAACATTGTAAACTCGTTTGAAGGCCAGAGAAGGAATAATATTCGATGATATTTAATTCAGAGACGCATTCAGATTATTCTTGAAATTAATGATTTTTTCGTTAAATTTCTCCGGGTAAAATTGAAAATAACTCGAAAACGACGCGTTTCATTGAAAAAAAAATAAGAATACTTTCAGTTTCTCAAACGATTGATTCTTTCGAAAATATGAGCCGTTTATCTTTTTAAAGTGGTTTTATGGTGTTTTAGCGTGTATTGATGAGTCGACTACCCTGTAACTTTTATACTAGTAAAGATATCGAATAGTTTTCGATTGAGGAATATGCACCATGATGTAACATATCTGAATTTCCTACCCTGCAAATAAAATGCACCGTTGCCAGACTCCATGGCTTCCAACTTTGCAACGTCTATTGTCGAAACGTGGAACTACGTTGAATGAACTTATTTGATATTATTTTATAATTCTATGAATGATGAATATTAGTACGACTTCAATCAATACTTTAGGCAATTCGCATCTTTATAAATAGCAGATTTTAATGATATCGAAGATCCACCATGAAGTAAACTTCTTCTTCTGTGAGCATCGAAGAAATACGATTCTGTGGAAGTAAAACTAACCTCCGAAAACGACAACGAATGGAAAGGCCCTTTTACTTAGATTCTGGTTCACAAAAGTGTCCCTTTGAAATGGAGTTCCTCTTCTAGGAATCCGCCATTTTAGTATATTTTAAAGACGCTTCTTTGTTATCTGGTATGTACACGATCTCCATTTAAATAACTGTTTCATTTCACAGGATTTAATCTCATGTAGGCTTGTTCTATTTTATTATTGCATTTCTATTGAATATTGTGGAACTCTGTTCTACTACCAACCCATTTGGAATATTCTTATACTGTTCGTAAGGCTTACTGCACATTTAACTATTCACTCGACATAATGGTATATGCATTTGGAGTTGTTGCTTTAGTATAATATTTTACGTACAAATATCACTGGTTTGGAGGCCTAGGATTAACTGTTTATATCGCTTGTGCCAAGGAGAATACCCCCCACAACATTGGCAGTGAGACCTCCTCTGGAAGTTCTATAACGAACGTCTCCAGTAAACATAGCCTCGTCTTCGGGCCATGGCGAGCCAGGCAAGTGAAGGATTGCTTCGATCTGGTTCCACCGTTCATCAGTTAACAGGAAATATAAAGGGTTTATCGTCACTTCCAAACCAACGCGACTGCTATGATCTCACACATAACACTTAGAAGGAAGGATTCTCACACTAAAAACTACAAGGATACTGCTTATGAATTTCATTAATAATCAGGTGACACACTCTATATGTCTATAACCTTTGGATGTATTGGATTCTGCTTTTTATCACAATTGAGACAGTAATAACCTTACCGGAGTATAGGAAGCCCCATATCATACATATCACCAGTGCTCGTCTTATTAATAATTGTTCTATGGATTGTAAACATATCATCTGTAATGCTAGAAGGTTTTTTGCTTTGAGTTTCAATTGATTCTCGTTCGTTTTTCCTTCATAGGCTATGGTTCTCCGAACTATGGCGCTGGACGAATAAAGGGCTCTTGTTCCATCTTTACGTCCAATCTAGTGTTTTATTTATCAATTTTACCTCATTATTTCCTATCCTATATTTCACTAATCTGAGTTATTACGAATCTGAATTACTACGACATAACATAGAGTTCTACCAATCTAGACGATCACATTACAAGCCAAAAATATAAGTATAAAACTCCTTTAACGTAATTCTACCCTCAGCTCTTCAGAGCAGGGTTGCCCCTTTTCTCTTTTTCATAATGTTCCGAGGATTTACAAACTTGGAATGTTACAATGAATATCCAAAAACTCAACAAAAATTCAGTTCATTCGAATTAACGTATTCGGAAATATAAACAGAAAAGTGTTTTTTCATGGATTTTCGACACCCTGTAATTTCCAAACCAAACCGAATTTTGAAAAAGGTATAGGAATCTACAGTTAAAATATATGTACAAGTCAAAGACTCACCCTGTATATAAAAGAAAGATGTTGGTTACACCATTTATAACTCGTGATCAGATGGACTGTTAGTCGGTGACTACGATTTGTGAAATCCACCGTTAAAGTTGTATAAACTAAAAGTAACATTTAGGCGAAACAGAGTCTGCCGGGCCAGCTAGTGCTATATAAACATGTTCATGTATCTCTTTGTCTATTTCATATTTTGGTGGCAGTTTGTGAAGTAGGCAAGCCGACCCTTTATATGTTAAAAAATGGAGAAAGTAATGAATTCCATCGATATCACCGAAGTTTTTCAAACTGATCTCCTACAGTTTCCCGTCATTTAGAATTCCCTTTTCGATGGAACCTAATGGGGTTACGGCTTTAGAGGATCTAAAACTTTTCCTTTTGCATGCTGACGTGGATTTGTGTTCGTTGACAGCGATCATTTAGACATAAATCACGTTCGAGGTTGCGGCTGACGGGTTGATCTGAAAAAATCGATCTGTTTTCGCATTTGACTGAAGGTTTTTGTTGAACAATGGAATTTCCTTCTGGATAGTTCTCGGATGTTTTACGATAATGTGTTGGTTAGGCTAGGCTGAGTTAGGTAAGGTTCTATCTCGGGTCATTTTCCTAAATACTAAGGTTTAGTGGAATTAAAATTGACTCCGAGATTATTTGACAGGATGGACTAAGCATTAAATTCATTTTTTGTACAACTGCCATTAAAAGTGACACTTTTGGGACGATATCCTTCACTTTTCCGTTTTAAATATGCTATTACCTTGAAATATTTACTAACATCCACAACATTTTTAATAAGGGCGCTTGACTTTATCATTGAAAATTTGCTCCACAAAGTTGCTGAACTCCATATTTTTTATTTTTCTTCTAAGTATGCCAGGAAAACAGGTTCATTGAAGTTCCCTTCTACATTTTTCAATTAACACCAGGCCAGGAAATTGTTATATGCAATATCGTACTGCTGAACATATTTTTTAGGTAGGAGTTCCAGATTTTCTCTTCTTGCAGACTCTTCAATATCCACAGGAACAACCAAATTGTCACTCTTATTAATAATTGGACTCTCGACAAACATATTAAGCAGTTAAAAACCCAAGACGAAAATTGGACAAGAACGAAATTCAAATGACAGCGTCTTTTCTCATTTGTTAGTAATCATAACGTTGGCAACTTTGCCATTCACAACAACCTTTTGATTATTTGAATATCAAAATATCAAAATGCATTTTGAAGTTTATTGTCATTGCAAATTCGCCCATTTCATTATCAAAATAGGACAGCTGTACAAAAACATTGTATGGTATTTGTGTTAAAAGTGATTTTATTTTGTTCGTGAAATTGTTCAATTCGCTCCGCTCATTTCACAAACTTTTTCACTCACAAAATGAAACGTCACTTTTAACACTCATATCATAACTATTTTCCGTGAAGGTCTATTTCCGCATTTGGCTGAAGGTTTTCTGTTGAAAATAAGAATTTTCTTCTTGATAGTTTTCAGATGTTTGAGGGTAATGTGTAGGTTCGATTTTTTGTATTTCTTGTAATAGATAAAGTTGCAACTTCAGAGCTTTAGGTAACTTGGATAAACGTAAAGAAAAATTTTGATATTCACCAACCTGAAATATATTTCATCCCCTCCAAACTAATTGAACCTCTAATGGGAGGCACAATAGACCTCATGGTCGCAGTGCCATCTTCAATCTTTACAGCTGCCACCAATAAAGTGCTACAAGACCATTGGCTCGTCGAGTGCAAAGATGCATAATATCCAAGTTCCACTCCAACTCGAAATAATTTGGCATCGCAACCTCTAAAGGAGAATATAAAATCTCGATCAAGGCCTGTACATAATTCATCCCTTCTTCCTAAATGGAAAACACGGGTGTTGAAAGTACCGATAAATCAAATTCGCACCATGCTTCCCCCTCACATCTCACTCCTTGCTGCACCAGCCAGTTCAACACTTTTTCTTTCTGTTTCAGATGCATGCGAGGGGATTATCTCAAAGTTTTCCTCCACTTGGAAAGCGGCGACGTCAACGAGTACACCCCCTGGGAAAAGCTGCTGTGCGGTCGACTGGCCGATGTCCCGGCAATAATGTATTCTTCCGGGCCCGGATTAGTGCTCGAATTTCATACCGGACCGCGTACGGTGAACGCGACCGGATTCTCAGGCACATTCAGATTCATCGATAAGAGTGAGTGCTTTTTGTGTAATGAGATTCTGGTACGGGTCGAATACCTGATGCGGTTTCCGGATTCTTCCGGTGCTTCGGAGGATGAAAGGGAGTGAAGGGGTCGTTTGAATCGGGGAGTTTTGATCTTCGTAGCTCTCGGCTTCCATTTGTGAATTGAAATGGATGATTTCATTCCCGATCGAGTGCGAATAGTATTCAATTTTTTTCACTTCATACGGAAAAAGTGCGACGTCTTAGTACTTCGTTTGAATGGAAAAAAGCGCACAATATCAATCGTACCCCCACTGTACTTATTTTCTTTGAATTTGAAAAAACAAAATATCAACACTCGCGATCTCGTACAATGCACAGAAAAGAGCGCAATCATCGAAGATCTTCTGGTGCTTCGTTAAAATGAACCAGCTCTCACGTGATATCGTTGTACTTCGTTTCAATAAATCAGTTCTCGTTTCATCGTTAAGACGGAAATGAGCTGGATCATCAATAGGGATCTCGTTGTACTGCGTCTAGACAGAAATTGTAAATAGGTATCTCGTTGTTCTTCGTTTAGACAGAAATTATCGATAGAGATCTCGTTGTACTCCGTTTGGATAGAAATGAGCTGGATTATCAATAGTGATCTCGTTGTACTTCGTTTAGACAGAAGTTAAAAATAGGGATCTCATTGTACAGGGTGTCCCAAATTCGATGACCACTGAGAGCATCTCGAAACCCATAAGGATTAGAGAAAAACAATTTCAAGGACTCCCGATCTGCTTTTTCAAAATAATCAATTGCCAGCAAACAGATCCGAGATATCTGAATTGATTCTCGAGTTACAGGGCGTTTCTGAAAAATTGCTGTTTCAAATATTTCGATAGGTATCTCGTTGTATTTCGTTTGGACAGAAATTATAAATAGGGATCTCGTTGTACTTCGTTTAGACAGAAATTATCGATAGGGATCTCGTTGTACTTCGTTCAGCCAAATAGGGATCTCGTTGTACTTCGTTGGACAGAAATAAGCCGGATTATCAATAATTGATCTCGTTATACTTCGTTTAGACAGAAATTATGAATAGGTATCTCGTTGTACTTCGTATAGAGTATAGACAGAAATTATAAATGAGGATCTCGTTTTACTTCGTTTGGACAGAAATTATGAATAGGTATCTCGTTGTACTTCGTATAGACAGAAATTATAAATAGGGATCTCGTTGTACTTCGTTCGGACATAAATTATAAATAGGGATCTCGTTGTACTTCGTTCGGACAGAAATTATAAATAGGGATCTCGTTGTACTTCGTTTAGACAGAAATGTTCGATAAAAATCTCGTTGTAAGTACTCCGTTAGGATAGTAATGAGCCGGATTATCAATAGGGATCTCATTGTACTTCGTTTAGACAGAAATGATCGATAGAGATCTCGTTGTACTCCGTTTGGATAGAAATGAGGCGGATTATCAATAGTGATCTCGTTGTTCTTCGTTTAGACAGAAATTATCGATGAAAATTCCGTTGTAGGTACTCCGTTAGGATAGAAATAAGCCGGATTATCAATAGGGATCTCGTTGTACTTTGTTTAGACAGAAATTATGAATAGGTATCTCGTTGTACTTCGTTTAGACAGAAATGATCGATAGAGATCTCGTTGTACTCCGTTTAGCCAAATAGGGATCTCGTTGTACTTCGTTTAGCTAAATAGGGATCTCGTTGTACTTCGTTTAGCCAAATAGGGATCTCGTTGTACTTCGTTGAGCCAAATAGGTATCTCGTTGTACTTCGTTTAGACAGAAATGATCGACAGAGATCTCGTTGTACTCCGTTTAGCCAAATAGGGATCTCGTTGTACTTCGTTTAGCCAAATAGGGATCTCGTTGTACTTCGTTTATCCAAATAGGGATCTCGTTGTACTTCGTTGAGCCAAATAGGGATCTCGTTGTACTTCGTTGAGCCAAATAGGGATCTCGTTGTACTTCGTTAAGCCGAATAGGGATCTCGTTGTACTTCGTTTAGATTGAAATTATGAATAAATATCTCGTTATAATTAAGGAAAGATATAACGGCATGCAGAAAATTGAATATTTTTGAAATTCGGGAAAAAGTCACACACCGTGCAGGAATCGAACCTGCGTCTCCCCACTTTCCGGGCGAGGGCTCTTACCGCTAAGCTAACGGTATGTATGATCCTTTTCCCGGAATTCAATATCCTGAGGATCACCTCATATGTTAGTGGGAGGGGGTTTCTAGTGTGTGACTTTTTACGGAATTTCGAAAATATTCAATTGTCTGCATGCCGTTATATCTTTCCTTTACAGACGGTAAACCTATTTTCATGTATCTCGTTATAAATAGGGATCTCGTCGTACTTCGTTTGAACAGAAATTAGAAATAGGGATCTCATTGTACTTCGTTTAGCCAAATAGGTATCTCGTTGTACTTCGTTTAGACAGAAATTATAAATAGGGATCTCGTTGTACTTCGTTCAGACAGAAATAAAAAAAAAGGATCTCGTTGAACTTCGTTTGGACAGATTCAAAACCATTCCACCAAAGCTTCAAATTTGTACCTCGCCTATTATAAAATCAATTACCTTCACTGAATAGGTTGGTGCAATGTCGATTGGAACTGAAGAAAAACTTCACAGCGAAGCGTTACATTTCCAGCAACCGCTGTAAATCCCCCTGCCAAAGCAAACAACAAACTTAGTTTTCCCCAGAATCCCACCATCTATTTGTTCGGAGTACACTCCTACACCTAGAGGCTTACGGATAAGTTTTAGAGGAAAGCAATAAAACCGGTCGAAAACGGTTCAAATTATGCCGAGTGGTGCACACGTTCCGTCGGATACAATGCGCGCAATAAATGTTCAAATGGGCGTTTTTGTATGCGGTTCTAAGCTCTGCTCCTCCACGATAAAGGCATAACACTGAACTGAAAGTGCCATACAGAACATCGAACAAGTATTGCACGCTAGGCAAATGCCGAAATCGAATAAATTAGAGGACGGAACATTAACACGGGACTGTATAGTACGAGTATTGGTTTGTGTTTAATTCATCGCACTAATGGTTAATACATTATTCAACAAACAACGCACGTACTCCTCTCGACACATGTGAGGGATGTGTTCAAAGACAGGAAGCAATTTTGTTCGTTACGTAGTGCGGTAATGATTGTTGTATGGCGAGACGATCTTGAAGTTCCTCAAGATTGGATTTTATGTCGGATGGAGTGACACACTAATTACTACCTAGACTTCACATTATTCTGTAGATGTACCTGAAATGCACGACGTGGCTTGTGGATCCTCACGTAGCACTTAAAGGGGAAGAAACTGATTCATTTTGCGTGTTCACCCTCTGTGTTCTCATTATTAGAAAGGATGAGATCTGTATTTAGTTCATTATCAATTGGATCGTCTTTCAATTTGATCCGATATGCATAAGGTGTTTATCGCATAAGAGCTCTCTTGGAGAGAAGGATGGGCTACTGTACCAATTTTCATCACCACGAGAATCAAAGAAAAATGAAGGAATGGTACTAACGTTTGGAATGTCAAACGGGGCACCATACAGTTGCGTATGATGCAAGAGCACTGATAAAAACCTCAGCAAAAACTCTATCTCCCCGTATAAGTGTAGGGATATTGGATTTGTTTACGAATATTCATATTGGAGGGCATCTTCTTCTTCAAATGCAATTCTTTCTTCATTTCTTCAATGGGGTTTACAAAGCATTTTTGAATAATCTGAAACAAAAACCAAAGGGAGAAAAAACGGAAAAGGAAAATCAACTAATATATTCAAATTGTTTTGAAGGTACCAACCCATCTCAAAAATGAATCAGATACTGAAGGAATAGAGTAAAAACCGTCTGGAAATTTATATATTGAACAATTATTGACCAAATGGTCAATAGTTTGCTCTTCATGACCTCACTCACATCTCGGGCTATCAATGGCATTCCATTTTAAGAGCATACTATTACAACGTCCATGACCTGTCCTAAGACGATTCAATAGACACCAAGTTTTCCTAGACAGATGAAAACCGGGAACTTTCTCAGAAGGATCGAGAATTAAACTTTTATTGAAAAAATCATAAGAAGTCCATTCCGAACACCAAATTTCTTTATGATTTTTTTTTTAGATTAAAGAAAATTATTTATCCATAGAGGCTTTCGAGATTTCGATCTAGCCAGTCTTGTATCTGGCATATAACTCATAATAGGAAATGAATTTGGAAAGGAATGAAATTTATCCCAAGACTTCATGGCAGCAACCTGTCTACGAATATGAGGAGGTATTATGTTAGAAAGAACTGGTAACCAAGCTAATGGAGTAGATTCAATGGTTCCAGTTATAATCCTCATAGAAATATTGAGTTTCCCATCAATTTTATGGACATGGGAGCTATTCAACCAAACAGAACAGCAGTATTCAGCTGCAGAAAAAACCAAGGCTGATGCAGCCGTACGAAGAGTGGTAGCATCGGCAGCCCAGGAGGTACCAGCTAATTTTTGAATTATATTATTCCTCGTCTTCAACTTGAGACGTAAACTATCCAAAAGAGCCTTAAAAGTCAAAGAAGAATCTAGTTTTATTCCAAAATACTTGGGAGTGAAATTATGATTCAATTAGGATTAGAGTCATTATCTCACGGAATGAATTCATTTTTATGGATACGCAACTAACGGGTTTCGGCGGGGAGGTGAACTGTGTAAGGGTGTTGAACTGGAGGCCGTTGCTAGACAAGTAGAAGAAAGAAGCCTTGAACAGACATAACGTTTTGTCGAGAGTGGGTTAACCACTGAGTTCTCGGTCTTCTCCGTTACTGACGAAGACCATTCGCAGTAGGAACTTTGTGGTATTGAAATATAAATAGACTAGTCTGTGGACGTGAGCACTTTTATTTCCCTAACAGAAATTTTCGTATTCTCTTCACAATTTCACTCTCAACCGATAATTCTTGAGTGAGACGTACTTAAAACTCTGTTAAACTTCAATACGACGATATACGGCCATCGTTAACCTCCTCCGAACAATAAATAACGTGGAGTCTCAAGTGTTCCATGTCACGTACATCTGTACCGACTCTTATCATACTTCCGGAGCAGTCCGGAAATGTGAGACTTCGAACTTTATGGTTCGGTAACAGAAGGTGCAAGGTCGCGCTCCGACGACCGTGTTGCGGGCGCCGCATGCAGCCACTTGCGGGCTGGTCGGAATTTAAGACAGCTGGGACGAATTCCAGTTCGAGTCCCCAACAGAGCTGTACATATTCGATCGTTTCTGGCACGGAATTGTTCGGACGGCCACTTGCTTGGAGTATTGTCCGAGGATGTTTACAGCTGAACACTCTCCAAAGGATGTTTACTGCACTGCGGCACACTTTCGACAATTCCTTGAAGTGTTGTCAATAGTTTATAAGGTTCGTGTTTTTTTCCGGTTCACTGGGCTGCTATGAGGATTTCGTAGGGCGTTCTCCGTGACTTTAAGAGAAGGATCCACTGCCATCAATGGACTTATTTGAAGAGAATCCATCAACTGTACTCATCGCGAATTTGTCTCGACACGACTATTACATCAATTCACTAAAAGTCATTTACATAATCATCACCTCTTTGCTTTATTCTCTGTAAATAAATGAATAAATCGAAGTCCATGGTGCAGGTTATCGCGTGAGCGTCGTTTATGGGATAGTGATCCCATAAACGACGTGGACTAACATTGGAGACACAGAAAAACGGTTTGTCTTGCGTGGCGGCTACATCCACGGCCTTCTGAAGGGTAGAGTAGGCCGTGCTACATCGCAACGCACCGAAATCAAGATCGTAGCGCTATATCGGTGATAATCGAAACTACTCGTTTGGCGTTCCCGAAGAGCAATGCCTACGGCTTAAGCGAAAAGTAAACAAAACTACACCTTTCACAGTTGTAATTCAAAAATTCAAAGTTGAATTTCATAAAAAAAATGTATTTCCGAACAGCAATATGTAATTAAGAAAACAGAAATTGAATTTCAGAATACTTAATTCAATTTCAGAAAAACGAAATTGAAATTCAGATTAGGAAGTTGTAATTCAGAAAAACAAAGTTGTAATTCAGAATAGTGAATTGAAATTCAGAATTGGCAAATTCAATTTCAAAAAAGGAAAATTGTTATCAATTCAATTATAGAACATGTAATATGTAATTCAGAGAAGTATCGAGCTCGGTATCAAGTGATGCAACGTAGGAATCTATGACAATCTGGCATCGAAATTGTCTTAAGTATTTGGTATTTTCAAATTTGTTTTTACCTTTTTTCGTTTTTGAGTGTATATAGCTTTATGTTTTTCTTGAAAATAAAGTTATTAATATTATATTTCTTGCTTCTATGAAGGTATCTACGTACTTTGAGATTCGAAAATGACCTCAAGAATCATCATTAATATTTTCGCCACCCATTTTAAATGAAATCACGTCTCCATTTGAATTACATACATAATATTAGAGAAAGCGGTTTGAGTACCAAGCAATTGAATTACAATTTCTTTTTTCTGAATTACAATTACGTTTTTCTGAATAAAATTTTCCCATTTCTGAATTTCAATTCACCAATTCTGAATTACAATTTAAATTTTCTGAAATTCGAATTACCGTTTTTGAATTACATGTCACTATCCTGAAATTCAAATTACCCTTTCTGAATACCAACTTACTATTCTGAATTACAATTTCCCTTTTCTGAAATGCAATTTGCTTTTCTGAATTACATTTTACGTTTTCTGAATTACAATTGGAAAAGGTGTTGTGCCCTTGGAATTGTTTATTCGTTAACGATAGGGGACATACAGCTTCCTTGGTAACCACTTTGCTCTATAGTCTGAGTATAGTCTATACCATTGTTTGAAGAGGAAATCAACACAATCTGGCATCGTCTCCCAAAAGTTCTTTGAAATATCACAGAAGATGGATGAGGTTAGGTCACTGACCTCGAATCCTATGACCTAGGTTAATGGAGTTAGGATAGGTTAGTGAGAAACCAATTTTTATCAGATCGTTTTATAATATCGAGGAAAATATGAACAAAGTATTAGTGTTTACAAACTAATCTTCAGGAAAATCGAAGAAGGAACTTATTTAGGTGTGAGAAATATGGCTTTTCAATTGCAGAAATGATGGGACAAAACTAAGTATTTTTGTTAGGAAATATCGTGTTTGTAACATTCTTATTCAAATTAGGTTAGTGCTTGAGGATTTGCTAAAAGTATTACCCAGATTATTTCACTAATTTCAATAACTGACCAATCACAGTCCAAAGACAGCACGTATTATCGCGATAATACCTAGGAGCATAGAATATTATTCTATGCTCCTAGATAATACCAACTGGCTCTGAATGATTGGTCTGACAACTTCGGTATTTTCAACGATTGAACTACAGAATAATCTGTGATTGAACTATTGATACAAACGGTTTGTCAACTGATAAATAGAAATTGTAGACGTCAACATGAGTTTCTCCTTGCTTTTCTCGAATATGAAGTTTCTGACCTTTTATTCTGTTCGTGAAATAGTCTTATAAAATTTCACTCGAGATTGAATTTACCTTATAAGTCTATCTTTTTATTTACAAACTCAAATAGTTGCTTTAAGGAAACAACACTCGTCCTCCGGACTCGTGATGTTTCCAAGCAACTCATTTTCGTTCGAAAATAAATCGATAGACTTATTATGGAAATTCAATCTCTTGTGATATTACTACTGAACATTTGATAATCACCTCAATTTCAATCGAAAAATATGAACTTTGAGGTGTTTGCAGAGAATAGTATCAGGCACGTATTTAGACCAATTTTTTTTCAAATGACTCTATCTCTTTATCAGAGCCGAATTCGGAAAAATATAAAATGAAAAAAAGGCTTCTTTTGGCCTCAAGATTCTACAGTTGAAATATATGTACAAGTTAAAGACTTACATTGCATATCACGCCGATTTCCATCTCGAAGATTCCGGACGCGTGGAAACTTCCCGAACGCAAGCACCATCGCTCGTGGGCGCTCTTTCGGGTGGAAGGGTCGAGAGGAATACTCCACACGCGTCCAGAAAATTCGAGATCACTATTTCTGGTGTTAGACGGCTAAAGGAGGGCGCTGCGAAACGTCTGATAAACTAACTCAGTAGTTGTTTTTCTTTATTTAGACGACTACGAATCTCCGGCAAGGGTATCAGATCAGTTTTGACTGTAACTTATAAGTTGTAGCTGAATCCTCAATTTTTCGTGGTGAAATCATATCTTTTTCGCTGAACAAAACATGTCCTCGTTCCCACGATCGTATCATCCACCCCTGTCGAACTTCCACACTAAACTTCGATCCAGATGTTCCTTCCTACATATCACTCCGAAAAGAACATCCGCAATTTATAAAACCTAGAAACGTTGAATTCCCTAATTCCGAACAAAGCCGCCGGCTCGCTATCGATGTTTGCCACATCCCTGGCATCGCGTTCGGGGCAAAAAGGGGTGCCTCAAACCTCAGCTTCCTCAACAATCGCATTGAAAAGGGAAGAAACACACGAATAATCGATGAGTTTCAATAAGGAATCTTTTGAAAAGAGCCCCGTTCTTGCTGATGGCTGGGCATGTGGGAGAATCGTGACTCGGATATTGTGATTGTGTTGCATTTTTGCGTGTCCGTGCGGGGAGAAAACGTTTTTATTACACGGGTGTGAAGTGAAAATTTATTAGTTTCAAACCTTCAGGACGTGACGGGGTTCTGGGATTCAATAGGAAAAATGTAGACCGGAGGACCGACCTCATATATTTGATTAGAATTTATGCCGACACGTCTCGGGTATATTCGGGTGTTTTTTTGTTAATCCCCGAATGTCGATATATTTCCGCAGCGTTTTTTTGGGGCAAGGGGCGTCGTTTGCTGGATTGGATATTCCATTTTAGTCGGGGCGAGATTAAATTTAGTACACGAATTAAAACGGTAATTCCTAGAGACTGATTCGAATCGATTTTGTTTTTGATTGAATGTCTGGCAGGATTCGATTGGTGCGAGTTGAATCTCCATGTTTTTGATGCATACTGTATATTCCACCAATTGATTGTAAACAACCTGCTTCTCACTAGCTAAATTTGATATTGTTCAACTGCAAAGCCAAGGGGTTTTTGCTTTGATGACCAACCACATGTTGGTCCTTCTTAGTTTTTCCTCTGCAAGGAAATGACTTCGAAACCTCTTCCACGTAGACCAATGAAGGTATCATCCAAATTGTAACATATCTGAATTTCCTACCCTGCAATAAAATAAAATGCACCGTTGCCAGACTACTCCATGGCTTTGCAACGTCTATTGTCGAAACGTGGAACTAAGTTGAATGAACTTATTTGATATAATTTCATAATTCTATGAATGATGAATATTAGTACGACTTCAAGCAAGACTTTAGGCAATTCGCATCTTTACAAATAGGAGATTTTAATCATATCGAATATCCACCATGAAGTAAACTCGTTCTTCTGTGACCATCGAAGAAATACGATTATGTGGAAGAAAAACTAACCTCCGAAACGACAACGAATGGAAGGGTCTCTTTTACTTCACTTTCACTTGACTGCGGCTGTCTGTTTTCACTTTCATTTTGGTTCACAATAGTGTTCCTTTGAAATGGAGTTCCTTTTCTAGGAATCCGCCATTTTAGTATATTTTGAAGACGCTTCTTTGTTATCTGGTACCCATTTTAAATAACTATGTTTCATTTCACAGGATTTAATATCATGTAAGCTTATTCTATCTGATTATTGCATTTCTATTGAATATTGTGGAACTCTGGTCTGCTACCAACCCATTTGGAATATTCTTATACTGTTCGTAAGGCCTACTACACATTTAACTATTCACGCGACATTATGGTATACGCATTGGAGTTGTTGCTTTTAGTATAATATTTCACGTACAGGGAAAACATGGTTTGGAGGTCTAAGGTAAACTGTTTACATCGCCTGTGTCTAAGGAAAACATCCTCCCTAGCATCGTGGAGGAGACTTCCCTCTGAGAGTTCTATAGACGAACATCCTCAGCAAAACAAGCCTTCGTCATTGACCTTGGTGAGCCGGGCAAGTATCCTGGGCCGGATTGCTTCGCCTGGATCCACCGTTCATCAGTCAACAGGAAATCTAAAGAGTTTATTGTCCACTTCCAAACCAACGCGAATAGAATCACACACACTTGGAAGGAAGGATTCTTACACATGGGCTGTGAAAGCTCCGCGCAACAATAAAGTGACACATTCTATATGCCTATAACCTTTGGATGTATTGGATTCTGCTTTTTATCAGAACTGTGCCAGTAATAACCGTATAGGAAGCTCCATATTGTACATATCACCAGTGCTCTTCTTATTAATAATTGTTCTATGGATTGTAAACATATCATCTGTAATGCTAAAAGGGTTTCTGCTTTCAAATCCAATGAGGAATTGAATTTGGTTCGTTTTTATCCTTTCATATGGCTATGGTTCCCCGAACTATGGTGCTGGACGAATAAAGGCTCTTGTTCCATCTTTATGTCCAATCTAGTGTATTATTTATCTATTTTACCTCATTATTTCCCATCCTATGTTTCACTAATCTGAGTTATTACGAATCTTAATTACTACGACATAACATAGAGTTCTACTAATCTAGACGACCACATCACATGCCAAAATTATAAGCTCTTCAGAGCAGGGTTGCCCCTTTTTTCTCTTTTCATAATGTTCCTAGGATTTACAAACTTGGAATGTTACAAGTTACAGACAGGATTGGTATGATGTCTCAAATTGGAACCTCAAGATTATATAATTGTATTGAGATCATCCCACACAAATATTTCTCCTTGAGATTGGCTCCGCATCTTATTACCCAGAACTACCTCTCTTCGTTCCACAAATCCTCTCCCAGAACAAAATCAAGCCCTTATAATTCCATCGCTCATCTTGTGTCCAGCCAAACGACTCTTTGCTTTTTGCCGGTTATACCTCGCGCTACGTGAGCTGAAGATTAAAGTGGCTCAAGGAACGGTACCGGGTTATCCCCAGAGGAAGTGTCGGTCTCCATAGAACACGGATTCACACTCGAAGAGTCCCGGGTTTAATCAATCTTGCCGGCGATACATGGAAAACTTCGCTGGATGCAGTGGCTAATCCATTTCGCCGTACATGTTCGGTAATCAGGACAAGAACAGTATAATTTCCGGTGTGTGCTGGAGTCCGAGACGGGAAGCTTCCGGGAAATATCATCTGCATCTTGCGATCACGTGATTCGGGAAGGTGGTGCTTTCGGGAAATTCGGTGTTTGGAGAGATTGTTCGCAACCGATAGTGGATATGTTCGCTGCCTTATAGGGGAACACGAGAGGTCGAATGGAAAGTTTGGTTTCAGCAGATCAGATCAGCCTTGATACAGGGGAAGTCTAAAGCTGAATACAGATTACTCTGACGTGACGTGTAAGGACGTCACATCAGACGTGTACTGTGCTCCCATTGGCCTAATATGAACGTGAACGTCAAAATGTGAGTGATATAAAAATGCAACACATTGTTCTGTGCGTTCACGTTCATATCAGGCCAATGGGAGCACAGTACACGTCTGACGTGACGTCCTTACACGTCACGTCAGAGTAATCTGTATTCAGCTTTAGACTTGTACATTTTTTCAACTGTGGATTCTTGCGGTCAAAAGACGCCTCTTTTTAATTTCAAATTTTCCCGAAAAGTTGAATTTAATCTGAGTTTGGATACATTCATTATTTATTCATATATTCCTTGATTATCCAAAACAATTATGATTGGAGAATTAATTATAAAAACACCCCCTTCTGATATTCGACGGAAAAGCGGCTTTCCACCAATCAAGCGGTGTAAAGATGTTGAAAAATTTTTGAAGATCTTTCTTCTTGAAGCGAGAAAGTGTGGGAACGGCTCGCCGCCCTAGGGACTGGACTCAGATTTTTTTTATTCTCCAGTTCTCCAGGGAGAAGAGGGGTGAATGAAACACTACTGATTGAACTCTGAACGTCTATTGAGACCAAAATAAAATGAATGGTTACATACTGTCTACAACAATATCACGTCAAAAGAATAAATTATCAAAATAATTGGTCAATTTATTCAAACGAAATCAAATTATCAAAGCAGAATCAAATTATCAAAATAGAATCAAATTATCAAACAACATAAAATCGAAAACTTGGGGATTTATCAAAATAACATAACTTAAGGAGATTTCAGGACTCTGGAATGTTTTTGGCGTTACAATACTCAATTAAGACACGCACTAAAACAGAGGTGTCGTGTTTTCATTTGAATAATCATCAAAAACAGAAAACT
This sequence comes from Adalia decempunctata, assembly GCA_951802165.1. Classification (NCBI taxonomy): domain Eukaryota; kingdom Metazoa; phylum Arthropoda; class Insecta; order Coleoptera; family Coccinellidae; genus Adalia; species Adalia decempunctata. The sequence goes on from OX637701.1 coordinate 4,946,012, forward strand.
TTGAGGGTTAGTTTCAACAATACAGTTTTAAATCATAATTTCACTCCCAAGTATCTGGGAATGAAACTAGATTCTTCTTAGACTTTTAAGGCTCATTTGGAAAGTTTACGTCAAAAGTTGAAGACGAGGAATAATATAATTCAAAAATTAGCTGGTACATCCTGGAGTGCCGATGCTACCACTCTTCGTAAGGCTGCTTTAGCCTTGGTTTTTTCTGCAGCTGAATACTGCTGTTCTGTTTAGTTGAATAGTTCCCATGTCCATAAAATTGATGGGCAACTCAATATTTCTATGAGGATTATAACTGGAACCATTAAATCTACATTAGCTTGGTTACCAGTTCTTTCTAACATAATACCTCCTCATGTCGGTAGACAGGTTGCTGCCATGAAGTCTTGGGATAAATTTCATTCCTTTCCAAATTCATTTCCTATTATGAGTTATATGCCAGATACAAGACTGGCTAGATTGAAATCTCGAAAGCCTCTGTGGATAAATAATTTTCTTTATTCTAAAAAAAATCATAAAGAAATTTGGAGTTCGGAATAGACTTCATATGATTTTTTCAATAAAAGTTTAATTCTCGATCCTTCAGAGAAAGTTCCCGGTTTTCATCTGTCTAGGAAAAATTGGTGTCTTCTGAATCGTCTTAGGACAGGTCATGGACGTTGCAATAGTATGCTCCTCAAATGGAATGCCATTGATGGCCCGAGATGTGAGTGTGGGCATGAAGAGCAAACTATTGACCATTTGGTCAATAATTGTCCAAAATATAAATTTCCAGATGGTTTCAACTCTATTCATTCAGTATCTGATTCATTTTTGAGATGGGTTGGTACCTTCAAAACAATTTGAATATATTAGTGGATTTTGCTTTTCCTTTTTTCCTCCCTCTGGTTTTTGTTTCAGATTATTTAAAAATGCTTTGTCAACCCCTTTTGAAGAAACGAAGAGAGTAAACAAATCCGATATCCCTACACCTATACGGGGAGACAGAGTTTTTGCTGAGGTTTTTATCTGTGCTCTTGCATCATACGCAGAACTGTATGGTGCCCCGTTTGACATTCCTCTGCTAATACTGAGATTAGGAGCGGGGAATAGATCAATATGTTTGTTTGAATGATCTGTTCTTTGTTGCCTTTTCGAGACACATGCCATATTTGGAAACAAATCTGTACAGCTCCATTTAATAAGAATATAAATATATACGCAAAATTACCTGTCCTTTTTCCTTCTGGCAGGCAATCCAAGAATGATGAAAATATCCTAAAAAAACAACCACAAAACATGTCACTAACCCCTAAGTCGCAGTTGAACCTCACTCCTGGTCTTATCGACGTGATCTAAATATCTCTAATTAACTTTTAAACCTTCAAATTCCGATTCAACTGAGAATCTTTCCGTTCAAGGCTTCTCCAGCTACTGCCTCTTCTTCGGTTTTCAAAGCAATTAAAGATATCCTTCACCTACCTCTCGTGGGTGGATTCCGAAGAGGTATCATAATTGTCTGAGCTTTTTGGACCAGTTGCAATTCTCACGATCTTAGCATCGAAATTCCGCCGTCGTTAGTATATCCAAGCCACACAGGTCGTGGGACGATTTTTCTGACACCGTATGAGTACCATGAGGAAACTTGCAGGGTTATCGTCTCGCCTGCATCCTGTGTACCGATAAGCAACTAGGTAACTTCTTGGTTTTTTTTCGTAGTAGGTTCTGACTTGGAGAGCCAGACTGATATTTTTTCGAAATAAAGAGAAACAACACAGCTGCATTGAAATTTCCCCTCCAATTACTTCTGGATTGCTGCTCCAGAAAAAGAGGCAATGATTTCCCCTGGTCGTTAAAATTTTCTACAGATGTGAATCGCCCAAAGTGGAATTCGATCCTCACATATTTCCGATTCTTCATGTTCGAATTCGAAACAAAAACCCGGCAACAAAGTATTTCCCGACATGATGGTGCTGCAACTTCCAAGTCGTTAACGTCCTGGGGTAACAGCGACTGTTTTTAATTTTCTCCAAACAATCGAAACATGAATTAAATTCCGAACGTGGAATTGCGCAAAGTTTGGCAAGTACAGCAGACTTTTCCGACGCGAGTGGCATTCTGGGAAAGATTGAGGATGACGATTATCGGAACCCAGAGCACGCCTTCTTGTGGTAGTTATTCGAGAATGCAGGCTGTTTCGTTTTCCCGTCGATTCCCGCTTACTGATTGAATTTTTTCGGGCGACATATGGGGGAGATGTGGCTTACAAGGGGTAGGAAGTTCTCTATTAGGGTGACAGTCAGTAGAAATCGGAAAAATGCCGGACCAATATTTCGCCCAAGAATCTGAAATCCGCAATTACAGAGTGAGTCTCTGACTTGTACATATATTTTAACTGTAGATTCTTGAGGCCAAAGGAAACCTCTTTTTCATTTTCCATTTTTCCGAATTCGGCTCTGTTAAAAAGATATAGCCATTTGAAAAAAAAATTGGGCTGAGTACGTGCCTGGAAACATTCTCTGGAACCAATGCAAAGTTCATATTTCCCGATTAAAATTGAGTTGATATATTTGGGGAAACTCAAGTAGGTACTAACCTTATTTGAATAAGAATGTTAAAAACACGATATTTCATAACAAAAACATTTTGTTTGCTCCGATTATATCGGCCATTGAAAAGCCATATTTCTCCCATCAGAATAAGTTCATTCTTCGATTTTCTTGAAGATTAGTTTGTAAACACCAGAAACTTGTTCATATCCTCCTCGATATCCCAAAATTATCTTGTAAATTGTGGTTTCTAATTCAATTTATAATTTCGATCAAGCTATAACCTATTAAAACAATGTCAATAAAATCTTCCGGAAATCACTGTAGTGAAACAGTCACAGAACTTGGATTTATATGTTGCCAGCTTCAGCAATATTCCTGAAACTAAGGAAATTGATTTTTCTGATTACATTACTGAATAAATATCTATGAATTCGACCATAGATCCTGTAGTGATAATCGGGCGTGATTAAAATAAAACTACCGTTCTATTCTATCTTTCTAATCTTCCAAAAATAATCTCGTAATACACACTTTATCAGGATACCTTCCTTCATCGAACTCTTCATCTCCTAACTTAATCCACCTAACCTCTCTTTTCCCAACCACAGAACATAATACATAAAACATAATTCACAGAACACATCATTCGGTACTAGGACCGACGCCCACTGGTGTTCATATCAATAACCCACAAGAGATACACTATTCAATATAGAATATACTACAAGTGGAATTTTCTTCGTCAGTGTTGCTTCAGGATATTTTTTGATATTTCAAATCATAAAAACTCACTTGTTCATGCCTAAGATAATAAAATTCCTCATATTTACTACAATCCAGCGACCTGTCAGAAAAGTTTGGAGGTTGAAAAATGAAAATGGTGGAAAAAACACGTGGTTTGGATTGTCTAGGGCATTTTCAAAGAGGAACGCCTAGACGCCATTAACGAAAAGTAAAGAATACTAAATTGCCCTTGCGTTAGTTCATTCGTTAACGATAGGGGACGAGACGTAATGCTTCCTTGGTTAAGGCGAAACAAAGGAGGAGGCTGTGGTTCGGCACGAAGTAAAATGCCGAATTAGGTAACCATAGATACATAATGACATGTTAACGACGCATGCGTATAGCGCATATTCTAGGGCTTCGTTAAGTCATCATTTCCCGCGAAAATTGGCTATGAACAATGAACATGAACTGATTCGGTCAGTCTATTAATTTGGGTGGTGTATGTATTACACGATACGATTTTTATAATTTTTTAATTTGGCACAAACTTAAGATAACATCTGTAGGCTGTTTTGAAGTGCATTATTTCTAGTGATGTTTTGTGTGAAATGGCTGAAAAATTCAGCCTAGTTTGTTCTAGTTTTACTGTTCCAGTTAGGATTTTTGCGAATTATGGCAGAGAACATTGTTCAGATAGAAACATCGCTAAGTATAATTTAATTTTTCATTTATTTCAATTTAGTACGTGGTTTGTACTAGTGATTCATATACCTGAATTTTGTATTTCATATCATATCATATCATAAAAATCTGTTGTGTGGCGTGAGGTGAACTTCCAATTTCCATAAGGATCTTTGAGGAACTTCCTGCAGTTCCTGCTATTTAGAACTCAATTTTATCTATTCATGAAAATACATATGATATATTAGTATCAATTAACTGAGACGGCAGTTACATTCTATTCAATTTTGTCTACAAAATTTGTGGAATTTCATCATCACACATCTCTAAATCCAACGTTTTCCCATCATAGAGATTTAAATAGTTTTCAGGTCAGTCATTTCCAAATGAAAATTCGACAAACATACCGGCAACATTGTTAAAATTTAATTCGATTACAGAATATTAATACATCTTCGATTCGGTGATCTTTAGAATGCAGTAGGGTATTCAGATAATTCTCGAGATTTATGATTTTCTCGTCAAATTTGATGGGATTTAATTAGGAATAACTTGAGAACGACGCGTTTTATTGAAAAAACTTAGGAATAATTTTATTTTCTAAACCTATTGCTCTTTTCGAAAATAGGAACCATTCTTCCTTTTCGTGTGGTTTTATAGTATTTTTGTGTGGATTTATAAGTTGGCTACGCTGTAACTTCCATACCGGGAGGAATATTGAATAAGTTTTGATTTGAGAATATGCATCATGATAGGAATGAATACTTCACCAAAATTCAGTTCATTCGAAATAACGGTTCCGAAGATATGAACAGAAAAGCGTTTTTTCCATGGATTTTTGACAACCTATATCTTTTAAACGGTACCGAATTCTGAAAAATGGTATAGAAAAAAAGTGTTAGGTTGGATGAGAGGAATCTACAGTTGAAATATATGTACAAATCAAAGACTCACCCTGTATATATTTCAGCCTTCAAGAAATATTACAACCTTGGCCAAATTTAATGAAAATGAGACTGAATCATTAATAGAGATCCAGTTGACTCCGAAAGATTGATCTAAATCTCAACTAGACGTCACAATGATTTAGTTTCTGCTCATGACTTCCGTTAGTGTTGTGCTAAGAGGACTCACGTTCCAATCCTTTTCCCATTGAAGTTGAGTTACGTTGCTCTGGTGGGATCTAAACAGATGTAAATATTCTCCTGTATCCTAATCCCATGAATTCCTGAGCATTCTCAAGTCCACAATCATCCATACCTATTGAAGAACCTCTTAAGAGCATACGGAAAGCTCCTCGAGTTTCCGAAACCACTATCATCCAAGAACTTTACTAATTAAAAAAGTGAAGTGTTACAGCTTCGACTGCTCGTAGGTGCCGGAGAAAGTTTCGATTGTTGGCAAGTGAAACGCAAGGATGAAAGCGTTGTCTGCCTTAATGCGTCCTTCTTTTCTCCCAGCACAACACCTCTCATAATAAGTTTCCCCATAATGTAGAGCCTAGCGAGGGCCTTGTTGTAACAATGAAAAATTTCTCCCCAACGTTAGCTTAAGTTGCTCAATACCCGTGTGAATGGGAATAGGAAGAAATAGAGAGGGATGTTGAAAGAGAGTGATGTTGAATGAAACGTACTTAAGGGCAATATTTTCGAATGGGTATTGTGATAGAGGCCTACTTCTCTCTCGTGACGAGTGTAATCTGTTGTAGTCTGTCGGATTTTTCTGAAACAGTATGAATTATGCCTTTGGTAAGCTGGGAATACGGAAAGTGGAAGAGTATAATGATCAGATTCATTCAAAACAATATAAGATAGAATTGGATAAGATAAGAAAAGTTAGAATAAAGATATACAAAAACAAGGAGTTTGACACTGATAAGATTTAGTTGGAGACTTCCTTCTCTAACAGAAATTTTATACGACGGTTAATACTCAAAATGAGTGATCTTAAAATGTTCTGATCTAATCCTTCCCAGATTTCTCCGAGTTGGATTCCTAAGTCATTAAGAGTAGCTGGATGATTTTCTGAACTTCTCAGCCTTCTATTGAGGTTGTCTCAAACCTGCTCAATCGGATTGAGTTCTGGACTTCTTGCTGGCCATTCCATTCGAGAGACTTCAACCTCTTCAAGGTACTCCTGAACGATGCGCGCACGATGGGGTCTGGCATTATCGTCCATAAAAATGAAATTTTCTCCAATGTATGGGGCAAATGGCACTACATGCTCTTCAAGAATGTTCCTTATATTCTTATCAGCATTCATAGCTCCATTATCAACGACCAGTAGGTCTGTGCGAGCAGTCAAAGATATTCCACCCCATACCATAATCGATCCTCCCCCGAAACCAGTAGTTTTCAGGAAATTGCACTGAGCATATATTTCATGTGGACGTCTGTATACTAGGGAACGTCGATCACAATGGTAGAGGCAGAATCTAGACTCATCTGTGAAGAGAACTCTTTCCCAATCGGCTTCTTCCCAATGGATATGCTCTCTCGCAAAATCCAAACGCGCCCTTCGATGGGCTGGGGTAAGAGCTGGGCCTCTTGCCGCGACACGAGGCCTTAAATCATATTCTCTGAGGCGATTTCTTATTGTCTGAGTGCTAATTTGCACCTCATGAGTTTGCTCAAGCTGATTTTGAAGGAGGCGAGCGGTTGCAAACCGTTGTCTCAACGAAGAAACTCTCAAGTAACGTTCTTGAATGGCAGTTGTTACCAGTGGTCTACCCTGTCCTGGTCTTCGGACATTCATACCTGTCTCCCTGAATCGCTGCAACATTCTGGACACACTTGTATGGGAAACTCCAAACCTTTCTGCCATTCTTGTGTATGTCCACCCTTCTTCTCGCAAAACTACCGCTTGGGCACATTCCTCTTGGGTCAAATTGCGTGTTTCGCGTTGCATAGCGATCGAGTGTAGAAAATCAAACCTAAGAAAAACTATTGATCACTAGAATTGATCGAGAACAACTGATTTTAGAATGGAGCTAATACATTCAAAATCTGATATCATCTTTTTTATTCCTGCTGGGAGAAAACATCTGTATTGAAGAAAAACATTGAAAGTGGATAACATATGCATGCATAATTCTGATAAAAATAATTATCATTGAGAACACCTTCAGTTGTAGAATAAATTTGAGATTTCCATAATGTGCGTTAATTTTTCTGCGCAGTGTATTTACGGCATATGTAGAGAAAACTCCAGAATTCATTGAAAATATCAGTTATCTTGGAGCACAAATATCCTCTTCGAATAACAGTATATTTTGACGGGTTGAGGTCAGTAAATCCAAAGGCTTATTTGGAAAAAATGCCGACGTTTCGATTTATTTAAAATCTTCTTCGGGGCTCTGAAACATTAACAACACAGTAATGAACTAAACACAAACATATCACTACAGAAATACAATATTAAAATAAATTGGAAGCCACCTACATTTTCAGTTGGCCTTTTTGGTCACATTATCCTCTTCGAAATTTCACTCAATAACGAATCTCGTACAGCATAGTAACACCGAGAAACACAACTAACTAATCTATCCTCAAAACCCCTCTTGATGTCTTGGTGAACTCGCTGTTTATACAAGTTCGATTTGATAGCCAAATTGCGCCTTCTAGAACACATTGACCTTGTCAATAGCACGATGAGCTCTCCAAGATATCGCATGGAGAGGTCTCAAGGATATCACATGGTGAGGTCTCCAAGATATCGCATTGTGAGGTCTCCAAGATATTGCATGGGCATATCAGTGGGAACTTCGCCTAGTGATCATAGAGAGGTCTCTGAGAACTCGCGGAAGGAGCTCGCATAATAGCCGCATTGTAACCTCGCAGAGATATCGCGGAGAAATCTTTGTTGCCTGGGAATGAACTCAAACATTCACAGGAAATTATGTAACCATTAAATTTCAACCAACATCGCCTTTTTCTAGCTTGAATAGATTTGGCACGCTCTCTCAAAGCGTCACCTGAACACGTCCTTCAATAAAATTCACGCACTTTCGTTGATATCAAATATGGGAACATATTCAGACTCTATCAGATCTAATTGGACGATTCTTATCGAACGAAGATCACATACGTAGCTTGGAATCGCTAGCTACGAAAATCTATTTTGTGGACTCGAAAACAAGCGCTCATTTGGCATGGTATTTGGATTCACACTGTATAATGAACTTTTTCACGATAAATATCCTTGGAAACTCACTCTGCAACAGCTGCGATTCGATAATCCCAGCGTCATTAGTGTGACCAGTATTTAACTCCATGATTTTCACTCAGTACACTCCGGAAAGATATAAAAGTTCTACCAAAGTATCTCAAAAAACTTTTAATGAAGAGCGCAGCGCAGTGAGGAGTGCTAGTTGGCACCTAACCAAAAAATTCAGTTAATTTTCTCTTCAAACTCCAGCCGTATGCCCAGCAATTCCGTGTAATTTTCCTACAAATTGAAAATTTCCATCGGATCAAGGCCTGCTTCATTGTAGGGATACTTTGTAAGCTGTGGATATGCAGTTAGGTTATGTTTTTGCAGTATCGTAAAAGCAGATGTAACGTCAGTTAGTTTAACAACTGTGTAAGGTCGTTCCGAACGGATCCGGACGAAGGCTGTGACCTTTCCGGGTTTAATGTTCTTCAACTCTTTGTCGTTATTGCGAGGCGCAGTAGTCGAATAGCGTTATTGGGTACAATGCATGAAAAATATATTACTTGGGTTCCTACTGTATACGGTAGTGCGAAAAAGTGACAGACGACTGACTTTGCCGCTTCTGGTGGAATAGAAAAGCGGGAGATTGATTGTGAATGCGAAATTCCAATCATACAAATTGCTGTAGTTGCTTTTCCATTGAATCCTCTCGAGAAGGAACCTCCAATAACTTTGAGTGGTATAAGGACGAAGCCACCAAACGAATTCCCAGCCCTGCTTTTTATTTTCTCATAAAAACACTACATCCGAACTCCTTACTAAAATTACCTCTAACTGGGTGCTCTACAAGCTATATTACAGACTTGATGGTCGTCAGATATCGTTAGTTATTCTTCAGGGAGAAGAGTGGAAAAAGAAACACTTCGAGATCAAACGTTAGACGTTTATTCCTATCTCTGAAGTACATCCTAATTCTTTCTACAAACGAATCCGAGCAAAACTGAGAGTCTCTGACACCGTCTCAATATACAATTTATTTTTGATTTCTCAATACTTCAGGTGACCCATTTTCAATCGTATTTCTACATTATTCTATACACATTTCCCTGATATCGTATGTTCCATGCTTTCAGAAAAGTACAGAACCGGAGGGATGAAGCTTCCGAACACGATGTGCGATTATCAGTTCATGAGTTCGAATCACCAGGCCAGTTATGGCAAATTTTATTCTCCCAGGTATCCATCCAATTATCCAAGCAACATCAGATGCTCGTACAGGTTTAGGGCCAGGTGAGTACTTCCCTTATTGATCCCCAACGTTCTTTGAATCGAAGTTGAGCACCCGTAATCCATAAAATACTGATGCTTTCAACTGAATCGTAAAACAGCTCAAAACCCAGAGGAATATCTGATATAATGGAACTGGAATATGTATTGAATTATACATGGGAAAGTCCAATTGATTCGATAGTCGATAATAGGATGAGATATTCCGAAGGGTCATTTTGAACTTTACCGTTTTACTATCGTGAAATTTATAGTTGGTTTCATTTTCAGACATGGTGAAAATGTTCGAGTGGTATTCGAAGAAGTGTACTTACAGAAAGGTGATATCAGGTGAGTCTTTCTTCCAGTATCAATAATTCCACATTACTCTGGGCCCAGAACCTATCAGGTTATGAGCCCAGAGTCAGGAGAAATTCTTCCACCATTGTCCCAGTGACCTATACCATGTCATCCGTCCTTTTTTAGTCGCATATTGAAAACGACTGCAGTATTCTCAGGTTAATCTCTGGATGCTTTCAACTGATGAAAAAGCGCATTATTGCTGGCGCTGCCTACAGCCACATAAAAAGCAAGTGGAGATCAACTCCATCGGATTCCTTTCAGTTGACATCATTTTTAATTGAAACGTGCTGAAAAGGCTAATCAGGCGTCCAAATGTGCACGCCTTTCTCTAGCTGCCTGGATCGAAGTACATCCAGGGGCAATACGCTGTTGTGAACATGTTCTGAATGGCCGGACATCGCTTTAATCTTCGTTACAGCATCTCGCCTAATTGAATAGTTCTTTCAGCTAGAGGTCGCAACCGTTAATTAATTTCGAATTCTCTAGTTTGTCGGGTTTATGGTCCATATATCTCAACGTCATCATGTGGCTGGGTTTTTCTGGAATCCTCCCCTTTTTTTCTCCTTGCGGCTGGGCGTTTTCAGTTTAATTATACTATTCTAAAGGTGGAGAATACTCTGTGTTCAGAACTCGAACTCTGTGGTCTACTGTTTTCAAGAATCGAGGCAAGCTAGGGCCCAGCATAGCCCATTACTATTACAAGAGAAATAGTTATTTATGACATGAGTATTAAAAGTGACGTTTTATTTTGTGAGTGAAAAAGTTTGTGAAATGAGCGGAGCGAATTGAACAATTTCACGAACAAAATAAAATCACTTTGAACACAAAGACCATACAATGTTTTTTGTTCAACTGCCCTATTTTGATAATGAAATGGGCGAATTTGCAATGACAATCAACTTTAATATTCAAATAATCGAAAGGATAATGAAGAGTCTGCAAGGAGAGCAAATCTGGAACTCCTACCTAAAAAATCTGTTCATCAGTACGATATTGCATATAACAATTTCCTGGCCTGGTGTAAATTGAAAAATGAAGAAGGGAACTGCAGTGAACCTGTTTTACTGGCATACTTAGAAGAAGAATCAAAAATGCGGAGTTCATCAACTTTGTGGAGCAAATTTTCAATGATAAAGTCAAGCGCTCTTATTAAAAATGGTGTGGATGTTAGTAAATATTTCAAGGTAGTAGCATATTTAAAACGGAAAAGTGAAGGATATCGTCCCAAAAAATCAAAAATTCTCACTCGTGAACAAGTTGAAAAGTTTATAAATGAGGCACCAGATGCGAAATACCTACTTGATGGTTAATGTTGCAACTATTTTCGGATTATTTGGAGCCTGTCGGCGTGAAGAGTTGTGTAATTTATAAGTGGAAGACATCGAAATAACAAATAAATCATTAGTTATGCAACTTCCAAACACAAAAACGAAAGTCCGTCGTTCTTTCAGTATTTTTGGGAAGTATGTTGACTATTTTCACAAGTACTTTGCACTGCGCCCTTCTGTCATCAAACATCGTCGTTTTTTCCTGAAATACATTAATAATGAATGCACTGCCAATCCAGTTGGTATCAATACATTTGGGAAAATTCCATCTATTGTTACCGAATTCCTCAAACTGCCAGAACCAAAGCAATATACAGGACACTGTTTTCGAAGATCCTCCGCTTCATCGCTAGCAGAATCAGGAGCAAATATTACGGATATAAAAAAAACATGGTGGATGGAAGTCTACGACGGTAGCCGAGGGCTATGTTGATCATTCTATTGCATATAGAAATGTCATTGCTGAAAAAATTCTCCCAACCTCAACAGATTTTGGATCACCAATATTGTACTTCCGGTTTCTACTAGTACTGATGGTGCTTAGGATTCTAATAATGTGTTGCGAATCTCCCTAACGTCACAGGGCATTAATGTTAGTAATTGTTCTAGTTTTACGATCAATATTGATGTTCATAAGTAATGATTGTTAAATATTGATAATAAAAATTTGCAATTGCTGAATTTTTTTCATCTGATTTCATCATAAGAAAATGGAGTGCTTGAAATATTTGTGACACTAATGTTAAAAATATTTTTATCACGCTTCCACGTAAACAATCAATTGTAACATTGTTTGCTGTCATTAAAAGTGTCACTTTTAATGGCAGTTATACAAAAAATATCTCTCAAGCCAGCTTCAACCATTAGTGCCATTCTTTCAGTGTTCACTTTGTGCCATATCATTAAATCTCATACATACTTCTCTCCAAGAGAGCTTATTGTATATTTAACAATCCCAATGTCCTTGGTTATGATCAAAATTTGAATCATTGGTTATGCACTGCAATTCACATCACAAGGATGAGTTTCTATTAACTATAAAATTATTCAGCTCTGAAAACACTTCTGGGAGAAAAAGTAAAGTAAGATTAGAAATCCTAGAGAAATGTTTTCATAAGAAATATTTAGGGAATCATTCCCAACTCACGAAAATTATCAACGTCTTCTAGAACAAATCCTCCATTTACAAATTGTCCTTTTCAACGGTTCAGGAAATGTAGCTACTTAAGGGTTTAATTAATTCTCGGATATTTTGCTGTGACCTCTATTGCTGCAGGCTTACCCCTTGAATGTGGCCTTTAAATCAACATGTCGCTCAGCGGTTGATTCACAAATTATCGTCCTTTGTGAGACAAGCTTCGAAGTTGAGGAGATCCCATTCATTCTATTCATTCAAATGTTCTTTCAGCATCAAATGCCAACATTTTTTTGTGAGGGACTTGTGAGGAGTTAGAATTGATGGAGATGGAGACCCGATCAATCGCCGAATATTAGTTTTTGTAACGCTCTTTCGGAGGGAATAATTGACCAATTTTTATCAAAACGAAAACTGAAAAAATAAATGTACCTATGTATAAGACTAAAAAATATACCACAAATTAAACACTGAAAGAATGGTACTCACGGTTTATGCTGGCCTGAGAGATAAATCTGCTGGTCTCTTGGTTCAGAAGCATTCAAAAGCTTCATCAAGAAATCAGTTAAAATTTTGACAAGGGTCAAAAATAAAATTGAAGCAAATGTGTGCCATATATCGATAATCAGCTTGATACAAAATGAAGATTGTTATTTTTGAGCTCATGAAAGCTTTCAGAAGAAATGCAAGCTCCTCCCCAAATATCCTTCTAATTTCCTTGTCACATTATCACAAAGCATCAAGGGAAAGATTGAGATAACTTTTCTGAAAAAGAGTGGGACTCGTTACTCGAATTCCCCTATGAAACCGACCTGACTTTCGCAAAGTAGGGTAATCCATTATCTTCAGATAACCCAAATAATTCCAGCCCCGTTCCATTTTCAAATTCAATTTCAATCAGTGTCAGAATCGTTATTCGTTTGGAGATTTCCATCCAAATCGCCCGAGAATACGTTCAACAAATGAAACGGATTCGATGATAAATTATGCGGTAATTGTTATTCGGGCTACAGAAACTGGCCTCATCCTCCCTTATTTGCCATGTCAATTTCTTCTGCGGGTGAAAAAGCGGAATTGGAATAATACCCAATAATGGATTAAGGGACCCTATAATGTGCAATATATTTGGGATCGACTCAGTTATATCGATATTATAATCCTGCTGGGACAAAATGAACAATAACGAGGGTAGACAACTAAACTGCTCCACCTGAGTTAGGGATATTGACTTAAATTGCAAAAAAATATAGTTAAAATAAGATTTTTGTGATGAAAATTCATATTAATATGATTTCAAGTTGCAAATTAATTTTACCCTGTAGGTCTGCAGCGTATACAGGGTGGTTAAGGAAAATCGAGTAAAATAACGAAATTTTATTCCCAGAGAATTCAAGCATTTTAAGACTCAATACAATGTATGGCCTCCACGGGCATCAATAACAGCTTGACATCTTCTTTGCATACTACACACGAGATTGTTGAACATTTCTTGAGGAATTTGGTTCCATAAACGGGGCAGAAGCTCTCTCAGATCATTTAAGGATTCTGGGGTAGGTTGATGATTATCTAATCTTCTTTGGAGCATATCCCATGCATGTTCTATGCAATTCAAATCTAGTGAGTGCGGAGGTATTGGTAAATGTGGAATACCAAGCTTCTCGCGCGCATTGTCAACTATGGCTGCACGGTGCGGTCTAGCGTTATCGTCTAGATATTGAAAAGTTTCACCAATAGCAGCGTGAAAATTTGGAACAACATTGTCAATGACATGCTTCCTATAGTGTAAGGCGGTCATATTCCCAGGACAAATGTGTAGATCTGTGCGTCCGTTGAAACATATCCCGGCCCATACCATAACACTACCCCCTCGGAATGGATGGACTTCTTGGACATAGCGACGATTACGGGGTATGCAAGGGATTGTCTATACCCTTATTCTTCGAGAATCTGAAAATCGTCCATATCTGGATTCATCAGTGAAAAGGACACTACGCCATTGATCGTTCCAATTGATATGTTGCCTTCCCCATTTCAGTCTTTGACGCTTATGGTCACGTGTTAATGGAACCCCTCTTAATGGACGTCTAGAACCTAGATTCACCTCTCTTAAACGTCATCTGATGGTTTCGATGGAAACTTGGACCCATCTGCATTTTGAAGAGTATTCCGTAGCATTCTACACGTAGATGTAGGGTTTCTTCTCGCAAAAACGGTGATAAAACGATCCTGAGCAGGTGTTGTTTTTTGTCGCCTACCAAGCCTTGGTCTTTCCAACACGGAACCTGTCTCCCTGAACCTATTCCAAAGTCGAGATATCACACTTTGGCTGACTTGGAGCCTTTCCGCTACAACAACCAGAGTTAGGTCACCCTGTAGCATTCCGATAGCCCTTTAAGCCTCAGCGTTTGTAAATTTACGTCTTGGCATTTTTAGGAAACTGGTTTCAAATCGAAGCCGTTTTTAAACTGACTTCATTTCAAAATAAGAACATTCATGAAGCATATGTAAAGAACCAAACTTCAGAAAAAAGGCGACCAGATTGACGAAATGTCTCATTCAAGTTGATAAGACAATTCCCTGCTCAAAATTCGACTTAGTCACGAAATGATACAGCTTTATTTCAAGTAGAAGGAACGCTCAAAAACCAGCTACCAAAAAATTCTCTGCAGCAAAATCAGCAGACTAAACCATCTCTATCTTTCTCTTCCTTTTGAACGGAACCAAATAAATATTCCAATAGTGTTGATGGCTTTCCTATGGAGACCCATTGAGAAACTTTATGTATTCCTTTGGAAAGATTCAACGCATATTGCACTTTTTATCAAAGTTTCCTTATGTTTGCGAGAACAATAAAAGTTGAATGGAGATCTAGTGGGTTCGATAAAACGAGAAAGCCAGCAAATGACACGTGTAAAATGACGTGCATAGCCGTGAAACTGAGAGGTTGAATTGACTGGACGGTTGCCAAAATTGTTCCACTACAACACATTCATGTCGCAGGCACTGCTATGTGCTTGTCTCTGGAGTGTATAAAGAAAACGTTCTTTCAGGAGGTGTTTTATACGCCCGAAGTGGAATTTTCCATTCCTGCTAGAGTAAGCGATAATACAGGATAGGATGCTGCTCTTTTCTGATTTTTCTGGAGATATTAACTGCCACAAACTGAACCAATAGTTAATTTAGATTACAAAATTATAAATTTGAGTGTCTAGGATGTAATACACTGCGCAAAAAAACTAACGCACATTATGGAAATCTCGAATTTATTCTACAACTGAAGGTGTTGTCAATGATAATTATTTTTATCAGAATTATGCATGCATATGTTATCCACTTTCAATGCTTTTCTTCAATACAGATGTTTTCTCACAGCAGGAATAAAAAAAGATGATATTATCAGATTTTGAATGTACCTATTGGCTCCATTCTAAAATCACTTGTTCTCGATCAATTATAGTGATCAAAAGTTTTTCTTTCGTTTGATTTTCTACACTCGATCGCTATGCAACGCGAAACACGCAATTTGACCCAAGAGGAATGTCCCAAGCGGTAGTTTTGCGAGAATAAGGGTGGACATACACAAGAATTGCAGAAAGGTTTGGAGTTTCCCATACAAGTGTGTCCAGAATGTTGCAGCGATTCAGGGAGACAGGTATGAATGTCCGAAGACCAGGACAGGGTAGACCACGGGTAACAACTGCCATTCGAGAACGTTACTTGAGAGTTTCTTCGTTGAGACAACGGTTTGCAACCGCTCGCCTCCTTCAAAATCAGCTTGAGCAAACTCATGAGGTGCAAATTAGGACTCAGACAATAAGAAATCGCCTCAGAGAATATGATTTGGCCTCGTGTCGCGGCAAGAGGCCCAGCTCTTACCCCAGCCCTTCGAAGGGCGCGTTTGGATTTTGCGAGAGAGCATATCCATTGGGAAGAGGCCGATTGGGAAAGAGTTCTCTTCACAGATGAGTCTAGATTCTGCCTCTACCGTTGTGATCGACGTTCCCCTGTATACAGACGTCCACATGAAAGATATGCTCAGTGCAATTTCCTGAATACTACTGGTTTCGGGGGAGGATCGAATATGGTATGGGGTGGAATATCTTTGACTGCTCGCACAGACCTAGTGGTCGTTGATAATGGAGCTATGAATGCTGATAAGTATATAAGGAACATTCTTGAAGAGCATGTAGTGCCATTTGCCCCATACATTGGTGAAAATTTCATTTTTATGGACGATAATGCCAGACCCCATCGTGCGCGCATCGTTCAGGAGTACCTTGAAGAGGTTGAAGTCTCTCGAATGGAATGGCCAGCAAGAAGTCCAGATCTCAATCCGATTGAGCAGGTTTGTGACAACCTCAATAGAAGGCTGAGAAGTTCAGAAAATCATCCAGCTACTCTTAATGACTTAGGAATACAACTCGGAAAAATCTGGGAAGGATTAGATCAGAACATTTTAAGATCACTCATTTTGAGTATGAACCGTCGTTGCCGAGCTGTAATTAACGCAAGGGGTGGAAATACCAAGTATTAAATCACTTATCAGCATTTCAGTATTTTGAAAATTGTTCACTTCTCTTCTTTCACATAAGATTCGGTGCAATCCTGAATTTTTCTTCCATTTAATGTGTATTGTTTCGTTCAAAATCTTCCCGACAGAACATAAAGAATAAGTTACAAAGTCAATGTAGAGTTAACTTTCATTAAAATTGAGATTTGCGTTAATTTTTTTGCGCAGTGTAGTTACCAGGAAGCCTAATGGCAAACTAAACACAAATTTTATACAAAGGCGACCCACAAAGACCGAGATCTTCACAAAGCAAAGAGCCCAATCACCATCTTCGAAAGAGGTGGGGTGTGCTCAAAACACTTGTAGATGGAGCTCGACGTATATGTCTGCCGATTGAAATATATAAGCACAAAGAAGACAAACAGGAAATTAGAGACTCTCACTGTTCGTACTGCATGGTTGCCTGCCATCGGCCATCGAATAATATATAGATCTAGTTCGTTTTTGGATCTTTGTGAATCATCTCATTCACCATAATTCTTTAAATTCTGACAACGTTAATTCTTGTAAATGTTTTGATGCATTTGTGAAGAATAGAATCCACAAGATCAAACCTTTTTTCCCCAATTATCCTATCGCCAACCACAGGAACAGTTAAGGGCGATGTGTTAAACGGAAGGGAGCGCTATAAAGTCACCAAAATCGCTGAATCTATAGAGCTCATTCGAATCCTATTACGACGAAACTTTCTGTAGGCGGTGAAATTATTTCGAGCCCGTTACTCAAAGAACCCTCCGTTTTCGGGTAACAAGGAATTATTTTCTGTTAAACCTGTATCAATCAGCCTCCTGACTCTGGACCTGAGCCTTTGCAGAAGTATTCATTTAACGAACCAACTCCTGTTTAATCTGGTTCTTTTGAGGATTGTATGGATTGTTTTCGCTTTTTCTGCTGGCGAAAGCGTCAATTTATTTCAGGAGAAGGATGGGAATCGATTTTTACCTTAGCTCTACTTGAACGAGAGCTATATCGTTTTTTCGCTGTGCCTGCATTTATTACAGATCCATGCTCAATTACGTTGAATTAATGAAAAAACTGCTCCAATATTTGTGTTATAACAGATCTGGTTTCATAGACTATTTATTTGAGAGCTGCTTTCAGTTTTTCTACCAAATATCTCTGCCTCTTTATATACGCTGCAAAATGGCGAATGCATTGGTTACCTCAGAAATAAAAAGCTTGAAAATACTTCTTTGAAATCTGATATACTTCTGGACTCAACAACTCTTCATATAAAAATTATTATTGTTCCAACAAGAAATTGGGTTTTTCTGAAGAGGAATATAGATATTTGTTTCAATTTCCCTAATTTTAAACGAGGAGTTTTTTCTTAAGGGGCAGTATCACCTTTTGAATCGTGGTAAATCTCCAATAAAAAGTGGTCTCTTTATTTCACGAGTAACTACCCTAATTTACGACGTAGAGACTTGATTTTGTTTTAATTGAAGTTGAAGAACGTCCCGAGGGCAAATCGTTTACATTTTTTCGATTTGATTAGTTTTTCAATTAAAAAACCAGGGTAATCGTTAGTTCTGGGGTTATTCAATATGTTTTTAGTTTTTCATGAGTACAAGCTATATTTTTGAAATAATCATCATGAAAATTTTTGTAGTTTATAGAAGATTAAATTGCCGAGGGCAAATAGTGGCGATTTTTTCGATTCAATTAGTTCTTCAATTGAAAAAAACAGGTTGAACTTCAGCGTTTTGGAAACTACATTCAATGATTTTTTCCGATGGTTATGCATCACTTTTTGGAAAAAATCGCAACTATTTGCCCTCGGCAATTTAATCCTCTATAAACTACAAACATTTTCATGATGATTATTTCAAAAATATAGCTTGTACTCATGAAAAACGAAAAACATATTCAATAACCCCAGATCTAACGATTACCCTGGTTTTTTTAATTGAAAACCTAATTAAATCTGAAAAAAGAAAACTATTTGCCCTAGGGACCTTCTTCAACTTCAATTAAAAAAAAAAATAAAGTCTCTACGTCGTAAATTAGGGTACTTACTCGTGAAATAAAGAGACCACTTTTGAATGGAGATTTACCACGATCCAAAAGGTGATACTGTCCCTTAAGGAATGGCTGTTCTCTTAGAGGGTTCAATTTCTGTATCATCTCAACATTTTTTTCCAATCACACTGACCTTGAACCATTTTAGAAACTTTTCTTGTATCATCGTAAAGCAAGTTTTTATCAACAGTGAAAACACAAGAGCTTTTTTTCATCAGATATTTTTTTTATAACGAAATAATTTTGTCAAATGTCAATTTTTCGAGCGAAATTTGAAAATAAATGTATCCCTGAAAGGAAAGCTGTAATGTTTTTTGGCCGAAAATTGTCGAAAAACAAGCTTAAATTTCATCTCGAGTGGTATTCGACATGACTATTTCTCGAGAAAATGTGTCTAACAGTAATATGGTCACAATAGGCACGTATTGCGCTATTTGAAAAATAAGTTTTCATCATAGATTTACTAACATTGTTTGTTTTCTCAATGGTATTCATTTTCGAAGCTATTTATGAATTTGAGAAAAGTCAGAAATTATATCGCTGGGAAACCAACTTGTTAGTTTTGCTGGCTTGCATGTTTAACGATGTGAAACGAGAGGCATGCCTATTTCAATGATCTTCAGTGATCATGCTAAGAATACAGTTATGACAGAATTCTATACTTTCTCAAATATTGTATTCTTGTTATTGTGGATCAATAATTTCTTTGAAAGCTGATACCTCTGGACTGTACAACTCTTCATATAAAAATAATTATTGTTCCAAAAAGAAATTGGGTTTTTCTGAAGAGGAATAGAGATTTTTTTTTCAATTTCCATAATTTTTAACGACCAGTTTTTTTCAACATTCCTCTCTGCGTATTTTAATTTCTTGAATCTCAAGGACTCTCCACATAATTTCATTTCATCCAGCCCCTACATTAATCACCCTATTTATCCAGAGACTAGCACTTCACGCCCCTATAGCTTCCCGACCTCAAGCCAAACTTCCATAAAATAGGCAGGGTACCTCATAAATACCCCTAAGGGTACGAGAAATTATCAAGATCCTCGAAATTTCATTTGATTAAGTACACGAAGGTTGTGAAAACAGCCTAAGAATAAAAGGCGTACAATCTCACCCCCGCCCTTGGAGAAACCAACCCTGCGTAACATCTACCTTCGATATTTGTGCGAGGCAAAGAGAGCAAGTGCCTACTATTAACAAAGCTGCCATAAACAATGCCCCTCCTTCATCTTTGCAATCCAGTACAGCGTTTTGGCTCGCTTTTGCTCAGACATAGGAAATAATCGAGTTCTCACGTCGCTAATAGGAAATAAATAATTTGCTTCAGGAATTTCAGAGTCGAAAAGCAGCTCACACAGCCCTTTTGTTCCGAATGAAGCCAGGGAAATGATCAAGTGGAAGCAAGGCTCCAATTCTAATTGAAAATCTGACACAGTCATAAACATGAGCATAAACTGAGAGTAGGGCTTATGAATAATCATCAATCTCTCGAACACGTTAGTGGTGGATTCCCCAACGAGAATGCCTGAGAGAGCAATGACCTAAAAAACATGCCTGCAAGACATTGACTCACGGTTGGTCTGACTTGAAGAGATGTACTGTTGTGCCGTGTAAGGTCCTCATATCAAGAAACGAATTCACTGTATGACTTCGACTTCGGGAAGGGGGCGAGGGTTTAAGTCTGTGGCGAGCTGAGTCGTGTAACATTCCAAGTTTGTAAATCCTAGGAACATTATGGAAAGAGAAGAGGGGCAACCCTGCTCTGAAGAGCTGAGGGTAGATTTACGTTAAAGGGGGTTTTATACTTATAATTTTGGCATGTGATTTGATCGTCTAGATTGGTAGAACTCTATGTTATGTCGCAGTAATTCAGATTCGTAATAACTCAGATTAGTGAAATATAGGATGGGAAATAATGAGGTAAAATAGATAAATAATACACTAGATTGGACATAAAGATGGAACAAGAGCCTTTATTCGTCCAGCACCATTGTTCGAGGAACCATAGCCATATGAAGGGATAAAAACGAACCAAATCCAATTCCTCATTGGATTTGAAAGCAAAAACCCTTTTAGCATTACAGATGATATGTTTACAATCCATAGAACCATTATTAATAAGACGAGCACTGGTGATATGTACAATATGGAGCTTCCTATACTCCGGTAAGGTTATTACTGGCACAATTGTGAAAAAAAGCAGAATCCAATACATCCAAAGTTATCCAGAGGTTATAGGCATATAGAGTGTGTCACCTGATTATTAATGAAATTCCTAAGCAGTATCCTTGTAGTTCCTAGTGTAAGAATCCTTCCTTCCAAGTGTTATGTGTGAGATCCTAGCAGTCGCGTTGGTTTGGAAGTGACGATAAACTCTTTATATTTCCTGTTAACTGATGAACGGTGGAACCAGATCGAAGCAATCCTTCACTTGCCTGGCTCGTTAGAGAACTCTCAGAGGAAGTCTCACTGCCACTGTTGTGGGGGATGTTTTCCTTGGCACAGACGATATAAACAGTTTATCCTAGGCCTCCAAACCAGTGATCATTGTACGTAAAATATTATACTAAAAGCAACAACTCCAAATGCCTACACCATACTGTCGAGTGAATAATTAAATGTGCAGTAGGCCTTACGAACAGTATAAGAATATTTCAAATGGGTTGGTAGCAGAACAGAGTTCCACAATATTCAATAGAAATACAATAATAAAATAGAACAAGCTTACATGAGATTGAATCCTGTGAAATGAAACACGGTTATTTAAATGGGGACCGTGTACATACCAGATAACAAAGAAGCGTCTTTAAAATATACTAAAATGGCGGATTCCTAGAAGAGGAACCCCATTTCAAAGAAACACTATTGTGAACCAGAATGAAACTGAAAACAGACAGCAGCAGTCGAGTGAAAGTGAAGTAAAAGAGGCCCTTCCCTTCGTTGTCGTTTTGGAGGTTAGTTTTTCTTCCACAGAATCGTATTTCTTCGATGGTCACAGAAGAACGAGTTTACTTCATGGTGGATCTTCGATATGATTAAAATCTCCTATTTATAAAGATGCGAATTGCCTAAAGTATTGATTGAAGTCGTACTTATATGCATCATTCATAGAATTATAAAATAATATCAAATAAGTTCATTCAACGTAGTTCCACGTTGCGACAATAGACGTTGCAAAGTTGGAAGCCATGGAGTAGTATGGCAACGGTGCATTGTATTTTATTGCAGGGTAGGAAATTCAGATATGTTACAGTCGTAAGACCTTTGCGACTAGTGGCATAGGTAAAATTGTACTGAACAGGTGGAAATCCTCTTTGGGGTTCTGGGTCATTCCTTAAGACCACAGATTCGAAGAAAGTGATATATGGTGTTAACGCACCATTCGCAGTAGGAAACTTTGTTGTATTTGTAAACAATAAATATGAATTATGAATAAGAATAATATGAAGTAAACTTTGAAATTGAAATATGGCTCACTCAAAACTATAAAAAAATCGCAATATGAAAAATTCCTACAGATACAATTTTAAATAGAGGTAAAACCTTGAGGGCGCAAGGTAAGATTCCAAGATTCCAACTTAGGGGATTGAAAATCTTTTCAATAAACCCAGAGAGGGAAAATTTCCATGAAAATCTCCATACGAGTAGCGTTTCCACCCCTATTCACCGAACGCATGGTGAATTTTCATCTTCAGCACGCCGTAGAAGATTTGAATATCTTGTCGAGGTCCTTTTTATATCGATCTCGAGAACGCTGTAAGTTCACACGCATTTTCAGATGTTTTTACATGTTTTATATTCGCGGGAAGAGGCGTACATGGAATATAAAGTACGTTTCTTTTTGCTCGTATTGCTTTTAATATTTCTTAAAGCTATGCTTTATCCTCCAGGGTAATTTATCAGATGAGTGATGAATCTTCGGGAATTTTTCAAGGATGCATTTCGAATATTAAAAATTCCCTCGGCTTCATTAAAGATTCTCCGGATATTTCACGACTATATTAGAAGTGGAAACCTTGATAGTGTCATCTTGAAATAGCGAAGTTTCATCAGGATAAAGCAGAATCGGATCGAGAAGAAGTCTTTCCAATATCTAGAGAGAGAGGAAACTTGAAAAGGATTCACCTTCGTCATCAATTTTTTTCCATTAACACAACATTGGCGACGAAGTCCGATACCAAAAGAAGAAGCCTAAAATCTTTTACCAGTCAGATATAAACGCAGCAAAATCAACATTGTACTGGAGAGACCCAAAGCAACCGAATTATGACAATATTCAGTGGAATATATTTTTACAGCACGTCTCGAAATTTCCGGAGTTCAAGAGGGCAATAAACCGGATCATTATTTATTACACCTCCGAACGAAAAGAGCCGAATGGTCGGAAGAAAGTTAATACATCGCATTATTCCCTTCTGCCCCAAATTGTGGCGGATTCGGCCATCAAAGGAAGGACTATTCCAATTGACGTTTTTAACGGACGGAAAGCCTTTGAGGGTTCCTATTTATCATCGTCTGAACCGCTAGGAGGCAAACGTTATAAAAAGATCTTTCAATTTGCTTCTCTCGATGGATGCTGAAAAACATGAAAACCATAAGAAATTATTTTTCCAGAAAACGTACAAAAGGGCTCAACAGCATATGATCAAAATCAACTGCCTTGATCCATGATTGATTGATTGATTGATAAGCTGACGAACAAGAGACCGGGTTAGCGCTTGGCCTCCCTGTGACACTGCGACCAACTTGGGTCTATTGTATCACTCTTTCGTCAGTGGTTCCTCACGAGAATAGGTTTGTGTCCTTTATCAGGTTCAGTAGCCTGTTAATGAGGTTTTTCGGATTCATTCCCGTTTCCGGATTGATTTCTCCGAAGATTCTGTGGCGCCTTTTTTCCAGGGCGTCGCATTCAAAAATTATGTGAGAGGCTCCAAGTATTCATATGGTGTTCAGATGTTTTCTAAGGCCGCAGTGTCCCGTCAGTAGACCTACTATTATACGTGCCTTTGTTCTGTTTAGATTCAAAAAGTCAGCCGTCATGGTTTGGCTTGTGTGTCCTACCATGACTTTGCTGTGTGTTTGCCCGTCGCTCTGTTCCCAGTGTTTTCGGTGTCTGTTTTATCCACTCAATCAGGGTCCTGCATCGGTTTTTGCTGATTCCAAGCACAGGTTCTGGCCCTGTGAATTGCGTTTCAGATGCTTGTCTCGGTTACTGGTCTGCTTTCTCTTTGCCCGCTATTCCCTTGTGACCTGGCACCCACATCAGAGTGACCTTGTTGTGTTTTGCCAGCTCCAGAAGGTCCTGGAGGCATTCCCAGACGAGTCTAGACTTTATCTGTGTCGAGTTGAGAGCTTTGATGGCGCTCTGGCTGTCAGAGAGAATGTGGATGTGTTTTCTTTGTGGAAGCCACTTTCCAGGTTCTTCTGTATGCATGTCCTAATGGCATGTGTTTCAGCTTGAAATATCGTGGCGTGTTTGCCGAGAGGTATTATGTAGTCCCTTCTTGGCCTCACTCCGTGTATTCCCGCTCATGTTCCTTCATCTGTCTTAGAACCGTCTGTGTACCAGACTATTTCTGCAGATGATTGTGATTCTATACTCGAGTCCCATCTGTTCCAGTCGAGCTGTGTTTTGAATGGTTTTTCGAATGAGTATAGAGGTTGCATGTAGTCTGAAATCATATCAAGCTCGGCTACGTCAGCTACATGAGTGATTCTGGTGTGCCCAGTTGTGCTGGTTCTCCAGTTTTTTGTTTGGATCAATCTGTATGCACCCCTCCTGGCCTCTCCCATGACATGTATGTCAAGGGGTGAGAGGTTAAGGATGACCTCCATCTCAGTTGTTGGAGTGCTATTCATTGCACCCGTGATGCAGAGACAGGCAAGCCTTTTGATTTTTCCAAGGTTGGTTTTTGCCTGTCTTTGATTTGTTTTTGGCCACCACAGGAGTGAGCCATAAGTAATTCTGGGTCTTATTACCGCTGTGTAAAGCCAGAGCATGGCTTTCGGTTTGAGTCCCCAAGTTTTTCCAAAAGCTCTCCTGCACATCATAAGTGTCGTTTTACTTTTGCTGGTAACATGATGTAGATGCGGGTTCCAGGTTAGTTTCTTATCGAGAATCAGCCCAAGGTATTTCACCTATTCTACAACTTGTAATATTTCGCCAAAGAATCTGGGAGGTGTGAGATCTCCTATGTTTCTTTTGCGAGTGAAGGGAATGAGTGCTGTTTTGTTCGGATTTGCCCTCAGGCTCTCTCTGTTGCACCATTCCTCTACGGTCCTCAGTGCGTTTCGCATAAGTTCTGAGGTTATTCCGGTGTATTTCCCCTTGACGAGTATGACCCTTGATCCATACCCAATACACTTAATATAAATTTTTCGAACAAGATTACTGATGGAAAAATATTGATTAATTTCACTCCCGGTTTATCAACGAAATGTTATCTAAATAATTCTCATTAATTTCAAAAATCTTTTCCGAGTCAACTGAGAATCTTTCCGTTCCAGACTTCTCCAGCTATCCTCTTCTTCTTTCTTCAAAAACCAATCAAATTAAATATTTTCTTTCTTCCCACCTCCCGTGGGTGGGTTCTGAAAGGATGATGCAATTTCCTACGAAACTTTCGGGTACTGCCACGTTGCAAATCCCACGATTTTAGCCTCAACTCCTTCTGCTTTCGTACTTATTTAGTGCAACCGATTTCGTGGAACGATTTTCTCATATCGTCTGAGTCTAATGAGAAAGTTGAACCGAAAATCAATATTTTCAATCGTTATCGTCTCGCCAAGCATCCTGTGCCGACCGATAAGCATTTTCGGACCCATGAATATCAAATTCAGAAGTCTGTACTAGTCAACTGAAAATATTTCGATTTATTACACCGACTAGCTGGCCCGGCGAACTTTGTTTCGCCTAAATGATACTTACGGTGGATTTCAGTAATCGTAATCACCGGCGATCTGAGATCACCGGCTTGCTTCTCTGATTTTTGAACCAAATCGAGTTGATGCTAGATCAATTCCATGTTTCCATAGATATGAGCTGTCACACAGAACAGAAACACAAAAATAATATGTCAATTACTTATTATGGCAATTTTGCATTCAGTTATTTCCGCGAATATATTTATTACCCACACTGCAATTTGAAAACATTTCAAAAATTATGTGAAAAGATGAGAATGGACAACTCACGATTGAAACTGATCGGCAAAATCCGATTTACTTGACATTTCGATGAAAATTTACTGTGATATTCACCCGCATCTTGATCTGGTAAAAGCCTTTCATGGTACTATAAGTTCTATGCAAATAACACAATAATTGTATATACATCGCCATCTAATGGTGATAATATCAAATATTGTATGTTCACGATTACTTTATCTATATATATAAAAGAAAGATGTTGGTTACACCATTTATAACTCGAGATCGGATGGACTGTTTGTTATGAAACTTCATATGTGGATTCGTCTACGGTCTGGTTATTATAAAATACAATAAAACTTTGAAAAAATCGATGAAAATTTTACTTATACAGGAAATGCTTTTCCTCCTTTTGAGTAAGGCCACTAGATGTCGCTACAGTTACTTCATTTGATATTCTCCGCGTTATATGGCGATATAAACAAATAGTGTGTACAGTGACTATATTCCCTCTATAGTCACTGTAATAGTGTGTAATTTGAGTTTCCTACAACTCTGCGCTATTGGACAAAACCAAAATGTCTTAGCGTAGGAGTACAGATGCCTAAAATGATTAGATTTCGTTGAGATATGAGAAAAGTTTCGTTCTTACCACTTCAGATGGCGCTATTCACACATTATGACTGATGATTATTAGTAATTTTTATAGTTTTATTTATTCCAAATAACGTAATCGTGAAGGTACTATATTTGACAATATCACAATTAAATGACGATGAATTTGTTGAGGCTTTCGCGGCCATCGATTGACGTCATCTGTTCTTTTTCGAGCATTTCGGTCGTCGTGGTTTGAAATGGTCGAAAAAAGAACATATGACATCAATTACCGTGTAATTTACATAGGGCTTATAGTACCAAGAGAGGCTATTAACAGATCAAAAAGCGGTTGAATATCACAGTGAATTTTTATCGAAATTTCAAGTAAATCGGATTCAGGCGATCAGTTTCAATCGTGAATTGTCCGTTCTCATCTTTCCTCATAATTTTTTAAACGTTTTTGAAATTCTGTTTGGGTAATAAATATATTTGCGGAAATAACTGAATCCAAAATTGCCATTATTAGTGATTGACATATTATTTTTGTGTATCTGTTCTGTGTGATAGCTCATATCCATGGAAACATTCGACAGTTCAAAAATCAGAGTGGATTTGTGAAATCCACCGTAAGTATCATTAGGGCGGAACAAAGTTCGCCGGGCCAGCTAGTTTTGAATAAACAAAACTGTTGAAATTACTGATAATAATCAGTCATAATCAGGCAACTCAAATTACACACTATTTGTTTACATCGCCATCTAACGGAGAGAATATAAAATAAAGTACCTAGGAATAAGCAGTAGCATAACTGTAACGGAAGTGACACCTAGTAGCGTTACTCAAAAGAAGGAAAAGCATTTCCTAAAAAAGTAAAATATTCATTGATTTTTTCAAAGTTTTATTGTATCTTATAATAACTAGACGGTTGGGAAAACCATATATGAAGTTTCATAACAAATAGTTCATCCGATCTCGAGTTATAAATGGTGTAACCAACAGATCTTTCTTTTACATATATAGATGTGAGTCACTGCCTCATTCAAATTTTTTCAAGTCGCGATGAAAGCGTTGTGAACATCGTAGAGTTTTGTGACCTCGAAGCTCCAAGTTTTGGTCTTTTTCAAACTGAAACCTGAAAGAACTTGCGTCCCTCGAGAACATTAATAGGTGCAACCCTATCCTTATCTCCTCGCAAAAAACGGAAATCAATCTCCCCATTCGATCCGTCTAACCTCGTTTCCTATGACCAGACAAGATTTTTCCGCCGTGGCGATTCGAAATTTTCAGGATGTCGCCGATGTCATTAATCTTTTATGTGCTTTCAGCTGCCTGAATAGGGCCGACATCATTAGAGTGTACGACGGAAAAACCTCAACGGATCCCGCGATAACTATCCTGTGCAACGAGGGCGCAGAATTGGAGGTGCTTTCCACCGGTCTCGAGCTTTTCGTCGAGTTTGTGGCGAATTCCGATCAACCAGGACGGGGATTCAGGGCCAGTTTCCAATTTCAGCAGGGCATCGATAATTCAGTAGGTAAATATCGGCAGGAATCGTCTTGTTAGAATTATTTAAAGAGGCTTGGATCATGTAGCAGTGTGTGGTGTTTTCAAGGTCACTAAGTTTACATTATATAAGAAACACCCCTCTAAGATTCGACGGAAGAGCGGATTTCCACCAATCAAGGGGTTGAGGTGATGCGTTTACGCAGTGGCGGCTCCTCCATATGTGCACATGTGCACGTGTACCCCCAAGTAATATCTTCATCTAAAGGAATTTATTTTTGTGTTTGACGTAAATGTAACGTTTTCTATTGGGTATTTAATTTTATTTTTAATTTCCGATGTTCCAGTTCACGGTTCTGTTCTACTGTAGACTACTATAGAAACAATAAACAGACGGCGGGCGAACTCACAACAGTCACAACTTCGAACGCCAACGGTCAATGCAAATACGCGTAGCCCGTACACTGCACTCTCGAACTGATCCCTCATTGGAGCAGCCGCTACCCTTCGCGTCCCTCACTCCCCGTAACAGTCCATAGTATTTAGCTGACATAGGTACACATCCAGAATGTGTACGGTCGTCTGTTGCATAGACAAGCTATAGATAGGCAACTCTTAATTCAAATTCTGTTCATTGTGTCTGCGCTATGTATACTCGGTCGTTAATACTAATAGATGATATCGGCGTAAGAAAACAGAGGCGTCATCTCGCGGTTTTGTAGAAAAAACAAGGGACATGGTTTTATGTACCATTTGTATAAATTTTTTTTTCAAATTTCAAGTTCATTAGATACGATGATTATTTGTATTCAAAAGCAATCACTAAATCTTATAAAAAGCTTGAAATGTAGAGCACCAGTGATTGAAATCAAAGTCGTATATAGGAGTTAAATATTATTCATTTATAAATGTTTGTTATCTACATGAATTAATGTCAAGGCAAATAATAATATTTCACTCAAGAGAACACACAAAAATATTCAATTGGTTGTATTTCGCGCAATTATGGCCGCAAATTTTGGGAATCCGATTAGCATTAGCGTACAATATTCAAAAACAAATTCGCTGACAGTAGAAAGAAAAACAAAAATCAAAATTGCCTGTCCTGGTCTTTTCAATATTTCGTCTGAATTAGATCTAGCACTCAGGGATCATTTGGATCAATCCACAGTATTCAGCGGAACATCCAAAGACATTCAAAATGAATAGTTGGACTGTATGCTTTCATTGCTTTCTGTGTGTCATGCACACATTAAGAAAGAACTTGCTGCCTTAAAATGCGTGTCCGTGATAAGTGATGAAACAATTGACATTTCAAACATTTTCCAAATGGTTATAGTTTGCCGTTATGCTTCAGCAGACGGTACCCCTATTGTGAGAATTTGGGGTTTTCTGAATGTTATTCCAAGATAAGGCCAAAGAACATCACAAACTCCCCAAACTGCGAGATTCGAAGGTTGATTTCACATTTTTTTCCTCCCCAGAACCCCCCTTCCCCATGTAGTCCGTACCCTCTAGACCCCCCGGTATCTGCCCACATGTGCACTCCCAAAATATAAATCCACGCGCCGCCACTGCGTTTACGGGAAACATTGAAACACTTGTGTACGAGAGCGTAACTTTATTTTTGTGGAGACCTATTCTAGCTCTTAACTAACAACTGTTTACCTTTACCTATATTGCTGTGGCCAATGGGCTCCGTGGACTTGCGCTTCCCAAAACTTTCTAGTCCCTCTTGTACCTGAAAGTGACCGATATACTTTGAAGGTTTCTGGTTTATGAAATTCGGGAATTTCCTTGACGGTAGAGAAAGTTGAGGGTCAAGTCCAAGAATGCCATTGTTACAATGTGCAGGTATCTTATGAATTATGGGGGTGACAAACTTGGTTCGACACAGGCACTGTGTCGAATCGCTTTTGTCGCCACATGGTGTTATTACTTAAAGAAAAGAAAAGATGTTATTAAAATTTTGAAGATCTTTCTCCATGAACCACTGGACCGATTTCGAAAATCGAACTCATATTCGAATCATCTTCTTATCCTAATGAAAACTGTTTTTACAATAAAAAATTCGAAGCTATTTTTTACAATATTCATGGATTTTTTCTGGAATTCTTCCCATCATGCTTCTTATAGTGTTCTCAGTCACTTTCTGGGATGCTGTCTTCCACTTTTGCTCAAATTCCGCTAATGTTCTCGTTGATTTCTTAGTCTTCTTCAATTCTCTTTTCACCAATATATTTCGATTGTCCTGAATTCTGGGCAATTTGGTGGATTGGCCTCTTTGGGGACAAAAACCCCCTCATTAGCTTCGTACCATTCCTTGGTGGCATTGCTGTAGTGGCATGAAGCTAAATCTGGCCAAAGGATTGTTGACACATCGTGCTCACGTAAAATGGTAAAAGTCGCTTCTTCAAGCGTTCCTCGATGTATATCTTCGAGTCAACAGAGCCTTGGCCAACGAAAAATTTGCTCCTTTTCCCACAAGTGCAAATTGCTTACCAAACCAGGAATTTTTTAGGAAACTTTGCTTGTTTCTTCACGCGAAATTGTTCGTCAACATTTCCACGAGAATCTGCAGTATAAACTTCCTGTCCAGGAAGTTGCGAGAAACCAGCCAAGACATAGGTTTTGTCGTCCATCACGCAACAGGAAAAATTTTTCAAGAAATCTTTTTTAATTTCTTTGCTCTTGATTTCGCTTCTTGATTCTTCACAGCGTTCCTGTCTGGCACTTTCTGCACTTTGTATGTTCTAAGCTCACAACTCGACTTGATTTTCTGAACGGTTGACTGCGAACAACCCACTATTTGGGCCACTTTCCGTCCTGAAAGGTTAGGATTCTTCCGAAGAAGGCTGATGGCTTTATTCACTTTTTTTGGGCTATGAAACCCCTTTTTCCTCCCGGTTCCTTCTTTGCGGTTAATTGTAAGATCTTCGTTGAAGCGCTCAACAACTCTTGATACCGTTTCCGGACGAACGCGAGCCTCTTTTGCGATTTTTTTGAAGCTCCATTCTTGATTATTTTGAAAAAGTTTCACTATAAATTCTCGTGTTTTCACGTCGCTTGACATTTTGCGAAAGGGAATCGGAATATCTATGAAGTAAATGTTTCACATGTTTCTGGCGTTCATAACAAAGCTAACTATGATCAAATTTAGATTTTTTTCTCAATTGGTTCAAGAGAATAAGGCGTTTTCGTGATAGTGAATTTATTCTCGTTCAGTCTTTATTTGGTCAATTAACCAAATCGAATTCATATTATCAGAACAAACAACAAATGTCACAGCGAAATTGTCAAAACTAAATAAATTATCACATTAAATTCGAATCACAGAGCAAAACTGAATCATCAAAACCTTGAGGGTTTATCCAAATAATCCTAAACCGTAAACATGGGGTGATCTCAAAAAGAAACAACCCAAATTGTCGAATACTTTGGGGGAGATTTCGAGACTCTGGACTTTAAAAGATTTCTGGCGTTGCATGCAGTTTACTAACAATACTCAAACAAGCTTTCCACACAAAAGTACCTGACCTTTCTCCTCATGCAGGTAAACCTAAGGAATGATGAGAATATCCTGAAAAAACTGAAGAAACACAAAAACACGTCGCGTCGCTAACTCGCTGTACACAGATTATCAACTTCACTCCCGGTTTATCAACAAGACGTAATCTAAATAATTCTAATCAATTTCAAAAATCATTTACTTTCGACTTAACACTTTTTTGTCTCCGTTTGAGACCCTATTTTCAAAATAACCAAGAATGAGTTACCCTTACGCCGTCCCGAGTCAACTGAGAATCTTCCCATCTGAGACTTCTCTAGCTACTCCTTAACTTCCGATTCAAACTTCAAACTGAGACCGTAACCCCAAACACTGAAGTACCCTAAAAAACCGAAACCGCGTCCCGAGTACACTCAGAACCTTCCCGTTTAAGGCTTCTCCAGCTCCTGCTTTTCTCGTCTCTCCAAAGCAAATTGAAGATTTACCTTTTTCCACCTCCCGTGGGTGGATTCCGAAAAAGGTCATGCAATTCATATCAAACTTTCATGTACCTTCCACGTTGCAAGTCCCACGATCTCAGCCTTGAATTTTCTGCACTCGTTTGTACTTAGCACTACTTTTTTCGTGGAACGATTTGCTGATATCGGAGACAACTCGATCCAAAAATCAATATTTTCAATCGTTATCGTCTAGCGTGCATCCTGTGCCATATCGATAGCAATTCAATAATTTTCGGACCCATGAATATCAATTTCAGAAGTTTATACTAGTCAACTGAAATATTTCGATTTATTACAGTTATACAGGCTGGTCCACTTTGTAATAGTATTTTAAGCAAGTCAGCTCAATTTTTATGGCCGGAGTAATTTTATCTTGCCCTTTTCTGAATGAAATTCATTTTGAGAGTCAATTAATTATAATATCACTATGATTATTCGGGAGTTTCGTCGAAATAAATATTCATATTTTCTCGATTTCTCCCCCGCGCATTTCCTGCCTTTCATGCCGATCCGGAAGATCACCACAAAGTTGAGAATTAAAAACTTACGTCAACAAAAAACCCCGTTTCGAATTTCACAACATGATTGAAATCTGGCCAGCCCCGTCTCTCAAGTTACTGATCCAACTTTGCGGACCCCTGTCTCAGAACGAAGTTGCTGAATTTTTTAATGCATCATATTCATTTCGGGTTGAAAGTATAAAGTTACAGGGTTTCGAGTGGATTTTCACGTCGCCCTGGGAGCTACAGCCTCCGAGGGAAATGATGATTGACATGACAAGTGTAATTTCTTTGATTCAAAAGGAACAGAGAGGCGGCCGGTATTTGATATATGATGGGAGTTTTCGTTTTTGAGGTTGAGTAAATATCAAGGTGATTTTCTTTCGAGGTCGGATCTTGCGGAGATAAAAGGTGATTGATGTATTTTCGGATCGTTCGTATTTTCTGTTTGTTATTTATAAAGGGGGAGGTGACATTTTCATTCAGTTCGAGGAAATACTTCATTTTGTTGGCGACTGACTGATGGTCTGAGCGAACTATTCGCCACTGGGCTTTTTGAATAATAACAGGATCAAACATTTTTGTGGGCTTTATAAATAAAAAAAAAATACTTTTTAGATAACAAATTTCCCCGCAAATATCTCCGATGAGAATTTATTTCCGCAGATTTTTTTTCCGCAGAAATTTTTTTGCGCAGAATTATTTTTTCCGCAGAAAATTTCTTTCCGCGGAAATTTTTTTCCGCAGAAATTTTTTTCCGCAGAAATTTTTTTCCGCAGAAAATTTTTCCGCAGAACATTTTTTCCGCAGAAAATTTTTCTGTTGTAATTTTCCCCTGGATATTTCTTCTAAGTACTTGTTTTGTTCGGCAAAGGGTCTATCTTAGAAATGAGTTTTCCAAATTCCTCTAAACGAGTAATTTTCGCGAGCCAGTTTTTGGTGAAGAGAAAGTACTTTCTTTATTGTTATCAGGGAGTTTGATCAGATGAAATTAAAACGCTCTGAAAGGGAGAAATCCAATCAAATACGGAACATTGCTCGCTCGCAACACAGAGACAATCAGATTATCTCGAAGAGAAGCGATTTCCCTATCCATGCGAATTTATGAACCGAGAAAAAGGAGATAACACAATAAATTCATAACGGCGCTCCAGAAATTCGCGAACTTCTCCCCGATCTGGATGGATCCATTAAAACATCAAAGATTGTAATTCGCTTCCCAGGTATTTCAATCTACACTCACCGCAGCTTCGGAAAGAAAATTGTTCGAGTGAGGGCGATACATTGGTATCGCCTAAAAGGCTGTTTTATGTAACATCCCATCATTGGCGGATGCTCTAATACGATTTTCGCCTTTGTTCCCTTTCTTCCGCCTCCGGTGGCGGTAGATCTCCCCTTTCCTTGATGTCATTTCGGCGAAAGAAAATTGGTTGATTCATTCGTTGCATCAATAAGAATCGGATATAAGTCGAACGGTGTGAAAGGATTGGATGGAAAGCCTCAAAAGATTGCTTTACCCGCTTTCCAATATATGGAAAATGGTAATTTTTCAATGCGTGAAGCTATCCCATAGCTTCAACTCGATGAACAGGGTGCTCCAATCTAGAGCTGAAGGGTTTTCGAATAGAGGGTGTTATTTTAACACGTTGGACCGAAGAAATCAAAATTGGAGCAATATACAGGGTGGCCAAGAGATTGACGTCAAAAAGAAAAAAACAGGTCCCTCGTGTCATGGGCTATTCGAATCAACCCCATGTATATCATGATTTTTTTCACGGTTTTCGAGTTATGAATTTTTTATGAACTTTGAGAATTTTCGACTTGACCATCTTAAAGAAGATATTGAAAAAAAAGGTACAAGACTTCTCTGTGAAATTCTTTTTGTAACTAAATCTCCATGAATTGTTCTTTTACACATAAAATAACCAGATTCGTAACTTCGATAAAAATTATGGAACGCAGCTCGTCTTCACTCGAACATTCGCGGGCGTCAACAATTTCTTTGAAATAACCCTAAACGAAAAACTCGATGGGTATAAGGTCAGGTGAACGTGGGGGCACCTTGAGTGGTCGACTGCGTCCGATCCATCTGTTCGGGTATCGTTCATTCAAATGATTACGGACTTGAGTTGCGTAGTGACACGGGGAATATCATAGTTTGACGAAGTGGCCCCCACGTTCACCTGACCTGAATCCCATCGATTTTTTCGTTTGGGGTTATTTCAAAGAAATGGTTTACGCCCGAGAATGTTCGAGTGAAGACGAGCTGCGACTGAAGATAAGAGAAGCCGAACGTGTCCTAAGAGAGAACAGGGCAGGTTTTATGCGATTGAAAGAAAATTTTCTAGGAAGGTGTAGAATGTGTATTGACGCTGGAGGTGGCCACTTTAAACACCTACTGTGAACTTTATGAATAAATTTATTTTTATTTACATTATTATGTGTGATTTATTGCCATACCTTTTTCTTTTTTTATCTAAAACTTTTCTTGGCCAACATCTGAAGCTAATTTTCATTAATTTGAGTATTTTTTATCATAACTGGATCAGAAAATCAGTAAATGCCTAGTTCTTTGATTTTTTCCACCTCGATGACTTCGAAGGCTAATTCTAGCAAAAGTAGAGTGTTAAGTACATTTTTTATCAATGATTCTGAAAGCTGACTATTGAGCGCAGTTTTTAAGCATACTAAGAAACCGTGAATTAGCCTTTTTACATTTTTAATTTCGATTCGAAAATTCAGATCATAATCCAATTTACGTAACTTTTTCACTTGAGACCAACATTTCCATAATTTTATCAAAGTTACGAATCTGTTTATTTCATGTATAAAAGTACAATTCATGGAGATTAAGTTACAAAAAGAATTTCACAGAGAAGTCTTGTACTTTTTTTTAAATTTTTTTTTAAGATGGTCAAGTCGAAAATTCTCAAAGTTCATAAAAAAATTCATAACTCGAAAACCGTGAAGAATAGCATGACATACATGAGGGTGATTCGAATAGCCCATGACACGAGGGACCTGTTTTTTCCTTTTTGACGTCAATCTCTTGGCCACCCTGTATAGCCTCAACAAAAATTCATGAAGATGGTCAAAGATCCAACTCTTTGAAAGATTTCGAACTCTTTTCATTCAAACGTTTTTTACGACAAAACACCTCCAGAGCATAACTAAATTTCCATCCTGAAATTTCACTTCGAAAACTCCTCATATCTTCACAATTCCTCCGCTACTGCAGCGAAAAGCCATAAAACTTTAATACGGTGCGATTCATATGAGAATTCTCGCATGATATTGGAGATGACCTTTA
The DNA here is from genome assembly GCA_951802165.1 of Adalia decempunctata. Classification (NCBI taxonomy): domain Eukaryota; kingdom Metazoa; phylum Arthropoda; class Insecta; order Coleoptera; family Coccinellidae; genus Adalia; species Adalia decempunctata. The sequence continues at coordinate 4,981,868 of OX637701.1, forward strand.
GGAAGAAAAATATAAAGTGTAGTCCCCAATGTGCAAGTTTTACAAGTTCAGAAACATCTCGCTCTGAAACAAAATAACATTCAGTCGGAGTACTGTATAAATAACGAATTCATCTCCACTATCAATACGGAGTCCCAAGGAAAATAGCATGGGGTTTAGATTCAGTTGGATGAAATGAATATTCAGAAATTCAGATTTGATGTGTACTGGATCTTTCATGGTTATTCTTGATTAGTTTGCTTTCGGTGTATCTGCGCTTCAGATATTATACCACAGTGGAATATTTCTCTAGCTAATTAAGATAAATTATATTTTTTCCTTATATCTCTTAAGTTTTCGAGAACAAATTGTTTTATGAGAATTAATCACCAAATTGTTTGGAAACAAAGATGCGATGAGAGTTAAACTTGCAATTCCCCATTATTCATAGCAGTTCCATTGAGTTTAAATATACATAGAGGCATAACCCAGTTCAACGATTTGAAGCTGAATTTAGTGTAGTTCCTTCACCGTTTCATAGATGGATAAGTGTGTTTCAGAGAAGCGAAAATTTTCACTCCCGCATCTGGCGGTAAGTAGCTCAACTAAAAAGCACTATTTCCGAAGCCGAATGCGATGACGATCAGGAACGGCGTAACAAATATTGGATGATCAGTATTTCATCGCACCTGATTTTTTGGAAGCAATAAAACGACAATTGATGCTACCTGTAATTCATAGAACTAGAGGAAAATAAATATCCTACAGATTTCAGTAATATGAATAGTAATAAGAATTTGGTTATCATCCATTGTTGTTAAATTGAAAAAGAAAAATTATTGGGAATATTGGACACTGTTTATTATCTATTGTTCAGTTCGTGACAATGCCGACGTTTCGAAACAAATTCGTTTCTTTTTCAAGGCTGGAAATAAATACAAAATATATTATAAGACATACAATATGACATAACATGAAAATAAATTACCTAGTTACGATAAACAATATTGTACGCTTTTTAAAAACATTTAGACTCTCTAAAGAAATCAAAAACAAGAGAACAGGTACATAATGCAAATATCTATCTCATTAACCCTATAAGTTTCTATATTTATGACAATGACATTAACGATTAACATATGATCACAAAATATTGATCTGGAATGGACGTAACACTATTGACGAGGCCAGCCATCAATTATTATTTTCTGAGTATATTATTATAAATCGTACTTAGATGTTGTACATCTTCCCTATGATTTACGGTGTTATTTCTTTTTATGTGAATCATCTCGCTTATATTACGTCTATAACCAACCTCTTCTCTATCGAGAATTTTTACATCTCCAAAATTAAATTTATGGCCCATAGTCAACTAAGCAACAAACAGTTTCATAGGAAGAACTTGGACAAAGTTGAAAATATTTTGAAACAGAATAACTATCCCACATATTTAGTTAAAAGAATCATAAATAAACACACATGCAACAGAAGTCGAAAAGCTGATGTTCCTTCCAACACGTCCGTTTCTTCCTACTTTAAATTTCCGTACCTACCTGGTCTTTCTCACAGAGTGAATAAAATATTTAGGGAGTTGAATGTCAGGTGTGCCTTTTACAATTTGTTCACCACAAAGAGATTTTTCACAAATTTGAAATTTAAAACACCTTATAATTTAGAATCGGGAGTAGTATACAAGATACCCTGTGGTAGTTGTAACAAGTGTTACATTGGCCAAACAAAACAGTATTTACGTGATAGGATGAAACAACATAAATATGATAGTGAAAATATTGCAAATTTCAACAAAACTGCTTTAACTTTACATCAAATGACTATGGGCCATAAATTTAATTTTGGAGATGTAAAAATTCTCGATAGAGAAGAGGTTGGTTATAGACGTAATATAAGCGAGATGATTCACATAAAAAGAAATAACACCGTAAATCATAGGGAAGATGTACAACATCTAAGTACGATTTATAATAATATACTCAGAAAATAATAATTGATGGCTGGCCTCGTCAATAGTGTTACGTCCATTCCAGATCAATATTTTGTGATCATATGTTAATCGTTAATGTCATTGTCATAAATATAGAAACTTATAGGGTTAATGAGATAGATATTTGCATTATGTACCTGTTCTCTTGTTTTTGATTTCTTTAGAGAGTCTAAATGTTTTTAAAAAGCGTACAATATTGTTTATCGTAACTAGGTAATTTATTTTCATGTTATGTCATATTGTATGTCTTATAATATATTTTGTATTTATTTCCAGCCTTGAAAAAGAAACGAATTTGTTTCGAAACGTCGGCATTGTCACGAACTGAACAATAGATAATAAACAGTGTCCAATATTCCCAATAATTTTTCTTTTTCAATATGAATAGTGTCAAAATGGATGGGCAGATAATAGTTCCTTCAGTAGCTATTGTGTGCCGCCACTGAAGTTGGCAAGTTGGCAAGTAAACTGCCGAAAATTGGCTCAATGGCAGTTCCACAAAAATATTAATGCAAATACCTTCAAAATGCTCATATTAATTTTTATTTCGAATGACATCCGCAGGATGAATATCAGTTCCTTGAAAAATTAGGTTGAAAAGTTATGATTTTTTTAACGTGCCAACCTGCATGAATAAGCTGTGAAAATTGTGACCATCTAACGTTTGGTTCGAAAGTTATATTAATAACTTTCTTATGTTCAAAACAAAACAAGAAAGATATGTTTAATCCATAAGAAAGTGAAATTATTCGTCGATGTCGTATGGAAGCTTTTCAAAGAGAATATTGTATGAGAATTTCTTTGGTCCAGGTTGAGGTATTATTCTTACAATCCCAAAAATATTCATATTTGCCAAACTGTGCTCTTGTGCGCCATCTGTTGAAGTGCGGCAGAAGTATCTGGAGAACTGCGATCCAGAAGCGCAGGATCAGAGGTCCTGAAGGAGTGGAAATCTTTCTCCATGTCTTTATTGATTTTCAACAGTTCCCAACGCAAGCAAAAAGAGCGCTGTAACGAAATGAGTGTTCAGAAACCTTTAACTCAGAATATTAAGATCATCAATATCGTATGAGGATTCTTTCTTCAGTTTTTGTCTTCACTTCTGAACGAATCGAAAATTAATCAGTTTTCTTTTAACATTTTGATTCCATCCTACACACAGTAAATGTCGAAAATTTCCAAAATGTGAATTTATTTCAACATATTCATGCAATTGATTGATTTTTTACAGAATTGCAGAAACCATCGCGTCCAAGTGGCAGCGGTACTGTGATTGCTGAAGGAGAACCGAGTGCCAGCGAAGCCAGTGAGTATAATTTTTTGAATAAAGAATATATCAATTTATTTAAATTGCGTTTAAATCTGAGAAATTCATATAAATGTTTAGGGGAAACTCAAAAGTGAGAGAAGAAGACTTGATGATATATTCTGTAACGTTTCATTCCTACGGTTTGAAACTGGAAAAAATATAGTACCTGCGCATCCGCCTTTTTGTAGTAATCCGAATCAATATATACCAGTGGTTTTCTCGAAAATAAACATGGGATAGTTATTGCTCGTGACTTGAGGATGATTCTTATGTCATTAACAACATTTCTCACAATTTCAGGTAGATTAATAAGGGAATATTCTGTTGAATGCACCAGCCATGTTGATTGTGAATTTTTAATTCATTGAAATCAAGTTTTAAACCTGAGAAGTTTGAAAATTACTCGAAATATATCTGAAAGATTAGGGGCAACTAGAAAGTCAACAGAAAAGATTTATCTGATGATATATTCTCGACCATTTCACAACTACAGTAGAAACCAAAGACAATCAAGTACCTTCGCCTTCACCATTCTGTAATAAATCTAATAAATGTATACCAGTGGTTTTTCTAGGCACAAGAAACTTGGTAAAGCTATTTCCTATCACTTTATGATCATTCTCATTTCTTTCATAGCATTCCCACATTCTCAGGTAGGTAAATAGGGAGTTACTCTGTTCGATACTCCAGTCATGTTGATTATTGATTTTTAAATCATTCAAATTGAGTTTGAATCAGAGAAAGCAATTGATTTGTCTTGAATAACTGTGAGGAAATGTTGAGATAACTCAAAAACAGACCATAAAGCTTCATATTGTGGTGAAAATTCAGTTATTTCAATGCAACTTCGCGAAGTCAAACTTAGTGCCCGGCCCATTCACCATTTTGCAACTTATCTTGTTTTCACGAATATTATTGTCGCATCTCAATTTGGAATTGTTTTCATTTGATGTCACGCAATTTTAAATTTTCCAGTTAGGTGATGAAGGTGGTTCTCATTCACTGTTGGCTTATTCAAGGCCATTAAGTTTTTTAATTGGGCGAACGGCGAAACTAGAAATGGTTCTTGATGTACTTTAAAAAACTTTTCAGGCGACTCAAAACTTATCTTGAGACTGTATATATACCATAATTTTCGTGTTTTTTCTGATTCACACTAATTGACTTGCTCGCTTACGTCTCACATATATGGCAGCTATCTATTGAGAAATATGGTGAAACCCTAGCCGTAGCACTGGATATCTCCAAGGCATTCGATCGAGTCTGGCATCAGGGACTCCTCGCCAATCTTATGGCGTGCCCCCAAAGATGTGTTCTCTGCTGGCTAGTTTTCTCTCAAACAGATCTCTCCATGTAGTGGTGAATGGAGTTTCATCTGACTCTCTACCCATAAATGCTGGTGTTCCGCAGGGATCAATTCTGGCTCCATCACTATTTCTACTTCACATCAACGATTTGCTGGAAGCAACTTCGTGTCCAGTGCACAGCTTTGCGGATGATAGTACCCTCCATACTGCCTTTTCTTCTAGGGCTCCAATACCAGCCCGCCAAATCAAAAACGAACGAGGAAGATATGTTAACAATATAAATATGGACTTGGCAACAATCTTACTGTGCCCAGCATAGAATTGTCGGGAGTGACCATACCATTAAGTCATCCATTTCGATGCTTGGTATTACTGTCGGCAGTAACCTTTCTTGGGAGAATCACGTGAGATCCATTGCTAAAAGTGCATTCCAAAAACTTGGTTTTCTGTTTCGCGCCAGGAGCTTTTTCACCTCAGGTCAGCTGCTTATGATCTATAAGGCACAGATTCGACCTGTCCTGGAATACTGTTCCAATGTTTGGAGTGCTGCACCTAAACAAACCCTAAAACTCTTGGATTCTGTACAGAAAAGGGCAATTTGTCTCGTCGGTGATGCCTCGCTTACAAACTCGCTCACTTCTCTAGAACACCGTAGAAGAGTAGGAGAACTGTCTCTATTTTATAGATATTTCCATGGGCGATGCTCTCCTGAATTATCAGCAATCCTTCCCCCTCTGGCAGTCTCTACGAGACTAACCCGTCAAGTTAAGTCTTCACATCCCTTCGTGGTCACTTTGGAGACCTGCAGAACATCTCTCTTCAAAGACTCGTTCATCCAACGAACAGCGAGGGTTTGGAACACATTGCCTAGGGAGGTGTTCCCCGAGTCATATAACCTCCAGAAATTCAAGGAGAACACCAATTCCTACCTGCTTGCCCTTGGTTCTCACGATGTTCTCTGAACATTACATGATTTTCCTTTTCGTGAGAACCACAACATTAAAAAAAATTGATAACCGAAATCGTCTGTATCGAGAATAAACCTCCTTGACCGAATATTCCAACTGGGGGCTATTCCGATACCCCAATTAGACCTCCTGTTCATCCCCAATATGCGGCCAAACAATTTCCAGTTTCCAATCCACCCTTCAAGGCCATAAATTCCGCCGGCTTATTGTTTCGAACCTGACGAGTCCGCAAATTACCGAAACAATTATTAATATAATGAACAAAACTGCGGCCCTAGTAATATCGAAAGCTTGTAGAATTTCGTACAACCAGGTCCTCCCATACCGTGGGAGGGATTACCCCGAACGCCTCGGAAGCTGAATGGGTTTCTGCATAATTAAGAGCAACTCGTACCGTTAGCGCCTGCATTATTCAGATGGTTCGGTTACGCAGAAGGGATTTCAATGCACAACCCAGAAATGACCTTGTTAGAACGCCCCCTGATCATACAGTCTGGAAAAATCAGCCGTTATGATCTTACCCGAGGAGTATGACGGTTTTATGGGGCCATTGGAGTTAATTGAGAGCTTGGAGAGAGACAGGGAGAGCTCGAGAGATCATCGTCGTCTTCTGCAGACGAGGCCTTGTCACTGCATCTACTTAAGTCTGTCAAATGTCAGCCAAATGTCAGCCCCTGCATTGATGGGTATCTTTTTCTATTGAGGAATATGCGTTTTGTAAAGGTGACAATTGTATCGTCCAAAAATCGTGAAAGAAATTAATTACTGAAAGGTAGAATGAAGATTTCTCAATTTGCTGAAAGCTTCAGGTTGTTGAATAGTGTCACGTTAAACGTTTATGATTCCTAATGAAAACAGGTTGACAAAGCACGATAAGGAAACGTCTCATAATGGCGGCAACTGTAACGTTATCAAAACGTAGAAAAATAGTTACTGAAATGTAAATTATAGATTTTTCAGTTAGCTGGAAACTTCACATTATTAAATAGTGTCTATTTTAGCCAACGTTGACGAAACGCATCATAAGTCTTTATGAATATACGTTGGAGAAGCACGATAAGTGGACGTTTCTTGATGGTGGCATCTGTAACGTTAAGAAGACGTAGACAAAAATACGGACTGTACACGACTTCTAAGTTGGCTGGAAACTTTCGGTTTTTGGATGGTTCTATATTTAACGTTTATTAAACGTTTCAATATTCTTCTTGAATCAAACTTTGAGGAATATGAGTTTTATAAATGTGGCTTCTGTTATGATTAAAAAACTTAGAGAAAAAAAATAACTGAAAAAAAAAATAGTTATTTATGATATGAGTGTTGAGAGTGACGTTTTATTTTGTGAGTGAAAAAGTTTGTGAAATGAGCGGATTTCACGAACAAAATAAAATCACTTTTAACACAAATACCATACAATATTTTTTGTACAACTGCCCTATTTTTATAATGAAATGGGCGAATTTGCAATGACAATAAACTTCAAAATGCATTTTAATATTCAAATAATCAAAAGGTTGTTGTGAATGGCAAACGTTGCCAACGTAATGATTACTAACAAATGGAAAAAGACGCTGTCATTTGAATTTCGTTCCTGTCCAATTTTCGTCTTGGGTTTTTAAGTGCTTAATATGTTTGTCGAGAGTACAATTATTAATAAAAGTGTGGATATTGAAGAGTCTGCAAGAAGAGCAAATCTGGAACTCCTACATAAAAAATCTGTTCAGCAGTACGATATTGCATATAACAATTTCCTGGCCTGATGTAAATTGAAAATTGTAGAAGGGAACTTCAGTGAACCTGTTTTTCTGGCATACTTAGAAGAAAAATCAAAAGTATGGAGTTCATCAACTTTGTGGAGCAAATTTTCAATGAAAAAGTCAAGCGCCCTTATTGAAAATGGTGTAGATGTTAGTAAATATTTTAAGGTTGAAGCATATTTAAAACGGAAAAGTGAAGGATATTGTCCCAAAAAATCGAAAATTCTCACTCGTGAACAAGTTGAAAAGTCTATAAATGAGGCACCAGATGAGAAATACTTAGTGGTTAACTATTTGCAACCATTTTCGGATTATTTGGAGCCTGTCGGCGTGAATAATTGTGTAATTTATCAGTGGAAGACATCGAAATAACAAATAAATCATCGGTTTTACAACTTCCAAACACCAAAACGAAAGTCAGTCGTTCTTTCAGTATTATTGGGAAGTATGTTGACTATTTTCATGAGTACTTTGCACTGCGCCCTTCTGTCATCAAACATCGTCGTTTTATCCTGAAATACATGTATAATGAATGCACTGCCAATCCAGTTGGTATCAATACATTTGGGAAAATTCCATCTATTTTTGCCAAATTCCCCAAACTGACAGAACCAAAGCAATATACAGGACACTGTTTTCTAAGATCCTCCTCTTGATTGCTAGCAGAATCAGGATCAAATATTACGGATATAAAAAAAATATGGTGGATGGAAGTCTACGACGGTAGCCGAGGGCTATGTTGATCATTCCATTGCATATAGAAATGTCATTGCTGAAAAAAATCACCATCCAATATTGTACTTCCGGTTTCTACAAGTACTGATGGTGCTGAGGATTCTAATAATGTGTTGGGAAGTTCCCTAACGTCACAGGACATTAATGTTAGTAATTGTTCTAGTTTTACGATTAATATTAATGTTCATAAACAATGATTGTTAAATATCGATAATAAAAATTTGCATGAATTGCTGAATTTTTTTCATCTGATTTCATCATAAGAAAATGGAGTGCGAAAAATATTTTTAACACGCTTCCACGTTAACAATCAATTTGAACATTGTTGGCTGTCATTAAAAGTGGCACTTTTAATGGCAGTTGTACAAAAATAGATTTCTCTGTTTGCTGAAAAATTTCCATATTAAACGTTCATTAACGTTTCATAGTTCATAATGAATCAACATAGAGAAAGCACGAAGAGTTTTATGATGGTAGCTGTTTTGACGAGTTGTATCAAATACGTATATCGAACGTAGAATCAACGATCGGTTGAATTTCGGCTTCGAAATTAACGTCAATTCAACGTTATATTAACGTTCTATTATTAAAGAAACTGCTGCGATAATGAAACGTGGGGAAAATAATTACTGAAAGGTAGAATATAGATTTCCCACTTTCTGAGAGCTTGAGGTTTTTTAATTGTATTCATTTAAACGTTTATATAACGTTTGAAAGTTATTAAGGAATATACATTTGGAAAGAATTTTCAGGACACGGTTCATAATGCTCATTATAACAATTAATCGTGATCGGTTGAATTTCGGTTTCAAAGTAACGTCTTATCAACGTAGCCAAGGTACATCCTTTCAATGAGTATACTCTGTATAACTCCATCAACTGATAGATATAACCTTTCAATTATGCATTTTTACCCACCTTCCAGACTGCCCAAGATACGTTCTCGTACCCAGTATTGAAATCGCAATATTTCTCCTAAAGAGGCTACTTTTTCAGCACGACGTTCTTCCTTCCGTTTAGGAATTCACGAATTCCCTAAAGGCTCATTCGTACACTTCTCTCTTCCGCTCATCGGAGTGTACCAGTTGTAATATAAAAGAAAGAACGCCTCCTGACTCGTATCCAAATCGCGCAAATGGTTTTTTGAAGTATTAAAACCGTCGCGCTGTTTTTCCATTTGGAAATGTATCAGTAAAAGTTTTCCGCCAAGCGTTGCCAGTTTTTCTCGTTCGTAATCTGGGATTAATACTCAAACTTTTCCATGAGAAAACCGTATTCCATGAGAACGTCATTTGTGAAATGACTTCATGACACAAAATCTACTGGGCTAATTCGAGTGACATTTTTTAGCACTCATAGTTTAGAGAAAATAAACACTCGAACCCTCATACAGGTACGCCAACTGAAACAAAAGTAAACAAATAGCATTGGGAGTCGAAAAGGAGACTCTTAGAAAACTCATAAACTCGAGCGAATGCACTGTTACAATCTGGTGAGGATCAAATAAAAACAGAATTATTAATAAAACGAATCCTTCCAATTCAACTTTTTCCCAGTTATTAGCACTCCCTCCTCCCCATAAATATTCTTTTCTCTTCGAGATGAATGGCGTACTTGAAGATACAGAATACGAAATCTAGTCTCTTGAACAATAGGGGGCAAATAATATTTCCCGCAAAATATCAGCCGTGCCGTTATTTATGTGAATGGAATAATAAACCTTGAGAAGCTTAAAATACAAAAGGTATCAGTTTGGTTTCGGGCCTACCTCTGGGAAAGAATCGCCTGGGGAAAATATCGCATCGAAACTTCACTCAATAATCCTCGAGAATCTTGTAAAATGTGATTAAATTCGAAATGAATCAAAGTTGTGCCGATAAATTTGAATGAGATTAGATTTCTGTGGATATCAGGTGGTGTTTTCTTTTGGTCTGCTACACCCACTGGGCTAAGGGGAGTTCACATCTCTCCATTGATCCAAGGTCCTTTAGTTCAATGACTTCAAATATCCTCACAAGAAGATTATTTGAATTTTAGACAAAAATAATGCCGAAATTTTCTTATCATCCAGTTATACAGGCAGATTAAATGTAATTCAAAGACGTTTGAGATAAGATCCGCAATGATCCAGAGGATCAATAAGGCTATTATTGTTCAGACCATGTCAACGATCAGAATATATATGTTTGCTACCCGGGAAATTATTTTTCAAGTTAACTGAAATATAATGGAATATTTCTCCAATTTTTCTATTTTGCCTTGGTGCCATCTACGAGTTTCCACCGGTATCGCTCCGCTCAGGGGGGGATATTTGTTCGCATCGACGTCGCTCTATATCGGTGGTGACTTATCTATAATTAATTGGAATTTTACTCCATTCATTAGAAATTTTTCGACTTCACATATCCAAGGAGATTTGTGGTTGAGACCTATGAATACGAATTCGGTGATTTTTCACAGGTTTCTATAGGTAGGTACTGAATTCACTTTCATTATGTTTCCTGGTTGGCAATGAAATTTGGACACATTTCACATTTTATATCATGAAAATACAAGGTTACAGTAATTTTCTTGTCAGATACAAACGCTACGTTGTCCTTCAAATATAGAAGTCGTATTAATTACGTCTTTATCGAAATGTTTATTCACTTTGAAAAAATAATGAATTTGAGAAAATATTATGTGAATTCAATGATTCCAAAGACCAGGCGAATGTTGAAGAAACATTTTTTTCTCTTAATACTGGAAATATTTCACGTATATAAACATAATTTGAAGTTTCAGTTATGCTATTTTCTTGTACGGAAATCGAGAATCTAGTGTTGATATTTTACTGAAGAATAATGGACAGAATAGTCCGTTACTTTGTGATAGTTCATCCGAAAAAAAATAAAAGTACACGAATAACCAGACAGAAAAACTTCTAAACGAACAGACGGACCTATGAAATTCCCCACTTTTCAAAATTCTCATGAAATAAGCCTACAGAAGACATTTAAATACCTTTTTGCACAACTTGAAATATTGCAGTATGAAAATGTAGTAGTACTAGGAAACCTGTGTCATATTTAAACTTCGAAAGAACTGACTCCATTACAAAGTTAAAAATGAGTAAATATAAATTAGTATTGTCAACGTCTTGAGAATTTAACTTGTACCAACCTGCGTCAGTTTCAAGTAAAAACTACATTTAAGAGTTTAATTTTTTGAAAACACAAACAAACAAATATATAAGTTTTCACAAAGTGAAAATGGAAGTCCAAAATTCACACAATTTTCCGAATCTGTTTCCTTCCTTATATATTTGTTTTTTGTATCTTTTAAGAAATAAGGAATCTTCTAATTGTAGTTTCGAACATCTGAAATGATCATTGTAGTTTATGTTGTTGCATTTCAGAGCCGTGATGAAGATTTCAAAATAAAGTCGAAACTGGTTGGCATTTTTTCCAAAGGTTTGGTTTTGTGAATAACTCGTGGAACTAGCCAAAATGTCGTTTTTTCAATACTCTTTCAAGGATCATACTATATTGTTCATCCATTGCTTCATTTATAGAACAGTTTAGATGCAGATTCAATATATTGTAACATTCCAAGTTTATAAATCCTAAGAATATTATGAAAAAGAGAAAAGGGGCAACCCTGCTCTGAAGAGCTGAGCGTAGAATTACGTTAAAGGGGGGTTTATACTTATATTTTTGGCTTGTGATGTGATCCTCTAGATTGGTAGAACTCTATGTTATGTCGTAGTTATTCAGATTCGTAATAACTCAGATTAGTGAAATAAAGGATGGGAAATAATGAGGTAAAATAGATAAATAATACACTAGATTGGACATAAAGATGGAACAAGAGCCTTTATTCGTCCAGCGCCATAGTTCGAAGAACCACAGCTATATGAAGGAAAAACGAACGAGAATCAATTGAAACTCAAAGCAAAAAACCTTCTAGCATTACAGATGATACGTATACAATCCATAGAACAATTATTAATAAGACGAGCACTGGTGATATGTACAATTTGGAGCTTCCTATACTCCGGTAAGGTTATTACTGGCACAATTGTGATAAAAAGCAGAATCCAATACATCCAAAGGTTATAGGCATATAGAGTGTGTCACTTTATTGTTGCGCAGAGCTTTTACAGTTCCATGTGTAAGAATCCTTCCTTCCAAGTGTGTGTGTGTGTGTGTGTGATTTTATTCGCGTTGGTTTGGAAGTGGACCATAAACTCTTTAGATTTCCTGTTTACTGATGAACGGTGGACCCGGGACGAAGCAATCCGGCTTAGGATACTTGCCCGGCTCACCAAGGCCAATGACCAAGGCTTTTTTAACTGAGGACGTTCGTTTACAGAACTCTCAGAGGGAAGTTTCCTCCACGATGCTAGGGAGGATGTTTTCCTTAGGCACAGGCGATATAAACAGTTTACCTTAGACCTCCAAACCATGTTTCCCCTGTACGTGAAATATTTTACTAAAAGCAACAACTCCAATGCGTATACCATAATGTCGAGTGAATAGTTATATGTGCAGTAGGCCTTACGAACAGTATAAGAATATTCCAAATGGGTTGCTAGCAGAACAGAGTTCCACAATATTCAATGGAAATGCAATAATCAGATAGATTGAGCTTACATGAGATTAAATCCTGTGAAATGAAACAAAGTCATTTAAAATGGGGACAGTACATACCAGATAACAAACAAGCGTCTTTTAAAATATACTAAATCTGAAATGTTCGATTCCTAGAAGAGGAACTCCATTTCAAAGGAACACTATTGTGAACCAGAATGAAAGTGAAAACAGACCGCAGCCGAGTGAAAGTGAAGTAAAAGAGAAGTCGTTGTCGTTGTCGTTTCGGAGGTTAGTTTTTCTTCCACAGAATCGTATTTCTTCGATGGTCACAGAAGAACAAGTTTACTTCATGGTGGATCTTCGATATGATTAAAATCTCCTATTTATAAAGATGCGAATTGCCTAAAGTATTGCTTGAAGTCGTACTAATATTCATCATTTATAGAATTATAAAATAATATCAAATAAGTTCATTCAACGTAGTTCCACGTTTCGACAATAGACGTTGCAAAGTTGGAAGCCATGGAGTCTGGCAACGGTGCACTTTATTTTATTGCAAGGTAGGAAATTCAGATATGTTACAATATTAAATTCAGAAACACCCCAAATTCTCAAATGAAAATCGGCATAATTGTTCTAGATATGGTTTCTTTCAAAAGTCTCCTCTGCCAAGAAACTAAGCTGGCTCTGCTGCTGAGGGATAATTGATATTACCTACTAATAGAGTCTGGAAATTTGAAATGTGACACAGAAGTCGCTGATCAATCCTTTTCTTCTGCAGCTTTGAAAATTTATCATACCAAACTTTTTCAGCATTATCCAACAAAATTATAGAGAGTATTTTACAACCACGTAGATAAAATGAATAATCCAGAGTATTAATGCGTCAATTTTGTCGAAAAGTTACCTGCCATCAAACAGAAAGGGAAAACAGCCAAAATGAAAATCTGAATGAAATATTAGCCAGAAATGAGAAATTAACCAAAAAAATGAAAAAACAGAACATTACACACAAGCGGCAGGGACCGGCCCAAAACAAGTCGGAATACAAAAATTTGATTACTGTTTCAACAGAACGGATGATTCATTAATTAAAGCGAATGGCGAACTCGGTAGATAGCTCGGAGCGCAACGCACTGCGTCGTGCAGGTATCACGAGGGCTATTTTTTTGAATAAATGATTTCGGAATTACACCGCGTACGGTTAGCGTCGTAATTTACATACCTCAACACTCTCCCCAATGGGTGCAATTCCGTAGGAGGGTAGTGCGGTAATTACACAGTTATTTGAATAACAAAGCTGATTTCACACGTCGTGAATTCTAAGGGTCTACGGTTTGCGTACGCGCGATGGGAACTTTGGTCAACCGAGCCTACTGGGTTGTACATAAATTTCGGTAATTTTCGGTGGGGGGAGGTGGGGACTCATAGGTTTGCAATAGAAAAAGAACTTAAATTTTTTGGCTCAAGAATTGAATTGTCTGTGATGGCTTCATTTGATTGCGAAAAAGTGGGAATGATGTCAAATCTTCTGACATCCCAAGAAAGAACCTCAATTATACAAGGTGCGGCACAGAGGGCGGACGTTTTTCAGATGGGCATAACTTTCCCCCACTGAGGACGAGAGAAGTGGGGAAGGTGCCGTTAGACTCGTGTGTTCCTAGCATTTATTTACCAGTTGTCGTCATGGAGCCTTGGACGGTGGAGCCATTGTGCAACAGTTACACCCCGGAGATTATGCACAACGAATGAACTTCGCACGTGAGATGGAAGCACTGATCGATCAAAATGAGAACCTCATTTTGTTCATGAGTGACGAAGCCCACTTTCACCTCAACGGCATGGTTAACCGGCAGAATTGCCGTTATTGGGCTAATGAAAATCCGCAACACTTACACGAAAGACCGCTGCACAGCCCAAAAGTTACGGTTTGGTGCGCTGTATCGCAAACTCGCATCATTGGCCCTTACTTCTTCGAAGACGTTAATGGTCGTGCTGTTACCGTGAACTCAGAGCGGTACGTCGAAATGATCAACAACTTCTTTATCCCCGAATTACGACGGCAAAGTGTTCCAATCCGACGTGTGTAGTTCCAACAGGATGGGGCGACCGCCCACACAGCCAGAGCATCAATGGACGTTATTCGCCCTCTCTTCCCTGGTCGCCTTATTTCCAGGTTTGGCGATGTTCATTGGCCTCCCCGGTCCCCAGGTTTATCCATATGCGATTTTTTCTTATGGGGACACCTCAAGGCTAGAGTATACGAGACCAAGCCCCGAACTCTGGACGAATTGAAAAGGGCTATTCGCGTGGAAGTTGCCCAAGTTGAGAGAGCGATGTTGGAGAGAGTCTACGCGAACTTCCAAGAGCGCCTCCAGCACTGCATCACCGATTTCGGCCACCACATGCCTGATGTGATTTTCCACACTTGACTGTCTCAAATGCTATTTCCTTGAGAATCTGATTCCGTCAATAAATGTGTTTTTGAGTAAAAATTAACGCTTTTATTATTTTTTTAAAACCATCCATCCTCCGTGCCGCACCCTGTATTTTCAACAAAATAATAAAGGGGTTTTCAATAAGAGGTGTTATTTTGACATTCAAAGAAAAATGCATTTTTTTTCCGATAAATGATTATTTTATTATGAAGGAGAATATTAATAATCTTCTTCTTTTTGTGCTGCGTCCTTGGTCGGCCGAACGTAGGCCTTGTGGCCCATTGTTCATACCTCATTTGTATAATACGAGAATTTGAATAACGGACTTCCCCAAGGATCGGTGTTGTCACCCCTTCTTTTTAATTTATATTTGAGCGATATTCCTGATACTTCCTCCGAGAAATTTATTTATGCAGATGATATTGGTCTTGCCTTCCGTCATTCTTATTTCAACATTCTTGACTCTTGTCTTATGGACGTGATCCTCTATTTCGATTATTCTTGAGAATACTTTAACTGAAGATTTGGAAATTTTGAAGAACTATTTTCTGGAGTGGCGTTTATGCCCGAGTCCCACTAAAACAGAGGTATCGTGTTTTCATTAGAATAACCACCAAAAACATAAAACTTTGAGGGTTAGTGTCAATAATACATAATTGAATCATAATTTCACTCCCAAGTATTTTGGAATAAAACTAGATTCTTCTTTGACTTTTAAGGCTCATTTGGAAAGTTTGGGTCTCAAGTTGAAGACGAGGAATAATATAATTCAAAAATTAGCTGGTACATCCTGGGGTGCCGATGCTACCACTCTTCGTACGACTGCTTTAGCCTTGGTTTATTCTGACGCTGAATACTGCTGTTCTGTTTGGTTGAATAGTTCCCATGTCCATAAAATTGATAGGCAACTCAATATTTCTATGAGGATTATAACTGGAACCATTAAATCTACTCCATTAGCTTGGTTACCAGTTCTTTCTAACATAATACCTCCTCATATTCGTAGACAGGTTGCAGCCATGAAGTCTTCGGATAAATTTCATTCCTTTCCAAATTCATTTTCTATCAGGAGTTATATGCCAGATACAAGACTGGCTAGACTGAAATATCGAAAGCCTCTATGGATAAACAATTTCCTTTATTCTAAAAAAAATCATGAAGAAATTTGGAGTTCGGAATGGACTTCATATGATTTTTTTAATAAAAGTTTAATTCTCGATCCTTCTGAGAAAGTTCCCGGTTTTCATCTGTCTAGGAAAAATTGGTGTCCATTGAATCGTCTTAGGACAGGTCATGGACGTTGTAATAGTATGCTCTTCAAATGGAATGCCATTGATAGCCCGAGATGTGAGTGTGGTCATGAAGAGCAAACTATTGACCATTTGGTCAATAATTGTTCAATTTATAAATTTCCAGATGGTTTTAACTCTATTCATTCAGTATCTGATTCATTTTTGAGATGGGTTGGTACCATATTATGATTTCTATGGTTGGTACCTTCAAAACAATTTGAATATGTTAGTTGATTTTCCTTCTCCGTTTTTTCTCCCTTTGGTTTTGTTTCAGATTATTTAAAAATGCTTTGTCAACCCCTTTGAAGAAATGAAGAAAGAATTGCATTCGAAGACGAAGATGCCCTCCAATATGAATATTTGTAAATAAATCCAATATCCCTACACTTTACGGGGAGACAGAGTTTTTGCTGAGGTTTTTATCTGTGCTCTTGCATCATACGCAGAACTGTATAGTGCCCCGTTTGACATTCCTCTGCTAATACTGAGATTAACGAAATTGATTCAACGCATTGACCTTTTATCTTCTTCAGCAAATGTAATTCGCCATTAGGAAAATCCGCTTAAAAGAATAGAGCACAATAGCATCTGGAAGACCAAAAATACCTGATCCTACCTCATCCTTCCTTCCCAAACCCAAGATCCGTTCGAAACAAGAAGAAACACCGGCATAAAACAATCAACTTCGTTGGGCACGCGCAGCAACCGGCCTAATCGGCCAGCAGCAGGAACGTCGCGTAAAAAGGATCCTCCACATCATCCTGTACGTCTCGCCAAGGATGTTTCGCGATCTCTGAACGCGCACCGCATCAACTTTTTCAGGCAGTTGCGCTCGCGAAAAGAATCCAAATCGACCATGAAAGTTCTGCTAAGTGTTGTTGGCCTGTTTTTTATCGGTTTGGAAATCCGCAGAGCACGCGGCTTCGAGATGCGGGAGAGAGGAAAAGGTTATTGGATTTTGTTTATTAGATCGTTAATCTTAGCGAAAAGATGTTGCATGTGACCATTCTTACGATTGATGCATGTTGTTTCTTCTTTTTTATTCTTTTAATCGGTCTTTTGTGCTGTATTTTTCTTTTTCCGCTAGAAAATACCTGAATAGTTTCGGAGCGGGTGTACACAATATACAGGGTGTCTCATAAAAAATTTAACAACTAATTTCCTAATTTAAGACATATAAATCACGAAATCTATCAGTAGTACAAAATTTGTCCTAAAATTCAGGTGCTCTTCTTTCCTAGAATCCAAATTGCTGCAGTAACATCACGTAGAAGAAAATCTCTGTCGACTGGTCCATATGTCACGTAGTGGATCATATCGGGAACATATTCCCAGTCGTATGGCCATATCTTGCTCAGATTTATGGCACGAGAGACAAAGGTGCGAATGCATCATTGGAATATTTCATAGGATGGGAATTCCACCTGATATATGTTCGGATGTAGTTCCTCCAGAGCATCGTATAAATATTTCGCATTTTGTTTCAGTCAGATTCGCAAACATGTCGTGAGAAACATTATAAAGCTTGTTTCTTTCTAAAAAAAAAACAGGTTTCTGGAGGAATGGAGCTTATACGTGAAAAGATGAACTAGAATAAGAAAATAAAATACATGAAAATCAATTATAAGACATAACTATAACAGTTCATGAACTCAAAAATATTTTACATCCGAATAATTTCTATTAAACTAAATGAAAAGACGAAACAAGGACAAACAATAGGAAATAAACCGGAGAAAATGTTTCCTTAAACGACAATCGACGAAGTAATGTGATTTTTGAAAACCGTTCGTTCTTTCCAATTGGAAAATACACTGCGCAAAAAAATTAACGAACATTCTGAAAATCTCAATTTTAATGAAAGTTAACTCTACATTGATTTAATAACTTATTTTTCATGTTCTCTCGGGAAGGTTTTGAACGAAAACAAATTAAATGGAAGAAAAATTCAGGATTTCACCCAATCTTATGTGAAAGAAGAGAAATGAACAATTTTCAAAATACTGAAATGCTGATAAGTGATTTAATACATGGTATTTCCACCCCTTGCGTTAATTACAGCTCGGCAACGACGGTTCATACTCAAAATGAGTGATCTTAAAATGTTCTGATCTAATCCTTCCCAGATTTCTCCGAGTTGTATTCCTAAGTCATTAAGAGTAGCTGGATGATTTTCTGAACTTCTCAGCCTTCTATTGAGGTTGTCCCAAACTTGCTCAATCGAATTGAGATCTGGAGTTCTTGCTGGTCATTTCATTCGAGAGACTTCAACCTCTTCAAGGTACTCCTGAACGATGCGCGCACGATGGGGTCTGGCATTATCGTCCATAAAAATGAAATTTTCACCAATGTATGCATGCTCTTCAAGAATGTTCCTTATATACTTATCAGCATTCATAGCTCCATTATGAACGACCGCTAGGTCTGTGCGAGCAGTCAAAGATATTCCACCCCATACCATAATCGATCCTCCCCCGAAACCAGTAGTATTCAGGAAATTGCACTGAGCATATCTTTCATGTGGACGTCTGTATACAAGGGAACGTCGATCACAATGGTAGAGGCAGAATCTAGACTCATCTGTGAAGAGAACTCTTTCCCAATCGGCCTCTTCCCAATGGATATGCTCTCTCGCAAAATCCATACGCTCCCTTCGATGGGCTGGGGTAAGAGCTGGGCCTCTTGCCGCGACACGAGGCCTTGAAACATATTCTCTGAGGCGATTTCTTATTGTCTCAGTGCTAATTTGCACCTCATGAGTTTGCTAAAGCTGATTTTGAAGGAGGCGAGCGGTTGCAAACCGTTGTCTCAACGAAGAAACTCTCAAGTAACGTTCTTGAATGGCAGTTGTTACCCGTGGTCTACCCTGTCCTGGTTTTCGGACATTCATACCTGTCTCCCTGAATCGCTGCAACATTCTGGACACACTTGTATGGGAAACTCCAAACCTTTCTGCAATTCTTGTGTATGTCCACCCTTCTTCTCGCAAAACTACCGCTTGGGCACATTCCTCTTGGGCCAAATTGCGTGTTTCGCGTTGCATAGCGATCAAGTGTAGAAAATCAAACGAAAGAAAAACTATTGATCACTAGAATTGATCGAGAAGAACTGATTTTAGAATGGAGCCAATACATTCAAAATCTGATAATATCATCTTTTTTTTATTCCTGCTGGGAGAAAACATCTGTATTGAAGAAAAACGTTGAAAGTGGATAACATATGCATGCATAATTCTGATAAAAATAATTATCATAGAAAACACCTTCAGTTGTAGAATAAATTTGAGATTTCCTTAATCTGCGTTAATTTTTTTGCGCAGTGTAGTTATTCAGAAAATCAATTAAAAGACATAATTATAATAGTACATAGACTTATAGTGAATTTAAAAAATATCATACATTCGAATCATTTCTATCAAACTGAATGAAAAGAAGAAACAAGAACAAACAATAAGAAATAAGATTTTTGAGAACCTTCCGTTCTCTCCAAGGTAAAATAGTTGAGAAAAGCGCTTTTCCAAAGGTAAACTCTCACCGTTCATCCCTTCAACTTTTGAATTATTCAAGGCTATATTCCTCCCAAGTCTCCGAATGCACCAAAACAGTTTCCGGCATTTAATTTACACTTTTTAATAACCTGGATAAAATGAAAGACAGACAAGACGCTAACTTCATAACTTTCCGGGATGCAAGGTATATTCTACCGAATATTGTAAGCCGGGAATAAATCTTTTATGCAGTACTGGATTAATGTTGATCCCTTGCGGTTTAGAGTAAGGATGTAGAGATCACAGAAGCTAAAACTGACGTCATAAATAATAATAATGGCTCAAGCACTCCTGCACGCTCAAGTGCTGTGGCATAATTCTGCATCATAGATGCTCTGGGTTATGTACGTGGCACATATCTTCTTGGAGGTTATTACCGATTTTGATTCCAATTGAAATGAAAGGTTTGGTTCAAGAATATATACTAACCGACAAAAAAACTGCAACACCTGTTTAAATTTAATTTTTTTTTGTGAAACATAGAAAGAATAGCGAGGAGTAAATTATTAAAATTGCTTCAATATATTTGTTAGTAATGTGTTTGTCTATAGCGATATACATTATCTATACGTACAAGGTGGGCAAAATTGGTGCTACATGAACTAAAACTTTATGTTATAACTCAGCAACTAAACCTCTTAGAAAAAATCCGAGTACGCCACTGGATTGCTATCAGAAAAGTGCCTGTACAATGTTTTTTTTCAACATCCTAGCATAAACAGAAACGGAGATAATGACCAAAGTTGAAATCGCCCAAAGTTCAATTTTGGCCTATAACTCGGAAACGAAAGAAGATAGAGGAATGCAGTGGATGGCATTATCAGTTTCTCGAAAAAAGAGGACCATAAGGTGCCATTCATTTTTCTCTATCTCCTCGGGTTAAAAAGTTTTAGTTGATGTAGCACCAATTTTGCCCACCCTGTATACCTTGTTCTAGATGTGCCTCAAAAAGTGTCACTTTATATTCTTTTCAAGTAAAGAGATTTCATATATTTCGTTGGGACACAATCTTCCCCTTACAATACTCGCTCCCCTAACTTCACTGCCAATGATTCAAATGCCTCAAACCAATTTTGAACCTGCAAACAACAGAAATGTGTTTATCTGACGTTCCTAATGTGGTATTATGTACACAGAAACAATGCCTTTCATTCCTGCAATGTAACATAACTGACAGAGCTCTGTCTTGTTCTAAACATCTAGTGTAACCCCAGTCGTCAACCTACTGACGTTGGAAATAGATCTGTTTGACGAACAAATGTTCTAGTTGAAACAATATTAGGTTTGTCGGATGTGTTTTGTGGGCTTCGGACCTACAATTTCCATAAATTATTTGAGGGTTTAGAGGATATGGAAAGAAGTGAATGAAAGGGGTAATTTACTTCTGGAATTCGTCTTTGAGTTTTTCCGAATTCATTGAGAGATATGAGTTAAATTATGGTGAATTATGATGAATATTTCAACAAGAAGAATTCATTGATTTATAATCTGATAAATGACATGAAATGAACTCGAAACTAAAAAGCTGATTGAATATACAAATAGCTTATACAGGGTGTTCTTCAAGCTCTATGACAAACTTTGACAGAAGGTAGCTGTGTTTCGTTCGAACTTTTATTTTCCCATGAACATATACTCCTTTCAGAATTATAAAATCACAACTCTGGCCTTGGAAATTTGACACATTCCACTCTGTATCGAAGTTGTGACTTTTTCAAAATATTTTTATGTTCCAAGTCAATACTATGTTGCCGTTTCTACATTCTTAGCGTATTTCTCAGAATGTGAATTTATTCGGAATGATGTGATGGACGAAAATAATTAACGTTTATATGAATTGATAGAGAGGATTCCTTTTCTAGTTATTTGCATAAAAAGTACAAGAGATCACTGTTGAAATATATTATTTTTCGCCATGGAAGAAAATTGCATTGCTCCCACATAATTTTCATATGCATGCTTGTGAAGATTTAATGTTTATTATCCTCTTGAACTGAAAGTTCAAGACTTGACGACATCAATGGTTGATTCTAATCAAGAATTCATTAAAAAAATCAACCCAAAGATATAAGATGAATGGATATGTAATTACAAGAATCAAAAATAATGTCAATTTTATTTTGTTGATAACTTTCTTAAAATCAATGTTGGGATATAAAACTCGGCTTTGTTTGTTCAAACAACATCTAAAGAATACATTTTTCACCATCTCGACCTTTGAAAGGCTATTCTTATAGGAGAATTAGGTCTAAGTTCCACCTCATTAGTGAGGTACCTAACTTTTGCAAATCCGCTCAGATATCGCCAAATTTCTTGGAAAACCTGAAAAATATCATCCTAATCGACCTCTCGAGGTTCCATCCGATCCATCTACTGCGATATCTGTCCAAATAACAACTTTTTCAACGAAATTCCCGTGTATCCCTTCAACCGCGAAATGTAAACATTCGTCCTGGTCTTGAAAATCGTCCTCACGCTCCAAACTGGTGCTAAAAACAATAAACATACGTTAATCTTGGATATTCGACAAAAAACTCACCTGCAAATATCGATTAAATGCCAAAAATCTGCGAACAATTTGTAAACCTAACAAAATGTGGAATATCTTTGATACTTTCACTTTGATGCAAACAAAGAAAGTGGCAACGTCGTTTTGTCATTAACGATATTTTCTGTGCTCGCACTGACTTTTCATCATATGTTCTGTGCTTTTCATCAGGGACACCAACTCCTAAAAACGAAACAATTACCTCCTATGTGATTAAATGAAAGTGAATGGAGTATAGGTCCGATTGGTTTTCGTTTAGGAGTTACAAGCATTTGAAAAAAATTTAAATATTAAGTTTCAATAAGTAGGCCAACAGGTTGATATGGTAATTGACGTTATTTTAATTATTCATAGGACACTCTCAGTGATTCAACCTGACAAAATGGTGAAGATGTTTACCTACTCATCGTAAATTATCCTCATTTGAGTCTCTGTTTTCGGAGTCAAATGAGATTCCCTAATTTCCTCATGTTTATGCGTTTATCTCAGTTTTCCTTTCACGGTATCCTACACAGGGTGACTCCTCTGTTATTCTAGGGTGGGTTACAGATGATTCTACATCTGAATACACCATTCATAAGTGGCTAAGGTGAATGAATAGCAGTAGGCTAACTCGGCATACCTAATTCAACGAGAGTACCCAGCCCTTTAACAGAAATTCCCCTATTTATTCGTTCTGTGCTGAGTTTCCCATTGGTAATCTAGTTTATCTTCCTTCCATGGCCTGCTTGCATTCGCAGAGCGGCCAATTTGCCGTTAATAATTATCAGAACATCCGACCTTTAGCATTCACATGAGCTAATTCCACCATCAGACAATAATGAGGTTTATTCAACAAAATTAGAAGTTAATTGGAAGCAGGTATTTATTCTATATGCCAAATGGGATCGGAATGTTTTTTTGAATGAAGGTCGTATTTGAGGAGTTGAGGTTAGGATATAGAGTTTGTTGTTTCAGAATTTAACCAAGGAGTTGGGCCAGAAGTAGAATCAGTTAGTCTACCACTCTATTCTATTAATTCCTTCACTTTGATTTTCGAAATTTGATTGACCCAATCTGTATCTACTGTAATACGCATTAAATATCCACGCATTTTCATATGCCATATGCTGAAAAGAATCTCGTTATTTGTTCTGAATTTTCCATCGTCGAAATAATTCCATTTCAGAGGTGAAAATCTAAACTATGATAGATAGAGGCTCTGTGTTATTTTTTATTGAATTTAGCGACCTCGAAAACCTACATTTTTATATCAAACTCGGCCATAAAGACCTCACGAACCCAAATGTTTCATTTTTCATTTTTTCGATCATTCATTTTCAAGTTTTGTTCCCCAGCTCAGAGCACTCGATATACAGGGTGAGTCTTTGACTGAAGATTCTTGAGGTCAAAAGAAACCTTTTTTTCATTTTCCATTATTCCGAATTCGGGTGTGTTGAAAAGATATAGCCATTTGAAAAAAAATTGTGCTAATTACGTCCCTGCAATGGTACTGTGGAATTGATTCAAAGTTCATATTTCTCGATAGAAATTGAGTTTATACATTTAGGGAATACTCAAATACTAAGCTTATTGGAATAAAAATGTTGCAAACACGATAATTTCAACAAAAACAGTTAGTTTCATCGGATTATATCTGCAACTAAAAAGCCACATTTATTCCACAAAAATAAGTTCCTTCTTCGATTTTTCTGCAGATCAGTTTGTAAACACTAATAACTTGTTCATATTTTCCTCGAAATTCCCAAACAATATCATGAAGAAAGACTTACCATTCAGATTTATTATTAAACAACCTAACCTAATCTAATTTGTATCCATTCTGCGAATTCTTGCACAGAAATATCAAGAAGATGTTGTCAGCTTGCTGATATTTTCATTGAGGATTTTTTACGAGACATTTGTGTACCGTGGTATAAATATCTATTAATTCTGCCGTCTCCATCATAAATCGACTTTGCCGCCAAATTTTACCACGCATGCTTAGAGCGAAAACGGAATTATTGGTTATCTGGAGGCCAACTATGAACAATAACATACCAGGGTCTCTGAACAAACTGTGAACAGTGTAAACATTATGTGGAGTTCTGAATACATTCAGTGAATTATTGTTCTAATGTGATTATTATGTGAAGTGAATCAATATAATTTCAACCGTGTCGAGTTTATAAAATTCCAAGAGGATGTTGTTTAGATAGAAACATCGCCACAGATTTTCAAGTATCGTATTATTTTTCATAAATTTCAATTTAATAAGTAGTTTGTATCGAGATTCATCATTCATATCCGAATTTGGTATTTCATCGACATTCACTTCCATATGGACCAGTAACTATGAATTTTCAATAGAAACTGTGCGTATTATTTTATTATTTAAATATCTCGACAAAGTTGATAAATATTGTGACAACATTGTACACTCGTTTAAAGACCAAAGAAGGAATAATATTCGATGATATTTAATTCAGAGACGCATTCAGATTATTCTTGAAATCAATGTCAATTTTCAATGTCAAATTTCTCCGGGTAAAATTGGAAATAACTCGAAAACGACGCGTTTTATTGAAAAAAAATAGATAAGCTTTTAGTTTCTTAAATGATTGATTCTTTCGAAAATAGGAACCGTTTATCTTTTCAAAGTCGTTTTATGATGTTTAAGCGTGTACTGATGAGTCGACTACCCTGTAACTTTTATACTTGTAGAGATATTGAATAGGTTTCGATTGAGGAATATGCACCATGAATAGAGTAGAAACTCAACCAAAATTCAGTTCATTCGAAATAACGGTTCCGAAGATATAAATAGAA
This sequence comes from Adalia decempunctata, assembly GCA_951802165.1. Classification (NCBI taxonomy): domain Eukaryota; kingdom Metazoa; phylum Arthropoda; class Insecta; order Coleoptera; family Coccinellidae; genus Adalia; species Adalia decempunctata. The sequence continues at coordinate 5,007,132 of OX637701.1, forward strand.
AAATGTTTTTTTCATGGATTTCCGACACCCTGTATCTCCCAAACCAAACCGAATTTTGAAAAATGGTATGGGAAAAAAGTGTTTCGTTTGGTGGGAGGAATCTACAGTCAAAATATATGTACAAGTCAAAGACTCACCCTGTATAGGTGTTATCTGTCGTCATGATAGCTATTATTGAAGATTCGAGTAGTTCGAATAACTGCATCACTCAGAAACAGCGTTACACCCTACCAGACATTTTCTATAACGACGAATATGGTGTTTTTAGGGGATCTTACCCCTTTGTCATTTTTCACCCAAAAATTCAAATTTTTTAAATCGCTCATATTTCGCACAGAGATGCTCTGGAGTATGGTGATCATCAATATATAAATGTGAGGGACGGACGCTATGACAGCTTGAAATTTCCAATTTTTCGAAAAATGCCATTTCACAGGTGAAAATCTAAACTATGACAGATAGAGCTCTGAATTATTTTTATTGAATTCAGCGTCCTCGAAAACCTACAGTTTGATATCAAACTCGTCCATAAAGGCCTTATGAGCCCAAATTTTTCATTTTTTCGATAATTCATTTTCAACTTTTGTTCAGCAGCAGAGAGCACTCAGAGTGAGGGTGCTATATAGGTCGTCATAATAGTTAATATGAATAATTCGAACAACGTTTTCATTTCTTGTGGACAAAGTTCTTATTTCATTCAAGAAATTTTGGTTTTCCTCCATTTCAAAACCAGTATCAAAAACCCTTCATGAGAAACTGTCGACAGATATATTGAAATGATCTTTTCAGAGCATCCTTTTATCTCCATCGTTTAATCCAATTCCAACAATAAATTCCACTTCCAATGTGACCGCACCACTCGGAGATAAAGAACCGTAAAATTTTCCGGAGCACGAGTTGGGACCCTCACTCGATATTGTAAGATATGTGACCCCAGGTGAAATAGTATCGTACTGAAATCATCCCGTTTCTGCCATATAACGGATCCTTGTCAATTGAATTATGGTCTCTTGGCAACGGTGAGGGGATCGGTGCAAATTGGTGTCGCTGATGGCATTAATCTCCCTCTTACAAAACTGGAGGCGATGGGTAAATCACTTTGTGAAAGATTGCTCCCCATTCGCTCCAAATCTTCGGGGGGATTCATCAGGAAAGGTCACAGTTTTTGTTTCCACTTTCGTTATTGCCGATCAGTCAAGGGAACTGCTCGTCAAAAGTCAAGGATTTCCTTTTGACAGGTGTAGGTATATGTAGAGTTTTTCAGGTTATACATATATTCTTTTGAAAGAGAGTAGTAAATACTTCTTTCTCGAATCCAACAATATATGGCATTTGGCACGTGTGAAGAAATGACGACATGGATCAAAATTTAAAAAAAAAATCTGAATCTAAAATTATAGTAGAAATCTATGACCGAACCACAGTTTTCAGATTTGGTGAAAAGGTGGTTCGGAAATTAGCTAAAAACGACGCGGGGCGTCGATTTCGGTCCCGCGGTTCAGTTAACCTTATATATAGTTCGCCTTTTTTTCCTGACGAAGGAATGTATTTTAAAAAATTCGCGAAAATTACCGAAAATGTCGAAAACGGTCAAATTCTGTGAATTCAAGTCGAGAAACACTTTTCTCTACAGGTCCTGGAGAAAAAAAACGGTATTATAATGATTTGAACATAAAAATATAATATAATTTTTCAAATTCTCGAATCTTCTAAATAAAAACGAATCGGACCTATGTTCATAGGAAAAAACTGTTCAGAATAAGACCAGCTACCATCTGTCAAGGTTTGTCATAGAGCTTGCAGGACACCCTGTACAGAGGTACCGAGTAAAAAATTGACAGTGCATTATTTTATAGTGGAAAGAGGTCCACACGAAAAGAGGGAGCAGACAGGGTGTGAACAGAGTTCGTCCCGAATTAAGGGCATGAAGATAATTCCACGTGAAATAATTGCATTCAAAATTTTGTTTTTTGGCCAACAGAGGTCAAATTGAGCACATCGTTTTCTCTCAGTATGACATTACCATTGCTATTTTTTCAAGCAAAAGATGAATTAGGAAAAATAAAAGTTCAAAATACACTAAATTTCAATAACATTGTTGTGTACATCAAAATAATTATCTGTATGTAAGCGGTACCTAATTGTTGAACACATAACTTTCTGTTTTTATTGTACAGTTCTATCATTACAGTTCCTTTGTGAAGAACGACACCGCGAAAGCAAACATAAATCACAATCGAATTATATGGATGAGGAATAGTTCCAAATTGGAACTATTCCTCATCATTGGAACTTCCAATAATCCAATGATGAATAACCTCTGATCACTGTAAAAACCACGATAGTTCTACAAATACAACGCTAAAAATTTGAATCGAAGTACTTTGTCTGTGGTACTTGCACTCCACAGAATAAAAATACCTTAAGACGTTTTCTCATTCCTCTTCTTGACTAAGACACGATTGAAACAGTTTGAATCAGGAGTTGTCTATTTGCATTCAGTTACTGATGTCCAAATCCGATTTAGTTGTCATTTCGGTAAAAATCCACGGTTCCACGAACTTGAGCTGTTTACCCGCCTTTTGATCTGGTAATAGCCTTCCATGTTACTGAAGTTTTATGCAAATAACACTCAGTAATTGTATACTTCGCCATCTAATGGCGATAATATCAATAGTATACTCCATTCACAATTATAAAATCACAACTCTGGCCTTGGAAATTTGACACATTCCACTCTGTATCGAAGTTATGACGTTTTTCAAAATATTTTTATGTTCCAAGGCAACACTATGTTGTATGTTGCCCTTTCTACATTCTACATTTCTCAGAATGCGAATTTATTCGGAACATGAATGAATTGGAAAAGATGTGACGGACGAAAATAATTAACGTTTATATGAATTGATAGAAAGGATTCCTTTTCTAGTTATTGGCATGAAAAATACAAGAGATCACTGTTGAAATATATTATTTTTCGCCATGGAAGAAAATTGCATTGCTTTCACATGATTTTCATATGCATGCCTGTGAAGATTTAATTTTTATTATCCTCTTGAACTGAAAGTTCAAGACTTGACATCAATTGTTGAATCAAGAAAAATGGAACATTATATCCCTCTACTGGAATCCAAATAGTTGAAGGGAGTTCTGATGCAACAGGAACTTTTTCTTGGAACATAACCTTAATAGCTAACTTAATAAAAATAAGAGTAGAAGATATACATTTCATTTATTTGATCTTATGAACAAGGAGTAAAATATTCTGACTGTATAGTTACTTATTAGTTTGAAAAATATTCATACATTACAACCACAGTAGGTTTGTACAAATAATATGGAACAGGTCAAACATATGCTTTACATTTATCTGATTTATCATTCACCTGTTCTAAAATAAGACACAAACTCCTCCACATTATAGGGCCCCTACAGCATTAAAAGCTTGTGTCTCTTTTGAAAGAAGTAGGCACAAGATATAATATATTCTTTCGATTAAGAGCAAATACCTACCGTTGAATGTTACATACACAAATTTCTTCAAAATGGGCTTATACGAAGTGGTTCTTTTTCTGAAACGTGAAAACGATTAACAATAATCATTTAGAGACCGATAATGGCCATCCAAAACCTGTTTACTTACGAAAATCGTGCAATTTCATTCTGCAAGTTCTTTCCTCATAATTCCTCGAAAATCCTACATGAACCATATTTTCCGGTCGCTTTCTTGAAAAGATTGTATAAGGAAGCCTTTTTTGTCCGTTTACACATTCCAAATAAATTTTGAGCACCAAAAACGATACCGAAACTAAGCAAACTTTTCGTTTGAAATCTTTCCAAACGGCCAGATACCTAAAAAAACTTCGTTATCAAGTGTAAAAAAGGCGATTAGTACTTACTTTTGCTTTATTCATGCTTATAAATCGATTTTTGGTCCAATTCAAATTTGCCGTTTGTACCCATGTCAATATATCTTTGATACTTTTACTTTGATGTAAACAAAGAAACTGGCAACGCCGTTTTGTCATTAAAGATATTCTCTGTACTCGCACAGATTTTTTATCAGGTGCACCAATTCCTGAAAACGAAACCATGGCCAGAGTTGTGATTTTATAATTTTGAATGGAGTATAGGTGCCTTACCACTACGCTACAGTGTCTTATCTAGACACTGCCGTCAACCTTAGCAACACCTAGTAGCTTTATTCAGAAGGAGGAAAAACATTTCCTACATAAGCAAATTTTTTATCGAATTTTTCATACTTCTAATGTATTTTATTGTAGCCAGGCCGTAGACAAATCCATGAATGAAGTTCCATAGCAAACAGTCCATCCGATCTCGAGTTACAAATGGTGTAACCAATATCTTTCTTTCATATATATAGATGTTTAAAAAAATAAAACAAAAAGCCCTGTCTGACTGACAATTCAAAGATTACCACCTTAATATGTTAGTAGACAAGGATTAAACCCTGATTTTCTGCAATTTCATCTCTGAAGGTTGAATATAAGGTGATGAGAGAGGTTAATAAACCAAAGCTCCGCAATCAAGTACTCAAAAAGCTATGAAGACATAGAAGCGATTAAACTTGAAATTTGAAACTTAAGGTTCTGTTCAAGTCGAATATTAGGTGCTATATCGCAAACTTAATTATCCCATAATCATTCCCCATATCATCACAGAATGGGTCGGTGAAACTCCAAGGTAATTTACCGCAAATGAAGAAGAAAACACAACCATCGATGCCTGCAGTCGCTAATGGACCCCTGAAAAGAATTTTCAGTAATGAACTCCTGAAACGCCGTACGAAACGTCAAACTTCGCTTCCTGATGACATGCATTGTGGGGTTTTTAAAATTTTAGAGGGCACAGCATTAGGGCAACCGTGCATATAATACCGGTTCTTTATGGGCGAGGACAAAGTTGGACGATTTCCTGTGCTGTACTCGAAACAACAGCTGTGCGCGGTTACTGTTTTGGCGGGGAAAACATTGAATAAAATATGGGTTCCGAAAGCTGTTTTGTTGCAGCGCACACAAAGAGCGATAAACTAAAACGTGATGGTGCAACTGCTGGAATTATGTCAGTAAAGTTACGATTGCTGATAACTTTAGTTGAGGAAATCTGAAATGGGAGCTATGATTAATATGTCTAATGAAGAAACTTGCGGAGTAGGGCTGGGAATCGATGATGATTTTTTTTTATTTTATTTTATTTTCACTTCACATACACCAGAGGTAGTTACATGTAAAGGTAAACTTAAACATGATTATAAAATCTAAAAATATGAGATCCATAAGGAACTAACAAAAAGAATAGAGAAAAAAGAATGTCCTATAAATATATATAAAGGTTTATACAAGCAAAGGTATAACGTAGCATATCACATTAAATTAAATTAAATTGGGTTTTCATCTTGATACAGCAACAAGTTGAGCCTCATTTCCCCCATGCTAATGTTGAAAAAGTCATGAACTATACCCAGGCAACACAAAGATATCCCAGAGAAATCCCTGCGACTTCTTTTTAGGAAGTTGTGACGCCTTTTGTGACTTCTTTGGGAGGTCGCTGGGAGCTCTATATCTCCTCCAAATGTCCGCCACAAACGAGTTCCCAGAGAGCTCTTGACGATATCCTACGTGGATATTCTCAAACAAGCCACACTCAGAGTTCGCATACACCTCCCGCGGCGAGGACTTTGAGAACTTCTTATTAACCTCCGCATTGCGAGATGTATAAGATATTCTCGAACTGTTCACATTGCGAGATGTATAAGAAGTTCCTATACAGGTCGTATTGTGAGATGTATAAGAAGTTTCTACGCATGCCGCTTTGCACAGGTAAATACAGGTCGCATTGCGAAATGTGAATGAAACATCAAAAACTAAGTCAGATTAGTCTGATTTCTATGATGAGAATCTGTATATCCGCTATATTATTGAATTGAATTACACAACAAACAGTGTTAAAAGTTATTTATTGTTTTCGGCGGCGACAGAAGGTAAACTAAAACGAGCGAATAAGTTCGTCAATCTTTATTATTAACAAACAAATTTTCAAAACATTATATTTCTTTCTTCCTCTGGGTACAATGTCCCAGCCAATCTTGAGAAAATACTCCTCTGTTGTCCTCAGCGTATGTAGTGCTGCCACCCTCCGTACCTACAAGTTCGAGAAAAATCGGTAGATTTCGGTAGATTTTTGAAAAAAAATACCTTTTCACATATTTCTTGTGTTATTCAAGTTGAAATACCATTTATCCGAGAATTGGGAAAGAAGGTTATTTTACGAATGAAGCAAAATTGAAAATGGATGTTTATTTACAAAATCAATGTTCGAAAACAGGAAAACCAATCTCTCTGAGTATTCTGTCAAAATAAATAGGTATTCAAAAAATTTACACCTATTGAAAACAGCTGATATGCTGAAAATAAACGTATGTACATCAAATTGCTTGAAAAAAATATAGATTTGTCAACGTATAGCTCAACTAATGTATCAAATTATGGTATGCTTAGGAAATCTTCAAAATGATATCGTAAGAGTCATGATTTCTTAGAATATCAGAACATACATTCACTCCATCAAATTTTGGTAGATTTATGTGCTTTTTTGTTAGATCGGTAGATTGAGAAGAAAATCGGTAACACTTTTGTAAGGTCAGTGGTTTATACATTAATCAAAACGTGAATAAACAGTGTGTCAAGTTCTTTTGGAGCACAAATTGAACAAAGAGGATTTCAACAACAACATTTCAATGTCCATTCTGCATTCATATCATATATCAGCTTGAAACAAAATGAGATATAATTCCAAACTGTTCCCGTGAAAGTGTCGAACGATCACAATTTTCATTGAAGTGTTTTCTTTTTTTAATATTGGAATTTCAATAATGGTTTCCACAGGAACTTGTAAACCGTGCCTATTAAGAATTATCAATAATATATTAGCTTGAATTTTGGGAATATTCGACTCATCATTCTTGTAAAATCTGTTGTGAGGTTATTACACTCATCCATATTCCTAATAGAAATAATTATCCTGATCACCAATATACCCAGCAGAAAATCGTTTAATGTAAATGTGAATTAATCAATTCCTTTATTGGTGGTTGAATTACTCGGATAACATAAATGGCGGTAAAAATGGTTACGGTATATGTCCTAATAGGTGAGAAAACTCCAGAATTGGATGAAAATAACACTTACTTGGAGCACAAATATCCTCATCGAAATTTCACACAATAACTAACGAAAACGAACCTCGCACAGCACAGTAACACCGATAAACACAACACATCTAACTAATCTATCCACAAAACCCATCTCGATTCTCGATGTCTGGCCGTCTTGGTAAACTCGCTGTTTATACAAGTTCGACTTGATAGAGAAATAGCGCCTGCGTGAACAGATTGACCTTGTCAATCGCATGGTGCGCTCTCCTCTCCAAGTTATCGCATTGAGTAGTCCCAAGGATATCGCATGGCGAGGTCTCCAAGATATCGCATGGGCACATCAGTAGGAAATTCGCTTAGTTACATCACATAGAGATCTCTGGGACCTCGCGGTAGGAGCTCCTATAAAAGTCGCATTGTAACCTCTCAGAGATATCGCGGAGAAGTCTGTGTTGCCTGGGTACTCTCTGATAATACCGCATTGCAAATGTCCAGCATGTGAGTGAGAGGTGACGGACTCTTTCTATCAATGTAAAACAGGTCATGTGATAACACCCTAAGATTAATCTTTGGTACTTTAAAGTTAATGAAGTTAATAATATTAGAATCACAATACTTAAGGTTTTTGATAACATTGTGAACAAATATCACAGCTTGGGTTCTTCTCCGGATAGCAAGAGAGCAGAGGTGAAATTCTGACAGCATAGACCTATAGGAAACCATGAATGGGTAACTTCCATTTTTCCTAACATAAACATACCGCAGGAACCGCTTTTGCACTTTCTCAATGTCGTTGCTGTGGGTGCAGCAAGTCGGGGACCAGATATTTGCAGCATATTCCAGATGGGGTCTCACAAGGGTTGTATAAAGTTTTATAGTTGTGCCAATATTAAAATCTTTACTGTTCCGTATAACAAATCCGAGCACTCTGTATGCCTTATTTATTATGTTATTGTAATGATTATTAAACTTAAAGTTGCTCTGAAACAAGACCCCCAAATCCTTAACCTCATCACACCTCCTAATATTAACATCATCCACATGGTAATCCTCAATAATTAAATTTACTTTTCGGGAAAATGACACAACGCAACACTTTTCCCCATTTACGGTCATTTTGTTCCTCCTAAACCATTCCAGTGCCGAGCTCAAATCTTCCTGAAGGACAGCAGCATCACTCCCCCCACTAACTGATCGAAATAATTTAAAGTCATCAGCAAATAGTAACCCAACAGACCCCTTCAGACTTTCGGGCAGATCATTGATGAAGATAAGGAAAAGGAGAGGACCCAAGTTACTACCCTGCGGCACTCCCGATGTTGCAAAATACTCAAAGGATAAGATATTACCGACTTTGACCCTCTGGCTTCGGCCGGACAAGTAAGAAACCAGCAGGTTAAGTGATCTTCCCGAAAAGCCCAGATCCTTCAGTTTCCGAATCAAAACACCATGGTCAACCTTGTCAAATGCCTTAGCACAGTCTGTGTAGATGACATCCAGCTGTTGTTTATTTAAAATTGCATTTGACACATGTTCACAAAAAATGCAGAGGTTTGTAGTTGTAGATCTGTCAGGAAGAAACCCATGCTGATAGACTGATATCCTGTCAGACACCTGTGAAAAAATTGATCTGTAAATAATTTTCTCGAAGATTTTGCCCAAATTATTTATTATACTGATCGGCCGATAATCCATTGTATTATTCCTCTTGCCGCTCTTGAAAATTGGTGTTACAATTGATTCCTTTAGTTTATCCGGAAAGCACCCTTGCTTAAAAGCGAGGTTAAATATGTACTTCAGTGGATCAAGAAGAAAATTGCCACATCCCTTGAAAACTGTTCTCTCAACAGTTGAGAAGTACTTTGTGTCTCCTTCATTTGTATGTTAATAAACTGCTCCACATGTGTTGGGGATATTGACTGAAATTGCAGAAAAATATAGTTAAAATAAGATTTTTGTGATGCAAATTTATATAAATATGATTTCAAGTTGCAAATTAATTTTAGCCTGTAGGTCTGAAGCGTATACAGGGTGGTTAAGAAAAATCGAGTAAAATAACGAAATTTCATTCCCAAAGAATTCAAGCATTTTAAGACTATCAATACAATGTATGGCCTCCACGGGCATCAATAACACCTAGACATCTTCTTTGCATACTACACACGAGGTTGTTGAACATTTCTTGAGGAATTAGGTTCCATAAACGGGGCAGAAGCTCTCACAGATCGTTTAAGGATTCTGGGGTAGATTGATGATTATCTAATCTTCTTTATATCATATCCCATATTCTATGCAATTCAAATCTGGTGAATGCGGAGGTATTGGTAAATGTGGAATAACAAGCTCCTCGCGCGCATTCTCAACTACGACTGCACGGTGCGGTCTAGCGTTATCGTCTAGAAATTGAAAAATTTCACCAAAAGCAGCGTGAAAATTGGGCACAACATTGTTAATGACATGCTCCTTATAGTGTAATGCGGTCATATTCCCAGAACAATTGTGCAGATCTGTGCGCCCGTTGAAACATATCCCGGTCCATACCATAACACTACCCCCTCGGAATGGATGGACTTCTTGGACGATTACGGGGTATGCGTGGGATTGTCCATACCCGTATTCTTCGAGAATCTGAAAATCGTCCATATCTGTATTCATCAGTGAAAAGGGCACTACACCATTGATCGTTCCAATTGATATGTTGCCTTGCCCATTCCAGTCTTTGCCGCTTATGATCACGTGTTAATGGAACTCCTCTAAATGGACGTCTAGAACCTAGATTCACCTCTCTCAAACGCCGTCTGATGGTTTCGATGGGAACTTGGACCCCATCTGCATTTTGAAAAGTATTCCGTAGCATTCTACATATAGATGTAGGGTTTCTTCTCGCCGAAACGGTGATGAAACGATCCTGAACAGGTGTTGTTTTTCGTCGCCCACCAAGCCTTGGTCTTTCCAACACGGAACCTGTCTCCCTGAACCTATTCCAAAGTCGAGATATCACACTTTGACTGACTTCTTAAAGCCTTTCCGCTGCAACAACTTGAGTTAGGCCACCCTGTATCATTCCGATAACCCTATTAGCCTCAGCGTTTGTTAATTTACGTCCAAATCGTTCCAAATCGAAGCCGTTGAGAAACTGACTTCATTTCAAAATAAGAACAATCATGAAGCATATGCAAAGAACCAAACTTCAGAAAAAAGGCGACCAGATTGACGAAATGTCTCATACTGATTTTTATTGGATCGATTCAAGTTTTTATTGAGTTTTAATAGCTATTTATGTAACAAGTACATAAATTAGGTCTTTATGGACGAGTCCAAAATTTATGGCAGAGCGAGCAAAGCGAGCGAGGCCAATAATTTGGGCAAGTCCATAAGCCTAATTATGTACGAGTTTGCATACAAAGCTTTATGTTTGACTGCAATGCAGACATTTTATTTTCTGAAATGGCAATTAATATATTCGTCGCTTTATTTCAAGAAATACTTTGAGTGTGCTTTTGCTTATCTTACCTTAGTAACCATCAGCGACCTTAGCAACCTCACTGAACAAAGTTGTTCACTTCGTTAATTCTATGACAAACGTCATAATAATCCCAAAAATGGATAGTTCGGAAGAGGAAAGCATGAATAATTTAGCCGCAAGTTCCAAAGAATCTCTCCTACCCACTAAAAGTGCTTATATGAAAATTTGTATGCGGCCTATAACAAGTGGTGTGAAACGAAGAAAATTGCAAAATCGAGAGAATACTGTGACAGTTGAGTCCAATAAAGTGGTGTCCAATAAAGTAGTCAATTCTGGACGCTAAACGAATTCATGAATCAAGTGTTTATGAAGCAGTCGAACATAAATGATTTTACAGCAATTTTCTCGAAGATTACATACTTTTAAAAGCGATTGAATACGATATCCCTGACTCTTGTGGAGCAGTATATGTAATTCTAGCACCAAAACATTTAATACAATACAGCATTTGGCACAGGCCGAAATAATCTTGTGATTGTAGCTATTTTTTATTCAGAATTGAAATTAGATCCTTAAAATCATAACAATTGTGCAATTAGAATATTGGATATTACAGACGATTAATTTTATTTCAAATTTCAAACGTGACCCTATGTGCAGTTCATTTCCATGCCGAAATAAAGCTTTTATCCAGAATTTCCAGGATTTCACTCGAAATTTTTCTGCATTGTTTATAATGCACTCTGGAAAATATGATTTGTACACAAAACGGATATAGGATATGGCCAAAGAGCATACATTGCGAAATTCAAATAAGCATTCAATTTTTTTCCACGAATGCGTTTCCATATTTTACACCGATTTCAATTCGTGGAATATTGAACAAAAATATGATATTTTCGGGTCAAAAAAATCTGCGTGGCTTTTCATCGAATATAAAATAGACAATAACATTTTTCCTACGTCATTTCTTCGACATAGTGAAATAAACCAACCATTTTGTGGCTTATTGAGGGGAGGACCTTCCTCTCTCAACTGTCTTTTATTGTGTAAAACAAGGTTACGACCTCTATATGGGAAAAACATAGCGTCTAAAAATTTTCTTCAATCTCCAATCCCCTCAGGAGGATGTAAGTGAGGAGGGTTCTAGGTCACTTTACACGGTTACCTTCCTCATACATTTTCAAGAACCACAATCCCTGAAATCCTCCCAACTGGTTGCATTTTTCATTCGGAAATAGCGATAGGAAAGTCGTGTTAGTTACAAGGGAGATAAAACTGCTACCCTACCCTTCTATAAATCTGGTTGAAATAGTTTATTTAACGGAACGCGAACCCTACTCGAGATGAAGAATCAGAATATAAAGAATTCAAACTTGTATTCATGAGGTTGTGTCGAAAAAAGAGTCTTGTTTGAGATTCAGGGAGTGTAAAAAAATATTCCAAGGATTCAATCGATAATTTTGAGTCTTAGAATTCAACAAAATCAGTTTAAAGTTTAATGAAAGAGGAATGGCCAAAACAGAGAGCCCTGGGGTACTCCAAAATTCACCTCATGCCCAGCGATCAGGAAGTGGTAAATATTGAAGCACTTATACTAATTTTAATGCATTTTTGAAGCGTGTATCGTTCCGTTTTCATTAATGGCGTAGTTTCTACTTGTCAAATGTCAAAACTGACATTTACGTCAAAATAACACCTCTTGTTGGAAAACCCTTTACAAACCACTTGGGTAGTCAATCATCTCGCTTCGCTCTAAATATTGTCCCCCAGATGTTTTTATCTGTCCGCACAATTCGCACAAAGCATCCAGATCTGCAGGAAGAGCACAAATTCCCAATTTATCCAACTCGACGTGAAGCGGCAGCTTCCTCAGTCCGCTTTTTATCATATTACAAAAACCAATATGACCGTGCCGGAAACCGAGCAATGACGGAAATGAAAACTCGCCGTGAATGATCGATTCCGTCATTCTGAGTGAATTGGGATGGGGCCTTCATCGCTGCCGGAAATAAGAAAGCGCAACAGTGTTTAATCTGGTTACTACGACTTCGAAAAAGCTGGAAGACGAAATGAGTTGGGTTTGTCGTGTTTCTTTGCTTTTTCCATGTGGATTCACGGCTATAAACCTCCGTCGAGTGTTTACACGTTTTCCCAAAGTTATCCTGAATGAGCCTTGGTTGAAAATGGTTGCCCTTATATCGCTTTGAGTGGCGCATAGGCAACGTTGCATTTGGATTATTTCAGTTGCTGCACTTCAACGTTTAGGGACAGTATCACCTTTTGAATCGTGGTAAATCTCCATTCAAAAGTGGTCTCTTTATTTCACGAGTAGGTACCCTAATTTACGACGTAGAGACTTGATTTTTTTAAATTGAAGTTGAAGAACGTCCCGAGGGCAAATAGTTTTCATTTTTTCGATTTAAATAGTTTTTCAATTGAAAAAACCAAGGTAATCGTTAGATCTGGGGTAATTGAATATGTTTTTCGTTTATCATGAGTACAATCTTTATTTTTGAAATAATCATCATGAAATTTTTTGTAGTTTATAGAAGATTAAATTGCCGACGTAAATAGTTGCAATTTTTTCCAAAAATAATGAATAACAGTCGGAAAAAAATCATTAAGTGTAGTTTCCAAATCGCTGAAGTTCAACCTGCTTTTTCTTAATGAAAAACTAATTAAATCGAAAAAATCGCAACTATTTGCCCTCGGCAATTTAATCTACTATAAACTGTAGAAATATTCATGATGAATATTTCAAAAATATAGCTTGTACTCATGAAAAACGAAAAACATATTCAATAACCCCAGATCTAACGATTACCCTGTTTTTTTTAATTGAAAAACTAACTAAATCGAAAAAAAGAAAACTATTCGCCCTCATGACGTTCTTCAACTTCAATTTAAAAAAAAATCAAGTCTCTACGTCGTAAATTAGGGTACTTACTCGTGAAATGAAGAGACCACTTTTGAATGGAGATTTACCACGATTGAGGTGATACTGCTGAAGCAGTGCAGTTGGCTCTCAATGCTGCAAGGTTAACTGCTTCTGTCTCTATCAGTTCTCATCGATCTCTAGTTCTGATACATTCATTTTAATAGTCAGTATACTCCATTCACAATTATAAAATCACAACTCTGGCCTTGGAAATTTGACACATTCCACTCTGTATCGAAGTTATGACGTTTTTCAAAATATTTTTATGTTCCAAGTCAACACTATGTTGCCCTTTCTACATTCTTAGCGTATTTCTCAGAATGTGAATTTATTCGGAAAATGAATGAATTGGAAAAGATGTGACGGACGAAAATAATTAACGTTTATATGAATTGATAGAAAGGATTCCTTTTCTAGTTATTTGCATGAAAAATACAAGAGATCACTGTTGAAATATATTATTTTTCGCCATGGAAGAAAATTGCATTGCTTTCACATGATTTTCATATGCATGCCTGTGAAGATTTAATGTTTATTATCCTCTTGAACTGAAAGTTCAAGACTTGACATCAATTGTTGAATCAAGAATAATGGAACATTATATCCCTCTACTGGAATCCAAATAGTTGAAGGGAGTTCTGATGCAACAGGAACTTTTTTTGGAACATACATACACCTTAATAGTTAACTTAATAAAAATAAGAGTAGAAGATATACATTTCATTTATTTGATCTTATGAACAAGGAGTAAAATATTCTGACTGTATAGTAATTTATTAGTTTAAAAAATATTCATACATTACAACCACAGTAGGTTTGTACAAATAATATGGAACAGATCAAACATATGCTTCACATTTATCATTCACCTGTTCTAAAATAAGACACAAACTCCTCCAAATTATAGGGCCCCTACAGCATTAAAAGCTTGTGTTTCTTTTGAAAGAAGTAGCACTAGATATAATATATTCTTTCGATTAAGAGCAAATACCTACCGTTGAATGTTACATACACAAATTTCTTCAAAATGGGCTTATACGAAGTGGTTCTTTTTCTGAAACGTGAAAACGATCAACAATAATCATTTAGAGACCGATGATGGCCATCCAAAACCCGTTTACTTACGAAAATCGTGCAATTTCATTCTGCAAGTTCTTTCCTCATAATTCCTCGAAAATCCTACCTGAACCATATTTTCCGGTCGCTTTCGTGAAAAGATCGTATAAGGAAGCCTTTTTTGTCCATTTACACATCCCAAATGAATTTTGAGCACCAAAAACGATACCGAAACTAACCAAACTTCTGGGGGACCGGAATTTCGTTTGAAATCTTTCCAAACGGCCAGATACCTAAAAAAAACTTCTTTATCAAGTGTAAAAAAGGCGATTAGTACTCACTTTTGCTTTATTCATATAAATTATATATAAATCGATTTTTGGTCCAATTCAAATTTGCCGTTTGTACCCATGTCAAAATATCTTTGATACTTTTACTTTGATGTAAACAAAGAAACTGGCAAAGCCGTTTTGTCATTAAAGATATTCTCTGTACGCACACAGATTTTTTATCAGGTCACCAATTCCTGAAAACGAAACCATGGCCAGAGTTGTGATTTTATAATTTTGAATGGAGTATACTCGTACATAGGCTCAAAGATATAACAACCTTCAAAAATGGATTGGAATTAAATGAAATTAAGTAATCAAATGTTTCTATATCGATCAAGATCAAAGCAATAAGCTTCGAATTATGAAATCTTTTGAGTGTCGAGTGGAGAAATTTTAGTAGGTACACGCAGTATATGCTGAGATTCTACATTAATTCTCTGCCTCGCTCAGTTCTCCGCCCTCCAAATGAATTCTAAATTACCGTGCATTCTCAGGAATTATAATACTGATGAATCGCCGAATTCAATTACGAATTTCATAATTCATTTCACAACTCACCTTCGGCAAATCTACAAATTCGAGATCTCAAAGTGAAATCTTCCGTTTCTGCGTTTGCGATTCGCAATCAAGAGTTGGTGCCCCTAGTTGGAAGGGAATTGATAAGAATCTGGGACTGAGGGAACGGGAAAATGTACATATCTGAGGGAAATATGATTTGGACGAGGACAAAGGGCGTTTGTTCCATAATTTTGAATTTTCGACGATGCTTTTATTTTACTTGCGACGTCTTGGACTCGAATTTTATGGCTGAAAAGACGGGAGAGTTCTTCAGAGTTGGAAGTGTGCTCCAGACGTTTTATAGCTGGCAAATTTTCATCTTGCAAACGTCGCTTTTTTTTATCTGTTTCCATATTCGATACTTATTCAGCATGGAATTTTGTTATGTGTTTTCGGTGTGCTCCAAGGACATAAACTTTTGTTCTTCTTATGTTGTTCTCAATTTTTTATTAGAAATTTTTGAAAATTGAAAAAAAAACACATCCTTTGCCAATATTTTTATTGGCATTTCATCATTTTTTCATGCTGTTTTTTTGGTAGTATTCCTGGACAGACAATATCGAATGTGAACCATAGTTTTTGGGTAGCATTCATAGTTTTTTTTTAACAAAGGTCCGACTCAACTTTCATGTTTTACCTATTTTTTTCTCAAGTTTAACCTAACCTGGTGTGAACAAAATTATGCCAAATCAAGAAAAAACATGCCTGTTTCATTGAGATTCCTAACTGGTATAACTGGCTGTATTTCCAGCACACAATACAGCATAAATTCCTGTAACAATGTGTCAAGAGCCTTTTTTCTTAAATACAAGAATGCTAAAATACACCAATAGCTGTTTCCTAGAAAAATATCACCGAAGTAAAACCCATCATTCTCTGCTCAGAAGATCTACAGTGCGCGTCAAAATTATGTAACAAATTCATTTTCTCAGAAGAAAAATGTTTCGCAACAAAATCTTGAAACAGGTCAATTTTTGTTTCATTTTTACCAAATTTTTATGCATTTTTGAAGAATTTTTGTTGCACCTTAGGCCACCCTCATCAACCCTCTAAATTTTTTGAATAGGGAAAGTGGGTCATGTGGTACTTTTTTGAGCAGGTCTTTGTATCTTCTTTGCAGGCGTGCGGAAATTTTCAAGAAAAAATCATTTTTTCGAAAAACTAGTTAGTTCAGTAGAAACGTACTAATAACATACCTACTTAAGGGGCAGTATCACCTTTTGAATCGTGGTAAATCTCCATTCAAAAGTGGTCTCTTTATTTCACGAGTAAGTACCCTAATTTACGACGTAGAGACTTGATTTTTTTTTAAATTAAAGTTGAAGAACGTCCCGATGGCAAATTGTTTTCTTTTTTTCGATTTAATTATTTTTTCAATTGAAAAACCAGGGTAATCGTTGGATCTGGGGTTATTGAATATGTTTTTCGTTTTTCATGAGTACAAGCTATATTTTTGAAATAATCATCATGAAAATTTTTGTTGTTCATAGAAGATTAAATTGCCGAGGGCAAATAGTTGCAATTTTTTCCAAAAGAAGATGAATAACCGTCGAAAAAAAAATCATTAAGTGTAGTTTCCAAAACGCTGGAGTTCATCCTGGTTTTTTTAATTGAAAAACTAATTAAATCGAAAAAATCGCAACTATATGCCCTCGACAATTTAATCTGCTATAAACTACAAAAATTTTCATGATAATTATTTCAAAAATATAGCTTGTACCCATGAAAAACGAAAAACATATTCAATAACCCCAGATCTAACGATTAACCTGGTTTTTTTTAATTGAAAAACTAATTAAATCGAAAAAAAGAAAACTATTTGCCCTCGGGACGTTCTTCAACTTCAGTTTGAAAAAAAATCAAGTCTCTACGTCGTAAATTAGGGAACTTACCCGTGAAATAAAGAGACCACTTTTTGAATGGAGATTTACCACGATTCAAAAGGTGATACTGCCCCTTAAGACCATAACTGAAGCGCAGTGTTTCACACATTCTAATATTTCACGTGGGGGGTTGAAAAAGGTTGAAAGTTGTGCATGAACAAAACTGCAATGGTCGACTTTCATTCGGTGACAAATTTCATCAGGTACCATTGTCTCAAAGTAAATGAGCCATGACAAAGTGCACATACTGAAAACCTCTTTGAAGTAACTAATTTAGAGAAAAATGTTTTTCTCCAAAATTTCTGCACGCCTGTAAAAAATAAGACCTTGCCAAAAGTACCACGACCCACTTTTCCTATTCAAATATTCAAAAAAATTTTAGGGTTGATTGGGTTGGCACAGGGTGCAACAAAAATCCTTCAAAAATGCGTAAACATTTGGTAAAAGTGAAACAAAAATCGACCTGTTTCAGGATTTTGTTGCCAAATATTTTTCTTCTGGGAAAATGAATTTGTTCCATAATTTCGACGCGTACTGTATATACTTTCAATTTTTGCCATTTGTATACTATTAGTCAATTATTCTGTAATTTATTTTTAATGTTAATTTTTTTGCAGGATCTCAGTGTGATTTGAACATCATAAGCGATACAACTAAAAATGGGTCTATAGTAAGCCCCAATTATCCTGCCCCATATCCTCCAAAAACCACCTGTAGATACGAATTCCAAGGTCGAGGCAAGGAAAGGGTCCAAATAGTCTTCCAAGAATTTAATTTATACAATTTACCAGGATCTAAAGAGTAAGTAAAGAATTCTCTACCATTAATTTAGATTCGGAAAAGAAACAAATATACTTCCATTGAAAAAATAACAGAAACTGCTGTAATCAGGGCAACTATCAGCCTGGATTTGAGCTTTGTTTCAGACGAATGTTTTGACGAATTTCATAAATTGATCAGTCCCTGGATATTTTTGCTTTCAGCCAATTAAAAAGGTTATTCAAATGGTTCGTTCTCAGCAAAAAAACTCAGTAACAGCAAAGCTTTCGGAAGTGCTCGCAAAAATAGTTTCTCGCATAAAAACTCCTTTGAAGTCCTGGGCCCGCACACCTTTCACATATTTGTTATGCGCTCGACGCGGCGAGCTTGTGAGGATATTGAATAATTCCACTGTGCTCGCTGCTCTTGATGCATATTCTATGCACTCCGTCAGATATTTTCGCCCAGGTGGAAATTTCCAGTGCAATTGGAAATTTCATATCTTAGTACTTTCATTCTTGTTGTAGTTTCTGAAAACTTCTTTACTGTCATGACGATTTCATTCCGATCAATTGTGCATAGTTGTTTTTTAATATCGTGTGTGGAACGCTTTATATTTTGCCCAAGATAAGCGTGACACTTTGGCTATGCATTTGATGCCTTCCTTGTGTGAGCTTTCGAGTACTTCATTTATCTTTCCTCATTTAGCTGCGAAGGTCAAGATTCCTTGGTAGCCTATGTGCACATAGACGGAAGGATGGAGAAGATCGACACGTTCTGTGGAAGCACATCTCCTAAACCTGTGATGTCGAATGGTCCTCGTCTAAAATTGGAGTTTCAAAGCCTTTATGCCGCCAAATATCCAAGGGGCTTCAAAGCGATATACAGCTTCACGGAAAGTAAGTAGTTAGTGTAGAGATCTCTGATGAAGATATCTAGGATTCCTTAAAATTGCATACTTTTCCTTCTCGAATGCCCCAAATTACCCCTTCCTACGACAGAAGACAGTTGAAATATTTTAGACTAGCTGGCCGGGTGAACTTTGTTCCGCCTAAATGGATTTCACAAATCGTAATCACCGGTGATCGGAGATCAACGGCTTGGTTCTCTGATTTTTGAACTGTCAAATGTTTCCATGGATATGAGCTATCACACAGAACAGATAGGTACACAAAAATAATATGTCAATTATGGCAATTTTGGATTCAGTTATTTCCGCAAATATACTTATTACCTTAACAGAAATTCAAAGGCATTTAAAAAATTATGAGAAAAGATGAGAATGGACATCTCACAATTGAAACTGATCGCCAAAATTCGGTTTACTTGACATTTCGATAAAAATTCACTGTGATAATCACCCGCTTCTGGATCAGGTAATGGCCTTTCATGGTACTATAAGTCCTATGCAAATTACATAGTACTTGATGATGTCATCTGTTCTTTTTTCGACCATTTCAAACCACGACGACCGAAATGCTCGAAAAAAGAACAGATGACATCAATCCATGGCCGCGAAAGCCTCAACAAATTCATCGTTATTTTGAATAAATAAAACTATAAAAATAACTAATAATCAGTCATAATGTGTGAATAACGACACCTGAAGTGGTAAGAACGAAACTTTTCTCGTATCTCAACAAAATCTAATCATTTTAGGCAGAGTTGTAGGAATCTCAAATTACACACTATTACAGTGATTATAGTGGGAATATAGTCACTGTACACACCCACTATTGGTTTAAAACGTCATCTAACGGGGAGAATATCAAATAAAGTACCTACGAATAAACGGTTGCGTATTATTACCATTATGGTTATATAGTCACTGTAGCGTAACTGTAACTTAAGCGACACCTAGTGGCCTTACTCAAAAGGAGGAAAAGCATTTCCTGTGTAAGTAAAATTTTCATCGATTTTGTCAAAGTTTTATTTTATTTTATAATAACCAGACCGCAGACGAATGACGAATCCATATATGAAGTTTCATAACAAACAATCCATCCGATCTCGAGTTATAAATGGTGTAACCAACATCTTTATTTTATATATATAGATATATAGATTCGTTCAGGTTATTTTTATTTCTACTTTTTTCTCACTGCAAAAACTTCTAAATCCATTATTGACACAACATTCTTTCCTTTCCACCCTTCAATTTCCTCTCTTCGAAACAATTTCATTTCTTATGATACCAACAGAGTTAAAAAAAAACCTTCCAATGCTACAAATAACATTTTTTTTTGCAGATTTCGGGATAAGAACCGGCACGCAACTACCGGACTATCCATGTGCCTTCGTTTTTAATAGTAATGAATCTAGGAGCGGTATATTCTACAGTCCCAATTATCCAGGATCTTATCCCCGAGACACGGAATGCCATTATTTCTTCCACGGAAATCACGACGAGAAAGTCCATTTACATTTCAACTATTTCGACGTTGAAGGAGTTTTACCGTGAGTATCTCAACGAAAATACACACTAATGGTCACCACACACGTACAAGTAGACCGTCAACGGATTTACCGTACGATAAGATCCAACTGGTTAACCTGCTCATGTATGGGTTACTATTTTTATATACTAACTGACAAAAAAACTGCAACCAACACCCAGAAGGCGCTGTTTTAGTTTGAATTTTTTTATCCAGCGGTAAACCGTTCGGATAGTTTGCTACACTATAAAATTCTTTAATAGCGCTTAGGACTCAAAATCTCGCTTATATGCTGAATGGTCCCAAAGCTCAGTTGAAGATGGGAGTGGGTTATACAAAAACGATATTATTAAGGGGCGCCAAGTGATTTAATGTTCACATCCAGCACACTTGCTCTAGTCACCGAAAAATCACTAAACAAATCTAGATAAATGATCTCTAACAATAAATCTAAAGGGGGAGTAATCATCTCGAGGTCCTTATATAGCGCTATATATAGCTCACACTGTATATATATATATATATATATATATATATATATATATATAAATAGATCATACAACGATAGCAAATTATGTGTGAAATAATATACAGAAACCTTATGAGGTTCCTATCAAAATAACTTGAATAAGTCTCATACGTTAACCTAATAGTGATGAGACTTAATAATAGGTAATACAAGTATTATCTGACTTAAACTTAATAAAACAGTTCGATATTAGCGCTGATAAATTCCAGAAATTGATGATACGACCTTAGTAAAGTTCCTCGATCCAAAGGGAAAAAGGTAGTGACGATTTACAACCTCCACGATTTTGAAATCACCAAAAGGCAACTGACGGCAGCAGGACTGATTTTCTTGGGCTTATTTGACCCGGTGACTTATCAATCGACAATAGATGTTGCAGATATTTCAGCGAAACCACTGAAATGTCCCAGAACAAGGACCCTATGGACACAAATTCAGAGAAATCAAAATGGTGAACTCGCCAGTCAGAAATACCTACCTCTTCCAGAGGGTTCTCTCAGTACCAAATTAAGTACAGTCTCCTCACTGATTATGAATGAGAATACTTCACCGAAATAGAGTTCCAGCAGAATATTGATCCTGGTTCTAAAATAGAAGACACAAATTGCACGAGGCAGAATTGAAAGAATGATGAATCTCACCTCTCAATATAGCAAATCTCTTTTCAGGCACAGTAAGATTTGACAAAATCCTCCAAATAAGCTCTGAAGCTAAACGAAATAATCCCACTGTATATAACGTTTTCTAAATTCAGATCCCAAAATCAGGTAAGTATCAAAACTCCCCGATTTTCGAAAACCACCATTAAATTGAAGAATGTGCAGAAAACAACCATTCCACTAGTCTCCACGTGAATCAAATTCACCTATCACCGTATTTCAGTTCCGATATCCTCAAATAAAATCCCTTACCAACATATCCCCATCCTTGTCCCACAAATCGAAATTTCCAAAATTCTATCTCGTTCCCACACCGCAGGCGGCACAACAGGTTTCCCGACAAGAAAACATATTTTCCCCCAACCTCGTCGTAATACAGTGGCGTGACTACGATCAGGGATCAAAAAATTAGCATTCGCCAATTCCAGAACAAGTTACAGGATGGCCTTGTTTTCTTTACCCAAACAACACACACACATCTAAATGACATCTAATCGATATCAAAAGTGATCTAAAGCCATCTTGCTCTGAATTCTGATTGAAATTAGATTATCTAAATAAGATGTTTTCTATACATGATGTCTAGAAGACATCCTTTAGATGCATTATCTAAGACCTGAAAATTTTTTTATATCCTGCAGACATCCAAAAATGTATAGCTTTTTGATTACACGTTTAAAAGCCGTGTATTAAATATCAAATTTTCAAAATCGTGGTGGGGGTATTTTATTTAACGTTTAATGGACATCTTTTGTTTTACGTATATTAGACATCAACATTTGGCTCTTTTTTGTCATCTAAAATACATCGATAAAACATCTAACTCATATGGTCATAAAACACTAGATTGATTGACATTTTTTAGATATATACTGTATATATTGTCTTTAAACGTACGGTTTTGTATGTCTCAAATATGTCGAAAATAATAGTTCAATTCGACCACACGTTTTTCAAACGTTTATAAGATTTCTAATTGATACTACCGAAAAAAGAATAACTTTTTGACGTGTAATAGATATGCCATGCCACATCGATTTTAGACATCATTATTCGACATAATTTAGTCATCTAGAATACATATATAAAATATCTAACTTCAAAGGTCAAAGAATTGTGAATTGATTAACATCTTTAAGAAGTTATATTTATATAAAGTCTCTCAACCAATGATTATAAATGTTTTTAAGATGTTGATGGAAATATTGCATTTCGACCATACGTTTTCAAAATGTTTATAGAATATCCATTTGATGCAATAGAGAAATGAGCAATTTTTGACGTTTTTCAGATATGCTTGACACGTAAACTACGTTCACATATTTTGGCTGGAGGTTATCATTTCCAGAATTCAGCATTTATTATGTTTTTTTCAAATGGCGCACTATTTCTATTGTAAATATCAATTTTAGTACAAATATGTGTCACTTGTTAACATAATATATTATGTGATTTTTTTTATTATTTCAGTTTCGTCCTAAATGAGTGAAAATGTCATCGTTGAATTTTCATTCCAACATCAGGAAAAAAATTGACACCCCCCAAAAAAAGTCTAAAATTTCCCAGTTTCTTCAGCCTTCAATATTTTCGGAATGTTAATCTTTTTCTTCAGATGTAAATGCATTGGAAACAAAGTATTATTAGAAAGGCCATTTTTTCTGCTTGATTCGATACCTACATAATACATCAGAATCGCATTTTTAATTATCAAGAGATAATACTCTGAATCTGGCAATCTTGTCAGATGACGCATATTGTGCTCTGGAAATAAAATATAAATATAAATTCTAATATTTCGGTACGATCGGAAATACTTCAGACAATTTATCTAAGTCAAATTTAAAAAAACGAAATCGATAACTTGAATAGCACCTTTTCAAATGTGAGCGTGTTTCCATATTCTGTTAAAATATAAATAGAATCACGATGAGAAAAGAGAGCGAGTTGCGAACATCTATATCGGGCTCGATCACGTGGTAACGAACCGCCGATGATAAAGTTCATACAGGGATAGCGGATAGGGTTATAGGTAGGAAGACATTTGAACTTGATCATTTCGTTAGAACACTGCTTCGTCAAAAGGTCAAGTCGAATAGTGATTGTTTTCGCTTTCACCTTAGCTTAGTGAATATAGTATTTAGTGATTAGTGCTGTCACAATTGAAGAAGGTGAGTGCAAATGTTGCGTATTGGAACTAGTTCTAGTAAGTATAATTTCTTCATCATTTAGCTCTTGAAATGAAGCTGGTTCAGGTCTGGGCTCACTATTATAAAAATGAGATTCATTTATAATTTTCGAAAACTAGCCTGCATTTTTGGATACAAGCAAAATCTAGGTATTATGGTAGATCTTAAATGAAAATATCTTCCATAAATGGATCATCTATTAAGATCTATTGAATGATGTTTTTTAGATAACCGTTCAAAAGTGAATAATATATGTAATGTTGAATTATATAGGAACCTACTATTCCCGGTGTAGTACCTAAAATGTGTTCCTCCGAATAATGTCTTGACACTGAGATATGCTTATTATTATAAAATTGGAGATGATCTAGAAAAGTCGATTGAATGATATCTTTCAGATAACCGTTCACTAGTGAATAACTTTTGATTTGGTACTACTCCCTGTAAATTATACCTATAACATGTGTCCTACTGGAGAATATGTTGATTAATTATTATGAATTAGGTAGGTATATTGTGATAAGAAATTTGAAACCTTTCATAGAATGATCATCTGAAGGAGTCTATTGAATGATATCTTTTGAATAACCGTTCCATTGAACTGTTATGTCTGTTATCACTATTTTGAATACCTACTCTGTTTATTTAGATATTATCCCAGGAATATAATACCTGGAATCCACTCTTTCTGAAAATATGTTTATAGTTCACACGATGATCGGTTTTGAAATCTTTTTCAAATAGTTAAGGATAAATAAATATTTCAAGATCATCTGAAATTTCAAATTATAGAATTTCATAATTTGCGTTGGAGATTTCGTAGGGCTGAAATTATAACAGTCCCTATCATAGTAGTAATATTTTTCTGAATAAATAACTTGGTAAGAATATCATCTAAGAAATCTATTGATAGACCTCTTTGAGATATTGGTTGAGTAATGAATAATACTCAACCACTCGACTTGAAAAACTTGCTGAAAACTATTACCATTACACTTCAAAAAGTCGAGCACAAAATAGATTCTATCAGGATTTGAAGAATTATTGATTAATTGAATTTCCAGAGTTAGAAATCTTCGAGGAAATGTTTAGATGTTTTTCAGATCATCTTAGACTTCAAATGTATAATTTGTAACTCGATGTTCGAATTAAAAACTTTCGTATGAATTGAACCATTAGAACCCCAATTATAGCAGTAGGTATAAGCGTTTTCCATTTCTGTGTAGAATGTTGCCCTTTTTCAGATATCGTTTCAAAATAGGATATTTATTCAATATAAGTACTCAATATAATATACAATGTCAAAAAATGTAGCATTTATATGAAGGATAGATTTAATAAACAATATTGCAATTTTATCGATTTTGGAATTATCAGATTATTCACAGTTACTTGTTGACATTTCTTGATCATCTTGAATTAAGAATATCATTTATCATTTTTCTGATGTTGTATTGGAAGGTCATATTATAACGAATAGGTAGAAATCTAAAAAAAAATACACTATGTATTCATAAACTTTCAATTCTTTCGATTTCTTAGAAAAAACTGAAAGCAATATAAAAGTATATCGTTTGAAAAAACACTAAAATAATTTTCTGCAAAACTTTGCTATTCTTTTGTTCTAAGATATAGCATTTGTTGTGATTGTTTTTAAATGTTGTACTTAATTTCAATAAAATAAAAAAAATCACTTATTTTGATTTGTGTGTTGGTTCCAGATGCTGTTTATAATCTGTTCGAGAGTGAAACACGTCAGATCTCAACGACACGACCATAAAAAGGGCAATTCAAGACTGGTTACGCCTTGCAAACCAACGATACGAATATGAAACAACGAAGAGCAAATCCTCACAAAGTGCCAGTGCCTACGACACAGTTATATATATTTTTATTTAAACAAATTGTCTCGAATACATTGGTCATTGACACAATTTATATTTTTGATGATACATTTGAATTATGTTCATTGATTTTTTTATTATTATGAATAAACCTTTTTATTTTTTCATATCGGAAGTTGTTTTTGCTTTCCTTACTGCTATGAGAGATTTCAACCGTGTAGATAATAATATATTATATCTGATTAGCCGGGCCGCACACCCCAGAAACATGAAACGAGAAACAAAAAACATAAAACAGTTTTCATTGATAAAATAAATTTGGATGTATTCTTCATACTCACAATCTGATCTAATGGATGCAATAATATTTCAAAATAATAATTTAAATTTATATCTGCATACTTTTGAAGTCTCTCACCAAATCTCCTTAGGATAACCATGATCTTGAAACTATCAAATGTCAATTTTCTTTGAATTTTTAGACCATATAACCCTTCTTCGAAAAATCTGATGGAATAAATCAGTAACAGGTCATAAATATGACGTTTTTCAACATCATCAATATTGTTTTGGAATTGACAATAATTAGATGTCAAAAACTATACAATACGAAGACTCTTTAGGGACATTGAACAAACGTTCATCTTATGTCATCTAATGAACGTGTACAATATCACCAACTATCTTCAAAAATATTATTCCGTCTAATAGACGTCCAATTTCGATCATGACGACAATGCTCCAAAAAAGGTCTATGATGTTATATATTTTAGAGGTCATGAGTGTGGATGTTTTTTGGATCATCCATATATTATCAGATTGTTGATCGAAAAAAAACGACAAAAATCGAATGAAATATAGACATAAGCGAGTCATAACAATAACATAAATCGTCAAACGTCTATTACATGTCCAACGTGATACTAAGTTAGGATAAACTAAAAAAAGACAGAAATTTCACTTGTTATAGAAATACTTCTTTTTACGTAAAATAGACGTCTAAAAAAGTGATATTTTTCAACGTAAATCTCGCGGACATTTTTACGTCGAATCTAGGTTAGAAATTCAATACATTTTGATGTTTTATAGATCATCTAATAATCTATTTCATGTCGTCTATAAAATGTTCAAAAGATGTTTGTGTGTTGTTTGGGTACCACTCATCAGCCAAAGATCGAGTTGGGGCAAATCGGTCTCTAATGGCCATAAGTCTCCGACGTCGATCTTGAACCTCATTTGTGCCTACTCGCTCTACTCTCCTTCGATTTTTGACATTATCAAACCACGATTGGCAACATCTCTTATCAGAATTTGGATTTCTGTTCGTACAGTTAGCGATTTCTCGAAATGACAACCCCGCCTCCCGCAGCAAAAGTAGTTGACATTGAGTCGGAGGGTTTTGCCAAGAGTTTAGTGTCTATTTCATTCTGGATTCTCATATGTCCTACCCAGTTACCTGCTCAAAGAGATTCTACACATTTCTGTATGGCCAGCTGTATGGTCTGCAGACGATTGCGTGTGGTGTCCCCTTCTGATTTTGTCCACCATACTAAAGACGTATAAGTGACAATGGGGCGTACTGTAAACTGTAGCTATGTAATTAGGTAGATCCACGGGCTCTACTAGTCCACCATACTAAAGACGTATAAGTGACAATGGGGCGTACTGTAGACTGTAGCCATGTAAGAACACAGTCTTCGCAAAGAGCCTTTTGCATGCCCATAGGGCCATGTTTGGGTTACTTTACTTTTCCAATTATTGAAAAAATACAACCAAAGCGAGATTTTCTTGTGGAAATCCGACATTTATTCTCCCGCACGGTCCCAAAAAAATCTAGGAATTAAATGAAAATATTTCAAGACGAATCGTTCCTCCTTTATTTGGGATAAAGGGTTCCATCTCATCATTTCTCGGCGTCCAATTTGTAAAACGGAAGCTCCGTATATTCTGTCACGAGTAGACCCCATCCACTTCAACAATTCTCGTCCCCGCTGATTAAAATGGCCCCTAAGACCGTTCCGTTCGGGCCAACTCAAATTTATCCTTTCCCGTAGATTGTTCGCTGATGAAAGAGGTCCTTTTTGATCAAATCGGGCTCATTCTTGCGTATAACCGGCAGGTAATTTAATGAGCTGCGTGTGCGCGCTATTTCGCGGGGAATTCCGGAGGAATTCTTGAGCACGTGATTATAAACGCAAAATTAGGAGGGTGCGATGTACAGGGTGCACCCAATTCGTTGTTTGCGAGGGAAATAATACCAAGAGATTCCGAAATCTTCTGAATTTTACGATTTGACTCGAATCTTAAAGTGATGAGTGAGATTGAACATGCAGGAATCGTAGCTCTAATCATTTTTCGCAAAGTGCAACTTTCCAACCGAAAAATCAAATTTGAGCAGTTGGCCTTGTTAGAGAAAAGTTTCCCTGCAGGATATTCGTCCTTTTCCAGGTGTGAAGCAGTTTCCGCAAGCGACTACGTGGAATTCTCCAACTACATGGCCCGTGACCGAAAGTACTCCAGGCATTGCGGCCAATTGGAGGAGTTCGACGTAGAATCGGACAGGAAATTTTTCCGGGTGACTTTCCGGTCCAACGATCGCCTGGATGGCACAGGATTCAACGCCTCCTATCACTTTCTGAACGAAATCGAGACCTACACGAAAAAACCGTCGGCATCGAAAGGAGCGTACGAAAGGAGGCCCGGTGAGTTTTTGATCCATCAATATTTCAGAGCTTCGAGGCCTGTATTCGTATTTTACGAAGTCGGGGTTTCTTATTTTTTTATCCCTGGGAATAAAACGGACTTTGTCGGTCTCCTTCGAATCCCGGAGTCTTGTTGAACCTTGTGTCCCAAATAATACCGCCAAACTCATCTTGATTATGGAGAAAAAAGTTAAAATTTTGAATAAACATTAAAGAAATAAATACTAGACACTGAATACGAACTATTTCATCAATACTCAGAATTGATGAGTGGCAACCTCCTCAAACATCCTGAATGACAATTGGGATCCTAAATGACATTATTTTGAAAGTTTTGGAATTTCATTTATGAATATACAGGGTGAATCAATCACTTGTACATATATTTTAAATGTAGATTCCAGAGATTCCTCACATCAAACTGAACACTTTTTTTCCATATAATTTTTCGAAACTTGGTTTCGTTTGAAAGATACAGGGTGTCGAATATCCATTAAAAAACACTTTTCAGTTCATATCTTCGGAACCGTATTTTCAAATGAACTGAATTTTGGTTGATTGGTTACTCATTCAATAATCCTCCTGGTATGAAAGTTACACGGTAACCGACTCATAAATCCACGCAAAAATACTATTAAACCACTTGAAAAAGATAAACAGTTCATATTTTCGAAGGAATCAATCAATTTAGAAAATAAAAGTATTTCTATGTTTTTTTCAATGAAACGTGTCGTTTTCGAGTTATTCTTAATTGTATTCGATAAAATTTGAGGAAAAAAATCATGAATTTCAAGAATAATATGGATCCTTCTCTGGATTGAATATCATCGAATATTCTTACTTTTCTGGTCTCTAAACAAGTAAACAATGTTTTCAGAATTTTACTCATTTTTGTAGAGGCTATATGAGCAGAATCACGATACAAACCACGTATTAAGTTGAAATTGATGAAAAATAAAATGATACTTAGCACTAGGTAAATAATCTGTGGCGATATTTCTATCTAAACAAAATCCTCTTGATATTTTATAAACTCGACACTACGCGATCAATATTACATTAATTCACTGAACGTTTTCACATAATCATCACGAGAACGAAGAAAATAATCACATTCCCCTTTCAATACAATAATGAATTCTGATAAATTACAAACTAACCTTTGGAAAAATCGAAGAAGGGACTCATTTTGATAGGAGAAATATGGCTTTTTAATTGCAGATATAATCGGACAGAACTGAGTGTTTTTGTTAAGAAATACCGTGTTTTCACCATTTTTATTCAAATAAGGTTAGCACTCTTGACGATTCCGTAAAATTATCAACTCAATTTCAATCGAAAAATATGAACTTTGAGGTGTTTATAGAGAATCGTATCAGGCACGTATTCGGCCCAATTTTTTTTCTTCAAATAGCTATATCTATATCAGCCGAATTCGAAAAAATGGAAAATGAAAAATAGGTTTATTTAGGCCTCAAGAATCTACAGTTAAAATATATGTACAAGTCAAAGACTAACCCTGTATTTGAAAAAAATATTTGGTGTAAAAACTGTTGGAATTTGTTGGGTTTAGTCCTTCAAGTGCCCCAAGGAATTAATTAAATTCTTATTTAATGTTTTCATCAACATTCATGGCCAGGTTTTGAACAATTCAAATTGTCGAAATATGAGTGCAGTTCTTGTTAAACCTTATCAACAAATTAGGGGCCTTGAGGTTGTAGTGAACTGTAGCCCATTTGTAACGATAACTATATCCTGTCTGTTGATATTAGTGTTTCATGTGAAAAAGGTTAAAACTTTATCATCTCTTCTTTTCAGATTGGTGTTTTTTCTACGGGTTCATTGTTACTCTAGCTAGTTTTCTTCAATGAAGAAAATATCACCGAGGATAAGCAATATAGTTAATATTTAATAAGAAACTTTTGTACATTCCTACTCTATTTTTGTTGATTCTTCTGAATTCTATCGATTTCATCTGGATTGATAAGATTTATGTTAATTTATTTATCTGTTGTTTGACGTGAGAAAGAATGAGAGAATTGAATGTGGGAATTTGTTGAGAGCATCTTCATCAATTCAGATGTTATTCGTCAATTTGAAAAGACTGTATAAATGTAAAAAGTTAGGCGAATAAAATGGTTGGAACTTATAACAACTGGTGTTTTCTTTTGTCACTAGATCAAAAAATGAAGAAACTAAAGAAATGAGAGCACTTTTAAGATCAAAGTGAAATTTTGTC
Organism: Adalia decempunctata; assembly: GCA_951802165.1. Taxonomy (NCBI): domain Eukaryota; kingdom Metazoa; phylum Arthropoda; class Insecta; order Coleoptera; family Coccinellidae; genus Adalia; species Adalia decempunctata. The sequence continues at coordinate 5,037,895 of OX637701.1, forward strand.
TCGTCTGATTTTTATGTTTCATATACGACCAATTTAATTTAATTAATGAATTGAGTTGAAATGTAATTGATATACTGAAAAAAAGCTGGGATGTAAAGGAATTAAACAAAAAGTGACAATCTAGTTAAAATTTAATTCATTATAATAATTCTTACAATATTAACGCACATATATATCATTCTCTCGGCAAGCACATCAGAATACTGTCAACACAACAGTCATCTTCACTTCTTTTTGGCAAGATGTTCAACCATCTGCCTGAATTTTTCCAGTCCCTTTCCATTCGCTTCCTCGTATCCTGGAGCAGTCTTTTGGATGTTTTTGTACCATTTAGCAATGTTGGGGTATGAGTTTATGTCAATACCTGACACTTCAGCAGTGGAGACCGTAGCTACCAAGCACAAGTCAGCGACTGTCAATTTGTCACCTGCAGCATACTGGGTGTTCTCTAACAAGGAATTAAGAACCTTGTAGGCATCGTTGAGTTTGTCCAGTTTTGTTGAGTCGAATGGAACTCCTGCGAAGTAATGTGGGTACTGGAAATATAGATGGAAATAAGAGAATGGTATAAGAAGATTTTTGAAGAATATTTCTTGATCCCAATACCTAATGGAGAACTTGGGGTTTGAACTTAAAACCTATAACAGAATTAAATAATGATTTAATTCAACATTGCAATAAGTGATGTAGAGCCATATTGCTCAATATTCTGGTTTATCGTTTCCTATGATTGCATCAAAGAAGACCACAACCGAAACTACTGATTAAAGTTCAATGCCTCCAAGTCTCTAGGTCATCGAGTACTAAATTGGTCGTTAGTAAGGTTAACGGTAACCACAAACCACAACCAATTTCATAAGAATTTCCCAATATGTTCCACCTTATGAACTTGAAGGATGGAGTGAAGGCTTCACAAACGCTTTCATATCTTATCCCTAGAATTTTTCAGCTTCCCAGGGACACTAAATTCGAAGGAGAATCATCCAAGTGAATTATCCAAGTGAATTATAGCCATAAAATGCGAGAATAAAATTTTGTACACGTTTCTTGAATAATTTTTCCCAAAGTTATTTCAATTTTCATTTTCGATATTTTTAATCGAAGTGAAATTTTATATAAGGCTCTCTTTGAGAAATTCTTAAAGTATTTTCATTTTACTTACATAATAATCGGCATATCTTGAGTACAAAGTGGTAGCATCGAAGTACAGCCTTTGATCAACAACAGCACGTTTTTTGGGTTCCTTGGGATACAGACTGTCATCTTTTCCATATTGATTAACCAGGTAAGTAATTATCGCACGACTTTCTGAGAGACCTAGTCCGTTATCAAAAAGGAAAGGTACGGTATGCTGTGGGTTGATCTGAAAATACAGAAGTTCGTTAGTAAGACAAAAATGTTTTTGAAGTCGCCACCATAAAAATGTGGAGTTCTGAACAGCCGGGATAATAAAAAACAATTAAAGCTTTTATGGGAATTGGTTTATCAAATTATTTTAATTAATGGGTCTTTCCATCTCTATGGATCCACTTATATTTATTTCAACATGAAATACGTTTTAGTGATGGAAATGAACAGTTTCATTCCAACCTTGATTCATTGAAGCCATTCATTCTAGAAAATGATTCAAACTTGTCAACGACTTATCGTATTTATTTTTATTCGTATTTGATTATTTACTTTGGAAAAATAATGAATTTGAGAAAATATTATGTGAATGCAATAATTTTAAAGACCTGGCGAATGTTGAAGAAACTTTTTTCTCTGTTAATACCTACTAGAAATATTTCACTTATATAAACATCGTTAGAAGATTCAATTATGCTATCAGGGAAATCAAGAATTGAGTGTTGCATTTTCACTGAAGAATAATGGACAGAATAAGGACTGAACGAGAATAAATACCCTATCACAAAAACGCTTACATCTTTTGAACCACTGGACCGATTTCGAAAATCAAACTCATTTTCGAATCATCTTCTAATTCTAATGAAAACTGTTTTTACAATAAAAAACCAAAACTATTTCTTACAAAATTCATGTTTTTTTTCTGGAATTCTTCCCATCATGCTTCTTATGGTGTTCTCAGTCACTTTCTGGGATGCTGTCTTCCACTTTTGCTTGAATTCCGCTAATGCTTTCGTTGATTTCTTCGTCTTTTTCAATTTTTTTTTACCAGGGTCCAATATCTTTCGATTGGCCTGAGTTCTGGGCAATTTGGTAGATTGGCCTCTTTGGGGACAAAAACCACCTCATTTGCTTCGTACCATTCCTTGGTGGCCGTGGCCTTGCTGTAGTGGCATGAAGCTAAATCTGGCCAAAAGACTGTTGACACATCGTGCTCACGTAAAAATGGTAAAAGTCGCTTCTTCAAGCATTCCCCGATGTATATCTTCGAGTCAACAGAGCCTTGTCCAACTTTGCTCCTTTTCCCACAAGTGCAAATTGCTTGCCAAACCAGGAATTTTTTAGGAAACTTTGCTTGTTTCTTCACGCGAAATTGTTCGTCAACATTTCCACGAGAATCTGCAGTATACAATTCCTGACCAGGATGTTGCGAGAAATCAGCCAAGACATAGGTTTCGTCGTCCATCACGCAACAGGAAAAATGTTTCAAGAAAAATCTTTTTTTAATTTCTTTGCTCTTGATTTCGCTTCTTGATTCTTCACAGCGTTCCTGTCTGGCACTTTCTGCACTTTGCATGTACTAAGCCCACAACTCGACTTGATTTTCTGAACGGTGGACTGCGAACAACCCACTTATATTTGGGCCACTTTCCGTCCTGAAAGGTTAGGATTCTTCTGAAAATGGCTGATGGCTTTCTTCACTTTTTTTGGGCTATGAAACCCCTTTTTCCTCCCGGTTCCTTCCTTGCGGTTAGTTGTGAGATCTTCGTTAAAGCGCTCTTGATACCGTTTCCGGACGAACGCGAGCCTCTTTTGCGATTCTTGATTATTTTTAAAAGTTTCACTATAAATTCTCTTGTTTTCATTTCGCTTGACATTTTGCGACAGAAAATTGTAATATCTATGGGTGTGTTCCACATGTTTCTGACGTTCATAACTAAGCTAACTATGATCAAATTTTGATATTTTCTCAATTGGTTCAAGAGACATAGGCGTTTTTGTGATAGCGAATTCATTCTCGTTTGGTTCTTAGTCTGTTACTTTGTGATAGTTCATTCGAAAAAAAAATAAAAGTACACGAATAACCCACCAGAAAAACTTGTTAAGGAACAGACGGACCTATGGAATTCCCCTTTTTTCTAAATTCTCAAGAAATAAGACTACAGAAGACATTTGAATAACTTTTGCAAATACTCCAGTATGAAAAAGTAGTAGTACAAGAAAACCTGTGTCACAGTTAAACCTCGAAAGAACTAACTCTATTTACAAATTTCTTGGGAATCTATGTGAGTGATACACTAAATTAGGAAGAACATATTTCTAAACTGGGATGCAGCTTATAGCTTCAGTCTGTTATCTTTGGGAGTAGAAATTAGCATGAGCAATGTCTCTGAGAATTATTTTGACATTGCCTATATTTCACGATTGCCAACATTCGTCAGTTTCAAGTGAAAAAACTTGATAAACCTTAATCTTAATAAAAGGTAATGGACTATAGTTATTTTCATCCACAAAGATACGTTCAAGCAATTAAAATAAACTGAAATATCCAATCAAAAAAATTCTGGGAAGTTTATTCATGATTTAAACTATGTTGAACAGTCTACACTCTCCCAAATATTCTTTGAATTTGTGCTGAATTATGTTCTTTGATTAGAAATTATGAGTCGAATTTGATAAAATTGAGCTATTTTTTAAATTTTTTGGAATCCAGATAAGAAACCTTGTTTGAAAAAAATAAAATGATAATAGAGAAAAATCGATGAATACATTTGGAGAACGCGTTTGGAGATTAGGTCCAAATACAATTAACTTGGAAAATTCTGATGGAAGTGAAAAAGTTTATTTTAACTTCGCTTTCAAACAGAATCTCAACATTTCGCTAACAGTTCCTTGTTTTCTAAATTGTTAACACAAAAAGTTTCGTTCACACATACCTTCACAAATTCTGGTGAAAGGTGCTCGCCCTTCATAAGATCAAGTAGTTTTAGGTTGAGTTCAACGCCTACTGCTTTGGCAGCCAAAAGAACTGCCCTGCATGGTGCGGATCCAGGTGTGTAATAGAAGTCGATGGTCATTTTCTAAAAGAAAACAAAATTACAGAAACCAAACTACTTTCAAGCAAATTCGTGAATGAAATAGGTGTGGGTATAACAACTTACGTGTAAACTTGATACCGGTGCACTGATACTGTTATCTTAGGCGCTGTTTCCACTCTACTGAGAGCTGGAGGTCGCAGTGTCTTTATAAACTTAGTAACGGTTCCACCCAAGTAGACTTTATCTGGAGGAACGCACCGGTAATTCCGTCTTTTCTCACAGTGTTATGTTGCTTAGTCATTTTAAAGAGAGCACACATCAACATGTAGGTTGATATTTTGCCGACTCATCGTGATTGGGAAATTTCTACGAGAATTTTTGATTTTCCATGAAAAAACTTTCAAATTTTTTCAGAAGTCTCGTTCCACAAGGTTCTGAAGAGAGGACGTTGAAAATATCTCCTTTGAATGGCATATGGCCACATAATTTGCATGGAGTCCTCAGTAATTAATTTTTTAAACAAATATAACATGTTGCATTTTCCCTGTGAAAGAAATGACTTTGACTTATTTCAATTGCATTATGCAAATATTTATAACAATAGCTGTGACTCTGTGAGAGTTGTTAATTGAGAGATAACAGTTTCTGTATCATTGATAGCTGTGTTTAAAATAAAAATTATGACAGAACCAAACTGAAATGAGAATCATTTTTTGAGCTTGTTCAAACTCCTACTCAATCTGGACTGAAACTGAATCCACTCCACTCCAGATGAAAATAATTTCCTGATATTTTATTGGCACAATGATAACTCATTTATCTACTTCATTTAACTGATGAGAAATGTCATCAAAATTGGACGATCAGTTTCGAAGATACTTATTGAATTTTTCGTTTAAAGTTTCTTAAAGTTCTTTGACTGTTTGTTTGACTTCTTGAAAAAATGAAATTTTGAAGATTGATAACTTTGAAATCATCAAGCTCTGCACATACTCGAAAAAGGCTGACACATTTCGTCCTTGAGCGTATCCTGAAAATTTCAAGCTTCTAGGTTCTTCCTTTCGGAAATTATCCCGCTGAAGGACTATGGGACAGAATTAAATTTGACCATTTGTATCCATTTCATCAACCTTGAATAAGAACTGGTAAATTTAATATAATAGAGTCGTCGTTTTATTGATTGATAAACGAGATCATACAAAACTGGTCATGTGTGGCAACCTTCAAACTAGATTACCAAAGGAAGAAATACTGTATCAATCAAGCATGAAAAGAATGACGTCAGTAGGTATTTGAATATTGAAGAAATTCCAAACTTTTTCCAGAAAGAATTTCGATTATTTAAATTTGAATGTAGAATTGGAAAAGCTAAAATAAATTATATCCCATAACATTTCACGTTCTTCAATTCATCGAAATTTTCAGACAGTTCACCCACTAGATTAATTCTAAATTCTTTCAATCAGAAAGTTGATTTTTTTTACATAACTTTCATGAATTATAATCAATGTACCTACTTACTATTGCTGACCTATTCAACAATCTTCGTCAAAATTTTAAATCTTTCGAAAAGATATTATCAAATAAGATTAATATTTCAAGCGATAACAAAATCGCAGTAGGTATTTACTCATTGATATGAAACAATTATGGTGTTGAAAAATTGTATGTGCATTTGAGTGAAACACAAATGGTAGATTAAACTCCATTCAATATTTGTTTCCAATTTTTTACTCAGTTTTTCAATAAATTGTATCTTATTTATTCCTGCATCAACAGATTGTTTTGTTGTCAAATGTAATCTTCCATATGCATCGAATAAAATTCAATTTTCCAGGAGTGTCAGAATTCTTATATCGTATACTTTTTCGATTTCGTTGAAAAAAGTACATACCTACCTTTCTACTTCCATAACTTACATCGAGACAAAACTCCTCAACATAAATGTCCCAACAGACCATTAAGTTCTGTTTTGTTGGTAGAGCCATCTAGTGCATGGAACAAAAGTAAATAGAATTTCAACAGATGGCGCTGTGATATCTTTCAGCGCCATCTCTGCGTCATAAATCCAAAAAGCTACAATGCTTTTTCCCACCAGAGGGCCAGAGAAGAACTCCAGTGTCTCATGAAAATTTGAAGATTCGAAGTTCTGTAGAGGAATTTCGTGATTTTTGAATATTGATTCGTGTTTGCTTGAAAATTCGTTTCACTTGTACATTTAATTGAAATTAAAACTAGTAGACAAGTGAACCATAGGAAAATTGACAAGAAATTGATTTACCTACTTAATATGAATTATTAGGTATATGAATGAAACAGTATAGCTGTTTTGAGACTCAATCTTTATTGTACAGATATTATAAACCAATGATTTTTATGTAAGCTGATATGATAGTTGAATAAACGCTTATAGATGTTCACTTTGCTGCCTTCTTCTTCTTGAATTCCTCCAACAACTCCTTGAAACTTTCGAGGGGTTTTCTATTAGCTTCTTCGTATCCTGGAGCTGTCTTCTTCATATTCTGATACCACCTAACCACATTTTTGTAAGGGGTGATATCAAATCCGGTAGCTTCTGCTGTGGATACTGTAGCGACCAAAGTGAGATCAGCTACAGTCATTTTATCTCCAGCAGCATACTGAGACTTCGCGAGAATGTCGTCGAAGAAGGTGTAGACTTCCTTGATTTTCTCCATCAGGGAAGGGTCAGGGGTGACTTGATTGAAGAAGATGGGGTACTGAAAAAAATCCAGGAAATGAGTATGACCAAAAATTGTTAATGAAAATTGTAGTAAGTTCTATAGAAGCAGCAGAAAACAACATTGCTACTATACTAGCTGAGAGAAAAGTAATTGACAAAATGATATTGTCCCGATTTTCAAAGCTTTTGTGGAGACGCTTCACCAAAATATTCATAAAATCAAAGATTATGAACCAAAAACAACAACCAATAACAAAACCAAATACTCTGATCATTAAACCTGAATTTTAAAGCGAAAAAATAATTCAGTAGGTCACAATGTTAAGAAGGATTTTGAAAAATTTACAGTAACCATAGGGCAAATGTAATCCATAAATGAGGTGTCCAATTCATCTGGTGAGAATGTATGATGATTCTTCGATTCTTGTGAAGGTTATATTGCTGAAAATCATCGTATGAAATCCTAATTCACCAGAGGAGACCTTGAAAATGAGATGGCTAAATAATGAATCTAGCAGGCAATCATAAAGCGGAAATAATTCAATAACCTTGAAAGGACCAGGTATTATCCAAATAATAGCATCACCTACTAGATTCGCCATATTTCAGGTACCTACCTGATTTTTTTATATTTCACCTTGTTTTAATTTTTTTTCCGAAACAATTTGTCTCGAAACTTACGTAGTAATCAGCGAATTTTTGGTACAGAGATCCAGCATCAAAGTAAAGCCTTTGATCAACAACAGCGCGTTTCTTCACATCTTTCGGGTAAAGACTATCGTCTTTTCCATATTTGGACACCAGATAGGTCAGGATAGCTCTACTTTCAGTTAGAACAAATCCGTCATCCACTATGGTTGGAACTGTGTGTTGTGGGTTGATCTGCAAAATTAAAATCAAGGATGAGAAAAAATCAGTAGAGTCGATTTGGTCAAAATTAAAATTATTCTTCTAGCCCAAAATTTCCAAGACTTATCGTCATGGGCTCACCCTGTATATGGATGTAAGATTGTAAGATAATGATATGCATATCACTTCGGAATTGATTAAAGAATTGAGCTTTGTGCCTGGAAATTGTTTAAACTTTCCTCAATCGATAAATATTTCCTTTATATATGTTCAGTGATTCTGATAAATTATTGAGAACTTAGGTATATAAAAAATAATATAGATGGTCATTATCCATGAATATTAATGCAAAGAGAATTATTTGCATTATGCATAAATTGCTTTCGATCAATTATTTGAGATAATTTTATGTTAATGGGCCTTTAAATTTCACCAACAATTTTCAGTTATCAGCATTGAGTGAATATACATATATGTAATAAACAAGGTTATATTATATAGAAATAAAATCATTCAATAAAGATCTCACATGGAAACTCGCCTCCTCAATAAATTTATTGGAGTGGAATTGTGGAAAAATAATTCACATATCAACATATTAATCTATAAATAAATATGCTGTATCCCATCATAATCTGTGTTTTATTTAAAAGAAATCATATTTTTCTTTGCATACACTCTTTTTCACAATTATGAACTTTTTATTTTCATGTTTTTTTATTAGTTAAAGTCCGGAGAAGTTTTTAGAAAGATTCCTTTTTTAAATGAATTTTTGATTATGTGGTACTCTATCTCGGGCCAGCCTGTGTATAGATATAATTAACTTGAACGTCTATCAAGAGGATCTAATTTTCTATTTAAAAAGTTTTATCCGACTGAAAAGATGTACACCAACCTTCATAAACTCAGGGGTTCTAGTTTCTCCTTTCATCAAATCCAACTTTTTCAAGTTCATCTCGAGCCCCAACGCTTTGGCTGTGAGAAGAACAGATCTGCATGGTGAAGATCCAGGGGTATAGTAGAAGTCGATAGTCATTTTGGAGCACTTTGTCGAACACAAGAGACTCGTTTGAAGGCTTCAAGGATACTGCTGTATTCTAGCTCGACGTATAACTAATATACAAAAGCTTCGGGTAGGATGCCATCTAATCATTTACAACAATTTGCCGGGTCTAACATAATAATTATTGCAATCTAGAATCGTAGTTTGCTTAGTCATTTTGAAGGTGTCCACACATTGACGTTTTCACTTTAAATCTTCCAGGAAAATGATCAAAACAATAAAACACTGGTTCATAAATAGTTTTCATTAAGTTTTTGAATCTTTTCCCTCAATAATACAATGAATTTATCACTGTGAATAAGATTATTTATCGGATTTTCAGGCCCGTAGAAAACAGAAGATATATCCTACATATACTTCTTCATAGAGACCAGTAATATTTTTTTGTCTCAGAGGATCTATTAAAAAATGTATGTCGAAAATAAAAAAAAAATCTAGACGCATCAGATTCGTTTATTTTTGCACTTAAAGTACAATTAACTCAAGCGGAAACTTTTTTATTTTATTATATAAGTAGCAGAAGAAAAAGACAGCCTATCTATATATATAAAAGAAAGATGTTGGTTACACCATTTATAACTCCAGATATGATGGACTGTTTGTTATGAAACTTCATATATGTATTCGTCTACGGTCTGGTAATTATAAAATACAATAAAACTTTGAAAAAATCGATGAAAATTTTACTTATACAGGAAATGCTTTTCCTTCTTTTGATTAAGGCCACTAGATGTCGCTACAGTTACAGTTACGCTACAGCTTATTCGTATGTACTTCATTTAATATTCTCCGCGTTAGATGGCGATATAAACAAATAGTGTGTACAGTGACTATATTCCATCTATAGTCACTGTAATAGTGTGTAATTTGAGTTGCCTACAAATCTGCGCTGTTGGGCAAAACCAACATGTCTTAGCGTAGGAGTACAGATGTCTAAAATGATTAGATTTCGTTGAAACATGAGAAAAGTTTCGTTCTTACCGCTTCAGATGGCGCTATTCACACATTATGACTGATGATTATTAGTTATTTTTATAGTTTTATTTATTCCAAATAACGTAATCGTGAAGGTACCATATTTGACATTATCACAATTAAATGGCGATGAATTTGTTGAGGCTTTCGCGGCCATCGATTTATGTCATCTGTTTTTTTTTCGAGCATTTCGGTCGTCGTGGTTTGAAATGGTCGAAAAAAGAACATATGACATCAATTACTGTGTAATTTACATGGGGCTTATAGTACCATGAAAGGCTATTAACAGATCCAGAAGCGGGTGAATATCACAGTGAATTTTTATCGAAATGTCAAGTAAATCGGATTTTGGCGATGAGTTCCAATCGTGAGATGTCCATTCTCATCTTTTCTCATAATTTTTAAAATGTTTTTGAATTTCTGTTTGGGTAATAAATATATTTGCGGAAATAACTGAATTCAACATTGCCATTATTAGTTATTATAGTTATTGACATATTATTTTTGTGTATCTGTTCTGTGTGATAGTTCATATCCATGGAAACATTTGACAGATCAAAAATCAGAGAACCCAGCCGTTGATTACGATTTATGAAGTCCACCGTATCATTTAGGCGGAACAAAGTTCGCCGGGCCAGCTAGTTATATTATACAACCATTGTTTATTGTCCTTAAACAATGATACAACTTACCTTTTATTATGTTCGGAGAAATCTTCAAGTGTATGACAACTTTAGGATAATGCATTGCACAATAATATTATTGGAGTGTTTCTCAAATACATTAAAATGTGATATGTTTAACTCCTGAGGGTTTCAAGTGGAATATAAATTTAGAATTGAAGATTCCTTTCATGAAGATAATATAATTGTACCTTCAGACCTTCTAGATAACAAATTCTATATTATCAGAATTTTCAGTCATAAAGTAGCAACAGCACATTACGAATTACCATTATTTTCAGTTAGTTCTTAGAGAGATGCATTCAACTCTAATTGTCTCTAATATGGTTTATTTATTTTATGTATTTTCATGAAAAAAACAGGAAAATTTTACAAAATTCCCAATACTCTCTTTGATACGAGTATCTCAAACGAAATTGGACCCTTGGTCGTTTGAGCTGGATAAAATACCATGAATCGATTTTCCAGGAGTATCTTTATTTAATCGCATCCTTATGTTTCATTGTTGAAATCAATGATTTTAACTTTGATGGTTATCCATTTGTATTTTCATTAAAATATTATGCTGAATTTTAAACATTTTCCGATACTTTTTCATCCTACGAGCGTATCAAACGAAATAATGGTATTTTGAGCATGATAAAACTTTAATACCATGAATCTATATGAAATTTTCGATTTTCAGAAGCATCTCCGTGTGATTACGTCAATTTGTACGTATAAATGACCATTATTTACGAAAATTAATCTTTTGAAATTTTTCTCCAAAGAAATTGAGAATTTTTCGTTTCATAATAGTAAGATGTTGATTGTTTAATTTGTCCCAAACGAAACTCAACCTTTGGTCCTTTGAGCTGGACGAAATATGAAAATTTCTACTTACCTTTCATTTTTTGTGCTATATCCCACAATGATCTTTAAAAAATCGAATATGAATAAAGTCTTCAAGAGGTTATATTAAAAAAACAAGACTTGCAACATAGAGTTTTATTTTAAAACAAACAAAACAGAGAAACAATCATGCCAAAATATATAAACAATACACATCTTCAAAAGTTACAGAATTATTGATGGAATTCAATGACATTCCCTGATTCTTCAAATTATCTGAAGAGTGACAATCTTTTATTCGGCATTCTTCCTTCACTGTCAAGTAAACCTGCTTGAATATACTGAAGAGTGGGCATCTTCTTCAAATCACCCCTCGCGGCTACTGCGGGATCTGAAGTTAAAAGTCTTTTGGCTACCGCAACTATGTCATCTTTTGTTACTTTTTCTGAAAACAAAAAATAGTTAGATTTTGTTGAAATGAATGAGAATGTGAAATATTAACCTATTTGTTCTATGTAATATTCGGGTCTCTTTCTCTGTCCAGTCGCTAAAACTTGTCTTCCAACATCTTCGAATATTACTGGCCTGGATTCCAAATTCATCAAAAGCATTGACTGAAGTTGAGTTTTTGCTCTCTGAAAAAAAAAATTATCAAGAAAACTCTTTTATTACATCAAACGAGGATTCTCACTCTTAATTCTTGATCTCCAATATGACCAGCCATGTTGACTAATTCTTTAACTAAAACTTCAACCAATTCCCTCAAATGTGTAGGGGGAGCACTTGCGTGGATACAGAACAAACCGGTATCAGCATAGGCATGGTTATAAGCCGTTGCGCTGTACATCCAATGATACCTGAAAATTTAACCTTGCTCAAAGTTTGGAGGCATACATTTATTGCAAACTCCACACCTGTTAAGTACGTTTGTGTAAAGACGTGTATACATTCCTTTGCCAGGGCCCCCAGCACTGAACGAACCCCCACCTCCCATCATCATATTAAGAACGCACATAGCAATGAAATCTTTGTCCTGATGTGAGCATCCCTCTAGTCCAATCATAACATGAGACAAGACTGGCAAACCAGCTGAAGCAAACTGGGGTATATCACACTCTTCCTGTACGAAACAAAAAAAATCTCAATAACCTACAAAACATAACCTAATATGTCAATGTCTTATCATATGACATAATAAATGTCACTGTCATACTCTGACATAATGAATGTCAATGTCATTCCATGACAATTATAAAACCTAACCTAACATAACCTCGAAATCTGTATTTTATGGGCGATACTCACTGTTACGAATCCTCCAGTGTACTGGGCTATGCTGTCATCCGCTCCTAATATATTGGAGGGTTTGTATAATCCACTTTCGGTTTCCCATATTGGTTTCTGGTCGACGAAGTACTTTTGTACTGCATTACAGAGCGTTTGGTGTTCAATACCAACACCGGCTACCACCATCCTTTTGGGTAGATAATGTTGACTGAGATAAGTGAATAAAAGTTCCCTATTTATTTTTTCAAGATTGTTTTGTGGACACAGTTTCGGTAATCCCAATGTGTTGCCTCTGTAGGCGGCCTAAAACATGGAAAATAATCAAAGCACAAATTAATCAAGAGTGTCAATTATCTTACGGCGTGTATCATGTCCATTAGTAATGTTTCTTGCTCCGGTCTCATATTCAGAGTTTCTAACTCGAAATGTATAGACTGTCTGGCACTGTCAACCTCTTCGTCAGTTATCAAAGGACGCATTGTAGCTTCCGAAAGTAACTTTATGACCTCATCTATGCCAGAAGTATAAGCTGAAGCGGCATATATGAATGTATCTCTGGAAGCTTGACTGTCACAGATACCTCCGTGCTTTTCGAGAATATTCAACATTTCATCTTTGTCTGGACAGTTTATTGTGGACTGAAAATAAGAAATGAACAATCTGAAGACATTGGGAGTGTTTTAAAACTCCAATGAAATTGTTTCGACATGAATAAAAAAAATGCATTGCACAACGTTGAGTAAGGTGACAAAATAATTGAAAAGTGATTTTTATTTATAAATTGACTATAATTCTTCAGAGCATGTAAACTTTCTATGTTTATTCAAATTTGCAGACACAAATTTTTTTATCTAATCTCTTAGCGGTGAGGTTAGATGTCAAGCTTTATTATCACGAAGAAAATTACAAATTATTCTAGGATTATGACGAAATCTGGAACTAAAAAAATTATACTTACATTGAATGCTAATTTTTCTAGGAAGTGTGATATACCGCTCGGATAAAGAACTTCATATCGTGATCCAGAATCTATAACAACTGAAGTATGTTCCCAATTAATAAAACAGCTTTTCACATTCCTGTATCTTGGAGGAACCCCAAAAAAATCAACGGTAACTCCAATTTACATCGAACAATACACGACTACTTCAATATCGAAAAAAAATCTATACTGCATAATTTTGGTGACAGTATGTACCTATTTACCTCCCACTGTACAAAATTCCCCAAATCTACTTTCAGAGGCCACTGTAAGCCCGTTTGAAAGTACTGTAACTTGCGTTTTTTGTTGTCCCTCTTTAAGATTTGAATACACCGCTTTAGGTAAGTTCGGTACAGGTTGGTCCATTGGTGGCATGTCCGTAACTTTTTTTTTGGAAGGCTCGTTTACGAAGGCCCAGTCTGAGTACTTCTGCATTATGTTTTGGGACTGCCATAATCTAAAAAGTACGAAATGAGTTTTGCCGGAGAATCTAGCATGGAAAATGACTCACTGATTTTTACATTGCCCTATTCCCCTGGTCAGTTCAGTGAAAGCTCTGAGGGCCATGATGAATTGAGTTTATTGTAATGTTTAGAATATGTTATTAAACCAGCCTAATGTATGCTGGAAAAAGCAGATGAGATTCCGGAAGAAAACCTAAAATCAAAAATTTTGACAAGTCCACTGATAAAAAATATGATCCATAGAATTGGAAAAAAGATTGGACATCCTTCTTCCACCTCGAGATTCTTCTTTGTCCTCAAACAAAGAGTCATTTTAAATTTGAAGAATAATTAATTCAAGATTATATACCTATCTGATTTTAATATATGTAATAAATTAATAATGGAGTCCAGGCATCAGGGAATAAATACTTTAAAAATAGACCCTGTGAAGTTAGCCATATGTGACATTTGATTCACGACGAACTTTATAAAATCTGACAGTTTGTCCACAGACTACATATTTTGTTGTTTGTCATAAATAAAGTTTCTGTGCCGCACGTTTTTATATTTTGGCCGAAAAGTAATCAAAAAACACTAAAATGGCACAAATATCTTCAATTCCACAACCGCACATGCAACAAATTGATCTCACCACCCTAAATATTCAGCAGTTGTCTACCTTGAAGTCTCAATTAGATAGTGTATTTAAAGTGATAGATCCAAAGATGTTCAAAAATTTATGGTATCATATTTCAGGAACTCAACCTATTTCAAGATTCTCTAGGTTCCCTGAAGGTAGCCCAAACCAAATTTCAAAATTCTGGAGAAACACTGGGCCAAATAACTCCGGAAAGTGAAGGAAAAGAGATTCTTGTTCCATTGACTGGCTCTGTATCCTTTTGAGCACTATTCTGTTTGTTGACTTATAATATCACATTAAACGACTCATTTTGATGTTAATTCTCAGTAGGGCATTGGGAATCTTCAATATGTCATCATCGTTCATGATGACAATAGAAATTTGTGATTTTTCCTTATTATTATTTCAGATGTATGTTCCTGGAAAATTGTTCGAAACAAATTCTGTCTTGATCGACATAGGAACTAGATATTATGTAGAAAAGGTACGAAATATCAACGCTAAATACCGAATTTTAATATGTTTTCATTGCAGGATTTGGATTCCGCCAAGGACTACTTCAAAAGGAAAACGCAATTCGTTACAGAACAAATGGAGAAAATACAAATTTTAGGTTTTGAAAAGAGCAAAATTCGTGATGCTATAGTTGAAATTCTGGAAATGAAACTAACGCAACAGAAGAACTCGTGATAGCCAGTGTCTTGATGTTCACATCCATTTTTCACTCTAAATCATTAACGCCAAGTTTGTGAACCCTTTTGTTTCACTCAAGCTTCTCTAACTTATTTCATATGTTCAAAATAAAGTGACTAAAAGAGCTCAAACCTTTTCTTTCTCCTACTCTTTTTTTCAGGTAAATGTAATGACACAATAAAATGAACACTAACATTTATTTTAATTGTATAATATCTAAATCACTTCTTCAATCTACGCAGGTATACCCAGCTCTTCATCTGTCCATTGTTTAGGGTCAGGATAAGGAAAGTCTCCCTAAAACAGTTGCAATTATAAAATGATGAGTTTGAAAATTTCATAACTACTTTTTCATAATAAACGATCTAATGAAGCATAAACATTAAAAATCTTGTGTTGAAATGATCTCTAAGTGCTCCTAAATCATATCTGAATAACCAACGAGACAAGGACTACATACCCAAAGATGCTCGGGTTCGGTCCACAGATGCCATAAGAACCACCACCAAGCGTATGCCATGCCTACTTCGGCGGCAAATACCAACCTAGGGCTGGGTGGAGTACTAGAGCGATAATACCAGCTGAAATTCATTAATATTATGTAACTAAAACTTGTTCCCAGATCACTTAAACTTACTGGTGTGATTGCCTGCTAACTTGCTGCAATTTATTCTTGCAGATCGCATTATTGGATAATAATTTCGCTGCCCTCAAAGCGGGCAACGCTCTTGAAACGATCATTTTGATTCAAAATAAATTCAGTTTGCTATTTCGAGGTTCACAAAAATATTTTGGATCGAAGTCAGCTTTGACGTTTGAACTTCAAACCATGTGTTAACTGTCATATGTCACGAAAAAATTTCAGCGCTGCAACACACAATACATATTTAACGATAAATACGTGCATTGATTTGGCCTACGTACAGGTAATATATTTCCACCTGTTTTGAAATTCGCTCTATTTTCATGAAAAATAAGTTCAAAAGAGTGAGTCTAATTATAGCCGGAATTTAATTTAATTTCTGATATGTATGGAGCAATGCCTAGGGTTATAACTCTTTGACAATACTTTCCTAATAATTATTAGGGAGTTCCGAGACTGGATAGGGACCTGGAAACAAATAGCCTTGTAGGAATATATTATCTTACATTTTCAAGGATATCACAATGTCAAGGACCTCTTTATTCTGATCCGGTTATACGAAATGTTATCAAATGAATGAACATTTATCTAATGTTACGTTTCATAGTGGGGAGGGCTCATATTTAAAGAAGTCTCGACAAATGATCGTCCGCCTTTTTTTCAGTACCTATAACTGGTAAAGTTTCCATTATGAGTGCCCTCGTGAAAATTCCTAAAATCGAACATACCAAGGTACATTTTTGTTTAATTCATTCATTATTCATTTGATTTAATTCACGGCAATTTCACCAAATTTGGTATGCAACACTAACCTTGTTTGTTTCAAATAGATTTTCATCAACAATGAGTTTGTTGATGCTGTCAACAAAAAGACTTTCCCCACATTGAATCCTGCTACAGGGGAAAAACTTGCTGATATTGCAGAAGGTCAAAAGGTAATTTAGTACTTACCTACACTCCTCGAAAAAAAATTGAATCATCCTTTTCTGTAGGAAGATATTGATATTGCAGTCAAAGCAGCCAAACAGGCATTCTCAAGGAAATCAGAATGGAGAAAAATGGGTCATTCGGAAAGAGGAAGACTGATGAATAAAGTAAGTGCCAAGTATATTGACAATTTTTTTTTCTATTTCTGAAAGTTAATTTTGAAAATTATAGTTGGCAGATCTGATTGAACAACATACAGAAGAATTAGCTACCTTGGAAAGCTTGGACAATGGAAAACCTTACAAAAACTCCTTAGCTGGAGACATCCCTGCTGTAGTCTCAGTCTTGAGATACTACGCTGGATTATGCGACAAATATTTCGGAAAAACATTACCCATTGGTAAGATTCTTCCTCCATTCAAATTCTTAAAAAAAACTAAAACACATATCTGCATTTTAGATGGTGATTTCTTCTGCATGACCAGAAAAGAACCAATTGGTGTTGTGGGGCAGATAATCCCATGGAATTACCCCTTAATGATGGTGGCTTGGAAATGGGGACCAGCTTTAGCTGCAGGATGCACCATTGTCCTGAAACCTGCCGAGCAAACTCCTTTGACCGCCTTGTATGTTGCTGCCCTCACCAAGCAGGCTGGTTTTCCAAAAGGAGTCATTAATGTTGTACCTGGATATGGACCCACAGCAGGAGCTGCTTTGGCTCTTCATCCAGATGTTGAAAAGATCGCTTTTACAGGTTCTACAGAGGTATGGAACATTTATTTTGGGATTCTGACACATTTTATGAACAAAGCTACGTGTCTTTTACAATGTTGATCGGTCAGACCCATAGATGCCGCCACATTTCATTCGAAATAATTTGTAAAGTATTCTATATGAAGTATATAGAACACTATTTGCGAAGTATTCTATACTTATGCAATATAGAATACTTTTTGTGAAGTATTCTATACCTATGAAGTATAGAATAATTTTTGTAAAGTATTCTATATTGATGAGATATACGATACTACTTTTATTTGAGGTTCATAGTCCTCAACTATCCGAAATTATCGAAAAAAATTACCAATATTTCTTTATGAATGATCGGGGATTAAAGACGCTTTCTTTGACAGCTGTCAACATTTTTTCAATTGCTTTCTACAGCTGGAAAACGCGAATCTACCTAAAGGGTGGAAGAACGAGCTCTCAAAATCTCCTGACTTCACTGAGGTGGCTTAAGTGACCAATTTTTCAATTGTGTAGGGGATATGATTAAAAAACTTCCAAATGGATCAAACTGATGATTAAATTTCATCGAATTTATTCAATATCATTCTTATAATTCGTATGAATAGGTGATGATAAGAAAGTTATGTCTTGGTTGCCAACCATATATAATACTTTGCTTATTGTAAAAGGTTGAATGTTATCACTGTCTTGAATAATGAAAAGATATTTCGCCCATTCATAATAACAATTAGGATTTTTTGGTTGGAGTGTTTTGATAACATTCTTCTGGAAAACAATCTCCATTTAAATTATTTTGGTCATGATTTTGGATTGGAAAAATGACAAATTACTTACTAGTTATTTTTTGTTGTTGATTTTAACATATTCATCCGAATAAAGCAGTGTTCTTTAAATTTATAAATTAGTTACAAATGGAACAAATCAATCTGAGGAATTTCCATTCAACAAAAAATCGTATCAGGGGTAGTACACAGTTTATACTGTACCTATACTCCATTCACAATTATAAAATCACAACTCTGGCCTTGGAAATTCGACACATTCCACTCTGTATCGAAGTTATGACGTTTTCCAAAATATTTTTATGTTCCAAGTCAACACTATGTTGCCCTTTCTACATTCTTATTTCTCAGAATGTGAATTCATTCGGAAAATGAATGAATTGGAAAAGATGTGATGGACGAAAATATTTAACGTTTATATGAATTGATAGAAAGGATTCCTTTCATAGTTATTTGCATGAAAAATACAAGAGATCACTGTTGAAATATATTATTTTTCGCCATGGAAGAAAATTGCATTGCTTTCACATGATTTTCATATGCATGCCTGTGAAGATTTAATGTTTATTATCCTCTTGAACTGAAGGTTCAAGACTTGACATCAATTGTTGAATCAAGAATAATGGAACATTATATCCCTCTACTGGAATCCAAATAGTTGAAGGGAGTTCTGATGCAACAGGAACTTTTTCTTGGAACATAACCTTAATAGCTAACTTAATAAAAATAATAAGAGTAGAAGATATACATTTCATTTATTTGATCTTATGAACAAGGAGTAAAATATTCTGACTGTATAGTGATTTATTAGTTTAAAAAATATTCATACATTACAACCACAGTAGGTTTGTACAAATAATATGGAACAGGTCAAACATATGCTTCACATTTATCATTCACCTGTTCTAAAATAAGACACAAACTCCTTCACATTATAGGGCCCCTACAGCATCAAAAGCTTGTGTCTCTTTTGAAAGAAGTAGCACTAGATATAATATATTCTTTTCGATTTGGAGCAAATACCTACCTACCGTTGAATGTTACATACACAAATTTCTTCAAAATGGGCTTATATACGAAGTGGTTCTTTTTCTGAAACGTGAAAACGATCAACAATAATCATTTAGAGAACGATGATGGCCATCCAAAACCCGTTTACTTACGAAAATCGTGCAATTTCATTCTGCAAGTTCTTTCCTCATAATTCCTCGAAAATCCTACCTGAACCATATTTTCCGGTCGCTTTCGTGAAAAGATCGTATGAGGAAGCCTTTTTTTGTCCTTTTACACATTCCAAATAAATTTTGAGCACCAAAAACGATACCAAAACTAACCAAACTTCTGGGGGACCGGAATTTCGTTTGAAATCTTTCCAAACGGCCAGATACCTAAAAAAAACTTCGTTATCAAGTGTAAAAAAGGCGATTAGTACTTACTTTTGCTCTATTCATGCTCATACATCGATTTTTGGTCCAATTCAAACTTGCCGGTTGTACCCATGTCAAAACGTCTTTGATACTTTTACTTTGATGTAAACAAAGAAACTGGCAACGCCGTTTTGTCATTAAAGATATTCTCTGTACGCGCACAGATTTATTATCAGGTGCACCAATTTCTGAAAACGAAACCATGGCCAGAGTTGTGATTTTATAATTGTGAATGGAGTATATTTAGGTATATGGTACATTGTATATTCTGTTTATACAAAGTGGTAATTGCATATACAGTTTGCAGTGTGAATAGTTTATGTTTTCTATTCCAGATTGGCAAGAAAATGTTGGCCTATTCAGCACAATCAAACATGAAAAAAGTTTCACTTGAACTTGGAGGAAAGAGCCCCCTTGTTATATTCGACGATGTAGATGGTAAGTATACACCATGAAAACTCACAGAATTACCTGATCTAGATTGGACCTTACCTAACCTAACATAACCTGATATAACCCAACCTAACCAGCCTAACCTAATCTAAGTGATGCTAACCTAACCTAAATGTCAAAATTGTCACCAGTGGCCGAAGCTGCAAAGATAGCTCACGATGCCCTTTTCTCAAACCACGGTCAGAACTGTTGTGCTGGTTCAAGAACATTTGTGCAAGCTAAAATCTACGATGAATTCGTCAAAAAGGCCACTGAACTCGCCATGAAGAAAAAAGTTGGAAATCCTTTCAAAGAGGATTCTGAACAAGGACCACAGGTAAAAAATGAGAAAAAATAAAATAAAAGAAAAATTTATTGGGTAATTGAAGGTCGACAAACCATCTATTGAAAAAATACTGGATCTTGTAAACTCTGGAGTTCAAGAAGGAGCCAAATTGCAAACTGGAGGAAAGAGGATTGGTAATGTTGGGTACTTTGTGGAACCAACTGTGTTTTCTGATGTTAAAGACAACATGAGGATTGCTAAGGAAGAGGTGAATTTTAGTTTTTTTTCAAATTGAGTCGTCTTTTCTAAGTTATTTCTTGTAGATTTTCGGACCTGTCCAGTCTATTTTGAAATTCGAGACCATGGACGAAGTTATTGAAAGAGCGAACAACACGGAGTATGGTCTAGCTGCTGGTGTTGTTACGAAAGATCTTAATAGAGCTCTTGAATTTTCTCAAGCAGTGAGAGCTGGTACAGTTTGGTGAGTGCTCTAAATGAGTTTTTGTGGAATAATGAAAAAAACTTGAAATATCAATGCTTTATTTATAATTTATGCATTCTAAATTTACAGGGTGAACACCTATAACGCCATATCTGTCCACACTCCATTTGGAGGTTATAAGATGTCTGGAATAGGAAGAGAACTGTAAGTTGAATAAAACTCTTTTCTATTTTTATTTTCATTCTGAAGATTCAACAGTTTCGAAGTTATTAATTCCTTATTATATTTTTTCAAAATGTTTCTTCACATTTCATTTGTATTTTATTGAGATATGTTTTTTTACAGGGGACCAGACTCTTTGGAAGCTTATTTGGAGACTAAAACAATCACAATTAGTGTGCCAAGTACCCACTGAGCTAACATGAAATATATTCTCTTTTATATTTTATTGAAGTTATCATTTGGTCATCCAAATATTCGTTGTTATATTTTTTATATAAACTATATTCATTGGAATTATAAAATGAAATTTTGTGAATAAATCTGAATAATGTTTGAGATGAGTTTTTTTTATTTTCCTTCCTATTAATTTCAAAACATTTTGGAATTATTCCCAAATTTTCTTTAGGTTTCAATGCGAAATAGTAGAACTATACATCACAAATCCTCCGAAAAAGATGGTTGTAACATAAGAGGATGAAAATTTGAAATTTTATCTGGCTTCAACAGCAGACTGAAATGGTCCCAAGGATCGTATGAAATGACCTTTTAAAAAAATCTTTGTCTTGGTACTTTTGTACGCATTTTCCCTTCGGAAGATCGCTTTGTACCACACCAAATTTCTCCTAAAAATCCACATAATTTTCATTCTGTAAAACGCTTGCGAAATTGCTGTACCTACCTCTTTCGAATACTGGGTGCTTTTTACTGCATCGAAGTCCTTAAATTTCCCAAGAATCGCCGAAAAATAAGATAAAAAATAGACAGAACTCCAGAACCTCGCAAGTATAGGTCTAAGTAGACAATGATAGGTAATTACAGGGCTTTATTTCCCTTCCTAATAATTTCAAAACATTTTGAAATTATACCCAAATATTCCTTATAAGTTTCAATGCGAAATAGTAGAACTAAACTTCACAAATTCTCCGAAAAAAATGGTATAACACAAAAGGGTGAAAATTTGAAATTTAATCTGGCTTCAGCAGACTAAAATGGTCCAAAGGATCGTATGAAATGACCATTTAAAAAAATATTTGTCTTGGTACTTTTGTACGCATTTTTCCTTTGGAAGAACGGATTGTACCACACCAAAATTCACATAATTTACATTCTGCAAAGTCAGTAAACGCTTGCCAAATTGCTGTACCTACCTTCCGAATACTGGGCGCTTTTTACCGCATCAAAGTCCTAAAATTTCCCAAGAATCGCCGAAAAATAAGAGAAAAAATAGACAGAACTCCAGAACCTCGCAAGTATAGGTCTAAATAGACAATGATAGGTAATTACAGAGCTTTATTCTCCTTCCTAATAATTTCAAAACATTTTGAAATTATACCAAAATATTCCTTATAAGTTTCAATGCGAAATAGTAGAACTAAACTTCACAAATTCTCCGAAAAAAATGGTATAACACAAAAGGGTGAAAATTTGAAATTTAATCTGGCTTCAGCAGACTAAAATGGTCCCAAGGATCGTATGAAATGACCATTTAAAAAAATATTTGTTTGGTACTTTTGTACGCATTTTCCCATTGGAAGATCGGTTTGTACCACACCGAAATTCACATAATTTACATTCTGCAAAGTCAGTAAACGCTTGCCAAATTGCTGTACCTATCTTCCGAATACTGGGTGCTTTTTACTGCATCAAAGTCCTAAAATTTCCCAAGAATCGCCGAAAAATAGGAGAAAAAATAGACAGAACTCCAGAACCTCGCAAGTATAGGTCTAAGTAGACAATGATAGGTAATTACAGAGCTTTATTTCCCTTCCTAATGATTTCAAAATATTTTGAAATTATACCCAAATATTCCTTATAAGTTTCAATGCGAAATAGTATAACTAAACTTCACAAATTCTTCGGAAAAATGGTGTAACACAAAAGGGTGAAAATTTGAAATTTAATCTGGCTTCAGCAGACTGAAATGATCCCAAGGATCGTATGAAATGACCATTTAAAAAAATATTTGTCTTGGTACTTTTGTACGAATTTTCCCATTGAAAGATCGGTTTGTACCTCACCAAAATTCACATAATTTACATTCTGCAAAGTCAGTAAACGCTTGCCAAATTGCTGTACCTACCATCCGAATACTGGGTGCTTTTTACTGCATCAAAGTCCTAAAATTTCCCAAGAATCGCCGAAAAATAAGAGAAAAAATAGACACAACTCCAGAACCTCGCAAGTATAGGTCTAAGTAGACAATGATAGTTAATTACATAGCTTTATTTCCTTTCCTAATAATTTCAAAACATTTTGGAATTATACCCAAATATTCCTTAGGTTTCAATGCGAAATAGTAGAACTATACTTCACAGATTCTTCGAAAATAAAGGTTATAACATAAAAGGGTGGAAATATAAAATTTTATCTGGCTTCAACAGCAGACTAAAATGGTCCTGAGGATCGTATGAAATGACCATTGAATAAAATATTTGTCTTGGTACTTTTGTACGCATTTTCCCTTTGGAAGATCGATTTGTACCACACCAAAATCCACATAATTTACATTCTGCAAAGTCAGTAAACGCTTGCCAAATTGCTGTACCAACCTTCCGAATACTGGGTGCTTTTTACTGCATCAAAGTCCTAAAATTTCCCAAGAATCGCCGAAAAATAAGAGAAAAAATAGACAGAACTCCAGAACCTCGCAAGTATAGGTCTAAGTAGACAATGATAGGTAATTACAGAGCTTTATTGATAAAATTGTCGGGATTGCACGCCACACAAAAAATCTTTTGATGGATCTGCGGAGCAGGTATGGTAGTTAGTCAACCTTCCGAAGCCGGTATTCAATTGTTTCCTTATAATTTGAGAAATCGTGTCTGATGAACCCAAAAAATATTGACCAGAGAAGATTCGCTACCGAAACTATTTCTATGGGAATGGCTTTTTTCGGTTGGGTCAACCCTTTAATGCGTAAAAAATGACATGACGCCAGTCTAACAAGGCTAAGTAGAATCAAATGACAGTGATACTGGGGCCAGAGGTGTGAGATGCGTGACTGGAATTAGGTTTTTTCTTCCGGTGGAGTTTGATGATGCCCTGATTTTGTGTTGTTTTGGCTTCTTGGCACCAGCATTTATCTTCGGATGTAACAAACGAATTTGACAACTTCGACTTCAAGTTATGACATAACTGACCTTCACAGGAAAATATTTGTTTTGTCAGCGTTTATTCTCCTGACATTTTTGACCAAGAAAGTGGAAATTTTAGGTCTATATTGCTCCAACATAATTTCATTAGTTCTTCACGTATTTCCTTCCAAATTTCACACCTTTACCATCTTTAAAACACAAATGAAACACTGTCGACGAGAAAGCTACTTTCATGTAAGCTTAGAGGATTAGGGATGAGTCCAATGTCAAAAGAAACGAATGCACATTCTTCACGAAATTGCGTTTATTCAACTCCAAAGACAAACCGCTCACAGCTATTTGTGAAACGACGAAATGAATGTCATTTGGATGCCGATTTTTGCTGAAATAGGTAGAATTCACATGCGACTTAGGTTTTAATCTTCTAACCTCGGGGTGAACATTCATGAGGAATCCTAAAATGACGAGTCAGGATCTATGAGCCAAAGGGCATGCATGCAATTCATTCAAGACTGAAAGGAATGTTTTTGTTGGTTGTTTGGGGTGAACTTCTAGTTATTTGGATTGTTCAAAAAGTTAGATTTGAATCCGTAATTTTCGAGTGTAATTCATGACGCAAATTTAGCTGTGACGACAAAATTTATTATCATGATGTGGTTTCTTTCTTAACCGCTTATTGGGGTCTCCAGAGAAAAACCACTTTTTTGAAGATTCTCGTGAATTTTTCATGAGAAGTTCAATGGATATCATTGTATTTACAGGAAAGCTATTTATACAATGCGACTTTACAGTTGCATTTAGCGAAAATTGAACAGTAACTTCAAATTCTAAGTTTTCAAGATGAAGAAGAACTTTTTGTTAGCAGGATTTTCACAGGCGATGGAAAAACTCATTTCAAGAAGAAAATTGTATATCAACATCCATGCACGCTTCATTTTAAAGATACCGAGCGTTGAAATGTTTAGCACTTTTGTAATTAAGAAAAAAAGCTCTAGACTCATTGTAATTTGTAATCGGAATTAATTCTGTATAAAATGCTGAAAATATACTCCATTCGCTTTTATAATGTATCCTGGTTGGCCATGATTAAGGTTTATTAAGTTTTCTTTAAACTGACGTTGCTCGTTGAATGTCAAATAATAATTTCCATTTACTCATTTTTAACTTTGTAAATGAAGTTGATTCTCTTAATGTTTTACTGTGACCCTGGTTACGTATTAGGTATGTACTACCACATTTTTATACTGGAGCAATTCAAGTTTTGCAAAATGGTATTTGAATGTCTCCTGCATAGCCTTATTTCTGGAGAATTTTGAAAAGTGGGGAATTCCACTGTTCGTTTATACGAGCATATATTGAAAAATTCTTAGCCTACTATAGAAACCAAACAATATTTGAATGTCAAAATATTTTATTACTCAACATATTCTCCTCTCAATCGAAAACATTTATTACAGCGAACCTGCAACGTCTCTAGACCTTTCAATAAAAATGTTTCCTCTTGCTCTGCAAACCAGTCCTCCACAGCTTTTATTACCTCCTCGTTGGAAGAAAATTTACGACATTTTAAACTCTTTTTCAGTTGAGGAAAGAGATGATAGCGGATGGAGCCAAATCTGGTGAATAAGGGGGAAGTTCTAGTAATTCTAACCGTAAATCACGAATTTTTTGCATGGCAACATGAGAATTGTGTACTGGGGCGTTGTCCTGTAAAAACAAAATACCTTTGGATAGCTTTCCGCGTCTTTTCTCCTCAATTTTTTCCGTAGAGTGGTCAGTAATGTCGAATAGTAATCTCCAGTTATTGTTCTACCCTCATTCAAAAAATCAATCATGATTATTCCATGGAAATCTCAAAAAACTGAAGCAAGAACTTTTCCAGTAGATTTTTGGACACGAAACTTCTTAATTCTTGGAGAACCAGAGTGTCGTCATTCCATCAATTGTTCTTCGTTTCTGGATCGTAGAAATGTACCCAAGTCTCATCCGAAGTAACAATTCGGTTTAACAAGTCTATATCGCTTTCAAATCGAGCACAGATCGAACGCGATGCTTCTACCCTTGCACACTTTTGGTCAACATTCAAACATTTGGGGATCCATTTTGCAGAAATTTTTCTCATGTCCAAATTGACGTGAACCATACAATGAATGCGTTCGTATCAAATCTTCAGTGGTTCAGATAATCGTTTTGGTCCAATTCGACGGTCTGATAAAATCATGTCATGAACTGCATCGATATTTTCGGGGACTGACACAAAAGTGAATGGAGTATACAAGGAGTTATACCATTTCGGAATCTCAATGACACAAGCGTGCTTTTTTTTTTAATTTGGGCTTCAGTTGACCATATTTTTTTATACCAGGTTAGGTTGAACTTGGGAAAAAATGAACAAAGCATGAAATTGGATCTATATCTTTGTTTGAAAAAAAAAACTATGCGAGCGCCCAAAAATCAAATTATACATTCCATAGCGCATCTATACAGGAATACTATCCAAGAAACAGATTAAAAAAGTCGTTCATTCGAAATTTTGCCAACAAAACGAGTGGCGAAGTGTGTTTTTTTTTATTTTTGAAAATATCTGATATCTCTGAAACCTTTGCCAAAAACATAAAACATATTTCACGGTACCAACACTTAGTCATCTACCTGCAGTCACCATATTATCCATTCATTACGTCACACCCTGTATATCAGATACAGTAACATATCTTCAGCACCTTCCTGCCAAAAGGACCTACCGAATTCGAGAATCATTCAATTTCGGCAGATTTCCCCTGAATAGCCACAGATTACAATCGGTTCACTTCCAGACCAGGAGCGAAATCAGAGATAAGAACCATAGAACCTGTTACATCGTTAAAAAGGGCGCAGTCATGCAATATACCAGAAATTCGGATTCGACACTATTGAAGAGAAATTCGTCCAAGCTCAGGAAGTTTTTTATTCGCTTCCCCTAATTTTGTGGTGGATTTTGTATAACGAGGTATAATGTGAAAGCGCACACTCGATTAAAATCTCCACAAAGAAGCGAACATATGGTGCTTCCTGATACAGGGAGTCCATGAAGATTGGGTTATTAGTAATCATGCGGAGAATGCCCACGAAATGAGAGGAAGTTGCGATATTGAAGAGTTGGAGAGCATTTTTCACGAACCAAGTATTGAAAATCTGGCAACACCTGAAGAGAACGCAATTGTGTACTTCCAATGCAACACTGTACGAAGGATGACTTTTTGTCAATTATTGGAATGAAACTTGGGAATTCTGGGAAGTTATATTACCAATCTTGTCGAATATCTCACCTCCAGAAAGCCGCAAAGAAGTTATCCCGAAAGGAAGTGCGATAAATAAGTATAGGGTCAATTTCCAAAGGGAAAAAGTATCTTGAGAAAGTACTCCCAAAAAACCACAGATAAATCTGAACGTTTAACGCTGCTACCATACTTAAATGCCGGTATTATTAGATTATAATCACTGCTAATGGTTCTGCTCGAACTCTTAGTACATCATCAATCTGTCATTAACACTTCGACAAAATGACCCACATTTTTTGCCGAAAATACCCAAAGATATCTGCTATACCTCAGCCGACACCCTTTGCTTACCGTTTCTCGTATGTCGAGCTTTTTCTATGGAATTATCTGATTATTTTACAATCAGTAACTGTAAATGACGCCAACTAGGGATAGGAAATTCTATATCATTTCTTTTTTTTGTTTGGATTGACGATAGTTCTGATCCTTCTTCTTCAATGGGTTTGAAGGTCTGAAGGACTAAGGAGTTCTATGCCCCGAAGAATTCTATAAGGATCTCAGGCATTCTTGTTATATCGTCACATTTTCTCAGTATACTATACCTACCTAAGGAGTGACCAAAACTGTGATGCCAAAATGAACAAAAGATTGATCAAGCAATTAAATGAAAAACATAGCATCGTGATAAGAAATAATGATATTTCTTTCAAAATTGGAAATTACCCAATCTCGTGAAGAGTTACAATTTATTTTCCTTGTCTGAACTCAAGAGATTCATTACTGAAAACTAAAAAAGGTATAATTGTGAAAGAATGTGAAGAAGCAATATTATCAATATTTTTTTTATCTTTTAATCATTCTATGTCAAATTATGTATACACTCAAAAGAGATCGGATAACAGTACGAAATATCGACTCTATCGGACATGCACTTCTTGGAATAATGGGAAACTAAAATTTGGAAATGAATAACTTAATTCGAAACTATTGGACCGATTACACAGAATATGGTCCTCAAAAATACAATGAAATGCACGACACATAAGTTTTCTCGGACGCATGAAATGAATTGAATTTAATCCAGAATTGTTCAGCATTGAGTTCAATCATATCAGTTATGAACGTTTTTTGTTTCATAATCGAAAATTGTAGACATTCAGACAAAATGATAAGGCTCCTACTCCTATAGAAACAATAGCTCAAAAACATAGTAATTTCACAAGAATGCAATATCGTTTTTTTTTAAAGGGATTTTTTCCTGTCGACTTTATGTATAAGATACCATTTGAGCTGTCAGTTGGGTTTTTTGGGAAAGTTTCCAAAGTGCCATGTGTATCTATTTTATAACCTTTGACGAAGTTAACCCACATTGATTTCCCTGATGAAGGCAGAGTAATCTGCACAAAGCTTGGAAATTTCAATAAAGGAAATTAACTGAATAATTCCTTGACTTGTTCC
The DNA here is from genome assembly GCA_951802165.1 of Adalia decempunctata. Classification (NCBI taxonomy): domain Eukaryota; kingdom Metazoa; phylum Arthropoda; class Insecta; order Coleoptera; family Coccinellidae; genus Adalia; species Adalia decempunctata. The sequence goes on from OX637701.1 coordinate 5,066,935, forward strand.
CGATAACCTACCAGTTAAATAGTAATTTCAGTTTGAAATTCCATGAAATCGAAAATTTTCCTGAAATTTTGTCATTCTTTTTTTCAAGGAATGGAAAAACTTTCATTGTTTTTTGTGCTTGTCAGTTTTGTCTCTGGAAGAGCATAAGTTTTGAAGCTGAATCAAACGGAAATATACCTAATTTTCTTCTAGGATCACACAAAAGTGTCTACTTTTTACAGTAGTCCAAAAACACATTTAAATTGAGATTGAAGCCAAATTCTTGCTCTCATTTGAAGGATAATTTTATGAAATTCATGTAATTCACTTAATTTTCGACATATGTCTACCACGACTAGCTATGAGGAGCCACATTCTACCAGACCAATTTTGGACCACTTTTTAGAGTAATTCAGGCCTTATTTCAGCAATAACACGAGTTATGTTGTTCCAAATCGTCTATTGTTTCTGGATTATCAGTATAAAACAATGACTTGACATAACTCATAAGAAAATAATCCATGGGAGTTATGTCACATGAACTTGGAGGCCAATTCAACTTCAAGCTGTTCTAGGGCCCAATCAGCAAACAAACGACGCTTATTATGGTCAAGTGGCTTCAGTTTTTGAAACAGTTGGATCTTGTATGGGTGAAGACCAAGATCTTCACGCAAAAATTGCCTTGTGGTGGATGCACAGAGTCCAACTTGTTGTGAACGTCGACAAATAGACAAATCTGGATCTTCATTATTACGATCACTCACAGTAGCGATAGTTTCTTCTGTACGTACAGTTCTTTATTTTTTTGTTGTTGTTGCATCTAGTAGAGAAAATGTTGTCCGAAATCTATCGACAGTTCGACGAATAAGCTGCTCTGGTGGACGATTATGTGAACCATGAAGTGTTCTATAAGTATGGCAAATAAAACACTTATTTTGAAAATAAATTTCAACAATTTGTGAACGTTGTTGCGGCGTGATTCTTTCCATGATAATTTGTCAATGCTTACTGAACATAAATGTCAAAACAACATGGCTTCTAGCTTCTGTCAAATCACAGTTATCCCTTTCGAAAATTCAATCACTCTAAAGAAAGCACCAGAAAGTTAGGTAATCAGTTAACTTCAAAACTTTACAGGTTGATCATTATAGGAAACAAATTTGACTATTAATAAATATGCCTTGTGGACTCGAATTCTCAAATTCAACTTGTTCATGAAATGTCAGAGCTAGGATATAATTTCACATTTATTCTATGAATCCTCGAATGCATTTCCTACCAATTTCTAAATTATACAGGGTGCCCCAAGTTAGAGAGCCTATTAGACATTTCTGGAGAACTGGACACACCTATTTGAAACCTGAAAATTGGGATTAGGATATTGTTCGAAATTCTCTACAGACCTATAATATTTTTGGTGCCTGAGCACTTCCGGTTATACAAAGAGTGAAAATAATTTGTTTCACATTTTTTCATATATGATTGAGTATTCAATGCTGAATACATTTCTGTCAAAACCATGGTATTCATTCAAATAGTTATCAAAATATCGAAAACCAACCTGAAAAAACTCAAATATTCATAGCCAGTATTATGTTCATTTTTCTTATTTTGAACATCACAAGTGTGAACCGTTCTCACAACGTCAAAGTAGAAGAATATGGAAAGGCCATACATCTTTTGAATTTCATAAATATCATGACAGGGTGTTTCAAATTTTGTGTCGAAAACTGTGATCGAAAATTGGCCATAACTTCTGTTTTTCAAATTTGATCTCTATTTTTTATGATTGCGTTGGATTCTGCAAAGAAAAATAATGATAGCACTCTCAGATGGTCTTGCTGCTAAATTCAGTAATTCCAGAGTTATTTGAGCTTTTCTTGATTGTTCTAAAGTTACTTGGAGGAGTTATAATGACTTCACACATATGTTCTTTTACAACCTACCAAATATCAGAGTTGTATTTGTTGAAAGTTGCTGAAACATAATTTTACGGCTACCTACCCTTACTTGTACATTCAATATTCGAATGGAACACGAAAAAAAAGTTGTCCAAACATTGATTATCTGAATATTCAAAACTAAATCACCCAAAAAAAATTATTAAATTTCCAAAACTCTCGAAACATAGCGAAAATCTCGGTTTCAAAGACCCAAAAATACCAAACACTAACACCATACGCCACACTTCCTACCTGCCACCGAACAAAACACAATCCTATTTATCTATTCACGCTGACCGACGTAACAAAGACCCCGATTAAAATGACCACTTACATAATAGTCGTCTCAGTAACGACACAACAAAAAACAAAACTCGTGCGTACAACAAATACCCCATCCTGTCAGGGTAATAAAGGTACTCCAATTGGCCGTCATGCGGCATGAAGAGCAATTGGAATAAACAAATTTACTGACCCTCGTCCTCTTCTATACCATTGGACAGACGGCACGCGCTCTAGGGGCGGAACCCTGGGCTCCAAAGCCCCCCGAGGGGTGGCGCGGGTTCCCTGCCCCATATAAGGGTCAACAGGTAGCCGAACACCACATTTCTTCTCCGAAGTTCCCCAGTGAAACTTGTTCCGAGTCACAGTGCGCGAATTTGATATACGCGATGGATTCAGCAGACGCTTTTAGTTACCTGTATATGCTGGGACCCCAGCAGCCACTTCCCGAGTGGTCTACGTCTTCACAGTCGAGTTACGACGATTACCACGAAGAAGGATACCAGAGTACATCTCCAACACCTTCAGAACGCAGCAAAAGTCGAGTTACCCCAGTGATTCTACGCAAAAGAAGATTGGCGGCCAACGCCAGAGAAAGGAGGAGGATGCAAAATTTGAATCAAGCATTTGATCGTCTTAGAACCTTCTTACCTCAACTGGGTCAAGACCGGCAGTTGTCCAAATACGAAACCCTCCAAATGGCGCAGACTTACATCTCCGCACTATACGACTTGCTCGACCAAAGACAGCAGTAATCTTGGAGTCTCCAACAAGTCCAAATCATCGTTGCCAGTAGCCAAAGCCAAAGTTTATTTAGAATTTAGAAAATCGTTAATGAGAGTTTTATTTCTTGTATATTGTAAGTACATCACTTGAATTTTTAAAATACACCGACTAGAAAATTAATTTGTATTTCATTAATCTTTTGTCGATAATTCATTTGTAACAATTCAAGATTGAGCTCTTAAACTGTATCAAAGTTTGTAAATAGTTGCCTGTAAATAGTTGTTGATTAATTTTAAGTTTATTTGTAGTGACCGTAGCAGTATTTATGTAGCAAATTTAGCTGTGACTACCAAATTGAATTTTGTGCCAATTAATGTTTAATAAATAATTCAAGAATATTCATGATTTTACGTCAATCCCAATTCCTATGCAAATAACAAGTTTACAGGTTTCGTTCCTAACCGCCTATTGGGGTCTCCACACTAAATCTAAGTTTCTATTGATTCAAGTGTATTTTCATAATATATCCGATCGTAATCATGATCTTTGAAGAATTTCCAATTATTTAATATAAATTTTGAGAAGAATTCTTTGGAATTTGGTGCAGTTTTGGAAATATTACGAAATTCAAATCTCAAAAATGATTTTTTTTTAATTTATGAGCCAAAACGTGGCTCCAATTGGAGCAAGTGATGTTATTTTAGTGAATAGTGAATGACATACATGAGAAAAGCAAAATATCGATGAAGTGCGACAAAATAATAAGGTTTTCTAGGATGAAATCTTGGGTAGGTATGAAATGAACCAGAATTGGTACTTTTGTGTTGTTTATTTCACGTGTCGGAATTGTATTTCAACCCTCGCCTATTTCATTCAATTCCGTGGATACCGGATTCATATTCTTTGTATTCCTCTTGAAATTCGTCATGAGTGTCTACATCCTACAAATTCGAGAGATTGTGCTATTCAGTGAGAAAGCATGGGAAGTAGAAAATCTATAATTACAAGAATAGAGCGGATCTTTCTTTATTATATAGAGGGTGGTAGATATAATATTATTCTTTCTCCCATTTATGTAAGCTTCAGAAGCAGGAAAAGGTTGAAAAAAATATATTGTAGTTTTTTAGGTTTATTTAAAATTGAAATTTCATAAGTGTCCTTCCAACAAGAAATAGAGAATTCCATATTTAGGGTTGAGAATGAAGTTTTAATATGAGGAAGAATTACGAAATATTCTGAATAATTTAGATGTAGCAGAACTTTTTTAGGCATCATTCGAATATTCATCTTGTCTTCGTTGGTCTATTTAGCAAAAGGAAATCTTTGGACCAGAAGAATTAAAAGTCGAAAAAAAAACAATAAATGCAACAAAAACAATTTTATTGAGATTACTGAAACAAATATCGAGAACATTTCATACCAGCAAATACCAACAATTCTATTTTTTATTTAATGCTGGAAACCCCAATGGGTCACACCAACAAAACTGTCTCCTCCATGTCCTCCATGGGAGGCACCTCCATGATGCCCATAATGAGCTGGATGATGAGCATGTCCTATTTTTTTGACAACGGCGTTGAATCCTGAATGTGGTCCAGCTGTATATTCCACAAGCCTAGTGGTGCCATCAGCTTCTTTCAGAGTGTAAGCTCCTTTTACGTGGTCACCATCTCTCTGTTCCCACTGGGATTTGACATCGTGGGTGTGAGGATCATGAACTCCATAGTCAAATTTGTAATGAGCCGGAGCCTGTTTGTGGAGAAATAGATTGAGATTTTCAAAAGATATATCAATTTATTAATTTATTTTCATTTACATTGGCATTGTGAATAAACTTACATGATGTTCATGGTGAGGTGCTGCCAAAACTGCTGCAGAACAAACAACAAGGGTTATCTGGAAGAAAAAGAAGTGTAAAATAAAAAATATATAGATAAAGATGAAGAAAGTTATATTGGAAATATTTACAAATTAGGTTTCGTTCCTAACCGCTTGTGGGGGTCTCCTCTCAAGAATCAAAGTTTCTATAGATTTAAACTTATTTTCAGGATACATACAACCGTTATCATGATTTTTGAAGAATTTCTAATTATTTAATGTGAAATTTGGGTTGAATTCATTGAAATTTGGTGGAGTTTTGAAATTTAACATTCACAAAAGAGCTTCTTTTCTTCGAATGTATAAGCCAAAAATGTATTCATAATGACACTTTGTTCCTTCAATACACTACCAAGTGTTTATTTTGCACATTTTCTTTGAATTATTAAATTGATGAACCTTTAATACTGCAACTCACCAAAAAGGTATTCATTTTCAATGTTCTAGGAGCACTCAACATAAGTGAATGATTGTTATCGATCCAAAACCCTATTTTATATCTGCCATCATAACTCACCAACATATTTCATGTGAAACTATTGCCGACAGAAACCATGGGTAAAAACCAAAGTTTGACGAAATTCCATTCGAATTTTTGAACCATTTCGTAGTGCCTGGCCCAGTTCGGATGACAGAAAAGTCAACATGCTCAAAGAATTACCTCTATTAGTGATGCACGAGCTCCTGAATCAACTGAGCATAAAAACCGACCGCAGTTATTTACAATACGAGTAGGTTGCGGTATTGGTCAGCTTGGTAACTTTATCGTTACATTAGTTTGATTGCATCAAATGGGGTTCTCATATTGTTTTATGCGATATACAGGGTTCAACTCATCGTTCATTTGCATGAAAAAAAATAGATCTGTTGGTTATAAATGAAAGAATAAATTTCATTATAAAAATTGACTGATTGTCAGTAGTAATATCCCTAGGACCTTGATAATGGACGAGATAATTTTATGACCATCGAAAGCTCGTTCATTGGCACCAAGCAACGAGCTTGAGATATTGCTTATAAAATTATGACGCATTTATCAATGTCCTAGGAATATTCGGCAGAAAATTTTTTGACAGAAAAAATGTATAACTCAACACAACAAAACATTTATTTATTTATTGAAAGTACAATTAGTGAAAGTGCAATTCGTAAAATTCAACTCAACATTAGATTCGTTGCTGTTCTCTTGTATAGAAGATCTATTTCCACGCATAATATTTATTATCTTGTTGTGGTGTTCTTGATCGAGGTTTAGGTATGGTTTGATCGAATTTTGATTGCTATGACCAGTAATATTCAGCAATTGTTGTTCCTCTACACCACTTTTTGCTAATTGACTGACAGCTGTTGATCTATTTGAATGATTCGTTATCTTTTTGTCTTTGATATTCAAGCCAATTGCTTTGGCAGCATATTTAGTCCATTTATTTATGGTATTCCTTCCAACAGGTACATTATCGTACCATTTGTCAGTTTCATTTTTCCAATATCGATTTGGTTTCAAGAATAGTCGTGGTGAGGTAATATTTTTGCCTCGTTTTGATATTAGTAGTTTATGAAAAAGACGTACAGGGCAGCTTTGTCTCTCACTATTGGAAACCAACCATTTACTACTTGTACAGCTTTTAGAACCACCTTGGCACGTTTTACTGAATACCGGATTGTATTCAATGCGATTTGTTGGAGAACCATCGTTATTCTTCTCGATTTGAAAAAAATTCGCCAAACAAGCAACTGCCTCTCCTCGCCACGCTAGTTCTACTGCAGCAATATGATAAAATTTACCCATAAGACCTTCAGGAGTATTTTCATCTCATAGCAATATTACTCTGTTAACTTAAGACAAATTTAACGAAACTGAACTGGATTTACGTTTACTTGGGTCTGCTTGCAATTTTTTTCTGATTGCATCGCGGGCATCTCGGGCTGGTTTAAATATTATATTATTAAACGGGTCAATCATAATGTTGCAGTCCTTATAATACTTTTCTTGTAAGAGTTTGCTCGAAACATTCCACATTCTCTTTACCGTTGCTTCTTTGAATTCTGTTCCGTCTTTTTTTCTCATATTGACAGCCCAATCTTTGAGTATAAACGCCAATTCTTCCAAGCTTCTGCGTTCATTCAATTCGTATGATCGTTCGTAGCAAAATTCCATAAATATTCCCCAAATATATTTGTGACTATTGGAAGTATTTCTGGCAATGTTTTCTTTGACAAGCATTTTGAAATTTGTTTGGAATGATGTTGCTATGGAACTATTATATAATTTTATAAGACTCTATCGTGTTATCATTGGGATTGAAAATTGCATTGGATGTAGTTTTCGATGTAATGTTGACATAATTGACTGAAATGGTTCAATATGATACAAAATCATAAAATTGGATTTGTTGTTAGAACTGTCAAAAAAATTTCAGGATAATCAGGCACCATAGTTTTATCATAACCTCATGGTTTTCTGTTAAATATGCCCACAGTCTGCTTTGTAGCAACTGATACTTTGACTCATTAATGATCAACGAAGTTACGTAGGGTGAGCTTGATATTGGGGACTATTATGGGGGATATTGATAGTAAATAGGGTGGGTCCGATAACTGTTATTTAGCTCAAAAACACTTTGGACCCGCTGGTTGCAAGAGATACCTTTTTAATGAAGTAAGAGCCACAGACAAAAATTAAAAGTAATTTATATTTAGGGCTGCCTAGAATTGAAACTTGAAGTCAACATTTGTGAGACATTCATTCAGTGAATAATAGTTGAAGAAAGTAAAATTTTTATTCATAAAATTGAAAAAGAAATTGTCAGAACTTTGTCCTATTTTATGCAATAAAAAAATAAAGATGAAGATTAGAATAAAGAAGAATATTCAAAATCAAAGCATCATCGATCTATTCTCATAAAGAACAAGTAAACTGTGACCAAATATTAGAATTCTTTCCACACATACTAATATAGTAAAATAATCTTATTGTCTGGTGTGAAAGTAAACAATTGATTACTTGGCCAAATTTAACACTAGTTGGTTTGTTGGTCAAGTTGTGTAACAATTTCATACCGATTTTCGTGCAACATTGTTTTTGCATAGAATTGGTATCGAAATATGTGAATATATAAATCCAATGGCAGTTTGATTGGATATCATTCGTCTATTGTTCTTCAACAAACATGTTCAAGTCAATTGTAAGTTATACAATTCTATAAATTTTTATTTTTGATTTTCCTGTTCATTTTCTAATTTTTTCAACTCATTTACAGGTGCTCCTTTCCCTTGCCTGTTTGTCTGTCTGGGCCCATGAAGAACATCATGTAAGACATATATCCAAGCCATCAATTCCAATAATTTATAATTTTATCATTTTGTTTTCAAGGCCCCAGCTCACTACAAATTTGACTATGGCGTACATGATCCTCACACCCACGATGTTAAATCCCAGTGGGAACACAGAGATGGCGACCACGTAAAAGGAGCTTACACTCTGAAAGAAGCTGATGGTACCACCAGGCTTGTGGAATATACAGCTGGACCACATTCTGGATTTAACGCTGTTGTCAAAAGAATAGGACATGCTCATCATCCAGCTCATTATGGGCATCATGGGGGTGCCTCCCATGGGGGACATGGAGGAGACAGTTTTGTGGGTGTGACCCATTGGGGCTTCCAACATTGATGACATCTTTCTACTTTCTTGACGATCCAAAAATAAACATATATCAAAATATATTTTTTTATTTCTGTTGACCTGTCGACCCCAGTGGTCCAATTTTCTACTCAAGCCATTTTCAAGACGTTTTATAGATTCATTCGTGATCTTCTAATAATCCCAGTTCATTCGCAATAACGATTTTACAAATGAGGTTTCTTTCCTAACCGCTTATTGGGGTCTCCACACAAAAATCTAAGTTTCTATAGATTTAAATATATTTTCTTGAAAGATACAATCGTCATCATGTTAGTAGAATAATTCCTGATTATGAAAAGTGAATTTTAGGTTGAAATCATTGAAATTTGATGTAGTTATGAAACTATTTTGAAATTTAACTTTCAAATAATGACTTTTCTTTGAATTCATTACAAAAAATGTTTTCAAAATGGCTCTTAGACACTTCAGTACACTACCGAGTGTTAACTAATTTGCAGCTTGTCTTATAATTATCTAATTTTTCGATAAGTATACAGGGTATTTTGTGGTAACTGCCCATTTTGTAGGTGGACAAGAATACTTTGGTTCTTCAGTAAATCTAAATACTTGTCACCATTTAAGTTTAGATCTATAAAAAATGGACGTGATGTACCTACTACAAAGTACTATTCGCTTATTTTTTACTACTTCATATTAATTCGAAGAAAAAATCTCAAATAATCATTCATCATGATAATCAAATTAGGACCTCCTGGCTTTCAGTTAGTGTGGACCTAATGAAGATGTTCTTGATATAAAACAATAACGAAAGCCAAATTAAAGCTGCAAATTTGGCCGCTCTTAATTAAGATGTTGCTCGAAAAAAACATATCGCAAAGAAGCTTCTGTTCATTAAAAACAATCATTAATCTAATGGAATTGGAGCAATCAAGTGGGATTCAATCAATTTCCGGATTGACTACTCTATAATTAGGAGAAAAATGATCTTGGAATCCTTTAATAAACACATAACATATTTATAAAAACTACAAATGGATTGTCGAATAAGACATCAATCACTGATCTCATCCCAGAATGGCACAGTGTGGTTTTCCATGATGATCTATGCTCCTAACTGTTTGAGAGAATCCACCATGAAGGACTCCTCCCACTAACCAACATCCTTTGGTTTTCTCAAGAAAAAACTCTTCTCTCTTTCTCAAATATCATTACAGAGAACCTTGATGTAATGTGAATGAAACGTTTTTTTTCAACGGAAGTTTATTAAGGACTAGTCAAAATGGCATAACAAAACAATGAAAAACTCGAACTATACAACTTGATATTCATAAATTTATGATGGAACAAATGGATATCACCAATCAGGAATCATTTCACCCCCCGTGTGACTTTTGTAGACTGCATCATCCTCTATATTTCCTGTTTTGCTGAAAAAAGATGAGGAAGACTCACCATGAGGATGATCAATTCTTATACCTCTCAATAAAGAATCTACGATAGAAGTAGGTTGATCACTTCCTAAGTAACTCCTTTCGGAATCTACTCCATTTTGAACTTGAATTGGTGATAGTGAGTGAGCAGGATTCTCAGATACCTGTGACCTAAGCTGTACTTGTTCTTGTACTGGAAGAAGGTAGTCTATTGAAGGCGATGGTATGGTTTCAGATATATAGGATGGTTTCTGAATGTAACTGGGTATAAATGGATCATTTCTTATTCTTCCTTCAAGAGTAATTCCATGTTGACTCAGATGCTGAGTAGGTACCTGATATGGAATACTGTAAGAAACTTCTGGCAATGTTTGTGAAGGTTCATCTCCTATTGGTCGAAAGTTATCTGCTGATGCTTGAAGAACTGTTTCTTCAGGTCTGTACTCAGTTTGACTTAGAGGCAGTGATAGATTAGGATCACCCAGAGATGGCACTTCTGCTGGTAAAGTATCGACATAATTCGGTCCTGAACCATCGTAAGATTTATAGTATGGCCCATTCTGTGCATGTTGAATTTGCGGTATGATTGGACTTGAGTGAGTTATTTCTGAATGACTTGGAGGATGAACAGCATGTCCGATTTTTTTGACGATTGCTCTGAATCCGTGGAGATCGTCTGCAGTGTACTGAACAATTCTAGTTGTACCATCGGGTTCCAATAATCTATATTCACCCCTCACTACCCCATTTTCTTGTACTTCCCAGTGAGATTTGTGGTCACCTGTATCGGGATCTGATACACCGTACTTGAACTCATAGTTTCTTGGTTTCTGAAAAAATGAACATGAAATTTTAGATGAGTTTATTTTGGAATTAAAGATTTTACAGTCAGCAGGATTGCCCAAAAGGAAATTTAATGACTCAAAAAGAAAAGTATGTAACCAAATTTGTGACAGTTCTATTATTGTTTTGTCCTGAATACCTACTACACAAGTACGTTATGATTTATCAGCCAATGGAGTGAAAGTAACATATTATTTGTATGTAATTGGCAATAACGATATTAATGGATAATTATTCGATTTTGACCCACTTCAAGATTCGAAAAACCCCTTTCATAGTTGTCAATATTTATAAAGAAACTGTCAAGTTCAACATATGCCTCAAAATGATGTTTATCTCCATTTAATCACGGAAAGATGCGTTAACTTATTTAGGTACTTATTTTTAAAGAAAAGAAGACAAAATCAGATGAATTTACTTTTTTTGTTCCAACAATTGACATGAAAAAGACCATTCTGAATTTTTACATATTCTCTTCAAAAATGCATACAAGGCTTCTTTCGAAAGAAAATACCATGAGACTTAGGAAGTACATTCTCAAAATTTATTGTTTATTGTTTTCGAAATCTTATCAATTTGGAAATAGGTAATCTGGTTCTCAATTCTCAAGGAAATATCAATCAAAAGAACAGAGCAAAAACTTACGTAGTCCTCATAAGAATTTGCGTACTCATGATCAACATCGAAATGAAGACCTGATGAATCTCCCAACTGAATTCCTCGCACCAAAACTGGTACCAGTAAAACTACCTAAACACAAGAAAGCCCTAAATGAAATCACAGTTGAAATGATCACATTTCAACTGATGAAGAATTATTTCACGATAATATACTAACCACAAACGTAAGCATTGAAATGTACAATTCTCTTTGAAACCAAAATAATTCGCTTGCTTGAGTAACACTGATCTAATTGAGCTTATTTCCCCCTTTATAGATTACGAAAATTAAATTAAAACCAGTTCGCAAATCAACTTCAACAACCAAAATTAGTTTGCCTACATTTTTGGGAAAAGTTGATTAAATTCGAATATGAAACAAGCTCAAGTGCAATTATTTGTTGACGAAGGCAAGATCGATTTTGAAACGTTTCACCCAAATTTACTTCGTTAGAAACCAGATTAATTTGGTCTGAATAAATAAGAGGAATTGCAGAATATTGTTCACCACTAATATTTGCGACATCGCTAAAAAAAACTTGATAATTAGGATTGAAATACTTGTCTTAATCGGTGATCAATTTCAAATAACTTCATTTGAATCAGGGCAGAATTTGAGGTTATGGAATATAATTTGCTGGTCAATTGCACATTTCTTTTCATTAGGCAACGGAATCATTACAAGAACAATTTATATTTTTTGCAGGAAAAGGAAACATTCTATATAAATACGGCTGATTGAGCTATTCAGAGTCAGTAGTATTCAATTTGTACAAAACATGAAGCTTCAAGCAGTAAGAATAATATATCTCATATCATTGTTTCATTTTTCATGATCATTTTTTTTTCAGATAATCTTCATATCTTATGTTGTTTTGGTGATTGGTGGACATCATGAAGAGCAACATCATGTATGTTTTGAAAAAATTGGATAAAGAATATTTGAATAATTTTGCAAAAAAACAAACTCTGAGAGTTAAAAAAATGTTCTCTACTTTTTTGTATATATTTTAATCTTCCCCAGGAACCGGCCCATTACAAATTCGAGTATGGTGTTCACGACCCTCACACTCAAGATATCAAGACACATTGGGAACACAGAGATGGTGACCACGTAAAAGGAGCTTACACTTTGAAGGAAGCTGATGGTACTTTAAGAATTGTTGAATACACTGCAGGACCTCATACAGGATTTCAAGCAGTGGTAAAAAGATTGGGACACGCTCATCATCCAGCATACCATGGACACGGACATGGAGGTCACCATGGTGGTTCAGGAGGTGACAGTTTTGTTGGTACCACTCATTGGGGAGGAGAATATTGAAAGAATTGAAGAATACTATACCAAAGATTAGTTTTAAGGTTTTTATATGTTTTGTGTGAAAATAAAGATTCGAATGAACTACATGGTGTTTGATATACAGGGTGACCCCTAAAAAAAATTCTGTTCGACATCCATTTCTTCGTGAATATAAAGAAAACATCTTCCAAATATTGTATAAGAATTTAAACCATATATAATACAGTATAAATAAAAAACCAATTATACCAAACAATTAAGAAAAATTTATGATATTCTGAAATATTCGGGAGGCAATAAGGGAGAGGATAAAACTCGTTAGCAAAGGGTTGGAAAGTCGATTTCCAGTTGACGAACCGAGTGGGTGGTCAACATTGATAGTTCCGCATATGTTGCCACGCCTATCGGCAAATATTCCAGTGATTAATGGAATTATTGGGTCCTGATTATTATTTATTTATATCTGGAGATCGGAATTGGCTTCCGAATTCGTTACGGGTCGACAAAGGGTGAATTGATTCGTCCTTTCATTAATTTCAGATGATGGGATTCAGATCGAGGTATACAGTGTGTCACATTAGAAATGAAGGTGGGTTTATCAGACAGAGCGGTCAATTATGTTCTCAAGATGTAAATTGTTTTTTATTTTGAAATTTTTAAAATCGACCATATTTTCACAGAGATACTTTGGACTCTGCTGATCAACAAAATATAAATCAATGTCGGTTGCGGTGAAAGGGACGGACGCTATGGCAGTTTTAAATTTCCAATTTTTCAAAAAATGCCATTTGACAGGTGAAAATCGAAACTATGATAGTTAGAACTCTATATTATATTTAATTGAATTCAGCGACCTCGAAAACCTACATTTTGAGACCAGAATCATTTCTGTAGCTCTCATGGGCCGAGATTTATTCCATTTTAATTTTTCGATATTTCATTTTCGAGTTTTGTTCACGAGCACAGGCCGCTCAAAGTTTGGGTGTTTTCGATCCGCAAAAGTACTATTATTGAAGATTCAAATGAGTCGACTAACATCTCGATTCAATAACACCGTCAGATAGAATAGAATAGAATAGAATAGAATAGAATAGAGTTTATTCAGTAACATATTACAGATAGGTAAACCCGAACTTTACAGCTGTTGAGTATTCACTCTGAGGTGAACGACTGTGTACAGCAAAAATAAATCTTATTCAAAACGGTTATGAACAATTTAAACAATAATTTTGCCCTTTTGAAATATAAAAAACTAATATAATGACGTATGTGCTCTTCCATTTCCTTGAATTATTCCTTTTTATCGTCTTTATCGGTCTTTCCTCTCTTTCTTCAATCATAGTGTCGTAGAATTTATGAAATTATGCATGAAATCTCGACCTCCTTCAATCATCCATCCCTTCACACCGTTACTGAATTTGGATTTATTTTTAATTTTCCTAATATCTTCAGGTAAAATGGAGTACAATCTCGAAGCCAAATATGAACCACACCTCTGTCCAATTCTCTTTTCTGCTCTCTGTGTTTCGTAGTTATTTTCTCCTGCTCTAGTTGTGTACTTATGTTCCTTTTTTGTGATGCAAATTTTATTTTGGTGGATATTAATTAGTATTTTGTGTGCAAAGATTTGTCTCAAGTCAAGTACTCTAGATATCTGGAATATTTGCTCGCTAGAGAATGTGATTTTCTTTCCGTACATAACTTTAAGTATACATTTTTGTAGTGTATCAATGCTTTTTTTGTGCCGGTCTAGAACACCTCCCCATCCTATTATACCATATGTGATCTGAGGTACAACCAATGCATCATATATCATTTTTAGGTATTCAACAGAGTTTATGCTCTTTTTTATGAATTTGAATCTATATAGGATGCCTCTCAGCTTTCTCGAAACATATGACATATGTTCCTCCCATTTGAAATTTTCGTCAATAATTATGCCAAGATATTTTGTGGCCTGAGTTTTCGAAATATTCATTTGAGGATCTATTTCCAAATCTCCTAAATTCGGAGTTCCTTTTTTATTTGAGGCAAATGTTAGGTATTTAGTCTTGCTAGTATTTACTGTTAATTTATTTATCCTAAACCATTTAACTAGCTCCTCAAATTCATTTGTTGCTTGTCTTTTCAGGCTTTTCCATGTTTCATCTTGAAATAAAATCAGTATGTCATCCGCGAAGCCAATAACCTTTCCTCTACTTTCCATCTCAAAGATACCATTCGAGTACAGAATGAACAAAAGCGGTTCGAGCACAGTTCTCTGTGGAACTCCATAGTTAATCTGACATTTCTTGCTGTTTTTTTCATTTAAATTTACTATTTGAGTTCTGTTTGATAAATAACTCCGAAGGAGATCAAGCATTTTACCGCGAAAACCATACCCTTCGAGCTTCTCTAACAGCTTGTCATGACTGACGGTATCAAATGCTTTTGCCAGATCTATTTCAATAGCCAAAGTTGGAATTTTTTTGTCTATGTTTTCATATATTTTATCTGTTACATTTTTAATAGCGTCTTCGGTCGACATACCCGAACGAAACCCAAACTGATTTCCTGATATAATATCATATTTGGTCAAGAATGCCTCCATTCTAACCTTTATCAATCTTTCCAGGATCTTTGCTATGTTTGAAATTAGAGTAATTGGTCTATAGTTCTCCATACGACTTCGATCACCACCCTTGAACAAGGGTTTAACTATTCCCAATTTCAGTATATCTGGGAAGCAGGCCCCTTCAAAGATATTGTTTACTATATGAGTAAGTGGTTTAGATATTTCATTTTGTATTTCCTTTAAGGTTTCTGCTCTTATACCATCATGTCCGTCAGATTTTTTCGATTTGAGACTTTTTATAGTTTTAACCAACTCTTCTGTATCGGTTGGTAGCAAGAAAAATGTTTTGTCTACATATTTGTTTACTTCTGTGAAATCGTTTGGTACAGTCACTTTCTTGGCGCAATTTTCTCCTATTTTATTAAAGTATTCATTAAAATGATCGCAGATCTCCTGCCCCCTCTCGATCTTAACGTCATCCTCAGTTTTGATGTAATCTATGTTTGTCTTCGATCTGCCATTGTTTGTTATTTTATTTACGCAATTCCACAAAGCCCTTGAATCTTTTAGGTTTGATTCTATATTTTTTTCAAAATATTTTGTTTTGGATTCCTTTATAAGTTTATGTAATCTGTTTTTAGTTCTGGAGTATTCATTTTTCAATTGAATATTTTCTGGATCTTTCCTTGTTTCATTGTATAAGTTCTGTTTATTCTTTATTTCTTCCATAATTTTTTTTGTGATATATTCCTTTCTGATTCGCTCAGTTTTTTTTACATTTATGGTAGTGGTACCTCTCAGATTTTTGCTATATGGACCCAAATGGTGTTTTTGGGGGTCTTATCCCTTTGTCAATTTTCAACCAAAATTTGAAATTTCAATTTCAAGAGTTTGATAACAAGGTTAGATACTCCCCAAATATATTTTTTATTGGCAAATATGGTGTTTTTAGGGGGTCATACCCCTTTGTCATTTTTCACCCAAAATTTGAAATTTTTAAAATCGGTCATATTTTGCACACACATACTTGGCACTATGCTGATTAATAATATGCATATGGATCTTGGTTGCGGTAAGAGGGACGGACGATATGACAGTTTGAAATTGCCGATTTCTCGAAAAATGCCATTTGACAGGTCAAAATCTAAACGGTGATAGTTAGGGCTTTGAAATGTTCCTTATTGAATGGAGCGACCTCGAAAACCTACATTTTGATACCAAAATCGCCCATGTAGCCCCCATAGGTAATGAAATATTCCACTTTTTATTTTTCGATTTTTCATTTTCGAGTTCTGTTCACGAGCTCACACCACTCAAGGTAAGAGTGCTGTCAGTCCGCAAAATGGCTTTAATCGAAGATTCGAATAGGAAGTACATTTTAAGAATTTAATAACAAGGTTAGATCCTCCGAAAATATATTTTTTATTGGCAAATATGGTGTTTTTAGGGGGTCATACCACTTTGTCATTTTTCACTCAAAATTTGAAATTTTTAAAATCGCTTATATTTTGCAAAGAGATACTTGGCACTATGCTGATTGATAATATACATATTAATCTCGGTTGCGTTAAGAGGAACGGACGATATGACAGTTTGAAATTTCCGATTTATCGAAAAATGCCATTTGACAGATCAAAATCTAAACGGTCATAGTTAGGGCTTTAAAATATTTTTTAATGAATGGAGTGACCTCGAAAACCTACATTTTGATACCAAAATCGCCCATGTAGCCCCCATAGATGATGAAATATTCCACTTTTTATTTTTCGATTTTTCATTTTCGAGTTCTGTTCACGAGCTCACACCACTCAAGGTAAGGGTGCTGTCACTCCGCAAAATGGCTTATATCGAAGATTCGAATAGAGAGTACATTTAAAAATTTAATAACAAGGTTAGATCCTCCCCAAATATATTTTTTATTGGCAAATATGGTGTTACCTTTGTCATT
This sequence comes from Adalia decempunctata, assembly GCA_951802165.1. Lineage (NCBI taxonomy): Eukaryota > Metazoa > Arthropoda > Insecta > Coleoptera > Coccinellidae > Adalia > Adalia decempunctata. The sequence goes on from OX637701.1 coordinate 5,084,123, forward strand.
TTTCAACCAAAATTTGAAATTTTTAAAATCGCTTATTTTTCGCACAGACACACTTAGCACTATGCTGATTAATAATATACATATTAATCTTGGTTTCGGTAAGAGGGACGAACGATATGACAGTTTGAAATTTCCGATTTTTCAAAAAAATGCCATTTGACAAGTCAAAATCTACATTTTGATACCAAAATCACCTATGTAGCGCCCATAGGTAATGAAATATTCCACTTCTAATTTTTCGAGATTTTTTTCTTTTATCATTTCGTTATTTCTTTTTCGAGTAGGTCCAATCTTCATAAAAAAAACCGTCCATCTCAGTGATGTGAGAATAAAAAAGCTCTTCAGATGTGTTGCGACAGTGTTAACCTTCTCCCCACAACAAGATCTCTGACACACGATAATCCCTATAGAAAGATTACCACAAAAGCCTTACCACCAAAAGCCAGAAGCGGCCTCAATGAAGAATTATTCAGCATTCAAGTGTCCGGCAGAGTAAATATTTACAACAGGTATTGTAGTTCACGACATAATCGCCCAAGGTAAGTGGTGATTATGGGAGTTTAGTACCATCATAAATCATCAGTTTGTGAGACGACCTCGCGGTGTGGTCCACCTTAATACGGCTGACGTCTTCATCGGATTTCACGCCTCGAAAAAATCGTGTGCGGAAGGCTTTGTGGACTCGATTCGCCGCGCGAAATCGTTAATCGCATAAATTCACCCCTTCGGTGGTTACTTGTCATATAATTTAGGGAAAGGTCTACGGAATGCGTTTTGTTTGGGGCCAAATAGGGGTAGAATGCGGTTTGGGCAAGCGAAATTGCTTGTAGGTGCGATATATGGTCAATTTCTAGTCTTTCCAGGGTTAATTAAGGTGTCTCCCTTCGTTGTTAGATTGATGAAGGAAAAACACCAGTCATATAAAAAATATTAACGGGTGGAAGAGCTTGACTGCGTTTTTTTTTTAATTTTCTATAGCTCTTAAGAAATCATCCATTACGAGGATGTATTGATATCTAGTTAGCCTAGACCAGTTCCATGCATAAACAAAATATTGCGATACTATATCAACGAACAATAACTTATTAAAAGTGTCAGTGTACAGGTCGACGTCAAAAAAGTAAACCAGAGTTAGGTACGTAATAAAATAAAAAGAAAAGATGTCCACCGAAATTGTAAAAATAGAAAAATTGGAGTATCGAGCCATCATCAAGTACCTGTATTTAAAAGGATTAAGAGTTAAGCAGATTTACGAAGATATGCTTAATACCCTTGGTGATCAATGTCCTTCGTATGCGACCGTGAAAAATTGGACTGCAAGCTTCAAAAGAGGTGAATTTTCCATTGAAGATGATGACCGATCGGGAAGGTCAGTTTCTGTGTCAGTCCCCGAAAATATCGATGCAGTTCATGACATGATTTTATCAGACCGTCGAATTGGGCTAAAACGGATATCTGAAGCACTGAAGATTTTATACGAACGCGTTCATCATATAGTTCACGTCAATTTGGACATGAGAAAATTTATGCAAAATGGATCCCCAAATGTTTGAATGTTGACCGAATGCGTGCAAGGGTAGAAGCATCGCGTTCGATCTGTGCTCGATTGGAAAACGATGTAGACTTCTTAAACCGAATTGTTACTATGGATGAGACTTGGGTACATTTCTACGATCCAGAAACAAAGCAACAATCGATGGAATTGCGACACTCTGGTTCTCCAAGACCTGAGAAGTTTCGTGTCCAATAATCTGCTGGAAAAGTTCTTGCTTCAGTTTTTTGGGATTGCCATGGAGTAATCATGATTGATTTTTTGGATAAGGGTAGAACAATAATTGGAGATTACTATTCGACATTACTGACCACTCCACGGGAAAAAATTAAAGAGAAAAAACGCGGAAAGCTATCCAACGGTATTTTGTTTTCACAGGACAACGCTCCAGTACACAAATCTGTGCCATTGCAAAAAATTCATGATTTAGGGTTATAATCACTAGAACACCCCCCCTTATTCACCAGATTTGGCTCCGTCCGACTATCATCTCTTTCCTCAACTGAAAAAAAGTTTAAAAGGTCGTAAATTTTCTTCCAACAAAAAGGTAATAAAAGCTGTGGAGGACTAGTTTGCAGAGCAAAAAGAAACATTTTTTTTGAAGGTCTAGAGACGTTGCAGGTTCGCTATAGTAAATGTATTCAATTAAGAAAAGAATATGTTGAGTAATAACATATTTTGACGTTGAAATTTTGTTTGGTTCTATAGTAGGCTAAGAATTTTTCAATATATTCTCGTACATTATACAATTCTCTGGGTGATAACTCTTTTTATCTAGATTACCTGCAATTTTATTTCAACGCACTATTGTCCCATTTCAAAAAATTTCAATAAATATAATTCACACCTATCAAGCTTTTTGCTTTCTCTGGCTCCATGCCTGATTCATCTGAAGTGGTTCGTTTCTAAATATATGGAAGCTGAGTGAAAGACTAGGGAGGTATGGAGTCTACAGTACTTGATCAAAATAACATCAAGGATAGCGAAGACAAAGTCAACGAGGATCTAATCGCCATGGGACTCCCGGTCATGTAGTTTCACCAAAAAAATATATACCTCTTTCCGCCAGAGTCCTCTAATTACCGGTTCCACGATATTAAAGGATAATCAAAATTAAATCACAAATTATATTTTATATGGATTATAGTCGTTATTATAACAGCAGACAGATATTCAATTACCGAACTGACTGACAGAGACTAAAAGGACACTGTTCCAGTTGAAACTGCGACACTAATGACATAAAGGTAAAGATATTTTCTGAAATTTTTATTAATTCACCTACCGTCCTTTATTATAAGGCTGTAGGCCCATTCTGATGGACGGCAGGGGTTATAATTATGACGTATATTAACATAATATCCGGTGATACTTCCTGGGGTTAAGTTCTATAACTCTGATTTTTCATGCTGTGCAATCCTTTGGGGAACTACCTAACAAATTATCGAATATTCGGGGAATCTTTAGAATTTCTTCGGGCTATCATCCCGAAGTATTGGAAAGATGTCATTACTCAACTCCACAGCATACAGACCTGACTTCGTTAGATATTTTTTAGTCATATTTCTTAGGTGCCGATATTTCTATTTTACTATTCTACTTCATTAATTTACGCATTCTTTATTAGTTTACGTATCGGGTATTTTTTCAGAGTGATAGAACTTTAAATTGAAATAAAACATATTCAAATTAAGATTGAAGCCAAAGTTTTTTTATTTGAGTGCTAATTTTAGGACATCAGCCTGGAGCTAATGTTACAGTGAATGGTGCTCGTTACAGATCGATGATCAATGATTATTTTTTTCAAAAATTGAATGGTATTGAAAGAAAGATTTGGCGATAACATTATTTCGAGAAATGGTCCAATTAATTGGCCTCCAAGATCAAGCGACATAACTCCAATAGATTATTTCTTTGGATTTATGTCAAGTCATTGGTTTATGCTGATGAACCAGAATTAGAAGATGCTTTGGCAGCCAAACATGTCTCCTGCTATTGCTGAAATAAGGCCTGAATTTCTCGAAAAAGTGGTCCAAAATTGGTATGGTGGAATGTCAGTAAACTATCTTCCAAATAAAGAAAGATTGGCAATTTAGAGTTTTATCACTCTAAAAAAACTCCCGATAGATAGTATTTCTGACAAACCTGTAAGATCTAGAGTTGTGTATCGCATCAAAGTCAGGACCCAGTTACTTTTCCTTATCTAAATCACTAAAGTCGTTAACTATGATCTGAATAATCAATGCAAGTAGTAAAAATTTAACGAACCAAGAGGTCATTTCTGCAAAAGCAATGAATGATAGGTACCGTCGACAAATAAATGGTTGGCAGTCGTCATAAAATACCAGGTAGCAGATGTCACATCGGGTCGAAAAGTTACATCGTTTTTTATCTGGGCGTTTATGTCAATATTCATCTAAGTGTGCTATAAAGCCTGTCCTATCTGTTAGATCAGAAATTCACAGCTATATAGATGGGTGACGAAGAATTCTTCACGGTTTGAACCGGTCTACAAGATAGTACTTCTTCGAACTATTCCAGATAACATAATGAGCTGATTTGGAATTTCGAACTTGATGAATCAATAGTTGTTCAGCCAAGAATACATTCCTTGGTGGAACAATATGGCAGAATACCATCAATCTTAGTTAAAGCGAATCTATAAGCATTTTTTGTACCACACGGACCTGACAAATTACGGCATAAATAGATATGAATTTAATTATATTCCAAGAACTGTTTCACAAAGCTTGACACTTAAAATAAAGGCGTGTAACAATTCAGATAATAAACTCATTTATAAATTCAACACGCAAAAATGCATTTATATCTTCATCAACTTTTTGTGAACGTTGTTAGTGTCACTTCACACCAACTACAAAATCAACACCTTCAATGATAATTTCAGTGTTTAAGTCAGTTTAAATTGGGTGTTAATTTCACACCTTTTAGAGGAATGGACTAATGTATGTATACTCATGCAAGCGAGACTTCTTATAAACCGTGCTTGTGTCTGCAATTCAATCTTGTTCAGGTAATTGTTTTGGTTTTCGGTCAATTTGAAGTGTCTACATGATTTGGAGCGAACACTGTCATTACTCCAATTGGTTCATGTGGGTATAGCTTTGATACCAAGTGTGATTTAGACATTTTTGATGGATCGTTTGGGCTATATCATTTTGTCAGGATGTCTTTATTTTTCGAGCCAGGAATTGTCTCAAACGATAAGGGTATTTGGTGTTGAAGGAGAAGTGATGGACAATCGAAAAACCAGGGCAGAATCATCATTATACTTGGATGTATTGATATCTAGTTAGCCTAGACCAGTTCCACGCATAAACAAAATATTGCGATACCATATCAGCGAACAATAAATTATTAGAAGTGTCAGTGTAGAGTTCGACGTCAAAAAAGTAAACCAGAGTTACGCAATAAATTAAAAAAAAAGATGTCCACCGAAATTGTAACAATCGAAAATTCGGAGTATCGAGCCATCAGCAAGTACCTGTATTAAAAAGGGTTAAGAGGTAAGAAGATTTACGAAGATATGCTTAATACCTTTGGTGATCAATGTCCTTCGTATGCGACCGTGAAAAATTGGACTGCAAGCTTCAAAAGAGGTAAATTTTCCATTGAAGATGATGACTGATCGGAAAGGCCAGTTTCTTACTGTGTCAGTCCCCGAAAATATCGATGCAGTTCATGACATGATTTTATCAGACCGTCGAATTGGGCTAAAACGGATATCTGAAGCACTGAAGATTTCATACGAATGCGTTCATCATATAGTTTACGTCAATTTGGACATGAGAAAAATTTCTGGAAAATGGATCCCCAAATGTTTGAATGTTGACCAAAACCGTGCAAGGGTAGAAGCATCGCTTTCGATCTGTGCTCGATTTGAAAAACGATGTAGACTTCTCAAACCGAATTGTTACTATGGATGAGACTTGGGTACATTTCTACGATCCAGAAACAAAGCAACAATAGATGGAATGGCGACACTCTGGTTCTCCAAGACCTAAGAAGTTTCGTGTCCAAAAATCTGCTGGAAAAGTTCTTGCTTCAATATTTTGGGATTGCCATGGAGTTATCATGATTGATTTTTTGGATAAGGGTAGAACAATAACTGGAAATTACTATTCGACATTACTGACCACTCTACGGGAAAAATTGAAGAGAAAAGACGCGGAAAGCTATCCAAAGGTATTTTGTCTTCACAGGACAACGCCCTAGTACACAAATCTCATGTTGCCATGAAAAAAATTCGTGATTTAGGGTCAGAATTACTAGAACACCCCCCTTATTCACCAGATTTGGCTCCGTTCGACTATCATCTCTTTCCACAACTGAAAAAAAGTTTAAAAGGTCGTAAATTTTCTTCCAACGAGGAGGTAATAAAAGCTGTGGAGGACTGGTTTGCAGAGCAAGAAGAAACATTTTTTTGGAAGGTCCAGAGACGTTGCAGGTTCGCTGTAATAAATGTGTTCAATTGAGAGGAGAATATGTTGAGTAATGAAATATTTCGACATTGAAATTTTGTTTGGTTCTATAGTAGGCTAAGAATTCTTCAATCCTCGGATGTAGGAGTGTCATTCGAAGAGAAAAACTATTTTGTACCTGCCAAATTGAAGCCTGCGCTTAATTTCCACATTTGCAGCGTCATTCGCAGCTAGCCCAATAAAATCAATCGTCGGACAGCACACTTATTAACCGCCGCTGCCAATTCGAATTCTACTCAGTCATCCCGAATTAAAACAAATATTTACCCAGGCGAAATTCGCTAAATACAGTTATTGGGACCTGGACCGTGCCGCGAAGGAATTATACGAAACCCTACCAATTTTTTCACCCTTTCGAGTTCTACGAATTTTTCCGGTCGGTCCACAGGGCCAGTCAAGCGATTTTCGGACGATGTTGATAGCCAATAATGCTCGATCGGATACTCAGATTACAGGACCCTATCCTGGAGGTCTTCGAAGATCATATTTGGGAGATCGTTTGACATCTACCTACTCTCATCGACCTTGTTCCGAAATATTCTGACCGACGTTCTGATGCCTAGAGGTCCTTATCTATGAAATGATCTCAAGAAACTTCTCCTGGGAGAATTCAATTCAAACTCTGAAACAATAACAAAAAGGAGATGTGTTGTATGAAGGCAATAATTCAATCCTCAATGGTTTTATGTAAAAAAAAATCTTCAACGAATCTTTGAGAGGTACTACTCCATTTCTCTGATATCATCCTGTAAAGATTCTCGACGACAAAGAAGTTCTTCTTTCGCAAAAAACAAGATATCATGGATGCCACCCATATAACTCGAAGCCAACACCCAGAAATTGGAAGGTAACATCATTATCAATTAAGAAAGCAATCCTGAATTCACGTAAAAATTGAATAGAATCCTGGTAGGACACCAGCAGTCCCCTGTATTATGTAAAAGTTTCGTCATTATACAGAATGATCTGTTGCCATTGTAGCAACTTAATCGCTTGTGTGGTATAGGGTGACTTGACAGAAACGTAAAAGAGAAGGACTTAAACGGTTGTTAATTGTTGCATAGAAAAGTTAATAGCGTAACACTGGCGCTATTCCAACTTGATTGAGATATTTCAGGGGGTGGTAGGTACTCATTTTCTGTGCGAAGCAAGAATTCTAAGAAATAAAAGAAAAAAGAGTTTACATAAGGAAAACAAAAGTTTTAATTGAAGAATTCATTGTTTATTATTTGAACGAAGAAAATGTAAATATTGATTTCGCATGAAAGAATCAATTTCTTTTTATCTCTTTTCCTGAAAGTTTATTTTGAATGTCATTGATGATCTGGTATATCAGAATGAATGGAATAAATATTTTTTAATCAAAACAAACCAAAACAATTCCACATAACGAATTCTTCATATAAAAAAATCCTCAGGAAATATTCCATACGGTTGACTGATGCAGTCAAAGAAAAAGGATGTTTTGGCAAAATACTAATGAAAGAAGAAGCTACTGGAAGTGTCAATCATTTCAAGTCAAGGGCTCTCGTATCGATTGGTTTTAAGGAATGGATCGACTTCTGTTTTGTTTATTTAAAACTTGATGGAGGGTCCTTACAGACTATTGATAACGTTCAGTAAATACACCATGTGATATCCTAAATGTTTTTTTTGGAATCTTCAGTTCTGAATCCGATAATTTGATGATGGTTCTTCCTGTCACCCTCATCATTTATGTAATTTCCTCAAATTCAACTGATTGCATGGTTTGCCACCTACATCGATAATAAAATCATTAAAACCTTATTTTTGGGGGTATCAAGAGTACAGATAACCTTTGTGTGACTGTTAAAAAAACGTGGAAAAGAGAGAAGAGTTCCAATTGAAATAATCATGCCGGCAACCAGCGATGGGAGGCTATCATTCCTTGATGTTTGGGTTGCATACATTCAGTATTGGTTGGAACATCGTGAAATTCCTTCTTTATTTTGATTTCGAATGCTTCCTAATGTTGTGAATTCTGAATGTTTTGGGTTTCTTGATAGAGGATATTAAAAGAGGTATTTGACGATATTGGGTTCTGATCTATAATAATAGTCATTCATGATATGAGTGTTAAAAGTGAAGGTTTCATTTTGTGAGTGAAAAAGTTTGTGAAATGAGCGGAGCGAATTGAACAATTTCACGGACAAAATAAAATCAATTTTAACACAAATACCATACAATGTTTTTTGTACAACTGCCCTATTTTGATAATGAAATGGGCGAATTTGCAATGACAATAAACTTTGAATTTCGTTCCTGTCCAATTTTTGTCTTGGGTTTTCAACTGCTTATTATATTTATCGGGAGTCTAATTATTAATGGAAGTGACGATTTGGTTCTTCCTGTGGATATTGAAGAGTCTGCAAGAGGAGCAAATCTGGAACTCCTACCTAAAAAATCTGTCCAGCAGTACGATATTGCATATAACAATTTCCTGGCCTGATGTAAATTGCAAAATGTAGAAGGAAACTTCATTGAACCTGTTTTCCTGGCATAATTAGAAGAAAAATAAAAAATATGGAGTTCATCAACTTTGTGGAGCAAATTTTCAATGATAAAGTCAAGCGCCCTTATTAGAAAAGGTGTGGATGTTAGTAACTATTTTAAGGTAATAGCATATTTGAAACGGAAAAGTGAAGGATATCGTCCCAAAAAATCGAAAATTCTCACGCGCACACAAGTTGAAAAGTTTATAAATGAGGCACCGGATGAGAAATACTTGATGGTTAAGGTTGCAACTATTTTCGGATTATTTGGAGCCTGTCGGCGTGAAGAATTGTGTAATTTATCAGTGGGAGACATCGAAATATCAAATAAATCAACTTCCAAACACAAAAACGAAAGTCAGTCGTTCTTTCAGTATTATTGGGAAGTATGTTGACTATTTTCATAAGTACTTTGCACTGCGCCCTTCTGTAATCAAAAATCGTCGTTTTTTCCTGAAATACATGATTATTAAATGCCCTGCCAATCCAGTTGGTATCATTACATTTGGAAAAATTCCATATATTGTTGCCGAATTCCTCAAATTGCCAGAACCACAGCAATATACAGGACACTGTTTTCGAAGATCCTCCGCTTCATTTCTAGCAGAATCAGGAGCAAATATTACGGATATAAAAAAATATGGTGGATGGAAGTCTACGACGATAGCCGAGGGCTATGTTGATCATTCCATTGCATATAGAAATGTCATTGCAGAAAAAATTCTCCCAACCTCAACAGATTTTGAATCATCACCATCCAATATTGTACTTCCGGTTTCTACAAGTACTGCTAGTGCTGAGGATTTTAATAATGTGTTGCGAAGCTCCCTAACGTCACAGGGCATTGATGTTAGTAATTGTTCTAGTTTTACGATTAATACTAATGTTCATAAGTAATGATTGTTGAATATTGATAATGAAAATTTGCAATTGCTGAATTTTTTTTCATCTGATTTCATCATAAGAAAATGGAGTGCTAAAAATATTTTTAACACGCTTCCACGTAAACAATAAATTTCAACATTGTTAGCTGTCATTTAAAGTGTCACTTTTATTGGCAGTTGTACAAAAAACTGTTAATCAAGTATTTTACTCGCACATAGAAGAAATATTTTTGTCATTTGAGATGACTATGAAATTATGAATAGTTTTTGGGATTTCAGCCTTTTCTGTTTTTAATTGGCAATCAGAATAATGAGAAGGTCTGAAACCAAAAGTGGCTAAAATGACTGGTAACAAAATCTATTCCAGCAACCTGTCTCGATGTCAGGTCTGGGTAGGTGGTTTATTCCGTTTAGCATGCTCCATTAGCCCAGCGGTTTCACAGAACATTGCACAAATTTTCTTTTATTTTCGTACACCGCTAAGGTCACTGTGAGCATGGATATGGAAATTTCTTCTCACAGTTCTCAGAGTTACCATCAGGGTAAAATACTGGTGTAGCATTTCGTAATGAACCATCTTCGGAATCTTATGGTATTCTTTTGCGGGACTTTTTCGTCAGGAAGATATGAAGAACCAGTTTTGGCATTTTCGATGTTGAATTATCGATTATCAATCGTTCTCACAATCTGAGACTTGATAGCTTAGAGATTTCGATCGGAGTAAAAGAAAGATCCAAAGGTGGTTATGTGATGGCCGCCTATACTCCATTCACTTTTATTTAATCACATAGGAGGTCATGATTTCGTTTTCAGGAGTTGGTGCCCCTGATGAAAAGCACAGAACATATGATGAAAAGTCAGTGCGCGCACAGAAAATATCTTTAATGACAAAACGACGTTGCCAGTTTCTTTGTTTACATCAAAGTAAAAGTATCAAAGATATTCCAAATTTTGTAAGGTTTACAAATTGTTCGCAGATTTTTGATATTTAATCGATATTTGCAGGCGAGTTTTTCGTCGAATATCCAAGATTAACGTATGTTTATTGTTTTCAGCACCAGTTTAGAGCGTGAGGATGATTTTCAAGAGCAGGACGAATGTTTACATTTCGAGGTTGAAGGGGTACACGAGAATTTAGTTGAAAAAGCTGTTATTTGGACATATATCGCAGCAGATGGATCGGATAGAGCCTCGAGAGGTCGATTAGGATGATATTTTTCAGGTTTTCCAAGAAATTTGGCGATATCTGAGCAGATTTGCAAAAGTTAGGTACCTCACTAATGAGGTGGAACTTAGACCTAATTCTCTTTCAAAGGTCGAGATAGTGAAAAATGTCTTCTTTAGATGTTGTTTGAACAAACGCAGCCGAGTTTTATACCCCAACATTGATTTTAAGAAAGTTATCAACAAAATAAAATTGACATTATTCTTGATTCTTGTAATTACCCATCAATTCATCTCATATCTTTGGGTTGATTGTTTTTAATGAATTCTTGATTAGAATCAACAATTGTTGTCGTCAAGTCTTGAACATTCAGTTCAAGAGGATAATAAACATTTAATCTTCACAAGCATGCATACCTATGAAAATTATGTGAAAGCAATGCAATTTTCTTACATGACGAAAAATAATATATTTCAACAGTGATCTCTTGTACTTTTCATGCAAATAACTAGAAAAGGAATCCTTTCTATCAATTCATATAAACGTTAATTATTTTCGTCCATCACATCTTTTCCAATTCGTTCATTTTCCGAATAAATTCACATTCTGAGAAATACGCTAACAATGTAAAAAGGGCAACATGGTATTGACTTGGAACATAAAAATATTTTGAAAAACGTCATAACTTCGATACAGAGTGGAATGTGTCAAATTTCCAAGGCCAGAGTTGTGATTTTATAATTGTGAATGGAGTATAGTTAGCCAGACCTAGATCTTGGTACGATTTGAACACCTCTGATTCTAATTAATAAGTACCCAATTCTTCAGCAGTTTGGGAAGTAACATTACTAAATTCCATGTGAACCTTTTTTAGAAACTTGATCCACAACAGGAACTGAACGTTTTTTTATATTTAGGCCTTTATTAATCAACGATCAATCAAGTAATGCTTTCGGTGCATCAAAAATGGAAGTCATTAAAGCCTCTCAGTTGAAAGAATAGAAGTCGACTTGTTCCCTAGATAGTAACAATTTTTTTCTCAGCGTGTAGAAGAAGATGAATGAAAACTATAAAATCCGTTATGTTCAAAATTATTCAGGGGTCGTCCAGGTAGAATCCTTTGACTCGCGACCTAACATTTGAATGTCGGCATGCTTCCTCTGTCCGTATGTCCGACATATGGCCTAATTTAAACTTCTTTTCTTCACATAGGGTGCTACGAATTAGTTGGAGTCAACGGGTTGTCTTTTTTATGCAAACCAAAAGACATTAACACGCGTTGTTACCAACGATAAAAAGTTCACACTTTTTACGAAGCTACTGGCGTCTCCGGACTATTTCCAAGAAGTTGCAAATTGTTTTTGTCAATATTCCTTCGCTACTATCGATAATTGCGACATATTCGTCTCAAGGAGACTAAAATGACACTGAAACAAGGCCTATGGATTCTTGGAAAAATATGGCTTTGCGGCATTCCATATCCTCCGAAATTGAAACAAAGAAGGCTGTGAGGGTTTGACATTTGGTTTGATGTATTGAAAAAGGGTGAAAGACACAAGAAACTATTTCTCGGTGTAATTTGTTACGCCCTCAAGCAGAAATCGATCTAGTGACGCCAGTTTGGGTTGTTTGTTATTATTATTTCTATTTCTAGACTGCACAGATGATGGACTATGCTTTAAGAATGTCAAGAAGACAGATATACTTTCAATTTTTCAATCCGCTGGTCTGTAATCTTGCGAATTTTAAAATATGATGAGATTTTTTTTGTACAACTGCCATTAAAAGTGACACTTTTAATGCCAGCAAACAATTTTAAAATGGATTGTTTATGTGGAAGCGTGTTAAAAATATTTTTAACATTAGTGCTAAAAATATTTTTAGCACTCCATTTTCTCATGATGAAATCAGATGAAAAAAAATCAGCAATTCAAATTTTTATTATCAATATTCAACAATCATTACTTATGAACATTAATATTAATAGAAACTAGAACAATTACTAACATTGATGCCCTGTGACGTTAGGGAGCTTCGTAACACATTATTAGAATCCTCAGCACCATCAGTACTTGTAGAAACCGGAAGAACAATATTGGATGATGATGATCCAACATCTGTTGAGGTTGGGAGAATTTTTTCAGCAATGACATTTCTATATGCAATGGAATGATCAACATAGCCTTCGGCTACCGTCGTAGACTTCCATCCACCATGTTTTTTTATATCCGTAATATTTGCTCCTGATTCTGCTAGCAATGAAGCGGAGGATCTTCGAAAACAGTGTCTTGTATATTGCTTTGATTCTGGCAGTTTGAGGAATTCGGCAACAATAGATATTGATACCAACTGGATTGGCAGTGCATTTATTAGTCATTTATTTAAGGAAAAAACGACGATGTTTGATGACAGAAAGGCGCAGTGCAAAGTACTTATGAATATAGTCAACATACTTCCCGGTAATACTGAAAGAACGACTGACTTTCGTTTTTGTGTTTGGAAGTTGTATAACCAATGATTTATTTGTTATTTCGATGTCTTCCACTGATAAATTATACAATTCTTTACGCCGACAGGCTCCAAATAATCCGAAAATAGTTGCAACCTTAACCATCAAGTATTTCTCATCTGGTGGCTCATTTATAAACTTTTCGACTGTTCACGAGTGAGAATTTTCGATTTTTTGGGACGATATCCTTCACTTTTCCGTTTCAAATATGCTATTACCTTGAAATATTTACTAACATCCACACCATTTTTAATAAGGGCGCTTGACTTTATCATTGAAAATTTGCTCCACAAAGTAGATGAACTCCATATTTTTGATTCTCCTTCTGAGTATGCCAGGAAAACAGGTTCACTGAAGTTCCCTTCTACATTTTTCAATTTACACCAGGCCAGGAAATTGTTATATGCAATATCGTCCTACTGAACAGATTTTTAGGTAGGAGTTCCAGATTTGCTCTTCTTGCAGACTCTTCAATATCCACAGGAACGACCAAATCGTCACTTTCAATAATAATTGGACTCTCGACAAACATATTAAGCAGTTAAAAACCCAAGACGAAAATTGGACAGGAACGGAATTCATATGACAGCGTCTTTTCTCATTCGTTAGTAGTCATAACGTTGGCAACGTTTGCCATTCACAACAACCTTTTGATTATTTGAATATTAAAATGCATTTTGAAGTATATTGTCATTGCAAATTCGCCCATTTCATTATCGAAATAGAGCAGTAGTACAAAAAACATTATATGGTATTTATGTTAAAAGTGATTTTATTTTGTTCGTGAAATTGTTAAATTCGCTCCGCTCATTTCACAAACTTTTTCACTCACAAAATAAAACGTCACTTTTAACACTCATATCATAAATAACTATTTATTATTTCAAGAAGTTACAATAAAAAATTCTGGACACTACTCTTCCACATTTTCAGTTGACAATGGGATATTTATACTACCACAGAGATATAATATTGGTGTAAGTTCATGTCTTAAATAGGATTCAGTGGTCACCAGCAGATCGAATAAGCTTCAAGTAATATTACAAATTATCGGTCAGCCAAATCAAATGAAATAGTCCCCAACAATTTCATAACTTCCATGGCAATTTTCTCACCAATATATTGGCAACTGACCATATCGATAAATGAAACATTGCATGGCGAAAAAGTTTGATTATTTCTAGAATCTCTTGTGAGCTTTAATTTCATAAGATCTGTCATTTTACTTGTGATATCTTGAGAAATAGAATGCTCAGTTCGATTGGTTATGCATGATGCTTTTTGTTAATCTGTCACGAAAATATAAGCAACAATTTGTATGCCTAATTCATCAGTTGTTCTCGACCACTCAAACTACAAACATGATTAAGATTTTTGTAAGGAGTCACTCTTAATTAAAAAAAAAAACTTAACACTTTGTATTTTTAATTCTTCAGGTTCTCTTGGTAGCAGCCACTGCTGTTATTGCCCATGAAGATCATCATGTAAGTCCTAAAAACTCGTTTGAAATTTTGACTCAAAGACTTTTTGCAGGCTCCAGCCCATTACAAATTCGACTATGGCGTACATGATCCACACACTCACGATGTTAAATCCCAGTGGGAACACAGAGATGGTGACCACGTAAAAGGAGCTTACACTCTGAAAGAAGCTGATGGTACCACAAGGCTCGTGGAATATACAGCTGGACCACATTCTGGATTCCACGCCGTTGTCAAAAGAATAGGACATGCTCATCATCCAGCTCATTATGGACATCATGGAGGTGCCTCCCATGGAGGACATGGGGGAGACAGTTTTGTTGGCGTGACACACTGGGGATTCAAACACTGAGGAGGATTGACCAAAGATTGTATTATGAGTTGAAAATAAATTTGTTTGTTCACAATTTGCACTATTATTTGATCCATTTTTGTACCCTTAGATACTGAAGAATCAAACAATGATCTCTGCAGCATCGCCTTATACATGTGGACAAAAAGAATGGCTACATCTCCATTAAAACAATAGTAACTAATAAAACAAAAATTGTTTCACACAAGCACTAGATCCGAAGCAATACTGCCAACAAAAATAAAGATATTCATAGACTTTGATAGACATTTGTGGCCCAAACATACCGCCCTGTGGAACTCCATGGAGTTTTTTTCATGTCGAGCAGTTTCCACACTTGTTGAACTGTTGAAGGATTATTTCAATATTGATCCCAAATCAGGAAAAATATCCCAAATTGATACATAATGGAGTTCCACGAGGAGGTATTCTTGGGCCACGATTGAAGATGCTTTTTTTTGTTGTTGACAACTTTACCTGAAAGCATTTCTATTCTATTTTCTGTCGGGAAGAAGTACTAATGGACCAGAATGGTCTGTTTGAAGGGGATTTTAGTCAATTCAATTTCAGATTCCCCAAGAAACCACTAATGACGCAAATCGACCAGATTCTATCGGTTGTCTTTGTCGTCAATCGAACCGGTAGTAGTTCCACTCAATCAACCGTTCTAATAGCAATAATTTGAGGTTATGCGCGCATTCTAATCAACCCCCGGACCGATAGGGTTGCTTCAAGGTGGTCCGCACCATTCAGCCAATAACCATGACCCGCTGAGCGATATATGGCACTATTACCCCGTGATATAACCGCATTAATTTCCATTCTCGCCTTTCTGGCAATCTTTTAACGGAAACAGAGATCACACTGTGTAATTTTGGCGTTAGAATTGCGGATGATGTGGTGAGACTGTTGGTGGTGCTTTTGTTCTGAATTGTGAAGCACCCTTTCTTTTCATCAAGTCGTTTGGAACGTTTTGCGGCGTATCTATTATGTGCTTTTGGCGGATTGACACTTTGGAAGGCGAAGAAGGTTGTATCCTCTGTTGGCCAGATGTTTTTAGCCGAAATCTTCAGTTTGATCAACACTGTGGCAAACAGATCGAAGTGTTCTTCTGACCGAGCAGTAGAAATTGAAAGAACACGTAAAATTCAGGATAATGCATGAAATCTTTATTTGAATCGATAGTACGATTAATATGATTTAATATTTCAAGATTATCTCATGCAAATATTGACTGCGGCTGTGCCTCAAAAATGGTCCATCGGCTTAGTCCAATTTCGGCCAGTATTTCACGACTAAATCCTTCAATTTCGTCTTCCAATGCGTCAATCGAAGCGTGCTTGTCAGTTTAGACATGACCCTTAACATAGCCCCACAAAAATAGACTAAAGGCGTTAAATCACACGATCTAGGCAGCACGCAATTCGATAATGAAATTCAATTTGCAAGAGTTGTTCGTTTTTGAGATTCATGGTTAAATTATAGACCAAAGTGAAGATGTTCGACAGTGACACAAAACAAGAAACGTACGCGAGCGGTCAAAATCAATGTTGCCAAAAAGACAATAGTTGAAGAATCACCCGTTATATTTAATTGCTGGTGGTTTGATCGTCCACTATACTCTGTTCAAATGTAAGAAGGAGCATTAACAACATGTTTGGCGCAGCGGTAGGAGGGCCTTCGTAAAGGTACTTTCCGTCCAGAGTCGAATCGAGGAGATTTCACACAATCGTTCAGTTTATTTATCCATGTCTCATCCAGCTTATAAATTTTTTTGCCTTTTCCCTTAATGAGCGGATTTTCTTCAAATAATCTCCTCTCTAAACAATTATTTCATCCCAATCTATCACGACCACGTTTTTTGAACTTGAATTCCATTTTTTCCAATAATTTATAGAACGTTGTTCTTTTGAAATTTGGCAAACTGTCGTCATCATTCACGATTTCTAGTACTTTAGAAATCGTGGGATTTCATTACGGAAAAAAAACCGTGGACAATTCTTCTGATAAGGTTCATATCAAAATCGTCAACCGAATCGATTATATTTAACGACTGGGCTTTCCTCTTAGGTGACGTCAATGTTTTATTCTCTTCATATTCTCTGAGAATTCTGAATACAGCTGAATCACTCACCCCTGAGGATTTTGAAACAATTCCTACCTTAGACCTATGGTCTAAGATTCCTACTAAGCCTCTTTTCGACATAAATCAGGATGTTCTTCCAATTCTTTTCGAGAAATGTTCAAAATTATCTCTTTCTCTTCAGCAGAGAAGGCTACCTTTTGGACCTTTTTCGAGGGGGTCCCCACATATCATCCTCAGATGCAGTATCGGTTTCCAAATTCGACATTATTCTATAAACACTATATACACTTTTTCAAAAGATTTTCCAACACAATACTCTTTTCACAACAAAATCTATAAACACTTTGAACAGCTAGACCTTCACAGTAGCTCTGGGTATTTTAACTAGTCTTGTCAATTGAAAACTTCGCTATTTATGCAAATCAAGATGGCTTCAACCCATTAAGGGAAAGGACCCAAATCTGGTGTTTCCAGGAATTACCTTGTCGGAATCTTGAGCAGCCGACAAAGAGTTTCGTACAAAAAAATATAAAATTCTGGACCGAAACTAAATACATTTCGGATATTACAAGTAAATGACCATTATAAATTTGAACAGAGATCTTTTACGAGTCTTGTCAATTGAAAACTTCGATATTTATGCAAATCAAGATGACTTTCACCCATTAGGGAAAAGGACCCAAATCTGATGTTTCCCGGAATTACTTTGTCGGAATCTTGCAAGATTCCGACCAAATCTCTAAAACTCTGGTGTTTCCTGGAATTACCTTGCAGCAATCTCGAGCATCCGGAAAATAAATTATTTAGTAGATAATAATATAAAAACAAAACAAAATAAAAAAAATAGGTAATATCGGATATAAAATGTTTATGACAGTTGCAAATCATAACAGAAATTTTGCACTAGAGTTTCTGAGGAAAAAAGTTCTAATGTGGGAATTGCTGACCCAAATTATTGAATCATTTCTATCCAGTACCATCTACAGTCCGTTCCGAGTACGATACTGGCAATCTCTTAGGGCGATAAGAGGGAGCGTGGTTATGTCCGTTTAACCAATAGGAGCTTTATTGTGCGCAAACCAGACGATTCTGTTTATTGACAAAGCTCCTTCTTATATTTGAACGGACTATAGATGAACTTCACCCATCACTCCGAATGAGTTTTTTTAGCGAAATTTGAGCAGAACAACAATTTTTGGAGAAGCTTCAAAATGACCTGAGTATCACATTCTCATTTTAAGAAAGATTAACCCTACTTGCTTGCTGGATTCCAGTTGCAGAAAAAACTGAATGTTTACAAATTATCAGAAGTTGACTTCAATAAAAAACCTCTGTAAAAAATCGGCCAGAGTCCTTTTTCAGGTAAATTCTGTAAATTGGTGTTAGAACAAACCCACTTCCAATTCGGAACCACTGAGAGGGAAGAAGGCTAATTGGTTTCGAAGCGCCAGGAGTATTAGTTTAAAGCTTTATGCTTCATTATGGAGTCGTTATAAGTCCATAAACAAACTGAAGCCGATAATATGATGTGATAACTAACGGCGGTGGTACAAAGCGAAACAACAATTTTACGATTTTCAGTGCTTCTACCCATTGTTCTAGCTTGTTAGTTATACCAGATCGAATTGAGTGTGAAGTGGAATAAAATTCGTATTTTTTTCTACAGCCCGCAAACGAGATCATTTGTAGTGGGCTCATCCTGGGTTCTACCCCAAAAAATTAACTAGAAATGTCGGCATTTTTACAATAAATTTTATGGGCAACAACAACAAATCATTTCCTCGAACCCAGTCACTTTATCCACACTCTGTATACAACTAAGTATGGATGATAATCAATTCCTTCCTGTTTCCGTAATTCGCAAGGAATATCAAGGACATAATATATTATTGACGGCCATATGGCATCTAGAACGTACCCTTTATGGATATTCCGAAGAAATTTCAGCACATTTCCGAGAGACTCGAATTTTAAACGGAAGTGAAGCCATAATTTGTCCTCTACCGTTTACGTCCAGTTAAATAATTTTGTAGGGGCATCATATCAGCTAACTTCCTTTTCAGATCAGATTTAATCGATGGTGACACATCTCTACCCGAATGGATGGAAGGATCTGAACCGATATTGTGATAACTCCATAGCGAAAACGGTAAAAAAAATTCTTCAACTCACAAATCTAAACTTATTTTCTCCTCCCGATGAAGTCTTGTATTGACTTGTATTGATTGTTTCTTCGTATTAATATAAAGTGTCCAAATAATTCAACAGTCAGTAGTGTTTTGAAGTATTTACGAGTCATTTTGATAACATTATTGGCTTAAGGAATCGAAGAAAAGTTAATAATTGAAATTAAATTTCAAAATACTCCCATAACTACACCAAATTTCAATGAAATCAACCTAAAATCCACTTCACATAATCAGAAAGTCTTCAACTATCATGATAACGATTGTATCATTCCAGAAAATACATTCAAATCTATAGAAAGTTGAATTTTTGTTTGGAGACCCCAATAAGCGGTAAGGAACGAAACCTCATTTGTAAAATTGTACTTGCATAGGAATTGGGATTAAAAGGAAATGATAAATGACCTTCACAGTGAATATCCTAAAAAATTTCTTGAAAATCGGAAATTGTACTACTGGGGTCGACATATCCACAATGAAAAAATATAAAAAATCATTTTCGATAAATTTTTATTTTTTGATCGTCCAGAAAGTAGAAAGACGCCCTTAATGTTGGAAGCCCCAATGGGTCACACCAACAAAACTGTCTCCTCCATGTCCCCCATGGGAGGCACCTCCATGATGCCCATAATGAGCTGGATGATGAGCATGTCCTATTCTTTTGACAACGGCGTTGAATCCAGAATGTGGTCCAGCTGTATATTCCACAAGCCTAGTGGTTCCATCAGCTTCTTTCAAAGTGTAAGCTCCTTTTACGTGGTCACCATCTCTGTGTTCCCACTGGGATTTGACATCGTGGGTGTGAGGATCATGAACTCCATAGTCGAATTTGTAATGTGCTGGAGCCTTGAAAAAAATATCCTTACATTATTTCAAATTGGAAAAATAAATTGACCTTCTTACATGATGTTCCTCATGGGCGTATACAGCAAGGATTGCAAAGGACAAAACAACCTGAAACATAATTATTATTTATATTTCACTCTTCATGAAGTCTAAAATCAATTTGGTTCCTCATAAAAGTGAATAATTAATAATTTGAAATTGTCATCTTACCGCAAATCTGAACATGATGCTGTTGATTGTTTGAACTTGAATGATAAATTGTGAGCATTCTTACAACTTAAATACTTTATTATTCCGTTACCCGATAATGTAAAAACCGATTTGCGTAAAGAGACAATCGAAATCTAACCTTACTCAACAATTATTTCGTATGCAAATTATTCGGTTTACCTGAATAAATTTCCCAATAGATGTATATGAGTAAAAAAATCTTACCAACAACGAAATTTATTGATTATTGACCATTCACAATAATTCGATAAGTTGGAATTTGAGAAAATGCAATTTCAATATCAATCGTTAATATTCATTTTATTTATTCTTCATTCAATTGTGAGATGTTTCTCCTGTAATACGAAGAATAAATTCCTTCGTCCCTTTCAATCCTCTAATTAGTGCCTACTTTACGAACTTTTGGAACATCAAAAACACCGATAAAGGACTTATATCGAAGGAGAGAATTAATCAATTCCTTCAAAACAGCGGTCATCTCTTCTGGCAAAACAGCCTCCAGTTGATCATCCGCATTCTCTTGCTGGTGGGTGCGATATCGCGCTAGAAGTTTCAGGCCAGCGTTGCTAGATCGTCGAGGGAAGTCCTCGATCAAAAATATCTTTCTGAATTAATCCACCAATGCATAAGTTTGAAGAGAAATGCAGCAAGTGTTACTTAGCTATTCGATCTCTGATAAATCTTTTTTGCGTGTTCCACATAGAGCGTTATGCCCGTCCAAATGAGATTACAAAACTGTGAAGTAAGACAATTCATTTCTTTCCCAAATATTTTCTATATTCCACCAATAATTGGGTATATATAGTGAATGATACCATTGGTATCAGTATCATTTGTCTATCGAATCTCATCGCCAACAATGTTCAAACTAATCGTAAGTTTTTTTCAGGAATTCTATTTGATTATATTGCTCCTGAAACTTATGGGGATTGAATTATCAATTTGTGTTTTAGCTTATCCTTTCTGCCACATTCGCGGCCATATTTGCCCATGAAGATAATCATGTAAGTGCTTAAAACTCGTTTGAAAAAAGGTCTCAAAGACTTTTTTCAGGCTCCAGCCCATTACAAATTCGACTATGGCGTTCATGATCCACACACCCACGATGTTAAATCCCAGTGGGAACACAGAGATGGCGATCACGTAAAAGGAGCTTACACTTTGAAAGAAGCTGATGGTACAACTAGGCTTGTGGAATATACAGCTGGACCACATTCTGGATTCAACGCCGTTGTTAAAAGAATAGGACATGCTCACCACCCAGCTCATTATGGGCATCATGGAGGTGCCTCCCATGGGGGACATGGAGGTGACAGTTTTGTTGGAGCGACCCATTGGGGTTTCCAACATTAGGCCGAAGATTTTGTTGATTTGTTACTTGTTGTTTATCTATGTATGTCCTTTGATTTTCTTCGAATAATAAACTGAGTTATCATTATGCTTTTCGTATTTTTTTTTCAATTATACAGGGTGAGTCTTTGACTTGTACATATAATTTAACTGCAGATTCCTCTCATCAAACGAAACACTTTTTTCCTATAACATTTTTCAAATTTCGGTTTAGTTTGGGAGATACAGGGTGTCGAAAATCCATGAAAAAAACACTTTTCTGTTTATATCTTCGGAACCGTTATTTCGAATGAACTGAATTTTGGATGAGTTTTTACTCAATTCATGGTGCATATTCCTCAATCAATATCTCTACTAGTATAAAAGTTACAGGGTAGTCGACTCATCAATACACGCTAAAACACCATAAAACCACTTTAAAAAGTAAAACGGTTCATATCTTCGAAAGAATCAATCATTTAAAAAACTAAAAGTATTCCTATTTTTTTTTCTATAAAACGTGTCGTTTTCAGTTATTTCCAATTTTACCCGGAGAAAATTGACGAAAAAATCATCAATTTCAAGAATAATCTGAATGCGTCTCTGAATTAAATATCATCGAGTATTATTTCTTCTCTGGTCTTCAAACGAGTTCACAATGTTGTCTCATTAATTATCAACTTTGTCGAGATATTTCAATAATAAAATCCCACAAATGTGGGAGATAAAATTGAACACCAAGGGGGATTTAATACGCACAGTTTCTATTGAAAATTCATAGTTACCGGTCCATATTGAAGTTAAATGTCGATGAAATACAAAATTCGGATATGAATGATAAATTTCGATACAAACTACTTATTAAATTGAAATTAATGAAGAATAATACGATACCTGATAATCTGTGGCGATGTTTCTATCTAAACAACATCCTCTTGGAATTTTATAAATTCGACACGGTTGAAATTATATTGACTCACTTCACATAATAATCACATTAGAACAATAATTCACTGAATGTATTCAGAACTTCACATGATGTTCACAGTTTGTTCTGAGACTCTGTTTTGTTATTGTTTTTAGTTGGCCTCCAGATAACCAACACTTCAGTTTTCGCTATACGCATGCGTGGTAAAATTTGGCGGCAAAGTCGATTTATGATGGAAACGGCAGAATTCATAGATATTTATACCACGGTACACAAATGTATCGTGATTTATACTATGTTTCGTAAAAAATCCAATAAAAATATCAGCAAGCTGACAACATCTTCATGAAATTTCTGTGCAAAAATTCACAGAATCGATACAAATTAGATTAGGTTGGGTTGTTTAATAATAAATCTGAATGAAAAGTCTTTCTTCATGATATTGTTCGGGAATTTCGAGGAAAATATGAACAAGTTATTAGTGTTTACAAACTAATCTGCAGAAAAATCGAAGAAGGAACTTATTTTGGTGGAATAAATGTGGCTTTTCAGTTGCAGATATAATCCGATGAAACTAACTGTTTTTGTTGAAATTATCGTGTTTGAAACATTTTTATTCCAATAAGGTTAGTACTTGAGTATTCCCTAAATGTATAAACTCAATTTCTATCGAGAAATATGAACTTTGAATCAATTCCACAGTATCATTTCAGGGACGTTTTCAGCACAATTTTTTTTCAAATGACTATATCTTTTTAACAGAACCGAATTCGGGAAAATGAAAAAAAGGTTTCTTCTGAACTCAAGAATCTTCAGTTAAAATATATGTAAAAGTCAAAGACTCACCCTTTATAATTCTTCAGTGAATTAAGGCTGAATATAATGAAGAATTTCTGTGAGCCTTTCAATCTTAGATCACGATAAATGTTATTAATTTTTACATGGAATACTTTTAATTTTTTCATGTTATGGACAACCTGATAGAGAAATCGAGATGGCAAACAAATTTTCTATGAATCAAAAATAGTTATTGGTGGCTTAAGCCTCTTGAAGAAGATACTGAGTTTCAGCCTCAAAAATTCCCTCGATTTGGGAAAAACCAATAAATCTGACAACACCTCGGATGTCTTCCACATAGCGCTAGCTATTTTCAGGAGTACCTAAATCAAGCGTGACCTGAGTAGCCCGCAGTGCCGCCTACTACCGAATAAGTTATAAATTTTGGTGAAAAATTGAAATCCACCAAGGTGGGCTGGGATTGAAATACTATCACTACTTTACGACGTGGAGAATGAAGTTGATTATAGGGCGCTAATTTGCAGCTTGACTTGATTGCTTTTATTTTAAATTATGAGAGTTTTAAAAGCACTTTATCAAAAAGAACGATTCTTTCTGTTTTCGCATGGATCAACCCTGAGGGGGAGGCCATTAGGGGGCGTTCAGTAAGTTTCATTATATTCGAGATAGAAATTCGCAATCTCGACTCCAAGATACTTTGAAGTATGCCCTGTGAAATAAAAAAAATGGAGCAGAACTAGTCCAATTGTCAGTTTCAATTTATGACAACTTCTTCGCCAAGTAGTGACAATCTTAAAGATCATTCACTGAGCACCCAATTATCGTACTTCAAAACTGCCAAGATTGGCACATTAAGCGATCTCCAGCCAAGATAAGACTCCTATTTGAAGAACTGCTGCCAATTCATTAACGGAGACAAATCAGCACTGACGAAATTAGAGCGCAATAAAAATATTTTACACTTATCTTCTTTCCACGTTCCAAAGTTTATGACCCTGATAAAATTAAAGACCGAAACTTGCCCAGTTAATTACGAACTGTACAAATAAATAAGAACATTTATACCTGAGCTTATTCCGGTTGGGGCCAAGCTTTGTACCTACAAACGGATCGACAGTTCTCTAGCTGTCAATACGAATGTCTGACATGACTTCTGTCTGCAACTGCCACTAGGCAGGCTTGAGGATCCCATCTTTTCACCTTGACTTCGTCAATATCGAGGAGTAGGCTTTGAATTAATGACACCTCTGAAGATTCAGCAGAAAAATTGTTCCTTTTACTTCTACACGAATAAAATTGACCTTTGAATGATCTTGCTTCAATTTTAGTGTGGAGAGTTTCAGAGATTAATTGGACTACGAAGTGGTTGACTTTCGATGAAATATGTATACTCCTTTCACAATTATAAAATCACAACTCTGGCCTTGGAAATTTGACACATTCCACTCTGTATCGAAGTTATGACGTTTTTCAAAATTTTTTATGTTCCAAGTCAACGCTATGTTGCCCTTTCAACATTCTTAGCGTATTTCTCAGAATGTGAATTTATTCGGAAAATGAATGAATTGGAAAAGATGTGATGGACGAAAATAATTAACGTTTATATGGATTGATAGAAAGGATTCCTTTTCTAGTTATTTGCATGAAAAGTACAAGAGATCACTGTTGAAATATATTATTTTTGCCAGGGAAGAATATTGCATTGCTCTCGCATAATTTTCATATACATGGAGTATAATACTCCATTCACTTTTATTTAATCACATAGGAGGTCATGGTTTCGTTTTCAGGAATTGGTGCACCTGATGAAAAGCACAGAACATAAATGATGAAAAGTCAGTGCGCGCACAGAAAATATCATTAATGACAAAACGACGTTGCAGGTTTGTTTGTTTACATCAATGTAAAAGTATCGAAGATATTCCACATTTTGTTAGGTTTACAAATTGTTCGCAGATTTTTGGTATTTAATCGATATTTGCAGGTGAGTTTTTCGTCGAATATCCAAGATTAAGTATGTTTACTGTTTTTAGCACCAGTTTGGAGCGTGAGGACGATTTTCAAGACCAGGACGAATGTTTACATTTCGAGGTTGAAGGGGTACACGGGAATTTCGTCGAAAAAGCTGTTATTTGGACAGATATCGCAGTAGATGGATCAGATGGAGCCTCGAGAGGTCGAGTAGGATGATATTTTTCAGGTTTTCCAAGAAATTTGGCGATATCTGAGCAGATTTGCAAAAGCTAGGTACCCCACTAATGAGGTGGAACTTAGACCTAATTATCCTATAAGAAACGCCTTTCAAAGGTCGAGATGGTGAAAAATGTCTTCTTTAGATGTTGTTTGAACAAACGCAGCCGAGTTTTATACCCCAACATTGATTTTAAGAAAGTTATCAACAAAATAAAATTGACATTATTCTTGATTCTTGTAATTACCCATCAATTCATCTTATATCTTTGGGTTGATTCTTTTAATGAATTCTTGATTAGAATCAACAATTGATGTCGTCAAGTCTTGAACTTTCAGTTCAAGAGGATAATAAACATTAAATCTTCAAAGGCATGCATATGAAAATTATGTGAAAGCAATACAATTTTCTTCCATGGCGAAAAATAATATATTTCAACAGTGATCTCTTGTACTTTTCATGCAAATAACTAGAAAAGGAATCCTTTCTATCAATTCATATAATCGTTAATTATTTTCTTCCATCACATCTTTTCCAATTCATTATTTTTTCGAATAAATTCACATTCTGAGAAATACGCTAAAAATGTAGAAAGGGCAAGATAGTGTTGACTTGGAACATAAAAATATTTTGAAAAACGTCATAACTTCGAAACAGAGTGGAATGTGTCAAATTTCCAAGGCCAGAGTTGTGATTTTATAATTGTGAATGGAGTATACATACAGTCTTCAAATGTTGTCACTGAATACTCAAGAATTTACTGATGTTCACAAAATGATACTGAGAATCCGAGATCAAAATGCGATATTTAAGGAACCCATGAAACTCAATATTATATTTTCCTAGGACCTATCTCCATGTTTACATGGAATCGTCTAGAAACCTTACCCTGACGAATACCCTATTAGATCCTGAAATCAGAAATTTTGGTTTGACAAATGTAAAACTGTCAAAAAGATATAAAGTTCGGAATCTGATATCATCGACTGTCAATTCAATGTGCACATTTATATCGAGGAAAATCTGTGAACTCAAATGTTTGATCGTCTCAGTCTTCACTTGATGGAACAAAATAAAATGATACTGAAAATTGATCTTAGAAAATCGTTCTGAGAAAGAAATTCAAGGATTTCTAATAAATTCTTGAATGTGGATGAATTCAAACCTTCATATTTTAGTCTAGAACTAACAACAATCACAGGATTCACAGGTTATAGACTGTACTTATCTCAAACCACAACATATCCTTTCAAATTTGTATTGAAAACTAGTACTAGGTGTATGAATCGAATTATTGCGTTGTTTCAATACTTTTGGTATTTACTTATGAAACTATATTATCTTTTCGTTTGTTCCATATAAAGCGTTATGCAAATAACAAATCGAAATGAGATTACAAAACTGTGAAGTAAGACAATTCATTTCTTTCCCAAATCTTTTCGATATTCGACCAATAATTGGGTATATATAGTGAATGGTACCATTGGTATCAGTATCATTTGTCTATCGAATCTCATCGCCAACAATGTTCAAACTAATCGTAAGTTCTTTTCAGGAATTATATTCAATTATATTGCTTCTGAAACTTATGCAGATTGATTTATTCATTTGTGTTTCAGCTTATTCTTTCTGCCACATTCGCGGCCATATTTGCCCATGAAGACCATCATGTAAGTGCTCAAAAACCGTTTGAAAATTGGGCTCAAAGACTTTTTGCAGGCTCCAGCCCATTACAAATTCGACTATGGCGTACATGATCCACACACTCACGATGTCAAATCCCAGTGGGAACACAGAGATGGTGACCACGTAAAAGGAGCTTACACTCTGAAAGAAGCTGATGGTACCACAAGGCTTGTGGAATATACAGCTGGACCACATTCAGGATTCAACGCCGTTGTCAAAAGAATAGGACATGCTCATCATCCAGCTCATTATGGACATCATGGAGGTGCATCCCATGGGGGAGCCTCTTATGGAGGACATGGAGGTGACAGCTTTGTTGGCGTGACACACTGGGGATTCAAACATTGAGAAGAATTGACTAAAGATTGTATACGTTGTTTATGAGTTGAAAATAAATTTGTTTGTTCACAATTCGCACTATTATTCGATAAATTGATACTGGAGAATCAAACGAAGAAAAAGAATAGCTACACTTCCATTAAAACAAAGAAACTAATAAAGCAAAAAAAATTGTTTCACACAAGTACCAGATTGAAGCAATACCACCAGTGGCGTAGCTAGATAGTCCGGGGCCCTGGTGCAAAAATCGAAAAGGGGCCCCTTAATGAATTGTTTTCGAGACAATGCTTCGAAAAAGCAAAGTTACTTACTGAAGGTACAGTTGAGGAGTATTCTTGAATAAATTATGTTGATATTTATGTATTTGAGTAGGTATATTAAATTCATTACATTAATGTGGATGAAAACGAGGGCTTTGAAAACATTTTTATAGATATTTACTATATGTACAAATATTCACAGAAAAATTGTCATTGTCACTATGACCTTCTAGCCTTATTTTTCTTATTGATACGTTAGACTATTTGGTGAAATCACAATAAGAATAAATTATTCAAGGAATGAATTCAAATTAATTATTGAAGATTCGAACTTAGAGGTCCATCAAGGCTAGATTTGAAGTCATTTATTCCTTCGGAAAAAATATGTTTACAACCTCTTTCTAGACCTACTCTTTGCGAAAGATTCAATGACTTCACTCAAATCTAGACTTGATGCAGCTTCATTTTCAATTGATAGGTATAAGCCATAAATGTCGCAGTTGAGCTTGGCTCATAGTGTTCAGCAAATAATTTTATATTATTCTCAATTTGCTGAAAGATCTTTCAGCTTCTACAGAGGTGACAGGAAGATTGTATGGAACAGTAATATTGCTGTAAATACTTCTGTTAGATCGCATTCCAGCATTCCGTATTTCCTTATTATTTTCATACAGAATTCATGAATTGTCCATGCCTTATTCTTCAGGTAGAAATAGGTGATAAATATTAAGAACTTGAATTGAAAAGTTGGTCCCTTTCATATCGCAATATTCACTTTGAAATTGGTCGAAGCTTTGAATTACAGTTTTTTCGTCTACCTATATCTAGAAGAAATGATGGTGAAAATTCCAAATTTTGTTGACTGCAGTCATACACCCGAAACTTGAATTCAATCAATCAATCAAATCTTTATTGTGCTACAGGCTTAATACAATAGCGTGTACCCGTCAATTTCAGCATGAATAACACATTATTAAAATAAATATGGACATAAAATGAACTTACAGTCTAGGACAAACTATTCATATATCACAGTCAAAGATAGGTTTGTGTCGCAGAAAAACTCTGAGAGCGAATAATACGCTTGTGTTACAAGGAGCGCCTTCAATTTTCTTTTGAATTTAATGAAACTTAATAGTTTCCAATGATTCGGCCGTTTGTTGAAAACTGCAACCGAAATATAACAAGGCAACTTCTAAAATTGAGAAAGTATTGTATCGAGCACTCTATTGAAAATATTTATTTCGGAAAATCCTCCCCTGCTTCGAAATCGTTGATCGGAAGCTAATTCATCGAAATATTTTTTACCTTTTTTTGTCTCTTCTTCGAAATGGGGATCTTTACCATACACTATGACATTTTCTCTAGCCTTGTACTTGAAGGACTCGAAGTCACTCCCATAAATTTTTTTCTTTGTAGGTATTCGTCTCTTCTAAAGCTCTGCATACGTCGTCCAAACTGACATAGCATTTTTGTAATACTTCAGATGCATAATTGATATAATTGACAATGCGCATTCAATCGCCGAGGAAAATAAATTCAAAAGTCAACATTTTTTTTAAATTTCTGCTTGTTTTCGCTCTTATTTGCAAGAATTTTTCATAACTATTTCAGCTAATGCACGAATGATATGAAAAAAATTAAATTTGATTGCCGTAATTATGTTAACCGTACTGGACCATCTAGTCAGTTTTTTTAGATAGGTGTCCGATTCACCAGTGAATTTTGGCAATAAATCCCTACATTTGATGATATTTCGGAAAAAACATTTTTCAACAACTGAATATAATAAAAACAATGTTATTCACATAATAGATCACAGAGAAAAATCGAAGTTTGAATTTTTTTTCAAGTTCAAACGCGATTTGATGGTCTGCGCTTGGGGGCCCCCTGAGGTCGGGAGCCCTGGTGCACTGCACACTCTTGCACCCACGTAGCTACGCCGCTGAATACCACCAAAAAATCGAGATATTCATAGACTTTGATAGATATTTCTGGCCCAAACATACAGCCCTCTGGAACTCCATCATTTGGAGCTATTTTCATGTCAAGCAGTTTTCACACTTGTCGAAAGACCCTTAGGAAGAATTATTTCAATATTGATCCCAAATCAGGAAAAATATCCCAAATTGATACTTTATGGAGTTCCACAAGGAGGCATTCGTGGACTAGGAGTGAAGAGGCTTTCATTTGTTGATGACAACTTTACCTGAAAGTATTTCTATTCTAATTTTCCTTTTAGTTGGTATCAAGGGGTAGCTAAACACCATTAGCATATCCATATCACCCCATAGCACATTATTACCAGACAAAATGGGGCCCAACGAAACCTATACCTACCTAATTGTAATGTTGGTGACGTAAATGGATTACAATACATCACACAAAAGGCGGGACGGGCATTCCCGACCAATCCACTTGTCCTATCCTATGGAAAAGTGAAATAACGGATGGGCATGGTTGCACATGCACATGCTTCTCTAATATCGAAGGGGGCGATGGGGCGCGTGTCAAGGCACACTTCCGTGCAAAGTTCAGAGACAGTTGGCTAGCGACCTACCGGAACAGTCGAAGCAGATTTTGGGGTCTACCATGGCCGCCTATGTGGAAAGAAACCAATACAAAACAACTGACCGAGGTATCGAACTGACAGTAATTACATGTTGACCACAAAGAACTTCGCGTCTTGCATATCGTTTATGTCCGAATCTGTTTTTCTGGGAGCTTGTTGCCTTGAGGGGATTTCGGTTAACATTTCGGAATGGAGATATGCAACAATGAAAATTGAATAATCTTCGATCGTACAATGAAATAAAACATTGAGCAATAGTCTACTAAATTCACTGAAAAAAACTATTCTAACAAAGCGAACAATATTGATTAGGTCTATGAAGTTTATTGTACAACTGCCATTAAAAGTGACACTTTTAATGACAGCAAACAATGTTAAAATTGATTGTTCACGTGGAAGCGTGTTAAAAATATTTTCTTTATTTCAGTATCGTAATGAGTTCATTACAGTACTAAAAACAGTGCTGTAATGAATTCATTACAGCATCGTTTTCAGTAACATTTTTCGTTTTGTGGTTGTCAGCAATGACTTCCGATCCTTTTAAATTTCAGCCGACGTCAATTTAGAAATGTCAATTTCCATATTTCCTAACATTCACACCAACTGCCAAGATGCAATATGAAAGTCCTAGGACCTATAATTTGAAATTTTTCATTGAATTTCACAAAATTAGAGTGAAATAGAGAAAATATCGTCTAATACTCGTTCCAGAATGCAATTCCAATACTCATGCATTCGAAAACTCGCTCCTTCGTCGCTCGTTTTCGAATTTCGCATTCGTATTGGAATAGAAGCCCATTCTGCAACTAGTTTTAGAATATACTATTAAGCACTCAATTCAGCAATTGCAAATTTTTATTATCAATATTTAACAATCATTACTTATGAACATTAATATTAATCGTAAAACTAGAACAATTACTAACATTAACGCCCTGTGACGTTAGGGAGCTCCGCAACACATTATTAGAATCCTCAGCACCATCAGTACTTGTAGAAACCGAAATTACAATATTGGATGATGATGATCCAAAATCTGTTGAGGTTGGGAGAATTTTTTCAGCAATGACATTTCTATATGCAATGGAATGATCAACATAGCCCTCGGCTACTGTCGTAGACTTCTATCCATCATGTTTTTTATATACGTAATATTTGCTACTGATTCTGCTAGCAATGAAGCGGAGGATCTTCGAAAACAGTGTCCTGTATATTGCTGTGGTTCTGGCAGTTTGAGGAATTCGGCAACAATAGATGGAATTTTCCCAAATGTATTGATACCAACTGAATTGGAAGTGCATTTATTATCCATGTATTTAAGGAAAAAATGACAATGTTTGATGACAGAAGGGCGCAGTGCAAAGTACTTATGAAAATAGTCAACATACTTCCCAATAATACTGAAAGAACGACTGACTTTCGTTTTTGTGTTTGGCAGTTGTATAACCAATGATTTATTTGTTATTTCGATGTTTTCCACTGATAAATTACACAATTCTTCACGCCGACAGGCTCCAAATAATACGAAAATAGTTGCAACCTTAACCATCAAGATTTCTCATCTGGTGCCTCATTTATAAACTTTTCAACTCGTTCAAGAGTGAGAATATATCTTTCACTTTTCCGTTTTAAATATGCTATTACCTTGAAATATTCACTAACATCCACACCATTTTTAATAAGGGCGCTTGACTTTATCACCAGAAATTTGCTCCACAAAGTTGATGAACTCCATATTTTTGATTTTTCTTCTAAGTATTTCAGGAAAACAGGTTCACTGAAGTTCCCTTTTACATTTTTCAATATACACCAGCCCATGAAATTGTTATATGCAATATAGTACTGCTGAACAGATTTTTTTAGTAGGAGTTCCAGATTTGCACTCCTTGCAGACTCTTCAATATCCACAGGAACAACCAAATCGTCACTTTTATTAATAATTGGACTCTCGACAAATATATTAAGCAGTTAAAAACCCAAGACGAAAATTGGACAGGAACGAAATTCAAATGACAGCGTCTTTTCTCATTTGTTAGTAAATACATGCATCTATGTTAGTAACCATAACGTTGGCAACGTTTGCCATTCACAACAACCTTTTGATTATTTGAATATTAAAATGCATTTTGATGTTTATTGTCATTGCAAATTCGCCCATTTCATTATCAAAATAGGGAAGTTGTAAGTTGTACAAAAAACATTGTATGGTATTTGAGTTAAAAGTGATTTTATTTTGTTTTTGAAATTGTTCAATTCGCCCCCTCATTTCACAAACTTTTTCACTCACAAAATAAAACGTCACTTTTAACTCTCATATCATAAATAACTATTTCAACATTCGCCAAGTCTACAAACTCGGTGAAACGTGTCGGAATGTCATATTTTGTCAATATGTCATATACAGAATCAGCATTTGATTTGTGCAACCTTACAACAGGACATTCCTCCAATGAATCAACAATTTCATCTCGTCCTTTCAAATATGAGTATAACTCATTCATTTTTGAACATCGAATGAACTGAAATCCGTATTTTTCTGATATAAAACGAATGAACTAAAGCATTATTAAATAACGGTAATATCCATCCGAACAGGGCCTAGAGGCGAACCAAAGGGCACTGTTTTCAAACACAAAAGTATCCCCCGAGACATAAAATTAGCGACGGTCATTTCGCTTCCAATTTGAGGAACTCCTTTTGTCGTTTAGAAAATTAGTCGGGACCGCATTCTGAATTGCTGTCGGCGAACATAGAATACCTTACATGGGGTTAAATATCCCTTTCGTCTCGGTCACAAAAAAGGTTTCCGTGGCTGAACTAATGATAAATTGATAATGAAGGAAAGATTCGAGATTTTGCCAAGGGGAGGTATTTTCAATGATAATATGATTTTTTTACTGGATTTCAGAGTGTCATGAGAAATTGCCATTATTTGTATTCGTTTGTTATTTTTTTCATAATTCATTTTCAGAGCAATCACACTATGAGTGTAGGAAAAAATGCCATTTCGCAAATCTAAACTATGATAGATAAGGCTTCGGTCTATTTCTTATTCAATTCAGCGTCCCCGAAAACCTACATTTTGATACCAAAGTCAACCCTGTGCTGCTTCTCAGCCGATATTTTTAGAGTTTCATTTTTTTGATATTTCATTTTCGAGTTTTGTTCACCAGCAAAGGCCGCTCAAAATTTGGGTGTTTTCGATCCGCGAAAGTAATATTATTGAAGATTCAAATGAGACGAATAACATCTCGATTCAATAACACCGTCAGATCCTCTCAGATTTTTGCTATATGGATCCAAATGGTGTTTTTATGGGGTCTTACCCCTTAGTCATTTCTCACCCGAAAATTGAAAATTTTAAAATCGCCAATATATTGCACAGAGATACTTTGGACTATGCTGATCATCAATATATAAATCAATGTCGTTTGCGGTAAGAGGGACGGACGCTATGGCAGTTTGAAATTTCCAATTTTTCAAAAAATGCCATTTGACAAGTGAAAATCTAAAGTATGATAGATAGAGCTCTGGATTATATTTTAATGAATTCAGCGACCTCGAAAACCTACATTTTGATACCAAAATCATTTTTGTAGCTCTTATGGGTCGAGATTTATCGTATTTTATTTTTTCGATATTTCATTTTCGAGTTTTGTTCACGAGCACAGGCTGCTCAAGGTTTAAGTGTTTTCGATTCGCAAAGGTACTATTATTGAAGATTCAAATGAGCCGAAAAACATCTCGATTCAATAACACCGTTAGATCCTCTCAGATTTTTGCTATATGGACCCAAATGGTGTTTTTAAGGGGTCTTACCCCTTAGTCATTTCTCACCCAAAAATTGAAAATTTTAAAATCGCCAATATATTGCACAGAGATACTTTGGACTATGCTGATCATCAATATATAAACCAATGTCGTTTGCGGTAAGAGGGACGGACGCTATGGCAGTTTGAAATTTCCAATTTTTCAAAAAATGCCATTTGACAAGTGAAAATCTAAACTATGACAGATAGAGCTCTGGATTATATTTTAATGAATTCAGCGACCTCGAAAACCTACATTTTGATACCAAAATCATTTTTGTAGCTCTTATGGGTCGAGATTTATCGTATTTTATTTTTTCGATATTTCATTTTCGAGTTTTGTTCACGAGCACAGGCTGCTCAAGGTTTGGGTGTTTTCGATTCGCAAAAGTACTATTATTGAAGATTCAAATGAGTCGAAAATCATCTCGATTCAATAACACCGTTAGATCTTCTCAGATTTTTGCTATATGGACCCAAATGGTGTTTTAGGGGGTCTTACCCCTTAGTCATTTCTCACCCAAAAATTGAAAATTTTAAAATCGCCAATATATTGCACAGAGATACTTGGGACTATGCTGATCATCAATATATAAATCAATGTAGTTTGCGGTAAGAGGGACGGACGCTATGGCAGTTTGAAATTTCCAATTTTTCAAAAAATGCCATTTGACAAGTGAAAATCTAAACTATGACAGATAGAGTTCTGGACTATATTTTATTGAATTCAGCGACCTCGAAAACCTACATTTTGATACCAAAATCATTTTTGTAGCTCTTATGGGTCGAGATTTATCGTATTTTATTTTTTCGATATTTCATTTTCGAGTTTTGTTCACGAGCATAGGCTGCTCAAGGTTTGGGTGTTTTCGATTCGCAAAAGTACTATTATTGAAGATTCAAATGAGTCGAAAAACATCTCGATTCAATAACACCGTTACATCTTCTCAGATTTTTGCTATATGGACCCAAATGGTGTTTTTAGGGGGTCTTACCCCTTAGTCATTTTTCACCCAAAAATTGAAATTTTTAAAATCGCCCATATTTCGCACAGAGATACTCTGGACTATGCTGATCAACAATTTATATATCAATGTCGGTTGCGGAAAGAGGGACGGACGCTATGGCAGTTTGAAATTTCCAATTTTTCAAAAAATGCCATCTGACAGGTGAAAATCTAAACTATGACAGCTAGAGCTCTAGACTATTTTTATCGAATTCAGTGACCTCGAAAACCTACATTTTGATACCAAAAGTATTTCTGTAACTCTTATGGTTCGAGATTTATCCTATTTTATTTTTTCGATATTTCATTTTCGAGTTTTGTTCACGAGCAGAGCCTGCTCAAAGTTTGGGTATTTTCGATCCGTAAAAGTACTATTATTGAAGATTCAGATGGTCGAATAACATCTCGATTCAATAACACCGTTAGATCCTCTCAGATTTTTGCTATATGGACCCAAATGGTGTTTTTAGGGGGTCTTACCCCTTAGTCATTTTTCACTCAAAAATTGAAATTTTTAAAATCGCCCATATTTTGCACAGGAATACTTTGGACTATGCTGATCATCAATATATAAATCAATGTCGGTTGCGGTAAGAGGGACGAACGCTATGCCATTTGACAGGCGAAAATCTAAACTTCGATAGTTAGGACGCTGGATCATATTTCATTGGATTCAGCGACCTTGAAAACCCACATTTTGATACCAAAACCAGCCCTGTACCTCTTGGTCTTGGGCCAAGAATTATCATATTTTATTTTTTCGAAAAATTAATTTCGAATTTTGTTCACAAGCTCAGAGCACTCCAAGTATATCCATCTATACACAATCAATGTCCTGATAAATTCTTCAATAGGTCATAACTGGGATACTGTTGATCAAATGCTGACCAATATATACTAATTTCAAGAGGCTTTGATTACTGAAATATGGATATCATTCCACAATGCATAATCTTCTTGGATACAGATCACAATGACATCATAAGAAATCTGGCGTTGATTTGAATTATGGAGTGTGAAATATTTATGCAATATTCCAATGCTCTCCTCACGGGGTAGCTCCTTAATGATGCACATTCTTGAGACGGGGGTCCATCTAGGGGCTGAAACTTTGAAGAGGTAAAGGTCGATGTTCCCACAAGAAATTATATAGTGATGCTGGTCAGGTAGGCACCGTGGGAGAATCTTCTATTTCCTAGTCCGGTCTTTAAACACCTACTTCCTTTATTATAGCGACAAATTCAAGATGAGGAAGATTAGAATAGAAGAGCCCATCAAATCATGCGGGAATTTTGACCTTGAAACGAAGATTTTCACTCACAGCTTCTCAAAAATTGATGGAGAAGGTAGAAAACTTGCAAATTCCAACGAAGTCTCGAAACGAAATTTTTTGATGTTTTCATTTAACAATTTAACTTCTTGATTTGAAATAAATTTACATGGAATAAGAAAATAATTCAAATAAATCAATTTCTTCGAATAAACGAATATTTTATCGGTTATATACAGGGTGAGTCTTTGACTTGTACATATATTTTAACTGTAGATTCCTCTTATAAAACGAAACACTTTTTCCTATACCATTTTTCAAAATTCGGTTTGGTTTGGGAGATACAGGGTGTCGAAAATCCATGAAAAAAACACTTTTCTGTTTATATCTTCGGAACCGTTATTTCGAATGAACTGAATTTTGGTTGAGTTTTTACTCTATCATGGTGCATATTCCTCACTCGAAACCCATTGAATATCTCTACTAGTATAAAGTTACAGGGTAGTCGACTCATCAATACACGCTAAAACACCATAAAACCACTTTAAAAAGATATACGGTTCATATTTTCGAAAGAATCAATCATTAAAGAAACTAAAAGCATCCCTATTTTTTTCAATAAAAGGCGTCGTTTTCGAGTTATTTCCAATTTTACCCGGAGAAATTTGACGAAAAAATCATTAATTTCAAGAATAATCTGAATGCGTCTCTGAATTAAATATCATCGAATATTATTCCTTCTCTGGTCTTTGAACGAGTTTACAATGTTGTCACAATATTTATCATTTTTGTCCAGATATTTTGATAATGAAATCCCACAAATGTGGGAGATGAAATTGAACACCAAGGAGGATTTAATACGCACATTTTCTATTGAAAATTCATAGTTACCGGTCCATATTGAAGTTAAATGTCGATGAAATACAAAATTCGGATATGAATGATGAATCTCGATACAAACTACTCATTAAATTGAAATTAATGAAAAATAATACGATACCTGATTATCTGTGGCGATGTTTCTGTCTAAACAACATCCTCTTGGAATTTTATAAACTCGACACGGTTGAAATTATATTATTTCACTTCACATAATATTCACATTAGGACAATAATTCACTGAATGTATTCAGAACATAATGTTTACATTAAATGAAAATATCGGGAATTTTGGATTCTCTTTATTTCAATTGTTAACTTGCAACAAACGCCGACGTTTCGAAACAACTTGTTTCTTCTTCAGGGCTAAAAAATAAACACACACATATATATATATTGTCATTTTCATTTAATTTATTTACAATGGATGATAACCTAGTAATATAATGTTTACAGTTTGTTCAGAGACTCTGGTTTGTTATTGTTTATAGTTGGCCTCCAGAGTCCGGATAACCAATACATACTTGGGTTTTCGTTCTACGCATACTTGGTAAAATTTTGCGGCAAAGTCTAATTATGATGAAAACGGCAGAATTCATAGATGTTTATACCACGGTACACAAATGTATCGTGATTAATACTATGTTTCGTAAAAAATCCTTAACCTCAATGAAAATATCAGCAAGCTGACAACATCTTCTTGAAGTTTCTGTGCAAAAATTCACAGAATCGATACGAATTATATTAGATTAGGTTGTTTAATAATAAATCTGAATGAAGAGTCTTTCTTCATGATATTGTTTGGGAATTTCGAGGAAAATATGAACAAGTTATTAGTGTTTACAAACTAATCTGCAGAAAAATCGAAGAAGGAACTTATTTTGGTGGAATAAATGTGGCTTTTTAGTTGCAGATATAATCCGATGAAACTAACTGTTTTTGTTGAAATTATCGTGTTTGCAACATTTTTATTCCAATAAGGTTAGTACTCGAGTATTACCTAATTGTATAAAGTCAATTTTTATCGAGAAATATGAACTTTGAATCAATTCCACAGTATCATTTCAGGGACGTAATTAGCACAGTTTTTTTTTTCAAATGGCTATATCTTTTTAACAGGAAAAATGGAAAATGAAAAAAAGGTTTCTTTTGACCTCAAGAATCTTCAGTTAAAATATATGTACAAGTCAAAGACTCACCCTGTATATAATCGAATAATTTTCTTGGAATTAAACAGCCTGCTTCATTTCAAGTAATTCTTTTTTTCTAGTGAACAAATGAAACCAATATTGATTTAATTACTTCAATTATTATGAATTTAATTTATGAAAAATGAGCAATCGAAATTCTTATTTTTGGGTGGAAAAATTATCATAATGAATTGGGAAAGCAACTAGCTAGTCTCGACTGGCAACTAGACCTTACTTCGTTACTTTTCGTGTTAATAAATATTGGACTATCCGAGTATCATCACAATAGGGTTTCATGAATGTTTCCTTAACGAATAATGACTTTGAAAGATGATTCGTATAGAATTTTCCCAGATACAACGGAAGTTCAAGGGAGGAAGCAATATAGGCCATCTTCAAGACAGGTACCCGCCTTGTCAACGAGATGTTAAAATTTATCTCTTCCGCCACGTCGACCAGAATCCTCCAGCTCCCATCTGAACTGATACAAGATCTTTCTTCACTTTTCACATAAACGCAGCAGTAAATTGATCATTGTTACCCCTTGATTTACAACCCACCCCCAACTTAACACTTTATCGTGGGAATTAAGAGGGCATAACTCATAGACAAAGTGACCCTCTTCAGACGGATTTGCATAGCGGTGGACCTGTCGACAGAGGGATCTAGATACGGTGGATAGATTTATAGGCCGCGTGCGTGGGCAGGTGCCCCCTTGCCACCGTCTTCTACAGGTGGAGGGTCCACCCAGAGGCCGGTGACATCTTCTAACTGTTGCCGTATTTATGGATCGATCGGACCTCAACATTACTAATTATTTGATGTCGAGATGAGGGAGATATGATAATTTCTTTTTGTACAATCGCGATAGCTTCCTGGATCAAACTTCTGGATCTTGAGGAGCAGGAAAGTATCAGTTTACAAGTATGCGAAAAGGTTTGGGATTTGGGGAATCGTTGATTTATACAGGGAGTTTCTCGTGTTTTGCTAACGCTTTAAGATTTAATCTAGGTTTGTTCAGTTTGGATGGTTTTGAAGTGTTGAGATTTATTTGTGAAAGAAAAGGTGGTCTAGCCTTTTCTTGAAGGATTCAGAAAATTCAGCTTCGTCCAACTTGCCCTCACAAGAATTACCTACACGGAAAACATTTAAAGTACACCGTATTGAAAAGATAATCATAACAGAATTTCAATGTAGGATGATTACCAAATGAGGTTTGAGATCATGAAATCTTCGAAGCTTATGCATCTTTTATAGTAAAGAATATTATGAATTTCATTTCAAGTTTATTATGTTTCCTAATAAAATTTATACTATTGTTGCTTATAAAAATTGGTAATAATCCCCAACTAAGTGCGTTAACATTTTAGTAAAAAGCTCCTTTTTATGGCTGTTGAAAAAAACCTCAAAAACATATACGAGGATGTATTGATATCTAGTTAGCCTAGACCAGTTCCATGCATAAACAAAATATTGCGATACCATTCAACGAACAATAACTTATTAGAAGTGTAGAGTTCGACGTCAAAAAATTAAACGCAATAAATT
Organism: Adalia decempunctata; assembly: GCA_951802165.1. Lineage (NCBI taxonomy): Eukaryota > Metazoa > Arthropoda > Insecta > Coleoptera > Coccinellidae > Adalia > Adalia decempunctata. Next base: position 5,124,235 of record OX637701.1, read on the forward strand.
GTAGGAATCGAAAAATTGGAGTATCGAGCCATCATCAAGTACCTGTATTTAAAAGGGTTAAGAGGTGAGCAGATTTACGAAGATATGCTGCATACCCTTGGTGATCAATGTGCTTCGTAGGCGACCGTGAAAAATTAGACTGCAAGCTTCAAAAGAGGTAAATTTTCCATTGAAGATGATGACCGATCGGGAAGGCCCATTTCTGTGTCAGTCCCCGAAAATATCGATGCAGTTCATGACATGATTTTATCAGACCGTCGAATTGGGCAAAAACAGATATCTGAAGCTTTCATAAGAACGCGTTCATCATATAGTTCACGTCAATTTGGACATGAGAACATTTTCTGCAAAATGGATCCCCAAATGTTTGAATGTTGACCAGAAGCGTGCAAGGGTAGAAGCATCGCGTTCGATCTGAGCTCGATTTGAAAACGATGTAGACTTCTTGAACCGAATTGTTACTATGGATGAGACTTGAGTACATTTCTACGATCTAGAAACAAAGCAACAATCGATGGAATGGCGACACTCTGGTTCTCCAAGACCTAAGAAGTTTCGTGTCCAAAAATCTGCTGGAAAAGTTCTTACTTCAGTTTTTTGGGATTGCCATGGAGTAATCATGATTGATTTTTTGGATAAGAGTAGAACAATAACTGGAGATTACTATTCGACATAACTGACGGAAAAAAATTAAAGAGAAAAGACGCGGAAAGCTATCCAAAGGTATTTTGTTTTTACAGGATAACGCCCCAGTACACAAATCGCATGTTGCCAAGCAAAAAATTCATGATTCAGGATTAGAATTACTAGATCACCCCCCTTATTCACCAGATTTGGCTTCGTTTCACTATCATCTCTTTCCTCAACTGAAAAAAAATTTAAAAGGTCGTAAATTTTCTTCCACCGAGGAGGTAATTAAAGCTGTGGAGGACAGGTTCACAGAGCAAGAAGAAACATTTTTTTTGAGAGGTCTAGAGACGTTGCAGGTTCGCTGTAATAAATGTATTCAATTAAGAGGAGAATATGTTGAGTAAGAGTAATAAAATATTTTGACATTGAAATTTTGTTTTGTTCTATAGTAGGCGGAGAATTTTTCAATATATCCTCGTATTTCTGTAAAACAGATAATAATCGATTTTTTCGAATGTGACTGTCAATATTTTTTGGTAGTTTTCAAAGTTTTTGGAACTGTAAAATGCGAATCTATCTACAGGGTGTATGAACGAGCTCTCAAAAGCTCCCGACCACAAATGAGTACTTTTCTCGAACCTTTTAACTCAAAAATGAATTGTGCCGTGACCGAAGGACCACGTGTATCAAAATAAACGAGAAATAAACAACACCTCAAGTCTTTGTACGAGCGATTGGTCCCATTTTACCCCACGAATTAATTTCGGACACCCAAGAAGAAAGGAGTATATTTGTAATCCAACACGGTATAAAATTGATCCTCGTGGCGAAAACTTGATGAATAAGCAGCGAAAAAATCAGAACTTGTCGAATTTTAAACTCAAGTGATCCGAAGGTTGGGAGAGAACCCGCTCTACCATGTTGTAATGTTATGAAATATGAATCTTTCTTCTGCAACCCCTATCTGGTGATAGAATATCGAATTTCTCGCTTGAGAAACGTTTAACTTCTCGGACAAACGATTGGACTTTCAGACTTGACGAAAGGTAGCCTAATTGGATAAAGGACCCCGCACTTTTAGTAGGTAAAGTGGCGACCGGTCAAATTTTCTGAAAGTTTGGTATGTTGTTGTAACCGACTCATTGACCAAAAGTGTCAATGGGCCCAACCCAATCCTATGGCTAGTTTTCTGAATACGGGGTGTTAAAGTTGAAAATTGCCCAGATTTTCGGATTTATTTGCTAATTATTAAGAGTTACATTGGATTTCTGTTGCATACACACGTTTACTACATGTTCTAGGTATGAAATTAGAGGATACGTATGATTAAAAATATTTATATTTACCGGGTGATTCACGAATATATGACGGTGGTTTTTTCCCAAAATTCACTTTTTCTACTGTGACGTCAGGAGGGCATATTTTTGAAATGTTTTTTCCGATTTAGTATTATGACGACAAAATATTGCACAGCGCATATTTTTTATACAGGGTGTTTCACAGAGAGAACCACTAGACATAATCATATTTTTTTAGGATTAAATCGAAATCCTGTATTATTGAATTGATTTTTGGGAAAAGTAATACCACAAACATATTTGTGTCTCTAATCTCCAAATTATTCAGGGTGGTTTATTCATAGGAAGGTATTCAATTTTGGGAAAAGTACAAAAAACATGAACACCCTGTATTCGAAAATTTCCTCGGTCAAATGCAACTATTTTATCACTTTATATTGATTTCCACAACATCTCCCGAGGTATGAATTTTAAATCCGATACTATGACCAGTTTTCGAGATACAGGGCGTTAAAGCGGAGAGTAATAATTTCATCATTTTTTTTTCAAATTGAAAAGCCGCATTGATTTTATGTTGCGTCCATGAGTTCAGTATGAGTACAGATCAGATGCACAAGGAAAGGTTCAACTAAAATACTTACTGTTTCAGGGTGATCCACGAATAAATCACAATAGCTTTTGCAAACACTCGATAATTCTAAAGTTTCGTCACAGCGAAATTATTCCATGAAGTTAATATCTATAGTCGTTCACAATTTTCAGTCTGAAATACTTCACTTGATGTAATGTTAGACAGTTATTCAAAATTCACCAGAAAAGTTCTCCTTTCAATTATTTCAAAGCATTTTATTTATGGCTCACCCTGTATGAAAAGTACCTAATTATTATGAAGTATTTCAGACTGAAAATTGTGAATGACTAGGTATTAACTTCATGGAATAATTTCTCTGTGATGAAACTGTAGAATTATCGAGTGTTTGCAAAAGCTATTGTGATTTATTCGTGGATCACCCTGTAACAGTAGGTATTTTAGTTGAACCTTTCCTTGTGCATCTGATCTGTACTCATACTGAACCCATGGACGCAACATAAAATCAATGCGGCTTATCAATTTGAAAAAAAAATGATGAAATTATCATTCTCTGCTTTTACGCCCTGTATCTCGAAAACTGGTCATAGTATCGGATTTAAAATTCATACCTCGGGAGATGTTGTAGGAATCAATATATAGTGATAAAATAGTTGCATTTGACCGAGGAAATTCTCGAATACAGGGTGTTCATGTTTTTTGTACTTTTCCCAAAATTGAATACCTTCCTATGAATAAAACACCCTGAATATTTTGGAGATTAGAGACACACATATGTTTGTGGTATTAATTTTCCCAAAAATCAATTCAATAATACAGGATTTCGATTTAATCCTAAAAAAATATGATTATGTCTAGTGGTTCTCTCTGTGAAACACCCTGTATAAAAAATATGCGCTGTGCAATATTTTGTCGTCATAATACTAAATCGGAAAGAACATTTCAAAAATATGCCCTCCTGACGTCACAGTAGAAAAAGTGAATTTTGGGAAAAAAACTACCGTCATATATTCGTGAATCACCCGGTAAATATAAATATCTTTAATCATACGTATCCTCTTATTTCATACCTAGAACATGTAGTAAACGTGTGTATGCAACAGAAATCCATTGTAACTCTTAATAATTAGCAAATAAATCCGAAAATCTGGGCAATTTTCAACTTTAACACCCCGTATTTAGAAAACTAGCCATAGGATTGGGTTGGGCCCATTGACACTTTTGGTCAATGAGTCGGGTAAAACAACATACCAAATTTTCAGACAATTTGACCGGTCGCAACTTTACCTACTTAAAGTGCGGGGTCCTTTCAGTTTTTATTTATGGCAAAGTTTATCAAACATCCTGTGTAGATATCTAGAGGCATTTCTGTTGGATTTGTAGATCTACAATATCAAGAAATCATCATAAATCCTTCGATATACATGTCAGCAGGTAAAGGTATCTAACAAATTGTTCAACCCCTCGGAAACCTTGTCCAAATTATGGAAATAACAACCCTGGCGTTAAAAGATGATAACTTCCTTAGTTCTATACTGTTGAATGTCTCTACATCCACTAAAACGAACATTATCGGCGTGATTATGAATCTTCATATCTACCTCTTCTACCTGCTTTTCTTTTATTTCATTTTAATTATATGCTAAACGTTTTTTAGTTGTCGGTCGTTATAAAGCGACTCAATACGGCATAAACAAACAAACCAAGGCGGTCCATGGTTGAATAGATGAATATCATTATTGATTGAATTACTGATATTATATTTAATTTTTTTGTTGAGTTGGTTTTCGGCCATTTCATTTAGAAACGTTGTATCTTGATTGTTGGAGTTCCAACCTTCTTGATTGAGAATTAGCATTTTGCCTTTTGAACTTTCGGCGTCTCAAAATTAAGTTATTTATGTATACGATCTTTTAATCGTCGGATGAATCTGTGTTTCCTATGCACCAACAGAAGAGGCTGATTGAAACGAACTGCTAATGAATCAAAATTTCATGGAAAATTTGGACCCCGCACTTTTTCTATGGCAAATGGCGTTCCGTCAAATGTTCTAATATTTTGGTATAATGTAGTATTCGACCTACTGATCAAAAGTGTCCATGGTCCCAACTCAATCTTATGACTAGTTTTTGAGATACAGGGCGTTGAAGTTGAGAATTACCCACTTTTACTACCCCCGTATCTTGGAACAGAATCGAATGAACTTCAATTTTTCTCAAGAAACATTTCATTACATCCCCAAGGAGCAACCATATAGAGGAATATGACCGAAAATCGTTACGAATACAGGGTCATCCACAATTGAATGCATGCCCGATTTTGAAAGTATAAAATATGTCAGTTTCAGTGCGAGACCGCTCACAAAATGAGCTATCACACTAGATATGTTGTTGTTATATCGAAAAAGTCTGAAATACCCAGAATTCATACTGGGTGATCCATTATTATAGAAACTATTCTCAAGGAGTGTAAAATGGACATCTGTATTTATGGGTTGATTCAAGGTGTTTGTTTAATTTTCTTAGAACATATCATCATGGACTTCAAAGAATACAGGGTGATTCAGACATGAAATGAACTTTGAATCTCACGAAAATACCCAAAAACCACCTTTTTTTTTCATCACCCTGTATTTCAAGATTAACTCCGACGAGGTGGGAGTTTTCTTTCACCACTGTACTTGATATAAAAACATCAATACGGCTGAGAGTTTTTATCCACTTCCTATGACCAGATTTTTTTTATGCTGGAATAAGAATAGAATAACAAAAATAAATAATTTTCATATTAGATAAAAAAAATCTGCTCATAGGAAGTGGATAAAAACTCTCGGCCGTATTGATGTTTTTATATCAAGTACAGTGGTGAAAGAAAACTCCCACCTCATCGGAGTTAATCTTGAAATACAGGGTGATGAAAAAAAAGGTGGTTTTTGGGTATTTTCGAGAGGTGCAAAGTTCATTTCATGACCGAATCGCCCTGTATTCTTTGAAGTCCATGATGATATATTCCAAAAAAATCAAACAAACACCTTGAATCAACCCATAAATACAGGGTGTCCATTTAACCCTCCTTGAGAATAGTTTCTATAATAATGGATCACCCAGTCTAAATTCTGGGTATTTCAGACGTTTTTGATGTAACAACAATATATCTAGAGTAATAGTTCATTTTGTGAACGTTCTCGCTCTGAAACTGACATATTTTATACTTTCAAAATCGGGCATGCATTCAATTATGGATGACTCTGTATTCGTAACGATTTTCGGTCATATTCCTCTATATGGTTGCTCCCTGGGGATGTAATGAAATGTTTCTTGAGAAAAATTTAAGTTCATCCGATTCTTTTCCGAGATACGGGCGTAGTAAAAGTGGGTAATTCTCAACTTTAACGCCCTGTATCTCGAAAACTAGTCATAGGATTGAATTGGGGCCATGGACACTTTTTATCAGTAGGTCGAGTACTACATTATACCAAAATTTTAGAAAACTTGACGGAACGCCATTTGCCATAGAAAAAGTGCGGGGTCCTTTGAACTGTGGAGCCTAAGATTGTCAAACTTGAAAGGACTATATTGGTATAGAATTAAATAATCTTCGAATAACGTTTACAAAAACACCAATCATCTTGTGGGATTGGCAAATTTATAGATATCCTTCAGACACTTTCGTCATATAAAGGACATAAAAATACAATTCGAATGAAAGGGGAAGACCTTCTAATCAATATAATCATCTTAAACATCTATCGATGGACTCATTCAGCGCACAATGGACATGAAGGATATGTTGTATCTCGAAAATCAATGGCATAGAATGAGATTATAATAATTATTGAGATGCTGTAAAATACAAAATATAAAGAAATATTTTTGGTATTATCCTTGTTATGAAACAGTTTAAACTGCACCTCCTGTAATGATAGGTCGCGTCATTCATAACAAAAAGGCCTTAATTATTACTTTAGCGGGCTACAGTCGATGCTACCTTATCGATGTATTGTGTGGTGGAAGGAGTTGTTCGAGAATACCTGTGAAGAATGTATTCGAATCTACAGTGGTTGTTCAGAAGTTCTATTCTTGATGGGTTCGTTATCGATTCTCATATTTCCCATTAGAGTATCTTTTTCTTGGGGACGCAAAGTTTAAGTTTCAAGAAAAAATCTCAATGTAATGGGCATGCTTGATTTGGCTATAAGAGTGCCATATTTTTTCATACCAAGTTAGCTTCAACTTAAGAAAAAATGGGCAAAACATGGAACTTGATCTAGATCCCAATTGAAAAGAAACTTTGCATTGTCTTCAAAAATAACTCATGTATCGAGGAATACTATCCAAAGAACATATTGAAAAAATTCCTACATTTGGAGTTGCCACCAAAACCAATGACAAATAGTGTATATTCTCAGAATGCTCGAAAATGTCAAATATCTCGAAAACCAAGGGGACTTTTAATGAAGTTGATCAGTATATAACATTACTAGCAAGGTAAGAGGGTTTTTACTGGCGAATGGAGAATATAACTGACGAGCCGCAGGCGAGTCAGTTACCTCCTTGAGCAAGTAAAACCCGTTACCTTGCGTGTATTGTTTTATATTTTATTTGTTTCTCATTTGTAAAAAAGGTTAGATAAATTCCAAAAAAATCTCAATAATTTGTCGCAAATGTCGTAAGCTATGGAAGCGTTGCCATGAACATGTCTGTTTATTTTTCTTCACATTTGTTTTGGCGATAGCGAAAATGAATGTACCAAAAGAAATTATTGAGGCAGCCAGCAGTGTAGCTTCAAGTTTATTACCTGCAAAATCAGCTTCAAGGTACGAGCGAGAATACGACGACTTCAAAAAGTGGCAAAACAAAAACAGTGTGATTGGGGTAACTGAAGATGTTTTGTTGGTCTACTTGAATCAACTATCAGCTAGATTCAGCCCTAATACTTTATGGGCAAAATGGTCTATGCTGAGAAGCTGCTTGGAAATGAAAGAAAATGCCCCTGTTCGCAGGCTTGTTTTCCTTAAAAAAATTATTAAAAAATATGACGTTTAGTTGTCATTTGCAGATTTCAAAAGGTAATAGCGTCTCTGAAACGAAAAAATGAGCGTTATACGCCAAAAAAGGCCAAGGTATTAAGTAAAGAAGAGGCTGAACAATTTCTTTTACATCCTCCTGATGACCAGTGGTTGCTGGCGAAAATTGTAACAATATTTGGGATTTTTGGATGTTGTCGATGTGACGAAACTCTCTCCTTAAACATGAATGATGAAGAAGATATGGGAAAATACGTTATTGTGACATTGCGGCAAACAAAAAATTTAACAACAAGAAGATTCACCATACCCGATGATGGCTGCAGCTTCAAGCCCTGCATGTTATACAGAAAATATGTAAATCTTCGGCCTCCTGGAACAGAAAGCCTAAGATTTTTTTTTTGATATACCGACAGGGAAAGTGCATTTCCTTTCATGCTGGCCAGCACACTATTGGTGGTGTCCCAAAGCAAATAGCGAAATATTTAGGTTTAAAAGACCCTGAGTTATACACCAGCCACTCTTTTCGCAGAACTGGAGCCACTATGGTTGCGGATTCGGGTGGAGATATTTTAGCACTAAAGCGTGCAGGAGGGTGGAAGTGCACCGAAATTGCGATCAGTTATGTCGATGATTCGGCCAAAAAAAAATCGAAATGTCTAGCAAATTATTTGGTAGTAAGGAGAGTACAAATGTTCTGCATTCCTCGAGTTCAGCAGTTTCTGAGTCAACAGATGGTTCATCATCATCAGTATCAACTCTTTCATCATCAAAAAATCTGTGTTACTGGAAATAACAATTGTACCATGATTTTCAACATATATGATGATAAAACAAAATTTTCTAATGTAAATAATACCACTAACATGTAAAAATTTTGCAAGTTCTGTCAGTTTTACAAGTTAGTGACTTGATAAAATAAACTTTCTTGATTAATATTGTGTTTTTGGAAACTGACGTTTACAAATGAGAAACAAATAAACATCATAACCAAAATTAATGTTTTCTAAAATTGTGGTTTCAACTTCGAATAGTATAACCTTGAAAACGTATATCCTTCCGTTTGGAAGAAGCATTCAAATATGAGGACCCATAAAATTCTCTAACCATAGACATAACAGTGTCGACTTCGATACCTAACCTAACATCAATTATCACAGTTGGGGTTAGAATTTTGCCAGGTACAAGCCGAGATTTAATGTTCGCAAATTTCTGAATACCACCATAAACCATTCCCCCTATCCTTTTGACCAGAATTAAGGCCAATTTGTAATGAGACACCAATAACTATAATGGCTTAATGCGAGCAGGTCAGACTCCATAAATTTCACCAGAGCGACGAGCACTTGCTCCCGATATATAATTTGCGGCAAAAACAAATAAAATTTTCTCTAATGGACCTTAACCTTTTGGGTTCTTGGGAGCGGTGGATGTGAACTACGTGTTTTATAAAACAAACAGGATACTTCTCGATTATGAAGACATTATGGGCGTGGGCGTTTGATACCCTTCGATCGGCACCGATCATGAAACCAATCAGTGAGCTACCAACGAGTTTGATGATATACCGGGTGATTCTCCGACTTGTACAGTTTTTACTGTAGATTTTTCTATACCATTTTTCGAAATTCGGCTTCATTTGATGCAGACTCATCAAAGGGGTTTATTTCTTAACCATACTGAACACAGATGATAACTCACATTGCATGAAACTACACTGCGCAAAAAAATTAACGCACATTATGGAAATCTCAAATTTATTCTACAACTGAAGGTGTTCTCAATGATAATTATTTTTATCATAATTATGCATGCATATGTTATCCACTTTCAACGTTTTTCTTCAATACAGATGTTTTCTCCCAGCAGGAATCAAAAAAGATGATATTATCAGATTTTGAATGTATTAGCTCCATTCTAAAATCAGTTGGTCTCGATCAATTCTAGTGATCAATAGTTTTTCTTTCGTTTGATTTTCTACACTCGATCGCTATGCAACGCGAAATACGCAATTTGACCCAAGAGGAATGTGCCCAAGCGGTAGTTTAGCGAGAAGAAGGGTGGACATACACAAGAATTGCAGAAAGGTTTGGAGTTGCCCATACAAGTGTGTCCAGAATGTTGCAGCGATTCAGGGAGACAGGTATGAATGTCCGAAGACCAGGACAGGGTAGACCACGGCTAACAACTGCCATTCAAGAACGTTACTTGAGAGTTTCTTCGTTGAGACAACGGTTTGCAACCGCTCGCCTCCTTCAAAATCTTCCATTTAATGTCTTGTTTCTTTCAAAACCTTCCAGAGAGAACATAAAAAATAAGTTATAAAGTCAATGTAGGGTAAACATTCATTAAAATTGAGATTTTCAGAATGTGCGTTAATTTTTTTGCGCAGTGTATTTACTACCGGCAATAACTGTTGACGAATAATCAATAGACTCTTGGACTCTTCTAATGAATGTCCCTAGTCAATGTCAGCTTTAAGTCGAAGACACAGGAGTTCAGTGCTTTGACAATCAGAATTGATCACTATGTCACACCCTTGATAGTTTCTTTTCAGGTTGCATTATCAGATTGCAAGAAGTTTTGCCTGAAAAATACTCGAATGTGAGCCTAACTAGATGGTGTATGCATGGTTCTATTGAAAAATGTACAAATCAAGATAGTCCTGACAATAACAAGAAATATATCTGCTGAGGATTCATAAGCTTATTCTCATGAAAACCTGGAAAAAATTTGATTGTACCAAAGATACTATTGATTTGAGCCATTATCTACCTTTTGTCCCATCAGAGCCTTCTGATTGGTACTGCCTAAACACACAGTGTGAGCCAAGAAGCAACAGATCTTCCATAATCTAAAATTCGGAGGAAGCCATTACCGTCCTCAACAATTTAACCTCTTTAGTGAATCGGATGCCGATAACAATATTTACTTTAAAAATTATAATTGGATCTGGGCTGCTCCAATTAGCTAAATATAAGTATAGGTCCGCAACCATATAATTCGGAGATTAGTTATTGAACCATTATCGATGATCAGGGTGCCTGAGCAAGGCGCCTTCGATATCACACCTAGATTGACCGGGAATTTTTCGATAGACTACCTCCAATCCTTCTTTTTCCATCTTATCTCCATCATCTCTACCGGTAGAGGTTAAGTATATACTAGGAAAATTTGGTGCACCTTTATATTATCTCGATCTGATTGATGACTCCCCCTGTACTTCCTGGAATATGGCGTAGCTTTGTTTGATCAGAGAACGGAGGTACCGAAGTTTTTTCTCGCTCATGAAGGACATCGCAGGCAGATTATTCGATCTCAAGAATCTACCGTGAAGATGAAAAATCGAAAACACACCTTTTCTGAACTTCAAAAATGAATTCCCTTTGCACTGGAAGAACCGGAAATGAATTGAATCAGATTACGAGGATATATTGAAAGATTCTTAGCCTACTGAAGAACCAAACAAAATTTCAATGTCAAAATATTTTATAACTCAACATATTCTCCTCATAATTGAAAACATTTATTACAGCGAACCTGCAACGTCTCTAGACCTTTCAAAAAAATGTTTCTTCCTGCACTGCAAACCAGTCCTCCACAGCTTTCATTACCTCCTCGTTGGAAGAAAATTTACGACCTTTTGAACTTTTTTTCAGTTGAGGAAAGAGATGATAGTCAGACGGAAATAAATCTGGTGAATAAGGGGGGTGTTCTAGTAATTCTAACCCTAAATAACGAATTTTTTGCATGGCAACATGGGATTTGTGTACTGGGGCGTTGTCCTGTAAAACCAAAATACATTTCGATAGCTTTCCGCGTCCTTTCTCTTTGATTCTTTCCGTAGAGTGGTCAGTAAAGTCGAATAGTAATCTTCAGCTATTGTTCTACCCTTATCCAAAAAATCAATCATGATTACTCCATGGCAATCCCAAAAAACTGAAGCAAGAACTTTTCCAGCAGATTTTTGGACACGAAAGTTCTTAGGTCTCGGACAACCACAGTGTAGCCATTCCATCGATTGTTGCTTTGTTTCTGGATCGTAGAAATGTACCCAAGTCTCATCCATAGTAACAATACGGTTTAAGAAGTCTACATCGTTTTCAAATCGAGCACAGATCGAACGCGATGCTTCTACCCTTGCACGCTTTTGGTGAACATTCAAAAATTTGGGAATCCATTTTGCAGACATTTTTCCCATGTCCAAATTGACGTGAACTATGCGATGAACGAGTTCGTATGAGATCTTCAGTGCTTAAGATATCCGCTTTAGCCCAATTCGACGGTCTGATAAAATCATGCCATGAACTGCATCGATATTTTCGGGGACTGACTCAGAAACTGGCCTTCCCGATCGGTCATCATCTTCAATGGAAAATTTACTTCTTTTGAAGCTTGCAGTCCAATTTTTCACGGTCGCATACGAAGGATATTAATCACCAAGGGTATTCAGCAAATCTTCGTAAATATGCTTAACTCTTAACCCTTTTTGATGATGGCTCGATACTACAATTTTTCGATTTTTACAATTTCGGTGCACATCTTTTTTTTTAATTTATTGCGTAACTCTGGTTTATTTTTTTGACGTCGAACTCTACACTGACACTTCCAATTGTTCGTTGATATGGTACCGCAATATTTTGTTTATGCATTGAACTGGTCTAGGCTATCTAGATATCAATACATCCTCGTAATTACTTTTTTCGGCAACCGTCCGGGAAGTACCCACTTCCCGGACGCTTTTTCTTTGAGAAAGTAGCATTTCCCGGCCTAGGCCGGAAAGTACGTACTTCCCGGCCTAGGCCGGAAAAACACGTCCTTGTTGTCATTGTTATGATCATCACAATCGTAACGAAATAACGGATGACAGTTCTGTTCTGTGTTCTGTTTAATTCAAATATGAATCAAAATCAATAAAGAGATGTGTCATCTCATTGATTTGTAATTCTTCACGGTTGCCGAAAAAATATTGTACGCAACACGCCCGGAAATAGTTTTTTTGGACTCACAGACTTCCAGGACTCGCCTCCGGCTCGTCCTAGAATCTTGTCTATTCGTCCAATAAAACCCTATTTTCCGGACTTGTTACGTAAATTACTATTGCCTTGAATCATTCTCAAATGCATCATGCACATCATAATTCGGTGAAATCCAATTTTAAATTCTTTCCTAACACAATAAAATACGACGACAAAGCATCATGAAATTGAGAGACATATCTCACTATTCATTCCATGAGCTTTTACCGACAACTCTTAAGTCCAAAGAAAAATATTTAGTACCATAATAAAACCGAAAAAAACGTTTGAACATTCTCTCCAGTCCACCTGCCATAACTTTTTCACACGACCATTAAAAGCCCAGATCTCCCATGCTGAAGCGATCGAACAAGAGCATAAATTTCAATTCTCGAACATTCGGAAGCACTAAGGAAATATCAATTACAAAAGAGTACAACAAACAACGGCGTGAGCTCTTGTGAAAGCTCTCTTCATCTGACACGTGCCTAGTCACGAGATATGTATAGACGAAGCGTGTCTTCGGTTATTACAGAACCATTCGAGACAATATGAAAATATGTGGTTACATTGTTATGTTACATTATGAAACCAGTGGGTACACCCCGTATATTTGAAGTTGGTCAGAGGCGTCGATTCACGAGGACGTATTGATATCTAGTTAGCCATGCATAAATAAAATATTGCGATACCATATCAACGAACAATAACATATTAGAAGTGTCATTGTACAGTTCGACGTCAAAAAAGTAAACCAGAGTTAGGCAATAAATAAGAAAAAAAAAGTCCACCGAAATTGTAAAAATCGAAAAATTGGAGTATCGAGCCATCATCAAGTATCTGTATTTAAAAGGAGGTAAGCAGATTTACGAAGATATGCGTAATACACTTGGTGATCGATGTCCTTCGTATGCGACCGTGAAAAATTTGACTGCAAGCTTCAAAAGAGGTAAATTTTCCATTGAAGATGATGACCGATCGGGAAGGCCAGTTTCTGTGCCAGTCCACGAAAATATCGATGCAGTTCATGACAATCTTGACATGTTTTTATAAGACCGTCGAATTGGGCTTAAACGGATATCTGAACACTGAATATTTCATACGAAAGCGTTCATCATATAGTTCACGTCAATTTGGACATGAGAAAAATTTCTGCAAAATGGATCCCCAAATGTTTGAATGTTGACCAAAAGCGTGCAAGGGTAGAAGCATCGCGTTCGATATGTGCTCGATTTGAAAATGTAGACTTCTTGAACCGAATTGTTACTATGGATGAGACTTGGGTACATTTCTACGATCCAGAAACAAAGCAACAATCGTTGGAATGGCGACACTCTGGTTCTCCAAGACCTAAGAAGTTTCATTTCCAAAAATCTGCTGGAAAAGTTCTTGCTTCAGTAATCATGATTGATTTTTTGGATAAGGGTAGAACAATAACTGGAGATTACTATTCGGCAATACAGACCACTCTATGGGAAAAAATTGAATAGAAAAGACGCGGAAAGCTATCCAAAGGTATTTTGTTTTTACAGGACAACGCCCCAGTACACAAATCTCATGTTGCCATGCAAAAAATTCGTGATTTAGGGCGAGAATTACTAGAACACCCCCTTATTAACCAAATTTGGCTCCGTCCGACTATCATCTCTTTCCTCAACTGAAAAAAATTTTTAAAAGGTAGCAGGGTTGGCATGTTTTAAAACAGTATATTTTGCAATTTCGTTTCTTTATACTCTTTAGAGGGAATTGTAATGTCGTAGAAAAAGAATAAGAATTATCAACTTCGTTCAGGAATAGGGAGAGTAATTTTTATTGGCGATTCATTGGAAGGTAGCGCTACCTAGAAATATCTCCTTGATGAAATTTGTCTTAATGAACGAACTGGAGTTGAGAAAACATTATGAGTATTAATAAGTCTTGGCCCAGTTGTCGAAATGTTGACTTTTTTTGTGTAAATGAATCTAAAATTGTGTCTTAATTTTGAAATTAGTAGTTTCAAAGTTTTTTCACTTCTTAGACAAGAGAACCTATTTTTTTGCCATTTGTTCTTTGAAATTCACCTCGTCGTGAAATAAAATGCAAAGGAATAATATATTCAATTCAATTGCACTTTATTGTTTCTCATCACATCTATTGTCACGTAAAAAAGATATTATTGATTCAAACTTTATCAATTATAATTGTTTTGGAAGAGTTTTTTCATAGCAATGTTGCCAAAACGTTTGTTTTAAACATGTTTTAAATGTTTTAAATCATGTTTTTTGAATGTTAAAATAAAACATGATTTAAATCAAATAAAACAGTTTCAAATAAAAAAAACACAATGTTTTGTTTTTTTAAAGAAAAACATGTTTTTTGCCAACCCTGAAATGTAGTAAATTTTCTTTCAACCAGGAGGTAATAAAAGCTGTGGAGGACTGGTTTGCAGAGCAAGAAGAAACATTTTTTTGAAAGGTCTAGAGACGTTGCAGGTTCGCTGATAAATGTATTCAATTAAGAGGAGAATATGTCGAGTAAAAAAATATTTTGACATTGAAATTTTGCTTGGTTCTATAGTAGGCTAAGAATTTTTCAATATATCCTCGTATGTAAAATTATTTTGGCAGGCTCTTATGTTCCCACGACTTCAAACCAAATCCGAATTGAATCAACCCTCCCCCCCCAGTTTTTTCGTTGGGGAATATAATGAGTTCAAAATTATCTCCAAAAAATCCACCCCATTTTCATGCACCCATAACAGACCCAGATTACAATATCGGATATCATGAACTTCCAGAAAATTATTAAAGTACTCTTCAGTACCTAAATTACTTGATAGCGTGGGAGAGTAGTCGCCCATATCCAATGGTATCCTCTCATACAGATTTCGGGCGTTTGACCCATCACCCAAGGCGATCGCGTGTATGGTAAAATTACGATCTTATGTCGGAGAAACCAATCCACCTTTTCGGCTAACCATACTGCACGATAGTCGATGCAAATTAAAAAGAGGATGAAGAAGAAATTGGCCACCATCGGGTGCTGGTTCATAATATCTACTTTTCGGGTTAATTATATGGATCGAAAATTGGTAAGCTCTGATTGTGGAGACTCTACACTTGATTCAAATTATGGTGCTTTGGTTTTGCTTTCTTTGGTCGAGTGCTACTATCGGATATTCTCTGAGATTTGGTTAACAAACATAAAACACAGGCGAAGTTCTTCAATACGAATTTGAACAAAATTGAAGGTGCAGTTATCTACAAGGGGACTCGAAAATACACTACTGGAAAAAATTAAAGGATCAAAAAAAAATTCCAATTTTTTCGGCAATTTTCAACATGCCGCAACTTTGAGAGGAATGGTCGTACAAGGAATTCAAAAAAAAGAAATTGTAGCTCCAAGTGTCTAGTTTTTGGATTTGAACTTCAAAAATTTAAAGTATCAGTGGTTTTCGAGTAATGATAGAAAAATCAGCAACAAAAAAATTCTCAAAATTTTACCACTTTTTTTTCTCTTGTCTACTAGCGTGGTAATTTTATTTTTGCATAATCGTTATAATGATGGGATACTTTGTTAATTCAGCTTTGATTTATTTTTTTATTGACCTCAATACGTCCACTTCTCGCCGAGATATCGGTCTTCAAATGGAAAAGGATCCATTTGTCTTTGATTATCGATTTCTCAGCAACCAATGATCGCACAGAAAATTGAAGGGGGTTTCAAGACCTTAAATGAACTCCCATTAATGAACAACCATTGCTTATTCATAAAAATTTTTTTTTTTTAATGTCGCATCAATATGAAAATTTAACAAAAAGAGGACTTTTGGTGGCTTCTTGGAAAATCTACCGCTGGATGGAAAATGTTGAGGAAACCAATAATGTTAAGTGTGACTTTCACAGTTCAATATGTTGATAAAAACCTTACGAAGAGCCAACTCAATTCAGCGAGCCGTTTTTTTGTTTGACTCGATTGAATTTTTGAAAAAAAATAAGGATCACGCTTTTTGCTCTGAGAAGCTCGTAATCTTTAAAAAAGGCAAAAAAGAATTTTCTCGAGCTTTTTCCACATTTTAATTGCAGATAGTTCATGAATTTCAAAAAAAAGAAAAATAAAAAAACAACAAATAACATTTTTATTAATTTAATAACGGGTATTGCCACCCCTGTTTTCAATAACGGCTGTCAAACGTTCAGCAATACCCGTTATTAAATTAATAAAAATGTTATTCGTTTTTTTTTCATTTTTTGAAATTTATGAACTATCTGCAATTGAAATGTGGAAAAAGCTCGAGAAAATTTTTTTTTGCCTTTTTTAAAGATTACGAGCTTCTCAGAGCAAAAAACGTGATCCTTATTTTTTTTCAAAAATTCAATCGAGTCAAACAAAAAAACGGCTCGCTCAATTGAGTTGGCTCTTCGTAAGGTTTTTATCAACATATTGAACTGTGAAAGTCACACTTAACATTATTGGTTTCCCCAACATTTTCGATCCAGCGGTAGATTTTCCAAGAAACCACCAAAAGCCCTTTTTTTGTTAAATTTTCATATTGATGCGACATTAAGAATAAAAAATTTCTAATAATAAGCAATGGTTGTTCATTAATGGTAGTTCATTTAAGGTCTTGAAACCCCCCTTCAATTTTCTGTGCGATCATTGGTTGCTGAGAAATCGATAATCAAAGACAAATGGATCCTTTTCCATTTGAAGACCGATATCTCGGCGAGAAGTGGACGTATTGAGGTCAATAAAAAAATAAATTAAAGCTGAATTAACAAAGTATCCCATCATTATAACGATTATGCAAAAATAAAATTACCACGCTCGTAGACAAGAAAAAAAAAAGTGGTAAAATTTTGAGAATTTTTTTGTTGCTGATTTTTCTATCATTTCTCGAAAACCACTTGAACTTAAAATTTTTGAAGTTCCAATCCAAAAACTAGACACTTGGAGCTACAATTTCTTATTTTTGGATTCCTGGTACGACCATTCCTCTCAAAGTTACGGCATGTTGAAAATTGCCGAAAAATTTGGAATTTTTTTTTGATCCTTTAATTTTTTCCAGTAGTGTAAATACTTTTGTGTATAATATTATATGAACTGAGAGGTTAGATAAGAAGAAAGTTATGAGTTGATATTATGTTATGTGGCCAATATTGGCATTATAATAAAAAGGAGAATAAACTTGGTTTGTATCCTGTTGAGTTTTCTCTCTTCATAAACCTGTACTCGATATCAATTATTCATGAATGATATCTGCGTGTATTCCCATTCGTCAAACGCATGAAAACATACCAAACCATTGAAAGGATGATCTGAAGGATAAAAAGCTACAATTACAAAATTAACACCACTCATTTACCCCGCTGAATAGAATCATTTTCGCATATCGTTTGTGGACGTTTGCCAATCATACTCGGCAAATATAACGTTTAATTGGATCAATTGAAATCCTAATAAGCATTGGGTAAACATGGGAATAACAAAGAGCGCCCTTCTTTTGTTGTTTCTACTCGTTCAAACAGCGGGAATTTTGCATGCATACGACCGGTGCTTTTGTAAGAAGGTTCGATGATAATCTTTTTACTGATTGATCAAACGATGGGGTGGCCAGTAGCGTAGAATATGAGAGGTGATATTTCAGGAAAGGCATCCTTAGTACAGGTGATATCGATGAGTTATCCTTCCATTGTCTTCCCGACCAAAATGTTGGTATTGTGGAGTTAGGGCTTACGAAATTAAGCCTCTACATGGGAACTGATAAATTATCACCAATGAGTGTGCTGAGCTTTGGCAACCTTCTTTACAAGAAGCGCTGTTGGTGGTTTTAAAATTCACTAATAACAGCTGAACCAAAAGCAGATGTAGGAAGTTATTCCACCAAAAATTTATCACTCTTTTCTCGCATTGCCTTCCGAAGTATAGTGTTGAACTTCCGAGCATTCTTCTTCGAAAGAACGCTGCTTCGGACACTGCTCGCGCTATAGCCGCGAGCGCAACGCCCGCCCCACGCAGCTCGCGGCATTCTCGGTGAATTTGTAGGGTTGTTTGTTAATAATTCGATCAAACAGATAAACGCCAGCCATTATGTAAATCATTTCATGATCTATATCCAACCCAGCCCAATTATTAATCCTGCCGAAATCAAGCAGGATCGATTTATGAAGGTGTGAGCATCGTTATCGTTTCTGACATGATTTTGACAGAATCACGCATTGCGTGATTGAAATTACTAATTTTTTTCGAATGGCCAGGAGCCATTCATGAAATTCTAACAAAACCCAGGTTTCTTCCTTTTATTATTACGACGATGTATTGATATCTAGTTAGACTAGACCAGTTTCATGCATAAACAAAATATTGCGATACCATATCAACGAACAATAACTTATTAGAAGTGTCAGTGTAGAGTTCGACGTCAAAAAAGTAAACCAGAGTTACGCAATAAATTAAAAAAAAAAGATGTCCACAGAAATTGTAAAATTCGAAAAATTGGAGTATCGAGCCATCATCAAGTACATGTATTTAAAAGGGTTAAGAGGTAAGCAGAATTACGAAGATATGCTTAATACCCTTGGTGATCAATGTCCTTCGTATGCGACCGTGAAAAATTGGAATGCAAGCTTCAAAAAAGGTAAATTTTTTTCATTGAAGATGATGACCGATCGGGAAGGCCAGTTTCTGTGTCAGTCCCCGAAAATATCGATGCTGTTCATGACATGATTTTATCAGACCGTCGAATTGGGCTAAAACGGATATCTGAAGCACTGAAGTTTTGATACGAAGGCGTTCATCATATAGGTCACGTCAATTTGGACATGAGAAAAATTTCTGCAAAATGGATCCCCAAATGTTTGAATGTTGACCAAAAGCGTGCAAGGGTAGAAGCATCGCGTTCGATCTGTGCTCGATTTGAAAACGATGTAGACTTCTTAAACCGAATTGTTACTATGGATGAGACTTGGGTACATCTCTACGATCCAGAAACAAAGCAACAATCGATGGAATGGCGACACTCTGGTTCTCCAAGACCTAAGAAGTTTCATTTCCAAAAATCTGCTGGAAAAGTTCTTGCTTCAGTTTTTTGGGATTGCCATGGAGTAATCATGATTGATTTTTTGGATGAGGGTAGAACAATAACTGGAGATTACTATTCGGCAATACAGACCACTCTATGGGAAAAAATTGAAGAGAAAAGACGCGGAAAGCTATCCAAAGGTATTTTGTTTTTACAGGACAACGCCCCAGTACACAAATCTCATGTTGCCATGCAAAAAATTCGTGATTTAGGGTGAGAATTACTAGAAGACTCCCCTCATTAACCAGATTTGGCTCCGTCCGGCAATCACCTCTTTCCTCAACTGAAAAAAAGTTCAAAAGGTCGTAAATTTTCTTCCAACGAGGAGGTAATAAAAGTTGTGGAGGACTGGTTTGCAAAGCAAGAAAAAACATTTTTTTTGAAAGGTCTAGAGACATTGAAGGTTCGCTGTAATAAATGTATTCAATTAAGAGGAGAATATGTTGAGTAATAAAATATTTTGACATTGAAATTTTGTTTGCTTTTATAGTAGGCTGAGAATTTTTCAATATATCCTCGTATTATTCAATTCAGATGAACTTGGTTTTTAATATCCTTCAGGTATTATTTCGAATCTTTTTAAGTACTGATTTGATCCCTGAATATCTAGTTGAATGCATTTCTACATTAAAGAAGAACATTTAGGGAGACTGGGTTCAGTCCACAGCTGAAAACACCGCTCAGAAAGTGATGTTCCAATAAACACAGACACGTATAATACACGTTTATAGTTATTCATCATTTATCGGGTGTAGAAAAAATAGCGTATGCAACTCTCATGTGGTGGTTATTAATACACTCGCATTAACCATACGAAATTCGCCTTCGGCTCATTTCGTATCCCGCCTAATGCTCGTGTATTGATTTATATTATAATATTATATGATGGTTGCATGATATACTATTGTATGATACGTTAAATAAACGTTGAATAAGGCTCTATTCAACAACCTGTAACTGGGGAAGTTATATTCTACGTTTTACAAATTACTTTTTTGTTTGTTGTTTCAATAAAACCCGCTTTTTTGTAGCAAAGTTTCGAAAATTTATTGATTCAAAAAATATACATTCAGATATGCGAAAATAGGTTGGGAAATATTCAAATACGACACATACCAATGAGGACTCTTAGCAACAAAAAGATCAGAACTCTAGTCTCTAACAATCAACTTCTTCGCGGGAATTCAAACGAGGACTCTTCGTTCCACACCGCGACTTAATGATTGATGAAATAACTGATATTCATTCCTCATTCCTCTTTGAAATGCATCCACGAGTCCTCGCAACGTATAAAACCAGCGATGGGCATCCACTCGTCACTAATTTTTAGTTAGGAAGCAACTGACAACACGTGTCACCTGTTAGGAGTCACGCGTAAACATTTACTACCACTTCTCCCCTTCTCTATTAGTCAAGATGGGGCGACAATTAGAGATTTGGAGCAACGATTAGATGCAATGATAACCTGGCTGCAGCTTGAAGATGTACACGGTAATGATGACTTACTCCTAGGGACTGGAATTAAAATTGAATATCGTAATGAGGATCGCTGATAATTACCATTTTTGGGGTTGGAGTTCTCTTTGGCTCGATGTTGAAGGGATGTTTGGTTAAAAAGGAACAATGTATTGTACTATAGCTTGTTCCTATTGATTGTGCATACGTTTCGTCTCAGATCCGCTCATAGGACCCATGAGATTGGCTCTTATGAGCAGAACATTCCAATGATGTAGGTGTTTATAGGTGACGAGGTTGCATTCCACTGTGACCTCAAGGAGAACTAGTTTCCCAAGCTCTTAAACTATTTTCCTTTGATTCCATTGGAAAAAGACCGTGTTCAACTCTTACGGTCCGTTCAAATATAAGAAGGAGCTTTGTAAACAAACAAAATCGTCTGGTTTGCGCACAATAAAGCTCCTATTGGTCAAACGGTCATAACCACGCTCCCTTTCAACGCCCTAAGAGATTGCCAGGATCGTACTCGGAACGGACTGTAGATGGTATTGGATGGAAATGATTCAATAATTTGAGTCACCAATTCCCACATTAGATCTTTTTTCCTCAGAAACTCTAGTGCAAAATTTCTGTTATGATTTGCGAATGTCATAAACATTTCATATCCGACGTACCCTATTTTTTATTTTGTTTTGTTTTTATATTATTATCTACTAAATAATTTCTTGTTCGGATGCTCGAGATTGCGGCAAGCTAATTCCAGGATATACCAGAGTTTTAGAGATTTGGGTCGGAATCTTGCAAGATTATGACAAAGTAATTCCGGAAAACACCAGATTTGGGTCTTTTCCCTAATGGGTGAAAGCCATCTTGATTTGCATAAATATCGAAGTTTTCAATTGACAAGACTCGTAAAAGATCTCTGTTCAAATTTATAATGGTCATTTACTTGTAATATCCGAAATATATTTAGTAGATGGTACTGGATGGAAATGATTCAATAATTTGAGTCAGCAATTCCCACATTAGAACTTTTTTCCTCAGAAACTCTAGTGCAAAATTTCTGTTATGATTTGCAACTGTCATAAAGATTTCATATCCGACGTACCCTATTTTTTTATTATTGTTTTGTTTTTATATTATTATCTGCTAAATAATTTCTTTTTCGGATGCTCGAGATTGCGGCAAGGTAATTCCAGGAAACACCAGAGTTTTAGAGATTTGTGTCGGAATCTTGCAAGATTCCGACAAAGTAATTCCGGGAAACACCAGATTTGGGTCCTTTTCCCTAATGCGTGAACGCCATCTTGATTTGCATAAATATCGAAGTTTTCTATTGACAAGACTAGTTAAGATACCTAGAGCTACTGTGAAGGTCTAGCTGTTCAAAGTGTTTATAGATTTCGTTGCGAAAAGTGTATTGTGCTGGAAAATCTTTTGACAAAGTGTATGTAGTGTTTATAGAACAATATCGAATTCGGAAACGGATACTGCACCTGAGGGTGATATGTGGGACCACCACGAAAAAGGTCCAAAAGATAGCCTTCTCTGCTGAAGAGAAAGAGTTAATTTTGAACATTTCTCGAAAAGAATTGAAAGAACATCTTGATTTATCGAAAAGAGACTTAGTAGTTATTGTTTTGAAATCCTCAGGGGTGAGTGATTCAGCTGTATTCAAAATTCTCAGAGAATATAAAGAGAATAAAACATTGACGCCACCTAAGAGGAGAGCTCAGTCGTTAAAAATAATCGATTCGGTTGACGATTTCGATATGAACCTTATCAGAAGAATTGTCCACGGTTTTTTTTTCCGGAAAGAAATCCAACGATTTCTAAAGTACTAGAAATCGTGAATGATGACGACAGTTTGCCAAATTTCAAAAGAACAACGTTCTATAAATTAAAATGGAAAAATGGAATTCAAGTTCAAAAAACATGGTCGTGGTAGTCTACTGATAGATAGGGATGAAATAATTGTGTGGAGAAGAGGTTACTTGAAGAAAATCCGCTCATTGAGGAAACAAGGCAGAAAAATTTATTAGCTGGATGAGACATGGATAAATGAACTGAACAATTGTGTGAAATCTCCTCGATTCGACTCTGGACGGAAAGTAACTTTACGAAGGCCCTCCTACCGCTGCGCCAAACATGTTATTATTGCTCCTTCTTACATTTGAACAGAGTATAGTTTCCCAAGCTCTTGAACTATTTTCTCCTGATCCTATAGGAGACAACATTGTTCAACTTTTAGGCACTTGAATTCCGTACTTAATCAACTCGCAACAATACCTGTTTGGTACCTGATTCTACTTCCTTCGCGTGGAGGGTATTTCCTGTCGTAAGACCCATATATCGTTGGATACTCAATTTTTTTGGTTCTGAGAGGAAATTGAAACCGATCATAGGATGAGTTTCGCATTCAGGATCGTCTTCATCGGCGCAAAACCACGCCCCCACAAATTCCCGTGAATCCTCTCCAGAACCCGTCAATTCAAAGGTGGAACCTTTAAACGGCGGCAACGCGATCACTGTAATTAAACGTAAAACAACCGTCCTACGATTTTAACGTTGATTTAGCATTTAACCCCGCTTCGGCGGTAATTTGCAACGATGATACGATAATATCAACCTGTTAAAGGATTGACATTCAATCGACCCCGCTACGTTATTAATATTTTAACGGCGATGTGATCCTTTAATGATACAGGGCTTTATTCTTGTGTCTTTTCACAAATGTGATGGCAGTCTCAGCTTCATTATTGGGGATCACGAAGGGTTTTTTTATATCAGATGTCAAATGCCAATACATCATTTCTCAAGGTGTCATACTTCAACACAAAAGACTGTAGGTAACTGTATTTGACTGGTAGCTTTTTTCGAATGACTGAATGGGTTGAACAATCGAGATTTGATTGAAGGCACTGAAACCACTAAGAATTGTCTATTCACTCCACTCTGACATTTGAAGAAGCCTAGTCAACATATTGATTCGAATTCTGTTACACTTCAATTGGCGAAATTTTTTTTTAAATCGCGTCGACCGATTTTCGAAAACTCTCCCTCAATGTAGTGCTCCGAAAGACTAGATTCTATACTCTGTTCAAATGTAAGAAGGAGCAATAATAACATGTTGGCGCAGCAGCAGGAGGGCCTTCGTAAAGGTACTTTCCGTCCAGAGTCGAATCGAGGAGATTTCACACAATCGTTCAGTTTATTCATCCATGTCTCATCCAGGTAATAAATTTTTCTGCCTTGTTCCCTTAATGAGCGGATTTTCCAATAATCTCTTCTCCACACCATTCATCCCTATCTATCAGTAGACTATCACGACCACGGTTTTTGAACTTGAATTCCATTTTTTTCAATAATTTATAGAACGTTGTTCTTTTGAAATTTGGAAAACTGTCGTCATCATTCACGATTTCAATTACTTTAGAAATCGTTGGGATTTCATTCCGGAAAAAAAAAAACCGTGGACAATTCTTCTGATAAGGTTCATATCGAAATTGTCAACCGAATCTATTATTTTTATCACTCACCCCTGAGGATTTTGAAACAATTCCTACTAAGTCTGTTCTCGATAAATCAGGATGTTCTTCCAATTCTTTTCGAGAAATGTTCAAAATGGACCTTTTTCGTGGTGGTCCCCACATATCACCCTCAGATGCAGTATCCGTTTCCGAATTCTACATTGTTCTATAAACACTATATACACTTTGTCAAAAGATTTTTCAACACAATACACTTTTCACAACAAAATCCTTAAACACTTTGAAGAGCTAGACCTTCACAGTAGCTCTAGATATTTTAACTAGTCTTGTCAATTGAAAACTTCGATATTTATGCAAATCAAGATGGCTTCAACCCATTTAGGGAAAGGACCCAAATCTGGTGTTTCCCAGAATTACCTTGTCGGAATCTTGAGCAGCCGACAAAGAGTTTCGTACAAAATAATATAAAATTTTTGACCGAAACTAAATATATTTCGGATATCACAATTAACTGACCATTATAAATTTGAACAGAGATCTTTAACGAGTCTTGTCAATTGAAAACTTCGATATTTATGCAAATCAAGATGGCTTTCACCCATTGAGAAAAGGACCCAAATCTGGTGTTTCCCGGAATTACTTTGTCGGAATCTTGCAAGATTCCGACACAAATCTCTAAAACTCTGGTGTTTCCTGGAATTACCTTGCCGCAATCTCGAGCACCCGAAATATGAATTATTTAGTAGATAATAATATAAAAACAAAACAAAATAAAAAAAAATAGGGTACGTCGCATATAAAATGTTTATGACAGTTGCATATCATAACAGAAATTTTGCACTAGAGTTTCTGAGGAAAAAAGTTCTAATGTGGGAATTGCTGATTCAAATTATTGAATCATCAGTACCTACCATCTACAGTCCGTTCCGAGTACGATCTCCCCAATCTTTCAGGGCGTTAAAAGGGAGCGTGGTTATGAACGTTTGACCAATATTTATTGTGCGCAAACCAGACGATTTTATTTGTTTACAAAGCTCCTCCTTATATTTGAACGGACTATAGTACACGCTTTGTAGATAAGAAAGTAAATACCTCTATCGACTTATGTACATTTGAAAACCACAAATCCCAAATTTCAATATCGTTTTTCACTCAGTATTGAAAACTAAAATGTAAAAAATGAACAGTTAAAAAGGATACATACAAGACAAAATAAATAGAATTAATGAAAACTGAATAAAGATTATAAAACGACAAAAAACTGAAAATATTGTTCAACGAATAACAACGAGATGCGTGTACATAATTTATATACTTCTGTAACATCTTCTTCGTGAATACTACTAGCAAAAACCGTAGGGGTTTCGTTTCAAGGGTTGGGGGTGGAACAGCAACCGCAACTCTATAATTAGCGCCAAGGATGAAAGTGAAGGTCTGTCTGGAATTCGTACCATTCTGAATAGAAAGATGGGTACACACCCCTTCGTTCGAATGAGTTGCTAGAATAATGACTAGCTATTATGATCTGAATAGAAAACTGGTAGAAAGTGAAAATAGGGGATTATTCAAATAAAGGAATTTTTGAGGGACAAGATTCTAAAAACTCTATTCACAAAAAATCCTTCAGGTTATTGTGGATTGTGATACCAGAAATAATTGAGGGGGTTGAACAATATTTGTGTCATCGTAATCCACACATTGCAAGATCAAGAAGAATGAAAATTTCCAGAATTGTTGATATTAAAAAAAAAAAATCGAGACGCCAAACTATCAGAAATAGTTTCTTGTATCGGACAAAAAAATAACACAAAATTAAAACGGAATATAGTGGCTTCCCCACATCATTTGACGTAGTTCACTTTTTATAGTGTTCCCCTTAACGAGGCCGAAAGAGGAAAGAACCACCAAAATCACATAGATTTCATTTTAATACACCGAAACCATCCAGCTTCTCGCTAATAAAACGAATATGAGGAGACTTAGGACCACCATGAAAATAACGCAAAATACCGCATTATACTGCAGTTTTTGTCAAACGGAACAAGATAATTGCACGGTCGCAAATCATGAGTTAGTCCGCAAAAAGTGGAATAACTCTCCTCATTAATAAATAATAATAACAATGATGTCCGGCTTCAAATTTGCAACTGTAAGTTGTGGGATGTATAATTTTCGAATTTGTGATGCAGAAGCGAAATTTATTACGGAACCTCTAACGCCCTACTGATTTGGTCCTTCAGGATCATTAGGGGGGTCTAACGGGGTACAGTTTCGTTCGTCACTAATTTAGTTGTTTGTTTTGCCAAAATTAGTTACTCCCACAAATAGGAACGGTTCTTTATAACCCTCTCGAAATTGATAACTCTGCCATTTATCACTCTGGCGGCATATTGTTCCAAGCTTTGACTGGCTCACTCCCACCCAAAAATTCGAAGAAACATTTTTCCCAAGTTTTGTAAAGATTGTGATATATTATCGCGAAGCATTTTTAGAATAAGAGTAAGCGATGTTCAGATCATCGACAAATGGAGTTCGCCTGATTTTTAATGAAATCACAAGGAGAAACATAGATAATTGATTCATAAAAAACAAATTATGGAGGAAAAAATAAAAATCCTACTGCAAAAACATTTAAATAAAAATAAAACATTAAATCCCTACTGGTGTAGTCGAGTCAAAAATTCACAAGTAAATTTTCACACGAATATCCCCAAGTCATCACATACTTTTCGATGTTTTCTATGAAATTCTTCAATAGGCTAACCTGGTAAATCCTTTCTGACTGACTACCCTTTCAGAAGGAGTGAGCAAGTTATTGTTTGTCATGTTATGCATGATTAAAACTAACAAATTACCAAATATCGATCATCACTAATGCTTGACCGTTATTAATTTTCAATAATCCACCGTGAAGTTTTACACCAAAATCAATAAGGTGAAACCGCCCTCACAAGGGTGGAAATCACCCCATAACAAGCATTGATTAATATTTTACCTTATTAATACAATTTTTTTCATGACTCGTCCGGAGAAAGGGTGTGATAAATCTCAGAAAATGCGCTTCTACTTGTTCGGTCATTAGCAGGCTAATAGGCGTAGTTAGTTAAGGGTAGGCTTTTCTGGGTGTGTAAAAAAGTTTATCATCTTTTGAGTTTCGTATCCAATCTGAATAAAAGTGGGATGTTGGGTTATGAGGAGGATTCTAGACCGGAAAAGGGATGTAATAACAACCCTTCATAAACCATATGCGAGGTAGAAAAAGTATCCAGTCATTTATCTGGTGGATTCTGTTTATATACGGTTTAGGTTGTGATTAAAAGTATTTTTTTATCGGTTGGACGGATGAATGAAGTTGGAACATATGGTTGTTACTATTCCAGAAAAAATACGGCATTTCGATACTATAAGACATTCCTCTAGAGTAACTTGTTGAATCAAGTAGTTGGACCAATTGACGATTATAATTTTCAATGGTTTGCTCATAATTATGTCTGATCAAGAAGCTGAAATTTCAATTTTGATCATCAAAATTGAACCAGTCCATTTATTGAATAAAAACCCTGAAAAATTGTTTTTTTAAATTTTCCCACCGAATTTCAAACCCAAAAGGCAACACCTCATGAGAGTTTGCGTGACATTTATTATCTTGTTAATACTGAAACATCCCTCCAAAGCATCCTTTCTCATTATATTCCATGAATGAAAACCGAAGCTACACTTTGTGGGACCGGATATTGGTAAATGAGTATGAGCAACTCACTTATTACATCAATGGGCCGATCTGATCTTACCTGGGAACAGAATTTAATTTATTGGGAATTCTTCTTCTGCATGAGCTCATCTTAGGCCCTATAGTGGGCGAATGTGTCGTTCCAGTTTTATTGATGGGGTTCATACTTGTCAAATTTCAAAAAACTACAGCTCTTTTTGGAAAACCCTTTATTTCTCAAATAACGATACCTTTATAAACACCTTTTCTTTTGGTATGGTTTTCTAGTAACATAACCATTCTGCGTCGATTCAACTATATTTATCCGTTGTATTTTTGTTCGTAATAATATTTTTCTCGTACCTGTCTCCATCCAAACTGGAAGAATACATTGTTGACGACACTACTCAAAGATATTCCTTACTTGTCGGCACAATGACACCAATTACACATAAAAACCATAATCCCTCATTTAGAGAAACGTCTCACAAATTTAGGCAGGGGCCACTGATTTCTACCCTCCGAAATAAAACGCGGTACTGTCCACAAAGACACAGAAATCATGCCGATATTTACGGAAACACCTAAATTAACTAACTACCTTGTAATAACAAGACTAATCCTAATCAAGGGGTACTATGGTCAAGTAGTAGTCGGGCAGGCGGTATTCTTGCCCCGAGTGGACACTTTGGTGTTTGTCGGGGCCCCACAAAGAGAAATTTGGGCGGCAGATTGCTGTTGACAAGTTTAATGATATGCTAGTTACCTGCTTGTTAGTATCTGCTAAATACCCTGTAGTCATCTAATTTAATGCCGATGACCGCACACGCAGTAAGGAAGGAAGAGCCAATTACAGAGAGATCCATTTGAAATGTTTGCGGACTAAAATTCAAGTTCAACATTTCTTGGACGTAAGAGTGAAATTAACTAAAATAACTTGAAGAACACTCAGTGAATATTCTAGAACTAGATGATACGAATAACCCATAAAAGAAAAAATTAATTTTACGTGAATTAATAAGACATATTCAATAAAGCCAATGCCGTAGATGAGTTGAATATGGACTTTTGAATGATATGGTATTATAGTACAAAAGCCATCAAAGATACTTTCAAATAAAACTCAGTAGATCCCCTTTGTTTCGCTGGAAATAATAATACATATACTCTATTCACAATTATAAAATCACAACTCTGGCCTTGGAAATTTGACACATTTCACTCTGTATAGAAGTTATGACGTTTTTCAAAATATTTTTATGTTCCAAGTCAACACTATGTTGCCCTTTCTACATTCTTAGCGTATTTCTCAGAATGTGAATTTATTCGGAAAATGAATGAATTGGAAAAGATGTGATGGACGAAAATAATTAACGTTTATATGAATTGATAGAAAGGATTCCTTTTCTAGTTATTTGCATGAAAAGTACAAGAGATCACTGTTGAAATATATTATTGTTGCCATGGAAGAAAATTGCATTGCTTTCACATAATTTTCATATTCATGCTTGTGAAGATTTAATGTTTATTATCCTCTTGAACTGAAAGTTCATGACTAGACGACATCAATTGTTGATTCTAATCAAGAATTCATTAAAAAAATCAACCCAGAGATATAAGATGAATTGATGGGTAATTACAAGAATCAAGAATAATGTCAATTTTATTTTGTGGATAACTTTCTTAAAATTAATGTTGGGATATTAAACTCGGCTGCGTTTGTTCAAACAACATCTAAAGAACACATTTTTCACCATCTCGACATTTGAAAGGCGTTTCTTATAGAATTAGGTCTACGTTCCACCTAATTATTGAGGTACCTAACTTTTGAAAATCTGCTCAGATATCGCCAAATTTCTTGGAAAACCTGAAAAATATCATCCTAATCGACCTCTCGAGGCTCCATCCAATCCATCTACTGCGATATCTGTCCAAATAACAGCTTTTTCAACGAAATTCCCGTGTACCCCTTCAACCTCGAAATGTAAACATTCATCCTGGTCTTGGAAATCGTCCTCACGCTCCAAACTGGTGCTAAAAACAATAAACATATGTTAATCTTGGATATTCGACGAAAAACTCACCTGCAAATATCGATTAAATACCAAAAATCTGCCAACAATTTGTAAACCTAACAAAATGTGGAATATCTTTGATACTCCCACTTTGATATAAACAAAGAAACTGGCAACGTCGTTTTGTCATTAACGATATTTTCTGTGCGCGCACTGACTTTTCATCATATGTTCTGTGCTTTTCATCAGGGGCACCAACTCCTGAAAACGAAACCATGACCTCCTATGTGATTAAATAAAAGTGAATGGAGTATATGTGTGTGTACTTTTCCGAAGTATCAAAACTCTCTTGGATTAAAGGACTTTCAATTTGAAGATTGCCTTTGACTTATTCAAAAGCAAAGTGGTTCAATCATCCATTTCCATAGCTATTTGAGTATATTTGGCATGATATAAATGTCATTCTCTACATAAAACGCCCTTAATAACTCTTAAGTAAGCATATTCATCCCCTAATATCGTCAACAGCTATTGTACAGATTCAAAGAATGAAACCGGATGCCACTTGATGACAATTGACTTCCGCGGAATCAATTTGAATAAAAGGAATGTCATATCAGAATGACAGGTTGGTTCGACTAAGTTTAATCAATTGTAGATGAGTTGGTTTAGGATATATTGATTGTTTGATGTTGTATGGGGTATGTTTGAAGTATAGTGCTCCACAAAAGTTAAGGTTGTTCAAAAATGTTGTGAATGTTTCATTAGTTTGTTTCGCAATAATGTGTGAACTAAGTGCGGATATTTCCTTTTTCAAATTGACCTTGAAATTTATTTTGATCATTTTCACCAGAACTAATGACATCAACGGAAAATGAGCTCCACCAAACTTTAACTAGGGTCCAAAATATTTTGTTCCACTCCTACCATAATGGTGTAGCTAATTATAACACCTGGTGAAATGAATACTCTATACCATCTTTCTGGACCATACTGAACGAATACGAATTCATCCATGCATATTCGAAATGTCCACGAGCTACTTTACCATTGTGAAATATGGCCAATGAAAGCCGATAGACTCGAAAAGTCATCATTCAAAAATTCTGATAGTAATTTTAAATTTCTACACACGTGTTCCAATTTAGGGGTCGCCCAACACGTGTTGTCCAAAGATACCCATTATTTGTTTTCTGAAAATCAAAAGTTATATGGTTTGATAGGCAGTGTTGCCACGTATACTGACTGGAAACAGCAGACTTGTGGCTACCTTCGGAATGTCCCAAACCGATTCGAATCTCGAAACGAAATTTGTCAGCTATTTGAAAAAGACTGAAGAAACTGTGGAAGCTTCGTTATATTCGCGAGTTTTTGAGTTGCTCTGTCGCCAGTCTTAAAAAATTCTTGTGACTTCCAAGTGATATTTTCCTTATAAGAGAATTCGAGGAATTTTTCGTAAACTTGACATGGCGCAATCGAAATCGTATATCCTGAATAAGGGTGACCCAGTTCGGTTGCGCAGGAGCCAAGGGGCGGCAAGGGTGCCCGCCTGCCAACTGTCCTCTGCCTCCCTTCCTGCGCGCGTGCCGCACAGGTGGCGCAACATGTGTTCCGGTAGACGATCTCTTATTAGTTTTGGACTATTGCCAATTTCGCAATTTTATTTTCACCAGTAAATACGATTTTAAGTGGATCGGTTCCGTTTTTGATATTTCATTCTGGCACAAAACGATTGTCGATTAAGGTTGTCTGGACTTGATATCGCTTATTGGAGGATGAGGACCTATTGGTGATGTCATGAAGAGCTCAACGTATGTCTCGAAAGTTTTCCGAAGAAAGTTATTATTATTATTCCTGAACTTATCTTTGTCGTGAGCCCTCCAAATTAGTTGGCTTGAATCGATCTAGATCAGAGATGACCCCAAAAAAAATCAAGAGGCGTCAGATATAGTGACCAAGCAGTCTACAGGACCACTCATTAAATGAGGTTAAGCATCGCCCCAATATCGACAATTGTGAAGAGTTAATGGCCCATTCAAGAAGAACCTACTGAAACAAATGTTGTGAAGAAGTTGTGGATCTTCATTGCAAATCAATAATTATACTACTCCACAAGAGTTAGGGATATCGCATTCAATAGTTTTTAAAAGTATGTAATTTTCGAGAAAATCGCTGTAAAATCATTTCAAACTCAATAACACTTGAATCGATCCCATAAAAATCAGTCTGAGACATTTCGTCAATCTGGTCGCCTTTTTTCTGAAGTTTGGTTCTTTGCATATACTTCATGAATGCTCTTATTTTAAAATGAAGTCAGTTTATCACCGGCTTCGATTTGAAACGAGTTTTCTGAAAATGCCAACACGTAAATTAACAAACGCTGTGGCTAATAGGGCTATCGGAATGCTACAGGGTGGCCTAACTCAGGTTGTTGTAGCGGAAAGGCTCCAAGTCAGCCAAAGTGTGACATCTCGACTTTGGAATAGGTTCAGGGAGACAGGTTCCGTGTTGGAAAGACCAAGGCTTGGTGAGCGACGAAAAACAACACCTGCTCAGGATCGTTTCATCACCGTTTCGGCGAGAAGAAACCCTACATCTACGTGTAGAATGCTACGGAATACTCTTCAAAATGCAAATGGGGTCCAAGTTTCCATCGAAACCATCAGACGACGTTTGAGAGAGGTGAATCTAGGTTCTAGACGTCCATTAAGAGGAGTTCCATTAACACGTGACC
Source organism: Adalia decempunctata (assembly GCA_951802165.1). NCBI lineage: Eukaryota > Metazoa > Arthropoda > Insecta > Coleoptera > Coccinellidae > Adalia > Adalia decempunctata. The sequence goes on from OX637701.1 coordinate 5,157,260, forward strand.
ATAAGCGTCAAAGACTAGAATGGGCAAGGCAATATATCAATTGAAACGATCAATGGCGTGGTGTCGTTTTCACTGATGAATCCAGATATGGACGATTTCAGATTCTCGAAGAATAAGGGTATGGACAATCCCACGCATATCCCGTAATCGTCGCTATGTCCAAGAAGTCTATCCATTCCGAGGGGGTATAGTGTTATGGTATGGGCCGGGATATGTTTCAACGGGCGCACAGATCTACACATTTGTCCTGGGAATATGACCGCCTTACACTATAGGGAGTATGTCATTGACAATGTTGTGCCAAATTTTCACGCTGCTATTGGTGAAAATTTTCAATTTCTAGACGATAACGCTAGACCGCACCGTGCAGCCATAGTTGAGAATGCGCGCGAGGAGCTTGGTATTCCACATTTACCAATACCTCCGCACTCACCAGATTTGAATTGCATAGAACATGCATGGGATATGCTCCAAAAAGATAAGATATCATCAACCTACCCCAGAATCCTTAAATGATCTGAGAGCTTCTGCCCCGTTTATGGAACCAAATTCCTCAAGAAATGTTCAACAACCTCGTGTGTAGTATGCAAAGAAGATGTCAAGCTGTTATTGATGCCCGTGGAGGCCATACATTGTATTGATAGTCTTAAAATGCTTGAATTCTCTGGGAATAGAATTTCGTTATTTTACTTGATTTTTCTTAACCACTCTGTATACGCTGCAGACCTACAGGCTAAAATTAATTTGCAACTTGAAATCATATTAATATGAATTTCATCACAAAAATCTTATTTTAACTATTTTTTTTTGCAATTTAAGTCAATATCCCTAATTCATGTGGAGCAGTTTATTTCAATAGTTTGCGACAGAAAACCATGCTTTATTGAACACTGTAATTTTGAGCTCTTAGTGAAATCAGTTGAATAATGGATATATCATTCTATGGGAGTAGATAAACACCTTTTACTACAGAAAATGCATTCAAATAGCTATTTATGTAACAAGTACATAAATTAGGTCTTTATGGACGAGTCCAAAATTTATGACAGAGCGAGCAAAGCGAGCGAGGCCAATAATTTGGGCAAGTCCATAAGCCTAATTATGTACGAGTTGCATGCAAAGCTTTATGTTTGACTGCAATGCAGATATTTTATTTTCTGAAATGGCATTTAATATATTCGTCGCTTTATTTCAAGAAATACATTGGTAACCATCAGCGACCTTAGCAACCTCACTGAACAAAGTTGTTTACTTCGTGACTACATTTTTTTCTTTCAAAAATAGAAAAAATAACTTATGCTTCTGGTTTATTTCAAACGAAAGTCCCATGAAAATAGTCCAACTTCCGATTAAAAGTGAATCTACAGATAATTTCGTTCAGCAAAACAACTTGAACTACGGAATTGGCAGAAAATGGCCGAATTCGAATAAATGGCGGGAAATAGTTCCTGCTTCACTCACATATTTACTAATTTCATAGTTCAGCGATTTTCGGATAGAGAGCGCCATTGTACATTTCATTCCTAATTAGAGATATATTCGTAGAACTTCTAGTGATAATGTAAGTTCTATGGAGATATTCCATAAATGCACGGTGACGCCTCTATCGGATTAGTTTTCCTACTCGTGGTGATCGGTGACCTTAAGGGGTCGCGCTATTTTCCATGCAGCAATAGCGCCACAACTGTGAAATATTGCGGATTATTCCGGAAGTAGGTCTCGATCTATACGATCTAGAGTGCTGTTTCGATCTACAAATTTTGGTCACGATCCGTAGTTGGGAGACGTTACACCAGGGTTTCTCTGCATCTATGTTCCGTCCCATCAATAAAATAAAATTCATTTCCATCTGAACAAAACAAAGCAATCCGAAGCAAAGTCCATCATCAATAATCGCAATCATTTCGAAACTCAACACAAACGCGGATTTCTGCTCAATTCCGAACAGAAAGAACGAACCGAATGTAGATTCGATCTGGCCACGACGCCCGCTGCTGAATTTGTAAAACAATGCAAAAATCATCCGATCTCCTTTATCCGTAATTCGTTTCGTACCGATAGCTTCGCGTGAGTCCTTTCATTTCGGCGAGCGCATAAGGGATGAGAACTAGGACGACGATAGTCGCACCCTGGGTGGTTTTTGATCCTCGCACTACAATTAATTCGTGTCATTTGGAGGGAAACGATTTCTAGTTGTTGGGATCGACCACAGCCTATTTCATTTTCGGGTGCTGCTCTTCAATTTACGCGGATAATGAGTTTTTTGGCTGCAGCGAAATCTTCAATTGATCGGATGAAGTTCCCAGGAAATGGGGCACTTTTTTTGGCAGTCCTGGCTTTGCTTCAGAAATTGCGATCTCACTGATGCCAGATAGATTAGGGAAACGTCCATTTAAGACATATATCAGACTTTTTTTGACAGATTTTGAGGTAAGAAGTCTAATTTATTGAAGCAAATAATACAGTTTATGAAATCAAATAAAAAAAGCACTGACTTAAAATCAGGAGCTTTAGAGAGGTCATTAATACACCATGTATGTCGAGTCGCCTTGTATCATCAGGTAGACTAACCTTTTAGGTAGATTCATCTTGTAAGTAGATTCTCGTTTGCCACTGCGAGAAAGTTCAAAGATATCCTTTAATTTCAATTTTTCTGTTTGTTACACGGTTAGATCAATATATTTCTATAAATTCCGGAATTTTGTGTCGTCTCTTTCCTTTGCATATACAGGGTGTGGTCTGTGGTGTAATGATTGGATAATATGGTACCTTTCGATAAAGAACGTTTCAGAAAAATAGGTTTCATGTTCGGTAAAAGTCCCAGGGTTTTTGAGATATTAGAACTTTTCGAAAATTCCCAAAAATTACACCTTTTGCCACTCTTATTGTTGGCATTTTTTCTTGATAGTATTCCTAGAAATTTCAGTGTGGTCCACAATGCGCATACGTGCCATCAGGTTGTTTCTGAACAGGGTCGGCTTCAATAAAATTTTATGCTGTTATTGTTGCAGTTGGATTTAATGAATTCATAATTAGTATTCGACACTTACTAGTTGTTTTGAACATATTGATAATTTTCAACAGCTATTTGAATGGTAAATTTGGAATCATCAGCGACTGGAAGATAAGCTGAAAATCTTTCATTATTCCAAAACCTCTTCAGGCGTTGAAAAAACCCGGTTTCGGTATAAAAATGAATTCAAGGATCAAGGAAGACAAATTCTGGTTAACAAACAACGAATCTTTTGGTAAAGTACAGAAAAAAAAATCAAATGAGTAAAATATACTAATATATCCCTTAAGGACAGTTCTATTCTTCGGTGTTCCTGAAAATAGTGGAAACATGAAAATGTATTGTACATTTGTACATCTGCCAATGCGTTACTCTGCATCGTTTCATGAGTGAATTCTGATACCTACATTCATTCTTCAAGTCATTTGTTTTTTTTGAGTTTCGAGTATATTCTAAAATCAATCTGTTATCTGAATGAAACTGCAAAGTTTTACTTCAACATATTTTATTTTCGAGTTCGAATTATCCATTAAAAGATGGTTTACTCACAAGAATTCATGATTTTTCATAATGAATTGCGTTCTTTTGCTATATAAAGAACCAATCTCATGGTGCGAGTGGAGAGATATGTGTCAATCGAATGAAAAGCAAAGCGTAAATCATAATTTTTAACAGTTTACATGAATGAAAAGGTGCACATAGTTTACATACTTAAGTGGGAAATGAACAGGTCAAGACAAGGACACCACAACAATATACAGTTCATTGTTTATCGGATACGAAAAAATCCAAATCGAACACAACACACAACAAAAGCAAAATGCACACGAAGAATATCAAACACGAAGAATATCAAACACGAAGAATATCAAACACGAAAATAACAGTTAAGCACCAGTGAACTAGTTTGTCTATGCAGTAAACTAAACTGTGGCTGCAGACTGACACTGGACCCGTTCCTGCCTATACTTTCACTAAGGTCATTTCAAAGTCATTTGCCATGAGACAGAAAAAGCGGTGTTGCGCGGTCTATATCTATTTAGTGAAACCTACTACATAACTGCTCTAATTTTCTCACCAATTCCACAAATATTGCAATTCACTTATGATATTAATGTGTCTAATAGTCGTAGGAAGTCGCGCATGAGCTATAAAATAAGTTTGTTACTCAATGGAATATTTTTATTGTTTGATTATATAGAACTTAAAATAGAACCGACAAAACATTTAGGGAATTGGCATCGTTCTACGTGAAATTTCCTAATGGTGAGCATGCGCACATTGTGAATCAGTTGCCTATGTGGCACGTTTTTCGCTGCGGAACTAGAAGGAATTAGCATTCTAGAGTAAGTATATTATGATTTCTATGAACCTAACGTGGTACGTATAAAAAAAGATGCCCACCTTAGTGCAAAATTAAGGAAAAACAAACCAGCCCCATTGAGATTCCAAAAAGGGTATAACACCCTGAATTTTCCCGCATTTTCTACAAAATGAATTCCTATTACAAAGAATCAAGGTCTAGTTTAAATCAAACAACAATCTTGCAAACAATGTCCTTCATAGCACATTTAATAAAGCGACCATTCAATAAAATGTGCAGTGCATATATAAGAGCTCTGGGTTGCCACATTGAACAACTTTTATAAAGTGAAATAAAAGCGCTCAAAATAAGGAATAGGTAGGTATACAGATGATGAAAAATGTTCAATTCAAGAAAACTTTTGAAATATACTTTCTCACATAGAAATTATAGAGAACATAAATCAAATTGGAAATGACAGATTCCACAGAATTATTTAATGTCTTTTCTAGTTCAATTTTTCAAATTAAATTGTTCATTTTTCCCATAATTCGAAGTCACTATGGCGCGAGTTCTTACCGACCCCTCAAGAGTAACCATGGAGGACATTCTACAGGAAACTGGTAAAATCTTCAAGCTCTATTCGTACGAAAAAAATCAGTTTTAGTTTTCAGGTTGGGGACTCTACTACAAAGTTTTGATAGGAGTAGTATCAGCTTGCAATTTTTGCCAGGCGGTAGCTATAGTAGCTTTGTCCTTCGCCTTGCCTTTAGGTACTTGTGATCCCTTCATAAATGAAGGTACCATCTTGACTGTGGATATGTGCTTCTTCTTCGGTTTGTATATAAACATTTGGTATCAATCCACTCAATTCTAATTTGCTTTTAGGAAAAGCTATAGGCGGTTTTCTGCTGAATGCTTCATCGGATGTTACAGGAAGATTGTGGTTACTACCTAACAGCTTGATGATGATCTTTTGCAGCACTTTCTTAGCAGCTTTTTCACATACTGGCTCGACCTTATCAGTGGCCATGTTCATTTTAGGTTCTGGGTGAAGCTTTTTATCTTCATAACTAAACTATAGAAAGTTGATTGTGTTATACACTTCTTGGACATAAGTAAAAGTAGCAATAATACTAGAATGTGACTCTACACTACAGCATTTCCGGAAGAGAATTGTTTGACGAACCCAAAATTTATGCTGAGTTTACTGAAAAGTTGTCTACCCTTAGGCTATTATCAGGACATTGGACATGCCAATGGTCTTCTTCAATATCCTATTGAAAACAGTAATTTTTGAGATCTCCTCATGAAAAAAGTACCAAAGATCCACATCAGTATTATTGTTAATCGAAAAGTTCTCTTCAGCAATAAAAACAGGTAGACATAAGGCCATTTACTGATGTTTGAATTCAATTCCTTCAGAATCGAAGCCAATGTTCACGCCGCAAGAATACACCTGGCTGAAATTCTGCCCAAAAACAACAGAGGTCGACACCTGATAACTCCAAACTTCTTCTGGACCTTTGGTTACTTGATAGCAACAGGTGAAAGACCACAAACTTAATAACCAAATTCTGATTCCTATTTTTCCACCAGCCTCAGCTTGGAAGTTGTCTCATCACGCCATTGTCGACCATAGGGGAAGCGATATGAGGTTGACAGCTTGGAGATTGATGTTTGCTGTTGCCGGAGGCTGCAGCATCATAGTGGCTTGCGTGACAGCTTTGGTGCAGCCTAGTCCAAGATATAGGTTGTTCAGGAAGCAATATAACCTCGCGCAGGCCTCTCTTAAGTTGTTTTATGCCATCAACAAGTCCAAGTATAGCGAAACCTGGCCTGTTAGTATTTTTTCCTTCTGTATGTTTGAATGATAGTTACTCAACTCAGTTAAGAAGCTTGGTTGTATCATGGATGGTATGTAGGTCCAAGAATTCTGTGTCCTAGTTTGTTCAGACTCTTTTCCAGAGAAATCTGGCTACCAGTTTCCATATTTTTCTGCTTTCTAGGTGGTTTCAGATCAAACCAAGTAATATAAACTGAAGACGATCCCCCAAAAATATTCGTTGTATCTGAGACGATTCTCGCGTCGTACATCATTGGCTCACGTCGATTTCTCAACGAAAAAATAATCAAGTCTTGATTTACAGCATAGGGAAGACGAACTGGCCGACATTATTTCTGACTTCCAAATAAACACTGAGCCCCAGCCTCTGAACTGTGGTGAACAGATACGTCTGTTGTTTCGTCGTACGTTCAAGACGGTTTGTTTGTTGTTCAAAAGGAGGTTCATTTCCATCACCGTCACCTTGATTGTGATGAGGATCTTGCTTTTCAGCGGGCAAGTATGATTCTATCGAAATAAAATAATTTATAGACCACAAGTGAAAAGCAAAGGGACATTTTTATATAACATCATGAAGGGACACAAAACTGCTATAAGAGTCTATTTTTACTTGAACCAATTTCTCGAATTTTCCAGAATGGTCCCTGTACATATGATGATGAGTAAAGCCCTGACAGTTAATAATGAAACATGTGAAGTGATCGGACATGAATTGATGCATCTTTTTCCTCCAGTTGGTCGAAAATGCATTCTCAATGTTGATATAATGCTGTTCATTATTTTCACAGCCTTAGCCTTGAATATCCTCATCGGACAGATAATTGTATTCGCTACTGTCGACAGGATTGGTAGAGTCTTTACTATAGGTGAGCAGAAATATATTCGAAAAAAATTCATAAATACTACACCACTAACTGAAAAAAAACACTTGTATAAAATAAACCATTAACCAAAGAATATATTATGTATCTGGGAAATAAATTCACTATTTTCAAAAGAATCAACAACAATAAGTTACTTGAAGAATCGAAGACTTCTCTGGAAAAAAATTAATTATAAAACTATTAAAAAAATTAAATGATCAAACAAAATATTGTCCACAAAATTCAAAACAAAGGCAATATTTTAATGAACATTGTTTACTCCTTACTCCATATATTCATTACTTCTAATTATTGAAGACCAAAACGATTAATATAAAGGGTGGAAGAATTCAGAGCTTATTTCTGAGGAATCTAAATCCGTAACCATACCAACTATAATTCTCCTAACTGGACATATTAAACGTGACTGAAACAAAACAATATTCAATATTCATACTTCCCGTTACTGAAATAGCACCACACGCTCAAACAATTTGTAATCAAGTTCTCAATTTCACGAACCCAATTTCCAATTTTAATTTTCAACGAGACTCATTAAGAATAGAGTTGAACAGGACATACCGTCATTTATATTTCCCTTTCAGTTGTTGGATTGGTGACGTGCTCTATGTGCGCATACTCTATAGCCTACTGGGATATGCAACTGAGTTATTGGATACAGGGTGGATTTTACGTGAAATGCATATTGTGTTCGATTTTTTTGATTGGATTTTCTGTCACTCAGCATGTATTGGATATATTGGAGATCGAGGCGTATCCTACGGCAGCGAGGTGAGGTGGTAAAATACTTTTTTGGAAACTATGACGATTTGAAATTTCGAATTTGAAAAAAATGCCATTTGACAGGTGTAAATCTAAACAGTGATAGCTTGGGCTTTGAAATATTTTTCATTGAATGGAGCGACCTCGAAAACCTACATTTTGATACCAAATTCCCTCATGTAGCCCCCATAGGTAATGAAATATTCCACTTTTTATTTTTCGATTTTTCATTTTCGCGTTCTGTTCACGAGCTCACACCACTCAAGGTAAGGGTGCTGTCTGTCCGCAAAATGGCTCTTATTGAAGATTCGAATAGGAAGTACAACATAAAAATTTGATAACAAGGTTAGATCCTCTCCAAATATATTTTTTATTGACAAATATGGTGTTTCTAGGGGGTCATACCCCTTTGTCATTTTTCACCAAGAATTTGAAATTTTTAAATTCGCTCATATTTTGCACAGAGGTACTTGGGACCATGCTGATCAACAATATATAAATAACTATTGGCGGCGACGAGTGGGACGGAAGTAATGACAGTTTGAAATTTGCAATTTTTCAAAAAATGTCATTTGACAGGTCACGATCTAAACGGTGATAGATAGAGCTTTGAAATATTTTTCATTGATTGGCGCGACCTCGAAAACCTACATTTTGATACCAAAATCGCCCATGTAGCCCCCATAGTTTATGAAATATTCCATTTTATATTTTTCGATTTTTCATTTTCGAGTTCTGTTCACGAGCTCACACCACTCAAGGTAAGGGTGCTGTCAGTCCGAAAAATGGCTTTTATTGAAGATTCGAATAGGAAGTACAACTTGAAAATTTGATAACAATATCAGATCCTCTCCAAATATATTTTTTATTGACAAATATGGTGTTTTTAGGGGGTCACACCCCTTTGTCATTTTTCACCCAGAATTTGAAATTTTTAAATTCGCTCATATTTTGCACAGAGATACTTGGCACTATGCTGATTAATAATATAGATATTAATATCGGTTGCAGTAAAAGGGACGGACGATATGACAGTTTGAAATTTCCGATTTCTCAAAAAATGACATTTGACAGGTCAAAATCTAAACGGTGTTAGTTAGAGCTTTGAATTGTTTTTTATTGAATGGAACGATCTCGAAAACTTACATTTTGATACCGAAATCACCCATGTAGCCATCATACGTTAAGAATTATATGGTTTCGATTTTTCATTTTCGAGTTCTATTCTCAAGCACATACCGTTCGCGGTATGGATGTTATCGATTCGCAAAAGAGCCTTTATGGAAGATTCGAATAGCTCAACTAACGTTTTCAATCATTAATGCCGTTTGAACCTTCCGGATATATTTTTTTGTTGATATAATACCTCTTGATCAGTTTCCATCCAGAAGTTGAGATTTTTCAAATCTCTGATATTTTGCACAATTCCATTTTTAATTTGATGAAATGAGCAAAAGCAATTCGCATAAAATGCGCAGTTCTTTAAAGAATTTCCTTCCTTTTTTCAGAGGAACAGCTGCTGGTGTGATAAATTTCTACCCTAATTTCATATTTTGTGTTGTTTGTACATTGTGGTATATGCCCTGCCAGTTGACATATATAGCTCTTGGATTGACGATTTCAGGTATGTTTGTATTATTTGAATCCAGGATTTCCCAATGAAATAGAAGAGCTCAAAACATGAAATAATTTTTCGAATTCCTAATCAAAAAGCTTATTAATTGTTGGGTGAACAACCTATTCAAACAGATCCATTTTTTCTGCTTATTATTGTAATAATTTTTTTTCAGGAGCTGTTGTGGTTACTTATTTCCTTCCAGAGTTGAAGAGACGACCCATGGTCGAGTGAAGCTGGATCAAACCTCACAAACACGCATAGAAATTTCGTATCTTCTGCCTCGATATTAAAATTACATATTTTCCGAGCTGTTTTTTTTTCTAACCTCCATCTACATCAACGGATGTTTAGATTGGGATTTAACAACAAGTGGATCGTGCCAAATTTTAGAACTGTGTAAATATTTTTCGCCCATTCGGTCCCCCCCGACGAAAATTCGATTTCGCTGCATAAATCATCGCCGAAATTTCATTTACAAGTTTAACCCAACGTAAACACAAGACAAAATTTATCGCTTTTAAATGAATCGTACTGACAAGCAATCAAAACATGGAAAATACGAGAATTTTCGTAAACTTTCAAAATTCCGTGAAACCGTTATCGATCGTCTCGATCACAAGCTATTTTCTACAAATAGCGAACGGCCAATAACGAAATTAAGTTCGATATGTTCGGACGACACAACTACTACACTGCGCAAAAAAATTAACGCACATTCTGAAAATCTCAATTTTAATGAAAGTTAACTCTACATTGACTTTAAAACTTATTTTTTTATGTTCTCTCGGGAAGGTTTTGAACGGAACAAGACACATTAAATGAAAGAAAAATTCAGGATTTCACCGAATCTTATGTGAAAGAAGAAAAATGAACAATTTTCAAAATACTGAAATGCTGATAAGTGATTTAATACTTGGTATTTCCACCCCTTGCGTTAATTACAGCTCGGCAACGACGGTTCGAACTCAAAATGAGTGATCTCAAAATGTTCTGATCTAATCCTTCCCAGATTTCTCCGAGTTGGATTCCTAAGTCATTAAGAGTACCTGGATGATTTTCTGAACTTCTCAGCCTTCTATTGAGGTTGTCCCAAACCTGCTCAATCGGATTGAGATCTTGACTTCTTGCTGGCAATTCCATTCGAGAGACTTCAACCTCTTCAAGGTACTCCTGAACGATGCGCGCACGATGGGTTCTGGCATTATCGTCCATAAAAATGAAATTTTCACCAATGAATGGGGCAAATGGCACTACATGCTCCTCAAGAATGTTCCTTATATACTTATCAGCATTCATAGCTCCATTATCAACGACCACTAGGTCTGGGCGAGCAGTCAAAGATATTCCACCCCATACCATAATCGATCCTCCCCCGAAACCAGCAGTATTCAGGAAATTGCACTGAGCATATATTTCATGTGGACGTCTGTATACAAGGGAACGTCGATCACAATGGTAGAGGCAGAATCTAGACCCATCTGTGAAGATAACTCTTTCCCAATCGGCCTCTTCCCAATGGATATGCACTCTCGCAAAATCCAAACGCGCCCTTCGATGGGCTGGGGTAAGAGCTGGGCCTCTTGCCGCGACACGAGGCCTTAACTCATATTTTCTGAGGCGATTTCTTATTGTCTGAGTGCTAATTTGCACCTCATGAGTTTGCTCAAGCTGTTTTTGAACGAGGCGAGCGGTTGCAAACCGTTGTCTCAACGAATAAACTCTCAAGTAACGATCTTGAAGGGCAGTTGTTACCCGTGGTCTACCCTGTCCTGGTCTTCGGACATTCATACCTGTCTCCCTGAATCGCTGCAACATTCTGGACACACTTGTATGGGAAACTCCAAACTTTTCTGCAATTTTTGTGTATGTCCACTCTTCTTCTCGCAAAACTACCGCTTGGGCACATTCCTCTTGGGTTAAATTGCGTGTTTCGCGTTGCATAGCGATCGAATGTAGAAAATCAAACGAAAGAAAAACTATTGATCACTAGAATTGATCGAAAACAACTGATTTTAGAATGGAGCCAATACATTCAAAATCTGATAATATCATCATGCATGCATAATTCTGATAAAAATAATTATCATTGAGAACACCTTCAGTTGTAGAATAAATTTGAGATTTCCATAATGCGTTAATTTTTTTGCGCAGTGTATTTTAGTTGCGCAATGAGATAAACAATTTTTCGATATATAACGCAGATGGCCGCGGAAAATGGGTCAACATGCACTTCGAAAGTTGCAGAGATGAGAACATCGAAGTCCACTAAAAGATGGTGTAACATCTCGAGTCGGAATATTTTTCAGCATTTAATTTGAGTTAAGTATACGTTGGTATGCTTGGATTTTCCAGGTTTTGATGGAGGAAGTGATGTTTGGATTGAATGTATACATCAAAATTGGACCGATATGTTGAAAGAATCTGTTCAGTTCGAAAATATCGATTTAGACATCTCCAAGTGGATATTTTGCGCAGAGATACTTTGGGGGATATTCTGATCAATAAAATATAAACAAATGTTGGATAGGAAAATAGGGACGGAAACTATGACGGTGTGAAATTTCGATTTTTTGAAAAAATGCCATTTGACAGGTGAAAATCTAAACGGTGGTATTTAAGGCTTTGAATTATTTTTTGTTGAATGCAGTGACCTCGAAAACCTACATTTTGATACCAAAATCACCCATGTCGTCATCATAAGTAAAGAATTATGTGGATTTATTTTTTTCGATTTTTCATTTACAAGTTCTGTTCTCAAGCTCATACTGTTCGCGGTGTGGGCGATATAGATCCGAAAAAGCCCTAATATTGGAGATTCAAAAGGTCCGAATAACTTCTCGATTGCAAAACACCGATAGATCCTCACAGACATACCTTTTTATTAACGAATATGGTGTTTTTGGGGGGTCTTACCCCTTAGTCATTCTTCACCCAAAAATTAAATTTTTTTAAATCGCTCATATTCTGCATAGAGATACTTGGGGCTATGCTGATCAACATAATATGAATAACTTTTGGCGGCGATGAGAAGGACGGAAGTTATGACAGTTTGAAATTTCCGATTTTTCGAAAAAATGCCATTTGACAGGTCAAAATCTAAACGGTGATATATAGAGCTTTGAATTATTTTTTATTGAATGGAGCGACCTCGAAAACCTACATTTTGATACCGAAATCATCCATGTATCCCCCATAGGTAATTGAATATTTCACTTTGTATTTTTCAATTTTTTATTTTCGAGTTCTGTTCACGAGCTCACACCAATCAAGGTGAGGCTGCTGTCAGTCCGCAAAATGACTTTTTTCGAAGATTCGAATAGAAATAACAACTTAAAAAATTGGTAACAAGGTTAGATCATCCCCTAATATATTTTTTATTGGCAAATATGGTGTTTTCAGGGGGTCTTACCCCTTTGTCATTTTTCACCCAAAAATTGAAATCTTTGAAACTGCTCAGATTTTGACCAGAGATACTTTGGGACATTCTGATCAACGAAATTTAAAGACATAATGGATAGGAAAAGAGGAACGGAAATTATAACCGATTGAAATTTCGATTTTTTAAACGAATGTCATTCGAGAGGTGAAAATCTAAACAGTGATAGTTAGGGCTCTGAATTATTCCTCATTGCATTCAGCGTCCTGGAAAACCTACATTTTGATACCAAAATCACCCATGTAGAAATCATAAGTAAAGAATTATGTGGCTTTATTTTTTTCGATTTTTCATTTTCGAGTTCTGTTCTCAAGCTCATACCGTTCGCGATATGGGCGTTATAGATCCGAAAAAGCCCTAATATTGAAGATTCGAATGGTCCGAATGACTTCTCGATTGCAAATCACCGTTAGTTAGATCCTCACAGACATCCTTTTTTATTGACGAATGTGGTGTTTTTGGGGGGTCTTACCCCTTAGTCATTTTTCACCCAGAAATTGAAATTTTTCAAATCGCTCATATTCTGCACAGAGATACTTGGGGCTATGCTGATCAACATAATATGAATAACTTTTGGCGGCGATGAGAAGGACGGAAGTTATGACGGTTTGAAATTTCCGATTTTACGAGAAAATGCCATTTGACAGGTCAAAATCTAAACGGTGATGGTTGGGGATTTGAATTATTTTTTATTAGATGGAGCGACCTCGAAAACCTACATTTTGATACCAAAATCATCCATGTAGCCCCCATAGGTCATTAAATATTACACTTTGTATTTTTCGATTTTTCATTTTCGAGTTCTGTTCACGAGCTTACACCAATCAAGGTAAGGCTGCTGTCAGTCCGCAAAATCACTTTTTTCGAAGATTCGAATAAAAATAACAACTTAAAAAATTGGTAACAAGGTTAGATCATCCCCTAATATATTTTTTATTGGCAAATATGGTGTTTTCAGGGGGTCTTATTCCTTTGTCATTTTCATCCAAAAATTGAAATTTTTGAAATCGCTCAGATTTTGCACAGAGATACTTTGGGACATTCGGATCAACACAATTTTGAGCAATAATGGATAGGAAGGAAAAGAGGGACGGAAATTATGACGGTTTGAAATTTCGAATTTTCAAAAAAATGCCATTTGACAGGTGAAAATCTAAACTTTGAATTATTTTTCATTGCATTCAGCGTCCTCGAAAAAGCTTTTGACTCATTGTTACAAGAATTTCAATGTTTTAAATGCTAGAAATGCTGAGAGTTATATCATTTTGGAATTTCAATGAATCGTCATGTTTCTTTTTAATTTGGCATTCAGGTGAACTCAGTTTTTTTACTCCATGTTCGTTTGAACTTGGAAAGAAATAGGCAGAACATGAAATTTGAGCTAGATCCTTGTTTTAAAAACAAACTGTACATGCGCCCCTAAATCCTAGTTCACATTCGAAAAGGCATTCATTAAGGAAAACTATTCAAAAAAAAGATAAAAAAATTCTTCATTTGTAGACTCACCACCAAAAAGAGTCGTAAAGGGTGTAATTTTTTTGAATTTTCGAAAATCAAACGTATAACATATTTTTATTCATTCATTTCTACACACCCTGTATAAATGAAAATATAATTCAAACCAGAAAATAGATGCAAGCATAACTGCTTGAAATTACTTCTGTTATTTCTAAATCTTTCTCATTTGAAACCGGCTGTTCAAAAACAATTTCAAGCTTCAGAAAACTGCTCTTTCATAAACATGTTGGAAATGCCGACACGGTGTAAGCAAATAAGCTCAATGATTTCCAAATCGACGAACACACTTGCACAGTTCCATCTGGAAAACATACCAGGGTGATCAGAGACATTGATGAACAAACGCAACGGCAAAATTGCTTCATTTTCCACTATACAGGCTTGGGATGAAGTATGGAACAAATTGAATATCTTCAAAACAAAGAGGACGATATTTATGGAACTTAGCAGGAAAGTACCATGGCCATAAATCGTTTACAGTTGAAGAATAGGTAAATTTAATGACCTCGGACTCATAAGGATAAGATTTTGAAAAATAGGGAGATATCTAAGGGATTGAAGTCCGCAGAATGAGCAGGCCACTCCAAAATTCCCCTACGTCATCCAATCTATCGATTCCAAAATTTACCTATGGCATCTTCAATCTTCAAACCATTGTGGGATGCAGCAGAATTTCGCTATTCGGAAATGAATGAGTAAGAGACTTCCATTCATTCCCTATTTCTCCAGGATACCCCCCGTAATCTCTACTGAGATCATTCGTTGAATCTAAGTATATCGCGACGCCAAGCGTCGTTGTTCACCGGGTCAGTCTACCGTAGAGACGTCTTGCCAACAACTCTCTTCCTACCGGACGTATGGCGCGTGTAAGTTGCCAAAAAAAGTTAGGTTAAACATGTAGTGCTCCAGGAAGACTGCGAGATCGTAAGTTGATTGTCTTAATCAGGAAGTATGAATTTACATTTCAATGTGAATTTGTTTGTGTCCGCTGTCAAGCTGAATAAGAGTTTTAGAGCTTCATCAAATTCAGGTTCATTGATAAATTATTAACACGAGAATAAATGATTACAAAAAATTCTTATTACTATTATTATTACTGTCCTTTCAGTTTAGATTGGCTCACCGGTTTCAATTTTATTAGCTCTAAACTGTATCTCAAAGGCAGAGCTTTCTTTTTTCACAATGTATTTTCTTTAAAACTTCAAATCGAAATATTTCTATTATTATAATAATATTATCACACGCAATAGAATCGAAAGAACCAAAATAATTTTCAATAGGTTGCCCCACAAATACATCAATTTTTACTTTGAGTTTATCTTGAAAGTGAACCAAAATTATAAGTCGTACAAACAACTACAAAAACAATAATAAGTTCATACTCTATTATAAAACCTAGTTGCATCCCCCAATAACTCAAAAATTGCTTGGAACTGAATCGATACAGCTCAGTATATGACATATAGGTAGCCTCAAATAGAATACATAAAAGCAGAAGTTCCTTACAACATGACTTTTATGGGGTACATGAATTTACCAGTATTTAACAGAACGGAAGTATTCATTACGAGGATGTCATTGTATGTCAAAACATAGCTCATTTCAACATTTTGATTGCTAAAATTCACAAAAATGGCACGAATTTCCTATGAAGTTGGTCTACTGTGTATTTACAAGACATCAACAGTCGATAGAGTCTTTCTAAGAATAACTCTTTGTTAACATTTCCGAGAAACGATTATATTTTTCAATACCCCATCTTTGGAGATATCTCAACCAAATTTTGTATACAGCATCTTCCTGTATGGGTGGCATATTCAAGAATGTTTCGATGGATTTTTCTAATAGAAATTATGATTTATCTGGATACAAATAGGACAAATACAGAAATAGGTCAAGAGACACTTAGACGACTCGCTTATTTGACCAAAAATTCTAATGAGGTTTCAGGCAGGGTTGTAAAATCCTACAACTCCTACACTGGATACGCACCCTTACAAAGTGCCTCATCAAGAGCAGATCCAAATCTGCCACATGAACTCGTTGCATGAGATTGCCATGTTATAATTCCACCACAAAACATTGTTGGTATCACCGCAAAGTTTCGTTGCCCAAAATCCAAGCTGATCAGTCAATTTTGTTTTGTCTGGATAGCTGCAACTTCTAATTGTCTTCTTCTCAGCAATTCTCCTACACGAAGTTTATTCCTAATCCTTTCCACTGATTCTCATCACTTGTTGAAATTGACTTTGACATTCTGGATGAGATGCACTTTAGAATAAACAAGAACCCCTTGTGGATAACCCTCTCTACAAAATTTATTTCTCCCCAAAATTGAAGAATCTCCATCTGTTCCAGGCACCTGTGCAAAAACAAATACCCATATAATGTAACAGATCATGAGCGAGAACATTCCATCCACTTCAAACCCCTCATCAACCTCACCAACCCAAAATGCAAGAAAAATCAG
Organism: Adalia decempunctata; assembly: GCA_951802165.1. Classification (NCBI taxonomy): domain Eukaryota; kingdom Metazoa; phylum Arthropoda; class Insecta; order Coleoptera; family Coccinellidae; genus Adalia; species Adalia decempunctata. The sequence continues at coordinate 5,174,110 of OX637701.1, forward strand.
GAAAAGATTCGTTAAAACCAAACTACCAACACCACCTCCAGATCCAAGAAAGGAAAGTTGCTCGGAAAAAGAGTTCCTCGAGTACCTGGAACAACTGCAGAAACACACTGCCACCTACTCAAGATCCACCACTCAGCTAGCTTCTGCGTTGATAGCTGAAGATGCCTTCGATCACCTGGAGAAGCTTTATAAGCTCATGGAACAAATGCTGGAATTGAGGGCTCAAAATTCGAAGCTGCACCGGAAGATTAGAGACTTGGAACACCTTAACAACCTGGAGAAGATGTATAAGGAGGTGGAGAATTTACCTGAGGATGACGAGTGTCCTGAGCTTGACAGAGATACAGCATTCGCAGAAACAATTTTGGAATCCATACTCTATGAACCAAAGCAGGTTCTGAAACCTAAGGGTTCTTTAAGACAGTCCATTATGAGGAGACACAGGAACAGAAGCTGCTCAGCCACTGATAAACCTGTAGGTTTGGAAACAGCAGAAGTGGCTGATCAGCAGAGGAGAGCTTCGTTGTGTATAGGGAATGTGAAGAAATCTTCGAAAGTGTCAAAATGGACTAGGGTGAAAGCGGCTTTTAAGTGGGAGAAGGCTTCTTCAACTGTTGGTGATACGAAATCTTTAGACAGTGGTGTTAGTGACGTTGCTAGGTACTTAAGGGTACCATCCACGAATGAAGATGGTGGACATAGTCCTTCTGATTCTGGTGCAGCGGAAATTTCAACTCCCGGCTCGCTGTCCAGTGCTTCTTCCAACGAGAACTTTCATAAATCAGGTAAGTATTATTGTTTTAATGAAGGAAATATGACAGCAATAACCTGAGAAAGGTCCAAGCTCCTGAGTCTTCTCTTTTAATAGTTACCCCTGCTGGTTGAACAAAATGAAAAAAACAGCAATCTTTGCATTCAATTATTTACGTCCATAATTGATGGTTGTTATTGCACAGCTACCAAATGAGACCGAGTATTCCTAATGGAATGAACATCAAAACAAACATGTTCATCAAGTTGAAGCATGACACCTTCGAATCAAACAATGAAAAATCAGGTGTTTCAGTTATTTCTGAAGCAGCATATTTTCGTTCAGTGACATACAGGTTGAGAAGAATAAAAACTCAACTTTTATCCGCTCAGGCAGGCCGTTTATAAATAGAGAATGGAGTGAATCTATTTATATTATTATTATAGCGCCATTCCAGCATAAGAATGCGAGATTATTGTTACAAATCTTCCGATTTGTGTTCAACGAATTTTCGCATTGTTTCTTCAAACGTACCAATCACTTTGAAGGTTTGCATTTGGAAAAATTGAAGGAATTCCTGGTATCCATCAAACTAATGCTCGGGATAATAATTGATGTTGAACATGTGCCAAGACTGTGTAATATAAAATCCTGAGACTTGGAGAAAGAAGCTGTAATGGAAAGATGAAAGTTTTCGAATATAACTAATACATAAAACACCTGCTAATTCTTTGATGGCCCCTCATAATCCCATGCCTCATAAATATTATTTTGCTACGGAATATCAAAGGAATTTCCAAATAATATGAGGATTCCAAATGAAACTCGTAAATTTGCAATGAGGTGGAATACGATAAAGCATAACCAGCATGGTGTTTATGGCCAGTCATGAATTCATTGAAACTTGTTCTTGTCAACAAAAAAAATCGCATCACATATTGTCCCCAATATTCCAAATACCCCATCCATTCCAGGTAGACGAAGCCCCTACGAAGACCTCAGAAGTTCAGATGACGTATACTCTTCACATTCCAAGGTATATCTTTCACTCTACAAGTTTCAACACTACCACAATACCAATTGTCATTTTCCAGGAAGACTCTAACATATCACCACGTTCTAGTCAGAGATCTCACAGGACACCATGGGCTCGGATGAAAGACATGATAAACACAAGAAATCCAGTGAGAAAAAAGAGCAGGATGAGCACCCTCAGCGATGATGTACACATTGACATTGAATTCTGTAGCGACAACGAAGATGTTTTTGAGGATAGCAACAAACCTCATACGTTTCCAAATTCTAGCGCTACCTCTTCAGCCAGGCTGGATGGTTCCAGTGAAAATGATATACCATTGGTCGTCAGGGAGAGATACAAGAGTAATGATGACCAATTATCGGTAAGCATAGCTTCTTCAAAGCTCAACATCTTCATTTCGATTCGATATTCTTGGTGATCCTCCTTCATCCAAGGTTTTTTGTGATCTCATCAAGTTACCTGGTTAGTCTTCCATAAGTTCGTAAAAGGCAAGAGGGTATATGGATTAAGTCTTCTGGTATCATTAAATCTTCTTCAGATGCATTTTTCAATTCATTGTATCGATAATTTTACAGGAAATGGACGAAAGTGATTGTGGAAGGGTTTCAAAATGGGCAAAAGTCAAGAGGGCATTCCTACCGAGTATGGAATCAAATTCAGACTCAGGTTTGAAAGGTAATTCTCCTCATTCACAGACGTTTCTTCTCGAAACTAAAGAACTACTGTCAATATTTCAGATGACTTGGAAAAATACAGAGACCCCATCCAATCAGAAATAAACAAGAACTATAGGAATTTACAGAAGAAACTGAGCATAGAATTCCAAGAGAAACTACTCGAATGGAAAAGGATCAAACAGACTGCAGCACCAGTAGTTTCCAATGTACAAGCTACTAACGTTTCTGAAGAACCTTTACAATCTAGTCCAGCATTCATCAAGAAAATGGAGGAATGGGAGAAGATGAAAGCGCAACCAGCTAAATCTAAGAGCAACATACAGATGACCAGCGAGGAGAATCTACCACCGGAATTCAAGAAAAAACTGCAAGAATGGGAGAAAATAAAGAAGTCTTCTGTTAGGAAGAGCACTAAGAAACTGGGTGATGTACCAAGGTGGAAATCCATGCAATGTCCAAAAACACCAGACGCATCTCATGTAGAAATACCAGTTATTTCAGAGGAATTCCGGAAAAAGCTAGAAGAATGGAAGCAAATAAAGTCTGCAGGATATAAGAGCGATGAGAGTGAGAAAAAGACTGTGGATGATAAAACTCCGAGTCCAACTTTTCAGAGAATGGATTCTAGAGTAGCTAAAGGATCACAAGATAAAGAACTGCAATGGTATGAGAAAGAATTAAATAAGATCGAGAAAGAGAAGAACAGGCTGGAGAGAGAAAGACAAAAATTTATGGAAAAGGAAGAAAAGTAAGTAGTTGTTTCAGTTACATTTCAAAGCTGTGTTATGCTTCTAAATCTATTCCCAGGCTCACAAAATTGCGAAAATCAGTGATTGGCGGGCACAAAAAGGATATTCTCGTTCACACGCCTTCTGGTTTCTACAAGTTCGAAGGTATTTCGAGAAAATTCACCCAGAAGCTTTACGAATGGGAAAAATCTAGAGGAATAGGTCCAGAGTCCTCGACTTTCGCCTTCCTCACCCCTGAATATCCCAAAACCGATATTCCCAAGGTGAAAATCAACGGTGAAGGTACTAAAGGTATTCCAATCTTACACACAGTACTTCGAACTGATATTTTCATTTAACCAAGCAGATCACACACCTCCCTTGCACAGATCTAGATCTGTGGACAGCATAGTCGTCTCAGCAATGAATATAGGGTGTCCTTTGATGAGACAACCATCAAGCCTGTCTCTCAACGACATAGAAGAACTAGAATCCAAGTGTTTAGCAGATTCCAAATCTTCTTCGTTAGATTATCTTCCTCGACAATGTCATGATACCGATGGAGAAGAGCCTGAAGCTTTGATAGTTGAAGTGGAGGACTTCGTCGAGGAAACTGCAGCTCCATTGAAGAACTTCGTTGAGCAGCATAATCCAGTATATCAGTGTGAAGAGATGAGAGCATTATGGTAATTTCAATCTGTCTTGCATCCACCTTACCAGAGTGTAATCTTCAACCTAATTCCTTTCATTTTACAGCGTTTGTTTAACTCCAAAAGTGAGGAGAAGTGAATCTGCTCGAGCTCAGTCCAACTATAGCATCATCGAAGAAACATTGACTTCCTTACGTCATATTTCAGAGAATGAAGTTGAAATAAGGTACGTAAGATGAGGCAGTCTCATCTGAAGGTAATAATGTTGATCCTCACTTTCAGGAAGATCCAAATCAGGGGAGATATGGACGGAAGCAACAGTATTAAAGTGAGAATACCATTGAATGTTTAACTTCATCTATAATTCACAAAATGGTTTCAGGCACTAAATAAGCAACAGAAAAACCTTGTTATGGTTCTTTTAGGAGAACTCAAAACGTTGCAAAAGGAAAATTCAGTAGTTGTAACAAATATTTCGGAGGAGAACCAAAATGGAAGACATAACATTACTGATATACTGGAGGTTGTCCAGGAATTGTCCACAGAACTGGTTACAATGGTGATGATGAAACAACTTTAAAAAATCATGTGTCTTTATCCTTTTTCATTGCAGGCTGAGAAGTTGGATGCTAAAATTGAGAACAGAATGAACGAAAAAACTACCAAACAGTTTTTCGATGAGCTGCACGCTCAAGAAATTATAGAGGAAATAAAATGTAAATTACTGGAACTTCGGAGACACCTTAGCTACGTTTGTGCTGCCTCAGGTAAGCCAATAGGACTACAGTTGGATAGAATCGCTTCTTGAATATGTTTACAGATTCAACAGTACCTCAGAAAAGAAAACTATGTCGGATGAAGTCGATAGTTTGCGAGAAATCCTCAAACGAATCGCAATGTACCTCAAGCACACAAAGCTCTGGATTCACTGATAAAGCTTCAACCTCCAAAGCTGAAGTCAAGAATTCTCAAAACCAGGGTGCAATAAAAAAGAGATTACGGTATAGGATAGAAACAATACGAAAGAAGAGTCTGCAAGATTCTGACGAGGAGGAAGAGAATACAACTGAACATAAGAAATATCCGAAACTGCTGAGATCTAGGACACTCTCAGAAGAATCTGCCAAGTCTCAAGAACAAACTGAAGAGGGTGAGGCGAAGAATTCATACATCTTTCCCGCTGTAACAAAATGTACTTATCCGGAATCACAAAGTACAGTCAAGTCATCAGATTCTCCTGTAACAATCTTTGTTAAAACAACCAGAAAGCTATTCACACCATTGGTGGAAAGAAGCTTGCAAGACACTGAGAACCAACCTCCAAATGACTCTGAGATACCAAGAACAGAATTGAAAGTTGAGAATATCGAGAGTGATATTAAAACCGAAGCAGCACCAGATAAACTAGTAGCTGTCACTCAAACCTCAGCAGTCACAGGTTTACCACCACTTCCATCTTCCCCAGTGATGCAAAAGAAGTATTTGAAAGATATGTCGCCAGGTATAAGACTGATGCTCAACAAATATCAACAGAAACTTTCAGAACAAGAGTCCTTGAGTAAATCCGGAGGTAGCAGTGGGTCAGCTTCGCCAGTAGCTTGGAGATCTCCAACAGCAGAAAGGAGAGTGAAGGCTCAAACTGAGAAGTACCAAGAAGAAATAATAAAACTTTCGCCACTTGCAACTAAGCGAGAGATACATAAATCAGTTAGTCAAGGATACGTTCCAAACGAAGATAACTCAGTACAGGAACATATCCATACGAAAACTACAGAGAATAAAGTTGTAAGGCAGAAAAGTATTTTGAAATCCTGCAGTGCTGCCAATTTGGTACATAGGAGGTTTTATGAGTTTTCTCTTCCACCTAGGAAATCATCTGGAGCTTTTGTTGACTCTACTATGGACCAGCAATATTCTTCCCCAACAACTTTTGAAGGAGCTTCTACGTCAAGAGTATCATCAGAATTGAGGCTTCAAAAACTAAGGAAAGCGAAGGAAGAATTCTTGAATTCAGGTCCATCCTCACCTTTAGACACAAAATCAGATAATGTTTCAGAGTACCCAAAGAAAAATAGATTAAGTACAATAAGTGTTGAAAGCAGTTCGAGTGCAGGCTCAATTTCTCCTGGTGTTCTTGTGAAATCTATCAGTGCTGGCATGATCAATATAGTTGCAGATGCCTACAAACATTTCGAAGGTAAACCAAGAGAATACGTCTCTCTGCCTAGAAATACAAGACCAGAGAGTACCAAAAAGTCACCTTTCAGTAATTTAGCTTCGAAATTTAGGAAAGTTAAAATGAGAAAAGGTAAAGAGAAAGATAGAGATCAATACAAGGCGGTTACAGAATTGTGCAGACAGAGTTTAGTGGTAGATATTAACGAGACTAATCAACAGGATGTTGCATCAGCTAACTCTCCAAACAATATCAATGCAGTAGAAGAGAATCAGCAGACACCAATTACCAAATCGAGTAGTTGGATACGCAAAACTATGTTCTTCAAGAAATAAGATAGTTTCAATGTTTTTTCGTTAACTAATTTGTACTTCAGATGATTTTAACAGATTTGTATTATAATATATGTTGGAAACTAAGATTATATTAATATAAACTTTGAATTTGTCTCATTTAGGTTAGTTTGCATGATGTTCAGAAGACTATGTTAGGAAAGGAAAGGTAAGTAGTACATCGTGCTCATGGTTTCACCCAGAACATATTTAAATGCGCCAAAATTCGGCCGGTGTAGCATTAATGTTGCGGTTTGAAATTCCAGCAAGTTGCCCAGAGCTAGAGAATAACGAATAGCCAAAAACAACACTTTGGTCGATACTTGCCGAGCAATTATGAAATTCCTTGCAGGTAAGTGTTTTCTGGAAACACCAGAGACAATGACATCAATTACATAATTTGGTTTAAGTGTACACCAACCCTTAGGCTTATGCAATTGAAGGTGCACGAATTTTGTATTATCGGCATTGTCTACTGGTTTTTGGGGTTCAATAACTCCAAATAGGCGCGTGCAAAGCCAAAAAACATTAATATGTGCCGAGAATACCTTCCAATTCAGAGCAGAAGCCGCTCGGTATTTTCTGGTATTCTGGTAGCTCACCACAGAGCCGGCTCAAGGTAAGGATTCGCAGATGGTTTGGACAAGTGGCATGGAGTTGCTTTGAATGTTAAGGCTTTTAATCGTGAGTGGGTGGCAATCTCAGGTAAATTAGCTACGAGGATATATTGAAAAATTCTTAGCCTACTATAGAACCAAACAAAATTTCAATGTCGAAATATTTTATTACTCTTCATTGAATAGATTTATTACAGCTAACCTTTTGGTTTTTCCAGGTTGTGTGTGTTCAAATAATTTCAGTTTGAACGTAGGTGTTCCTCAGGGCTCAGTTGAGTGACCCACGCTGTTCTAGATCTTTTTGGTTCGACCGGAAAGCATATCGGCAGCTTCGTTTTTCTTTTGAAACATCGATGATTAAGAGAACCGAATTTTGGGTCGACTTCAATGTCAGAAATTTGCATATTCATTCAAATTGTTCACTGCAGGAGTTATAGCTTCTATAAAATCATCAAATCGCCTATTAAACTTGTGATTTTTGTTCTGTGGTAATTCATCATTTCCCTTGATTATATGGTTCCAAATGGCAAACGCTAAAACAGTGGCACCACTAGGTAGGTGGCAGACTAATATTCTAAGAAACAGATCGAAGAATTTACTTGTTTTGCGGAAGTGCTTATCCAAATTATAGACAGGCGTCTCTACACACAAAATCCCCAGTATACACACTCTCTACCGTTTCAAGTTTAAAATAATGACACCCATTTAATTTGAACGTAAGTAAGGTAAATACAATCGGAGAAATCATGCCGAAAAGAAGACCGGAAGATGCTAGGTGGAAAAAACGATCAATCTTGACCGAAGTCAATCAAAGTCTCATTTCTGAAGGTGCCAGGGACCCATAAGGGTTCCACCCACGAACGGATGATTGACGATTTGTCCACTCTCTACAGGGTATTTCGGAAAATTGGAAAAAGGCACACGTCAATGACCGCAGATGGGCAAATAATGACCAGCAATACCGGTGTTTCACGCAGAGCCGTAACGCCGATCTATCATTATTTATTCCTCGAAAATATACAGGGTGACTTTCGGAAATGTACTGAAAATAATCAAGGAGTTTCTTCCTGGCATCAACTTGGTTTTTCATTGTTTAATATGAAATGTTGTTTTCCTGATAATTCCGAAAACTGCTGGTTGGATCGAGAAGAAATTTTCAGATGAAAAAAGATGTATTCAAGCTAAATGCCAAATTTTATCAAGATCAGGTCAACAGAACTATAAGGTAGGGTTAGGTTGGGTGAGGTTAAGTAATGTAAGGTTAGGTAAGATTAGTTTAGGTAAGATTAGGTTAGGTTAGGGTCAATCACCGAAAAATATAGTGTCCCTACTAGAAGAAGAAAAGCAACCTAGTTTTGGATCTGCAGAAGAAATTGACGCCATTGAGCAAACCAAAATACCCAGTTTTGTAAATGTGGTTGCATATACCACTTTCTTTTAGGAAACTCTCACCAACTATAATTTTCAATCACATATTAACGACTGGGCTTCATAAATGGCGTCTATTCGAAATAAACTTCAAAATTTTCTCAACAACTCTTTTCGTATCAATGAAAATTCTGGTCACTACAGATTGGATATAGTTACGCCTGTCGATAGGCAGACAACGTTACAGTTGCTCGTTATTTGGGTTGCCTTGATAATATACACAAGGCAGTATACTTCATCACGATAAATATATACATATATGAGGTCGTGACTTCTTCTCATTGAAAATCTACATAAACAGGAAGTAAGGATATCAACAACCTGAAAGGACTATTCGAAACATTTGTAGAATTATTTATTTCCCCATCAATATAAAATTTCTCTGATGAATAATTGTATAAATAGTGTATAATACTTCAAAAACAAACTAACTTTCAGTCAACCATTACATCCATTTTTGGAATTACAAGTACAATACTCAATTATAACATCCCCAGGATAAGTCCTTGTCTTACAAACCATCTCTTCTTGCTGAATACTCATATCGTCTTGAACACCACACGACCGAATGTACTGCCATCTACCATCAACTACATCAAATATATTCAATTTGAAACAATGCCAAAATTTCGAAAAAAAAATCAAAACATACCTCTTTGTTTAATCCTCGTACAGAGTGATGGTCTTGGATCGGCTGTCCCATCGGACCTACGCCTATGGCAGTTCATCAGTTGGAATGTTGAATTGTTGAAAGGCTCAGCACATTCGGGATCAGCTTCAGAGCAGCACACCCAGCATTTCAAGGAGTCTCCTAAGTGAAATTTCGGTTGAATTACTCTTAATTCGAAGTTTATGTGGAGTACGCCAAGGCAGAGTTCATGCACCCGTTTTTTATATTTATATTGATTTTATGATACTTTCGTCCTCATAAATGCTCGCAACAATACCTATTCTTGATTTTGGATAGTATTTAAAGCCCCCTTCAGAATGTTTGCCAATAATCAACAATTTTCTCATTTTGAATTAAATCGGTTTAGTGTAGAAGAAAATATGTACAATTCATGAATTTACCTTCTTGAATGAGGATAAAACTAACTAAAACTAAACTAAGACATAGCCAATGAACTGATAATTGTTTTGTGAACATCTTGATATGTACTTCTTCAACAAAAGATATTCTCTAAACTCTACAACCGTTTTCAATAAAAAATAATTAAAACTTATTTATATCTCTTATCTGAATTTTCTTGGTAAACAGAGATAAAGTTATAGTGCAGCATCCTATTAATTAATTATGTATTGATCGAGTGATTCAGACCATATTCTTCCGCATCGTCACATTGAAAAGTAGATATAAATATGATTGATTGTGATGACACAAGGACTCTATTCATAATGAATTAATTTAATGATAAAAAGTTGAAAGATATCACGTTGAACAATTTTTGATTCTTCGTCTTATTTTCGAAGAATCAAATACCGTTCCCAAATGAGCTGATTGAATGAAAAACTGTCGTATTGCTTTCAGCTTGGGTTTTCATTAATGAAAAATATCCCAAAATGAGAGCTAACACCGTCTTGAATGTTGATGAAGGCAAAACAGATTCTTCACCTTCAAAATTAGTTCTAGAGTGTTGGTTTCCACCTAAAATTGTAAGCCTGAATGAATGAAAACTATCGTTTGGGTTTCAGTCGCGACAAAGCCTACTTGGACGTTACAACACCGCGTATTCGCGTACTTTTTTCACGTAGCTTTACTGACGAGTGCTCTGTAATGATCTATCGAATATTTATGTCCTTTGTAGGTTAGGTAAGGTTAGTTACCAGGCAACTTTCACTGTTAGAAGGGTTAATACATCAACTCTCATTCCCAAAGACATCGTAGGTTGGAAAAAAGCTTTTCGAAGCGTATCCTTAGCTGGAGGACTGTGTCGAAGGGGAGAAATCGGGATGCGTTTGCATAGGGATTTGTCGGGAGTGGGGGGGAAAGCTCTGATTTCAATAGAACGAGAGAACTGTGACACGATCTCCGTAGGGGGGATTTTTATATTGGCGAGATGACTCGAGTACCTAACCATCCCTTTCCGAACCTACCCCTCATCTCTCAGTATTAAACGTTGCTCACAATGGAGATCTGTCAATTATCCAGAGATTTATTCGGATGTGTGGTTTCTTCAGATAGAATGATGTTGGAGTGTTTTCGATTCGTTTTTCCTGGGAGGCTGGGATTTAGGGGATGTTTTGACCGAGTGACACAACTGTTCGATGTGGAGAAATATGTTGAAAACTACTCTCTATGTAACGGGCCTATTTGTTTCTGTTTCACAATGAATTGTGAAGGAATGTTTTCCCAAATAATCAATTATCAAAAGAAGTCTTTCATACAAACCTGCCTCCCCTATTTTTTGACATTACCGATTGTTGAAATCAATACAGTTGAGTGAAAATAGTATATAACATTACTAGCAAGGTGAGAGGTTTTTACTGGCGAATGGAGGATATAACTGACAAGCCACAGGCGTGTCAGTTACCTCCTTGAGCCAGTAAAACCTGTTACCTTGCGTGTATTGTTTTATATTTTTTTTGTTTCTCATTTGTAAAAAGGTTAGATAAATTCCAAAAAAATCTCAATAATTTGTCGCAAATGTCGTAAGCTATGGAAGCGTTGCCATGAACATGTCTGTTTATTTTTCTTTACATTTGTTTTGGCGAAAGCGAAAATGAATGTAGCAAAAGAAATTATTGAGGCAGCCAACAGTGTAGCTTCAAGCGAGAATACGAAGAATTCAAAAAGTGGCGAAACAAAAATATTGTGATTGGGGTAACTGAAGATGTTTTGTTGGTCTACTTGAATCAACTATCAGCTAGATTCAGCCCTAATACTTCATGGGCAAAATGGTCTATGCTGAAAAGCTGCCTGGAAATGAAAGAAAATGCCCCTGTTCGCAGGTTTGTTTTCCTTAGAAAATTTATTGAAAAATATGACGTTTAGTTGTCATTTGCAGATTTCAAAAGGTAATAGCGTTTCTGAAACGAAAAAATGAGCGTTATACGCCAAAAAAGGCCAAGGTATTAAGTGAAGAAGAGGCTGAACAATTTCTTTTACAAGCTCCTGATGACCGGTGGTTGCTGGCGAAAATTTTAACAATATTTGGGATTTTTGGATGTTGTCGATGTGACGAAATTCTCTCCTTAAACATGAATGATGTAGAAGATATGGGAAAATACGTTATTGTGACATTGCGGCAAACAAAAAATTGAACAACAAGAAGATTCACCATAACCGATGATGGCTGCAGCTTCAAGCCCTGCATGTTATACAGAAAATATGTAAATCTTCGGCCTCCTGGAACAGAAAGCCTAAGATTTTTTTTGACATACCGACATGAAAAGTGCATTTCCCTTAATGCTGGCCAGCACACTATTGGTGGGGTCCCAAAGCAAATAGCGAAATATTTAGGTTTAAAAGACCCAGAGTTATACACCGGCCACTATTTTCGCAGAACTGATGGAGCCACTATGGTTGCGGATTCGGGTGGAGATATTTTAGCACTAAAGCGTGCAGGAGGGTGGAAGAGCACCGAAATTGCGATGAGTTATGTCGCTGATTCGGTCAACAAAAAAATCGAAATGTCTAGCAAATTATTTGGTAGTAAGGAGAGTACAAATGTTCTGCAGTCCTCGTGTTCAGCAGTTTCTGAGTCAACAGATGGCTCATTATCATCAGTATCAACTCTTTCATCATCAAAAATCTGTGTTACTGGAAATAACAATTGTACCATGATTTTCAACATATATGACGATAAAACAAGATATTCTAATGTAAATAATACTACTAACTTGTGAAAATTTTGCAAGTTAACTGTCAGTTTTACAAGTTAGTGACTTGATAAAATAAACTTTCTTGATTAATATTGTGTTTTTGGAAACGGACGTTTACAAATGAGAAACAAATAAATTTTTTTTTTCTGCTGAAATATTTTTCGTAATCTCCAAGACCGTTTTGTTGAGCGATGAAGAAATGAAAACCCGTGTTTCTATGTCCCAACGATAATTGAATTGAATGGCAGGGGTGGTTTTTATGGAGGGACATCTGAACCGTGGAAATCGAAAGTATGCTGTGGCGGAGTGACCTTAAGCAGATTAGTGGGGTGACGTTCGAGCTGCCGCAACAAACGAAATAATAATGTGATATTGCTCAGAACGGACAGATCCGTACTGGAAATAATTGCTCTACTGTATTTTGCACTTCGAATTATACACTGCGCAAAAAAATTAACGCACATTCTGAAAATCTCTATTTCAATGAAAGTTAACTCTACATTGACTTTATAACTTATTTTTAATGTTCTCTCGGGAAGGTTTTGAACGAAACAAGACACATTTAATGGAAGAAAAATTCAGGATTTCACCGAATCTTATGTGAAAGAAGAGAAATGAACAATTTTCAAAATACTGAAATGCTGATAAGTGATTTAATACTTGGTATTTCCACCCTTTACGTTAATTACAGCTCGGCAACGACGGTTCATACTCAAAATGAGTGATCTTAAAATTTTCTGATCTAATCCTTCGCAGATTTCTCCGAGTTGGATTCCTAAGTCATAAAGAGTAGCTGGATGATTTTCTGAACTTCTCAGCCTTCTATTGAGGTTGTCCCAAACGTGCTCAATCAGATTGAGATCTGGACTCCTTGCTGGCCAATCCATTCGAGAGACTTCAACCTCTTCAAGGTACTCCTGAACGATGCGCACACGATGGGGTCTGGTATTATCGTCCATAAAAATGAAATTTTCACCAATGTATGGGGCAAATGGCACTACATGCTCTTCAAGAATGTTCCTTATATACTTATCAGCATTCATAGCTCCATTATCGACGACCACTAGGTCTGTGAGAGCAGTCAGAGATATTCCACCCCATACCATAATCGATCCTCCTCCGAAACCAGTAGTATTCAGGAAATTGCACTGAGCATATCTTTCATGTGGACGTCTGTATACAAGGAAACGTCGATCACAATGGTAGAGGCAGAATCTAGACTCATCTGTGAAGAGAACTCTTTCCCAATCGGCCTCTTCCCAATGGATATGCTCTCTCGCAAAATCCAAACGCGCCCTTCGATGGGCTGGGGTAAGAGCTGGGCCTCTTGCCGCGACACGAGGCCTTGAATCGTATTCTCTGAGGCGATTTCTTATTGTCTGAGTGCTAATTTGCACCTCATGAGTTTGCTCAAGCTGATTTTGAAGGAGGCGAGCGGTTGCAAACCGTTGTCTCAACGAAGAAACCCTCAAGTAACGTTCTTGAATGGCAGTTGTTACCCGTGGTCTACCCTGTCCTGGTCTTCGGACATTCATACCTGTCTCCCTGAATCGCTGCAACATTCTGGACACACTTGTATGGGAAACTCCAAACTTTTCTGCAATTCTTGTGTATGTCCACCCTTCTTCTCGCAAAACTACCGTTTGGGAACATTCCTCTTTGGTCAAATTGCGTGTTTCGCGTCGCATAGCGATCGAGTGTAGAAAACCAAACGAAAGAAAAACTATTGATCACTAGAATTGATCGAGACCAACTGATTTTAGAATTCAAAATCTGATAATATCATCTTTTTTTATTCCTGCTGGGAGAAAACATCTGTATTGAAGAAAAACGTTGAAAGTGGATAACATATGCATGCATAATTCTTATAAAAATAATTATCATTGAGAACACCTTCAGTTGTAGAATAAATTTGAGATTTCCATAATGTGCGTTAATTTTTTTGCGCAGTGTAGTTATATCGACACAAAAAACAATTTGAAAAGTACTCACCATACCTTAGCCATTCCTCAAATTATGAAATTTTGTATACTCTCGAAAGTCCTAATTTTACAACATTTCCTCGTCCAACGCTACAAACGTCAAACCATCCAATGGTTCAATCTTCAAACCGCCCATAGTCAAACAATCCTTCCATCAAACCGTCCAACATCAGACCATCCAACGGAACAATCGTCAAATCGTCTAAAAGATCCTACAGCCAAGCCAACCCATCCAACGGTACAACCGTCAAACTATCGAATCGTCAAACCGTCCAAACAGTCCAACCGTCAAGCCATTCAAACGGTCCAACCAACAAACCGTCCATGTCGAATGTCCTGGCAGGTGATATTCCGCAGTTATGGCGTTCGAAAATTTGTTTTCCTGATAGCTACACAACATCATATTGAAACGAGATGACATTCCACATTAAGTTGAGAATTTTTTCATTGAAAATACCATCCAACGTCAAATCGGACAAACGTCAAACTGGCCAACGGTCCAATGGTCCAACGGCACAAAGTCGATGCTTCCAACGGTACAATCATCAAACCGTCCAACGGCTCAACCGTCAAACATCAAACCATCCAACGTTACAACCAAAGAGTAGACACAAGAGACCTCACTCCCCCTATTTATGAATGAAATCGTGAACATCGTTTGTTTGACCTTGAAAGTCATTTGTGAATGACGAGGTCTAATCGAGGGGTGCCAATAACAGCCCTGTATCGGCGTAGTATTATTCAAGGTCGAAGAACTGATGTTTGCCGCCAAGCCTAAGTGATTTCTCTTATGTCTACTCTTTGTTACAACCATCAAACTGTTCGAACGGTCCTACCGTCACATTGTCCTACGCTAAACCGTCTAACGGTACAACCGTCCAAAAGTTAAACCGTCAAATCTTCAAACCGTCCATCTACGTAGTTGAGTCGTTCAAAATTTCGTTTTCCTGATATCTACACAACTACATATTGAAACTTGATGAAATTTTACATAATACTAGTCGTGAAATTATATGTATATTGAAGAAACCGTCCAACCGTCCAAAGGTTCAACTGTCCAACGGTTCAAACGTCAAACCGTCCAACGGTCCAACCGTCTAACGTCAAACCATCCATCGAACCGTCCAACTGTAAACATGAGAACTCTCTAAGGGCTGAACTTAGAGACTTGAAATTTTCAGGGTAGGTTTGGATGTCAAATGGCAATGTTGAGATCATTAATTGTCAAAATTCGACAAAAGGTTTCGTAATTATGGCGTTCGAAAGTTTGATTTCCTGATGGCTACTCAACTACGAAGAGAAACGAGCTGAAATTTCACATTTAGATGGGAATTGACATATTGAAGATACATGCTAAAAATTGTTCAGATCACGAAACCAAAACCTTATAAAATTTCCGCGAATCAGCAAGAGAATCCCTATGTTTCTTGGGATACAGAAAGTACTTTTATGACATTTGTGAACTTCATATAGGTATGGAAAATTGTGATAGCCCAAAGCTTTTTTATTACTCTTCAAACCTATAATTTCGGATTCCCCCTGAATCCGGCCCTGTCCGAGTGCAGAAGACGGAAAAACATGGTCGTGAGGAAACCGCAAGTGGTGATGACATGTCTCGTAGCAAATGTTAAATTAACCCCTGATATTCTGCCATGTGGAATTACTCAACACCGATCAGGGCCCCCTCAGCCAGCGATATTACGACAAGGCCGACATGTCGCTTGACTCGTTATAAATCACGAGGAAATTACGTATCATCTGTTTCCAAGATTCGGGATATTTATTACGATGAAGAAACCAGGAAAATTCGCCTATCGACAGACTCGTTCGTTGTAAGATCACCAAAGTTGTGTATTTGTCGAGTTGTGTTGCTCCGAGGATGGCCACAATCAGGCAGAAAACATCAACGTCAAATATTATGAATAGACTTGGTAAAGTGTTGCGAATAACGAAAAAATTACCCTAGGATTCTATCATTAAATCATGGGTTTTCATAAATCAAATGCTGGAGATCTCTATGTTGATTCATACGAAGAGCAATGTAATGGCCAAACTAATGATTTTATGAGCTGCATATAGAGTAATCGGTTTTACCAACTCAGCAGCCATAAATTGTTCATCGGAAATCGGTATAACAGGATGGAAAAGCTATCTGTACATGAATCTAACCAGTTATGGAATTGGAAAACTATTCGACTGAATGAAGATTAACTGTCGTTTTACGAATACGTATTTTTCCGTGGGAGTCATTTGAGGACGAACTAGCAATTGTCCATACCTAATATTTATAATTGCAGAACTCCATTGGCATCACAGTTATACAGGGTGAGTCATTGACTTGTACATATATTTTAACTGTGGGTTCCTCTCATCAACACTTTTTTTCCATACCATTTTTCAGAACTCGGTTTCGAAAACACATGAAATTAACACTATTCTTTCCATATTTTCGGAACCGATATTTTGAATGAACTGAATTTTGATTGATTGTTTACTCTATTCATGGTGCATATTCCTCAATCAAAACTTATTCAATATTTCTCCTGGTATGAAAGTTACAGCGTAGTCAACTCATAAATTCACGCAAAAATAATATGAAACCACTTGAAAAAGATGAACGGTTCATATTTTTGAAAGAATCAACCATTTTAGAAAATAAAAATAGTTCTATTTTTTTTAAACACGTCGGTTTTGGAGTTATTCCTAATTATATACGATGATATCTGAGGAAAAAATCATGAATTTCAAGAATAATCTGAATGCTTTCCTGGATTGAATATCATCGAATATTATTTCTTCTCTGGTCTCTTAACAAGTTAACAATGTTGTCAGAATGTTTATCAACTTTATCCAGACTAAAATCTCTATGATGGAAAAACGTTTGATGAAGAGATATGTAATATTAAAATCCCACAAATGTGGGAGATAAAATTGAATTCTAAGAAGCATGAAATTACACATTTTATACGCAAAGTTTTTATTGAAGATGTATTGTTACCGGTCCTTCAGAAAATATCTATCTAAATAACATCCTCTTGGAATAATATCATAGAAGATGGGTTAGTTCAAGTCATTGACCTCGAATCCTATGACCTAGGTTAATGGAGTTAGGATAGGCGAGAAAGAAACCAAGTTGAGATCGTTTTAGAATATCGAGGAAAATATGAACAAAGCCTTAGTGTTAACTAATCTTCAGGAAAATCGAAGAAGGAAATTATTTTGGTGGGAGGAATATGGATTTTCAATTGCGGAAATAATGGAACAAAACTAAGTGTTTCTGTTGGGAAATATCGTGTTTGTTACATTCTTATTCAAATAAGGTTAGTGCTTGAGTATTTCCTAAATGTAGCACCCAGAACATCTGATGATTACCTCAATTTCAATCGGAAAATATGAACTTTGAGGTGTTTGCAGAGAATCGTATCAGGCACGTATTGGGCGCAATTTGTTTTTTCAAATGGCTTTATCTCTAGGCTCTATCTGTTACAGTGTGACAAGAATACAATCGGACAAACTCTTTTTCATTTAACTTTATTAAACAAAGAAATTGAACAAAACAACAACTAATAATAATAGATTGAACATTTGTTAATAATATATTTAAGCCGTTTCGAAGTGGCTTCTTTGGCGGTGACACACAGCTTCAGACGCTTCTTGAAATTTTCGGCAATGGGCCGCAGCTCCTCAGGCGTTAATCGGTTCCATTCTCGGCGCAGAGATTGCTTCAGCGACTCCAAATTTTTGTGTTTTTTAGCACAAGCCCTGTGTTCCAAAATCGACCACACGCTGTAGTCCATTGGGTTGAGATCCGGTGAGTAGGGCGGCCATTCTGCAGATGAGATGAAACAAGGAAAATGAGTCTTACACCATTCTTGCGTCATTTTCGCTCTGTGAGCCGGAGCGGAGTCTTGTTGAAAGGTCCAATGCGTATCGCCGAAGTGCTGCTTGGCCCAACGGAAGTACTACGGCCTCGAGGATGTCGCAGCGGTAGACTTCTTGATTGATTTTGACCCCTTTATCCACGAAAACTAAGGGAGTTTTACTACTGCCGCATATTCCGCCCCTGACCATGACGGATTGCGAATTTTGACGGTGTTCGACGATGGCCGATGTACCGGGAGCCTCTACGGACCAGACTCTGTCGTTTTGGTGGTTGTGGGATTGTTCTACGGTGAAAAGCTTCTACTTTGTGAAGAGAATTCGCTCCCATTGCTGACCGGCGGCGAGACGAAGGAGTTGGCGGCACCTTTGGAGTCGTACGCTCTTGTTTTCCTCCGTGAGGAGTTGAACTTTTTGGAGCTTGTAATCTTGTATGGCTTGAGGTTGAGCTTCTTTTTGGCAATTTGACGGACTGATCCGCGGTTGATACCGGTCTCACAGGCTATTTTTCTCATGGAAAACCTCGGATTTCGATTGACTCGCTTCTTGATGTTGTTGCGATTGCTAGGTGTATCGACAGTGCGTTTTCTACCACTTCCTGGACGACGACCATCATGGCCAAGCTCCTTGAAACGACGAATTGCATCGGACACGGTTTGTCGAGACACATTTCGCATTGACGCCTACCTTGACGAAACAGCTCCAAATTCGCACCACATTTGTTTGACATTCTAAAACTCTGTGAAATGAAATTATATCAAATTGAAAATTCACATATTAGTAGGTACAGGATAGTGTAGAGAAAACAAGAGAATAAAAATTATTTAGCTGCGCGGAAATACTTTTGTTCCAGACCACAGCAAAATTTGTCCGAAGTTTTTCTTGTCACCTTGTATATTGTGAGTGAATGAGTTTTCCAGATCCAAGTAAGGAAACTCTGAGACTGTTCATTCATGGAAGATGATAGTGATCCATATGGGTCGCTGACATGTGACATATGACTTCCATACGGTAAATGAAACGTTTGGTTGGTTTACTGGATTGACCAATGAACATCACTTATTATCACTCGAGTTCTATTCACCGATTCAATGAGGTTTAAACTCAGCTACTATGGTTTCTATGGTTTTGTTTAGTAAATATCGTATTTCCTTGCACTTTTTCTGAGCCAAAACCGCGATGTGTAGTTCGCATGCATCCAGATTCGTTTTCCCTATCCCCATTTGCGCACAGTAGTTCAAGACGGTTTCATTTCCGGAACAATCAACTGCTTATCACATTTACTTATCACACTCGTAGGCTTCACACCCCGTCGCTTCTTTTGATGGAGAAATGGCTGTGCATTCGAGATGGATGAGGATTTGCGAGAGAATCTCGTTATTATTCTGCGTTCCTCTGTAAATATCAGGGTTTTCGCGAACCCAACCGTTTCAAGATTGAATATGTGTGTTCTCTGATTTTGGTTACGTGATAACTTAAATCGGTTGAGCGTTGTTGGTTTAATTTATCAGGATTCAGGCATCATCATCAATTGCTGCTTTATTTTTCAATCTTTTATACAGGAGGCGTTAATAGTGCTTGAAACCTCGATAGCTCTTAGAAATCGACTCTATAACTCGCAATAATCAAAGGGTTGATGAAAAATCCGATCAATGTCCGAATTTTTCTCAGAAAGAGAAACAGATAAGGTTGCCATTTAAAAAAATTCGACCCTCGTAGAGTTGAGAGTAGAGATTGCTTTTTCCAGTGATAGCAAGAGAGACTATACAGTATGATTCCGGAGGAGAAGGAGAAGTTCACACTAATCAAGGCAGTTTCGAAACAATGTTGGGTTTTTGGGGGCCTTTATTGAGAGTCTACAGGGTGATTTGCCCGATTCGACCGACTTTTTTTCATTGATAACTTTGGTATGGCTTGATCAATATTGATGAAATTTTCAGTGAAGAACAATATGGTTGTCTACTTTCAATAATTTCAACACTTTTTCAAAAATACAGTCGGGCAATTAGGATGAGTTAAGATTAAATTTTCAGGTTGGAGAAACACCCTGTACATTCCGTTTTCAAATATTCGCTACCTGCTTCAGATTCTACGATAAGTTTACATTACTGGAGCGTTTTCATTTTTTTTGGCAAACGTTCAGTTTTTTTCGAAAATTTTCAGAGATGAGCAATATTGTCAGTGAGAATATTCTATCTATTAGATAGTAAAGCTAAAGTATACTGCTCCACAAGAGTTAGGGATATCGTATTCAATCGTTTTTAAAAGTATGTAATCTTCGAGAAAATCGCTGTAATAGCTATTTATGTAACAAGTACATAAATTAGGTCTTTATGGACGAGTCCAAAATTTATGGCAGAGCGAGCAAAGCGAGCGAGGCCAATAATTTGGGCAAGTCCATAAGCCTAATTATGTACGAGTTTGCATACAAAGCTTTATGTTTGACTGCAATGCAGACATTTTATTTTCTGAAATGGCAATTAATATATTCGTCGCTTTATTTCAAGAAATACTTTGAGTGTGCTTTTGCTTATCTTACCTTAGTAACCATCAGAGACCTTAGCAACCTCACTGAACAAAGTTGTTTACTTCGTTAATTCTGTGACAAACGTCATAATAATCCCAAAAATGGATAGTTCGGAAGAGGAAAGCGTGAATAATTTAGCCGCAAGTGCCAAAGAATATCTCCTACCCACTAAAAGTGCTTATGAAAATTTGTATGCGGCCTATAACAAGTGGTGTGAAACGAAGAAAATTGCAAAATCGAGAGAAGACTGTGACAGTTGAGTCCAATAAAGTGGTGTCCAATAAAGTAGTCAATTCTGGACGCTAAACGAATTCATGAATCAAGTGTTTATGAAGCAGTCGAACATAAAATCATTTAAAACTCAATAACAACTTGAATCGATCCAATAAAAATCAGTATGAGACATTTCGTCAATCTGGTCGCATTTTTTCTGAAGTTTGGTTCTTTGCATATGTTTCATGAATGTTCTTATTTTGAAATGAAGTCAGTATATCAACGGCTTCGATTTGAAAAGAGTTTTCTGAAAATGCCAAGACGTAAATCAACAAACGCTGAGGCTAATAGGGCTATCAGAATGCTACAGGGTGGCCTAACTCAGGTTGTTGTAGCAGAATGGCTCCAAGTCAGCCAAAATGTGATATCTCGACTTTGGAATAAGTTCAGGGAGACAAGTTCCCTGTTGGAAAGACCAAGGCTTGGTGGGCGACGAAAAACAACACCTACTCAGGATCGTTTCATCACCGTTTCGGCGACAAGAAGTCCTACATCTACGTGTAGAATGCTACGGAATACTCTTCAAAATGCAGATGGGGACCAAGTTTCCATCGAAACCATCAGACGACATTTGAGAGAGGTGAATCTAGGTTCTAGTCGTCCATTAAGAGGAGTTCCATTAACACGTGACCATAAGCGTCAAAGACTGGAATGGACAAGGCAACATATCAATTGGAACGATCAATGGCGTAGTGTCCTTTTCACTGATGAATCCAGATATGGACGATTTTCAGATTCTCGGAGAAAAAGGGTATGGATAATCCCACGCATACCTCGTAATCGTCGCTATATCCAAGAAGTCCATTCCGAGGGGGTAGTGTTATGGTATGGGCCGGGATATGTTTCAACGGGCGCACAGATCTACACATTTGTCCTGGGAATATGACCGCCTTACACTATAGGAAGCATGTCATTGACAATGTTGTGCCAAATTTTCACGCTGCTACTGGTGAAACTTTTCAATTTCTAGACGATAACGCTAGACCGCACCGTGCAGCCATAGTTGGGAATGCGCGCGAGGAGCTTGGTATTCCACATTTACCAATACCTCTGCACTCACCAGATTTGAATTGCTTAGCTTAGAACATGCATGGGATATGCTCCAAAGAAGATTAGATAATCATCAACCTATCCCAGAATCCTTAAATGATCTGAGAGAGCTTCTGCCCCGTTTATGGAACCAAATTCCTCAAGAAATGTTCAACAACCTCGTGTGTAGTATGCAAAGAAGATGTCAAGCTTTTATTCATGCCCGTGGAGGCCATACATTGTATTGATGGTCTTAAAATGCTTGAATACTCTGGGAATAAAATTTCGCTATTTTTCTCGATTTTTCTTAACCCTCCCCCCTGTATACGCTGCAGACCTACAGGCTAAAATTAATTTGCAACTTGAAATCATATTAATATGAATTATCATCACAAAAATCTCATTTTAACTACATATATTTTTTTGCAATTTGAGTCAATATCCCTAACTCATGTGGAGCAGTTTAGTTTTTCCAAATTCGAAATTAATTTTTAGTCACTCATATTCTGATGTATAAAATCATTTAATCCAGGAAATATCTTTAAACTTACCTACGTAAACCAAAAAATCTACAACAACTAATACATAATAAACAATCAAAACATATTATTGAAGACAAAACTAAGAATTAACACAACATTTACATAGAATGTTCGAAATGATTTCTTCTTTTTTGAATACATATTCGCGACCTTTTTATCAATTTTCCAATCGACCTTCTAATGACAGATTGATTTTGCTTTAAGATATAACATTCCTCAAAATTCTTTCAACTAGGTATTCTCTACTTCTGATTTCAACCTTATGAACTTTTTTTTTTCAGATATCCCCACACAAAATAATCTAAAGGGTTCAAATCAGGCGATCTTTGTGGCCAAGCAATAGTTTCCACACGACCAATCCATATTGCCCATATTCAGATCCAGAAATATTCTTGTATTACATTCTTGAAAAAAAAAGACCACTATTCCCCTTCTCTTCCCCCTCTAGTCAATATCAGCCCCGCAATTAGCGCTGATGCGATTTAGATGTGGCGGTTTTATTAATTAGAGGTGTCACCTGTAGCGCCGCCCCTAAAAACCGACGCCGACCGTCGCCTCGCTCGCAGTATCGCTCATTCCCTTCTTCGGCACGTGCTCGCGACATTGGACGACGAATTTAGTGTCTGTCTGCCGTTCCAACAACCCCGCTGTTAGCAACGTGCTTTTTGGGGTTGTTTGGTCGCGGTTTGCTACCGTCAGTTCATAGAGGTGAGTGCAATTCTACGTTTGAATTTGTTGTTTTAGGTGTTTGTCTCTCGGTTTGTGTTTTTTCTTTATTCCGTTACTTTTCTTGAATTTTCTTGAAAATTTAGTCCTTTATTTCGGTACATGTTCTATGGAAAATTTCAACGTTCTAAATGCTGTCTCCAATCCTCATTTTTGAAAATTTCGACTTGACATGGCCAATTTCTTCTGCCTCAAAAAGTCGGCTTAAAATTCATCAAAAAACATCAGCACCATCTCAATTTTGTTTCAGAATTCTGAATCATATTTGAAAAGAGAACGAAGAAATACTAAGATGTGACACTAAACAAAATAGTCCTCAAAAATGACGAAGTTGAGATCGTGATAAGAAAAACATGAATCCCCAACAATAGTCACCAATTCAGATAAAATTCCTAATGATAATCAATGAAATTAACGAAATGAGTTACAAAAAAATCGGACCATTGTTTGTTGCAGCTACAGTTTCATTTTTCTCTTTAAAAAATCAACAAAACGACTAAAAATTATTTCGACAAGAAACCTGAAAGACTGATATTATTTATAGGCACAATGTTAAAATTGAGCGTAAAATATGAAACTAGAAAGAATCAAAGTATTAAATTTTCTTTATGTGAATGGCAACTTAGAATAAAGTGTCCTCCTTGAATTCAGCTTATAGACCTTCTGAGGATTCGGCCGAGAAAAACTCCAATCGCATTAATCGAACGACTTCTCTAATTTCACGACAGACAAATTTTGTGGGCTTTATATATAGAATAATCTACTGAAGAAGGCAACCTCCCTATTTCTAAGGCTTAAATAGATTACCGAGTTTCTGAATTTCTATAAATACTTGCTTATTACGGAACCTAAGTTCGACCCTATCGGGTTTTATTTCGGGTATGTGGTTTACTGATCGTTCACAGCAGGGACGGAGTACCACAGAATTTCAGATTATTCATATTTTGTATCAACATACTAGGCTACCTGAGAAGTTCTGAAAAAAGGAATTAAAAAAAAAACTCAATAGTGAATGAGAGAGATGATGATTTTTCCAATGGACATTTACTGGTTAATAGTATATAACATTACTAGCAAGGTAAGAGGGTTTTTACTGGCGAATGGAGGATATAACTGACGAGCCGCAGGCGAGTCAGTTACCTCCTTGAGCCAGTAAAACCCGTTGCCTTGCGTGTATTGTTTTATATTTTATTCGTTTCTCATTTGTAAAAAGGTTAGATAAATTCCAAAAAAATCTCAATAATTTGTCGCAAATGTCGTAAGCTATGGAAGCGTTGCCATGATCATGTCTGTTTATTTTTCTTCACATTTGTTTTGGCGAAAGTGAAAATGAATGTACCAAAAGAAATGATTGAGGCAGCCAGCAGTGTAGCTTCAAGTTCATGACCTGCAAAATCAGCTTCAAGGTACGAGCGAGAATACGACGATTTCAAAAAGTGGCAAAACAAAAATAGTGTGATTGGGGTAACTGAAGATGTTTTGTTGGTCTACTTGAATCAACTATCAGCTAGATTCAGCTTGCTTTATGGGCAAAATGGTCTATGCTGAAAATGAAAAAAAATGCCCCTGTTCGCAGGTTTGTTTTTCTTAGAAAATTTATTGAAAAATATGACGTTGAGTTGTCATTTGCAGATTTCAAAAGGTAATAGCGTTTCTGAAACGAAAAAATGAGCGTTATACGCCAAAAAAGGCCAAGGTTTAAGTGAAGAAGAGGCTGAACAATTCCTTCTACATGCTCCTGATGACCAGTGGTTGCTGACGAAAATTGTAACAATATTTGGGATTTTTGGATGTTGACGATGTGACGAAATTCTCTCCTTAAACATGAATGATGTGGAAGATATGGGAAAATACGTTATTGTGACATTGCGTCAAACAAATAATTTAACAACAAGAAGATTCACCATAACCGATGATGGCTGCAGCTTCAAGCCCTGCATGTTATACAGAAAATATGTAAATCTTCGGCCTCCTGGAACAGAAAGCCTAAGATTTTTTTTGACATACCGACATGGAAAGTGCATTTCCCTTAATGCTGGCCAGCACACTTTTGGTGGTGTCCCAAAGCAAATAGCGAAGTATTTAGGTTTAAAAGACCCAGAGTTACACACCGGCCACTCTTTTCGCAGAACTGGAGCCACTATGGTTGCGGATTCGGGTGGAGATATTTTAGCACTAAAGCGTGCAGGAGGGTGGAAGAGCACCGAAATTGCGATGAGTTATGTCGATGATTCGGTCAACAAAAAAATCGAAATGTCTAGCAAATTATTTGGTAGTAAGGAGAGTACAAATGTTCTGCAGTCCTCGAGTTCAGCAGTTTCTGAGTCAACAGATGGTTCATCATCATCAGTATCAACTGTTTCATCATCAAAAATCTGTGTTACTGGAAATAACAATTTACCATGATTTTCAACATATATGACGATGAAACAAAATTTTCTAATGTAAATAATACTAAGTACTAACTTGTAAAAATTTTGCAAGTTTACTGTCAGTTTTACAACTTAGTGACTTGATAAAATAAACTTTCTTGATTAATATTGTGTTTTTGGAAACTGACGTTTACAAATGAGAAACAAATAAACTTTCTTTCATGTTTCCTGAGGAATATCGTTTATGTACTGAAACTATATCAATATATTTATTCTACATATAAATTCACCACAGTTAATTGAACAGCACGCTCATAAAACATGGACTGATGGTCCTTAGTAGCAAATATACAACGAATACATTATCCAAATATCCCATATATTGATGAATATAATGCAACATAATAATTAATCCCTTGCTCATTCGTACCTAATGGCGCATTAAAGGATTATGATCATTATCGATTTCCGCAATTGTATACAGTGAGTTCACCGTGATTATCTTGTTTTCGAATACAGTAAAATTATCCATAGGGGGAGTTTTCATAGAAACGCCAAAGACAAAAAATTGTTATCAACTGAGGAGCAAGTAACCCACTAAGATTCTTTTGATTTCTCAGCATTTGGTGGATAAGAATCCACAACGGCCTTCGAATTTCTAAACTTCCTTAACCTTTATGGAGCGTGTATGGAATCTTCGAGAAGGACTTTCATCGGGTTTGCCATGCTGTCATGAAATTTTCTTGGTGAAATTTAAGATTCGTTGAAAAAATGTTTTGGTCAACTTGACCGTTCCATTTTAACAAACCCCAAATACGGCCCGTGCCGAAGGAGGGTCTCTCTTGTATAGAACCTGACAGAGGGAGAGAAGGCTAGCAACTGCCGGAAGTTGTCCGATAACTGTGTTGCATATGTCTCTGGCTTGACCCTGCTGACATGACAACGTTGTGCTTCGTGACACCTAGGGGAGTCTTTTGTGGTTGTCGCCAAGTAGTTACGCGTTCGTCCCCTCGGCGTAAAAGCCGAAATATCTCCTAATGCCGTCGTTTTCCTTTGTGGAGTGACTGCCTGTTATAGATTGTGGAGTATAATGATCCTGTTTTCTGTGCTGTTTCGTTTAATGCAGCATTAGTTGCTGCCTGTACGTCCCATGAGTTTTGGCACAAATTTAAGAGACCAAAAAAGTAACAAAAATTATACATTTGTTTTTATATTATTTGACACATTGCTAAACGTTTCAGAAGCAACAAAACTATCAATTCAAATTGAATGAAGAGGGCCATTATCTTCCACAGAGCGAAACTTTTTGCGAACACCAAACATCAGGTTTTGGACGGTATCTAGATCGATTTCTCGGATCTTTCTGTATATTCGGCGTCGAAGTTCCTCTTGGGCTTCCCATCCTCCATCGTACACTTTTCGCGATAAGAGAGCCGAAAAATCTTCTATGGGTATAACCTGTGTAAAAAGATATAGCCATTTTAAGAGAAAAATTGGCTGATTACGTCCCTGAAATGATACTGTGGAATTGATTCAAAGTTCATATTTCTCGATAGAAATTGAGTTTATACATTTAGGGAATACTCAAGTACTAACCTTATTGGAATGAAAATGTTGCAAACACGATAATTTCAACAAAAACAGTTAGTTTCATCGAATTATATCTACAACTAAAAAGTCACATTTATTCCACCAAAATAAGTTCCTTTTTCGATTTTTCTGCAGATTAGTTTGTAAACACTAATAACTGGTTCATATTTTCCTCGAAATTCCCAAACAATATCATGAAGAAAGACTTTTCATTCAGATTTATTATTGAACAACCTAACCTAATCTAATTTGTATCGATTCTGTGAATTTTTGCACAGAAATATCAGGAAGATGTTGTCAGCTTGCTGATATTTTCATTGAGGTTAAGGATTTTTTACGAAACATAGTATAAATCACGATACATTTGTGTACCGTGGTATAAATATCTATGAATTCTGCCGTTTCCATCATAAATCGACTTTGCCGCCAAATTTTACCACGCATGCGTTGAGCGAAAACCGAAGTTTTGGTTATCTGTAGGCCAACTATAAACAATAACAAACCAGAGTCTCTGAACAAACTGTTGTAAACAAACAAATTCAGTGAATTATCGTTCTAATGTGATTATTATGTGGAGTCAATTAATATAATTTCAACTGTGTCGAGTTTATAAAATTCCAAGAGGATGTTGTTTAGATAGAAACATCGCCAGAGATTATCAGGTATCGTATTATTCTTCATTAATTTCAATTTGATAAGTAGTTCGTATCGAGATTCATCATTCATATCCGAATTTTGTATTTCATCGACATTTAACTTCAATATGGACCAGTAACTATGAATTTTCAATAGAAACTGTGCGTATTAAATCCTCCTTGGTGTTCAATTTTATCTCCCAAATTTGTTAGATTTTATTATCAAAATATCTCGACAAAGTTGATACATATTGTGACAACATTGTAAACTCGTTTAAAGACCAGAGAAGAAATAATATTCGATGATATTTAATTCAGAGACGCATTCAGATTATTCTTGAAATTAATGATTTTTTTCGTCAAATTTCTCCGGGTAAAATTGGAAATAACTCGAAAACGACGCGTTTTATTGAAAAAAAAATAGGAATACTTTTAGTTTTTTAAATGATTGATTCTTTCGAAAATATGAACCGTTTATCTTTTTAAAGTGGTTTTATGGTGTTTTAGCGTGTCTTGATGGGTCGACTACCCTGTAACTTTTATACTAGTAGAGATATTGAATAGGTTTCGATTGAGGAATATGCACCATGAATAGAGTAGAAACTCAACCAAAATTCAGTTCATTCGAAATAACGTTTCCGAAGATATAAACAGAAAAGTGTTTTTGCCATGGATTTTCGACACCCTGTATCTCCCAAACCAAACCGAATTTTGAAAAATGATATAGGAAAAAAGTATTTCGTTTGATGAGAGGAATCTACAATTACAATATATGTACAGACTCACCCTGTATTGTTTGATTGCTCGTTGATAGGGTATCGCAATATTTTGTTCATGCATGGAACTGGTCTAGGCTAACTAGATAGCAATACATCCTCGTAGAGTTTACTGCTTCCACAATCTACATAGATGCCACACGTCATGTCAGTATCATATAGACCACGCTGTGGATGATGCCCGTTATTATGTCAAACACATGTAGGTGAAGCATTTAATACAACGCGCTCCAAAAGGGCGTGCAATATCCCGACTATATTTGCATTTTTGACGTCCTTTGAATGTCAATATCAATGAAAGCTGATATGTGGACTTCAAAGGGTTGCGATGCAGCTCCGCTGCATGATTCGCATCCCTGTCCCATTATTCAACAATCTCCGTCCTTGTCACTCTTTATGCATCATGGGATGTATTTTCTATGAAGCCTACATATTGTTCATCATTGATCCAGTCGGATGAGAGGGTTTGTGAATCCTGGTACTTAACCTTTGGAACGCAATGTGAAGAGGTTTTTCGGATATGATATCGCAAATGTTGGCTACTTGGTTGTAGGTTTCATATGAAGGCTTGACTGGGGGTCACTTCACCATTTCAGATATTCACCATATTTGGGAAATATGCACTGCGCAAAAAAATTAACGCACATTATGTAAATCTCAAATTTATTCTACAACTGAAGGCGTTCTCAATGATACTTATTTTTATCAGAATTATGCATGCATATGTTATCCACTTTCAACGTTTTTCTTCAATACAGATGTTTTCTCCCAGCAGGAATAAAAAAAGATGATATTATCAGATTTTGAATGTATTGGCTCCATTCTAAAATCAGTTGTTCTCGATCGATTCTAGTGATCAATAGTTTTTCTTTCGTTTGATTTTCTACACTCGATCGCTATGCAACGCGAAACACGCAATTTGACCCAAGAGGAATGTGCCCAAGCGGTAGTTTTGCGAGAAGAAGGGTGGACATAAACAAGAATTGCAGAAAGGTTTGGAGTTTCCCATACAAGTGTGTCCAGAATGTTGCAGCGATTCAGGGAGACAGCTATGAATGTCCGAAGACCAGGACAGGGTAGACCACGGGTAACAACTGCCATTCAAGAACGTTACTTGAGAGTTTCTTCGTTGAGACAACGGTTTGCAACCGCTCGCCTCCTTCAAAATCAGCTTGAGCAAACTCATGAGGTGCAAATTAGCACTCAGACAATAAGAAATCGCCTCAGAGAATATGATTTAAGGCCTCGTGTCGCGGCAAGAGGCCCAGCTCTTACCCCAGCCCATCGAAGGGCGCGTTTGGATTTTGCGAGAGAGCATATCCATTGGGAAGAGGCCGATTGGGAAAGAGTTCTCTTCACAGATGAGTCTAGATTCTGCCTCTACCATTGTGATCGACGTTCCCTCGTATACAGACGTCCTCATGAAAAAATGCTCAGTGCAATTTCCTGAATACTACTGGTTTCGGGGGTAGATCGATTATGGTATGGGGTGGAATATCTTTGACTGCTCGCACAGACCTAGTGATCGTTGATAATGGAGCTATGAATGCTGATAAGTATATAAGGAACATTCTTGAAGAGCATGTAGTGCCATTTGCCCCATACATTGGTGAAAATTTCATTTTTATGGACGATAATGCCAGACCCCATCGTGCGCGCATCGTTCAGGAGTACCTTGAAGAGGTTGAAGTCTCTCGAATGGAATGGCCAGCAAGAAGTCCAGATCTCAATCCGATTGAGCAGGTTTGGGACAACCTCAATAGAAGGCTGAGAAGTTCAGAAAATCATCCAGCTACTCTTAATGACTTAGGAATCCAACTCGGAGAAATCTGGGAAGGATTAGATCAGAACATTTTAAGATCACTCATTTTGAGTATGAACCGTCGTTGCCGAGCTGCAATTAACGCAAGGGGTGGAAATACCAAAAATTAAATCACTTATCAGCATTTCAGTATTTTGAAAATTGTTCATTTCTCTTCTTTCACATAGGATTCGGTGAAATCCTTAATTTTTCTTCCATTTAATGTGTCTTGTTTCGTTCAAAACCTTCCCGAGAGAACATAAAAAATAAGTTATAAAGTCAATGTAGAGTTAACTTTCATTAAAATTGAGATTTTCAGAATGTGCGTTAAATTTTTTGCGCAGAGTATAAGAGATATATGCTCGAAAATGTAGTAATTGATAAGAATACACTCGAGTGAACAGTTTACTGCTGCAGTTCCATAACAGTTGCACGTTTAACTAGTTTTACTTGTACTTGATCGAATTGCAACCGCGTATCTCAGGAGATCTGTAACTTCCTTGTTTGCACGTAGAGCACACTAAACCACCTAGATTTGATTAATAGCTCATAATGAATAGATACTCCACATCTCAGACGTATCAAGACGGTGTGGAGGATTGTGATTAATTGAACATAACTAGAAAGTAATTAGTGTAACTGCTGTTTGCAGCCGCCTCAACGTTGTCTAGGGGGTGGCATAATAGAATTCTGATCTTGAGATTACTGGGAATACATTCCCGAGGAACAATTCGATATGGTAATTGCGGATGCTTAGTAATTTCGACTTTATGATGTGACTGCTCAACAAAACATAACGAAATTGCTTACGGATTCTTGGATTGCCTTCCAATTTATAGTTGATCTCATTTGTCTATAAACCAATGAGAGCATCCTATTTTAAATAAGGCAGTTCAAATTTGATGGCCGAAGGAATTTTATCTTGTCCAGATGTTGCAGTTGTGAGAAAATGCCCCAAAAATAGTATCTTTTGGCGTTAGAGGAGAACTAGATAGTTCTACTCCTATCGCTGAGGAATTTTCAATTCTGGTGAGTCCAAATGAGGACGAAAACATGGTGGATCAAATTCCTGTGAATTTGAGTTGATTGCTTTCGGGAAGGCGTATGACATAAGGACTGAACGAGAATAAATTCGCTATCACAAAAACGCTTAAATCTTTTGAACCACTGGACCGATTTCGAAAATCCAACTCATTGTAGAATGATCTTCTAATTCTCATGAAAACTGTTTTTACAATAAAGAAATCAAAACTACTTCTTACGAAATTCATGGATTTTTTCTGGAATTCTTCCCATCATGCTTCTTATAGTGTTCTCAGTCACTTTCTGGGATGCTGTCTTCCACTTCTGCTTGAATTCCGCTAATGTTTTCGTTGATTTTTTAGTCTTCCTCAATTCTCTTTTTACCAGGGCCCAATATCTTTCGATTGGCCTGAGTTCTGGGCAGTTTGGTGGATTGGCCTCTTTGGGGACAAAAACCACCTCATTAGCTTCGTACCATTGCTTGGTGGCCTTGCTGCAGTGGCATGAAGCTAAATCTGGCCAAAAGATTGTTGACACATCGTGCTCACGTAAAAATGGCAAAAGTCGCTTCTTCAAGCATTCCTCGATGTATATCTTCGAGTCAACAGAGCCTTGGCCAACGAAAAATTTGCTCCTTTTCCCACAAATGCAAATTGCTTGCCAAACCAGGAATGTTTTAGGAAACTCTGCTTGTTTCTTCACGCGAAATTGTTCGTCAACATTTCCACGAGAATCTGCAGTATAAAATTCCTGACCAGGAAGTTGCGAGAAATCAGCCAAACATAGGTTTCGTCGTCCATCACGCAACAGGAAAAATTTTTCGAGAAATATTTTTTTAATTTCTTTGCTCTTGATTCCGCTTCTTGATTCTTCACAGCGTTCCTGTCTAGCACTTTATGCACTTTGTATGTTCTAAGCCCACAACTCGACTTGATTTTCTGAACGGTTGATCGCGAACAACCCACTATTTGGGCCAGTTTCCGTCCTGAAAGGTAAGGATTCATCTGAAAAAGGCTGATGGCTGATGGTTCGTACTTTGTCGATAGGTACTGGATGATCGAAAAATGTCCTTTTTTCCAAAAATCAAGATCTAGTTTAGTCGAAATAAGGGATTAACGCTTCAAATACGACCATGGTGTCGTCTCCGATGAATCCACGAAGACAATACCTGCAGACCAACCCTGGTACTCTCCACAAAAAAGCAATCTGCCCGGATTCAATCCCAGCGTTCGAAAACCGAAACTCATTCAAACATTCTTCACAATTATTATCACTGCCGGATACAGAAAGCACCGACTGATGGCTGGAGAGGACGCAAATGAAAGTCTCATAATGGAATCATTCTCGATGTCCTGGAAGCGTCGCGCGAGCGATCCGTCGCTCCCGACATCGCAAATCGCACAAAAGGTTCGAACACAAAAGATTATTAAGTTTGACGGGGTGTGCCCGTCGCTCTATGGCTCTCGCGGTATTAGCCCGGAGTGTATTAATTGCACGCTTTGGCAAGCGGCTTATCTCAAATTGCGAACTGCCTTATTGTTGATCCCCTGATCTGGATTACCGCAATTTCGTAGAAAGTTGTTCTTTAATTTGAAAACGATCGACATGAATCGCTGGTGAAAAGAATCCATTTCTGAATTTCATTTCCGAGGGTGGCCTCATTTTCAGAACGTAAGACCACATAGTCGAAAATAGTTGGTAAATCATAGAGCTCTGATTCTTCTTTGTTACCGACGCAGTCCATTCACAGTATGAACTTTGTGGTATCGAAAATAAAAATATGAATTTTGAACATATAGAGTGGCGTTCATGCCCTTGAGCCTACAAACACAATTGTCTAGTTTTCATGTTAATAATCAACAGAGATACAGGATGCTTCTTAATTGGAAGGGAGATTCCTCGCATAATTTTGAAAAGAAAAGTCCAATAAATAGGAGACCGGAAACATTTCGTTTTTGAGAAACAAGGTGTTGAAGTTTTTTTTTCGAGTTTTTTCCTCATAGTATGTGCATATTTTAACTGAAATTTGGCACAGATATCCCAATTTAGATTTTATATAACGTGATATGCCTATTGCGATTGCAAATTTACAGGGTGATATATTTCTGGAACACCTGTTTTATCCCAGAACTTTTTTTTTGTGAGCCAGTATTATTTCGAAAAATTATAGAGAGAATCTTTATTGTTATACAAAATTGTATGGTCTCTCGTTGTTTTGTAGTATCTACTAGGGATTTCCAGAAACAATTTCGAACCATTATCTCGAAATCCTGAGAAAATCGAAATTGTCATTGTCATCATATCTTTGTGAATGACGTCAAACCTAACTCGTTACAGTAAGTGAGCAAGTAAACTGCTCAACATGAGTAAGGGATGTTGACTCAAATTGCAGAAAAAATAGTTGAAAAAATTCATATTAATATAATTTCAAGTTGGAAATTAATTTCAGTCTGTAGGTCTGCAGCGTATACAGGGTGGTTAAGGAAAATCGAGTAAAATAACAAAATTTTTTTCCCAGAGAATTCAAGTATTTTATTAAGACTATCAATACAATGTATGGCCTCCACGGGCATCAATAACAGCTTGACATCTTCTTTGCATACTACACACGAGGTTGTTGAACATTTCTTAAGGAATTTGGTTCCATAAACTGAACAGAAGCTCTCTCAGATCATTTAAGGATTCTGGGGTAGGTTGATGATTATCTAATCTTCTTTGGAGCATATCCCATACATGTTCTATGCAATTCAAATCTGGTGAGTGCGGAGGTATTGGTAAATGTGGAATACCAAGCTCCTCGCGCGTATTCTCAACTATGGCTGCACGGTGCGGGCTAGCGTTATCGTCTAGAAATTGAAAAATTTCACCAATAGCAGCGTGAAAATTTGGCACAACATTGTCAATGACATGCTCCCTATAGTGTAAGGCGGTCATATTCCCGAGACAAATGTGTAGATCTATGCGCCCGAAGAAACATATCCCGGTCCATACGGGTAGTGTTATGGTATGGACGGACTTCTTGGACATAGCGACGATTACGGGGTATGCGTGGGATTGTCCATACCCTTATTCTTCGAGAATCTGAAAATCGTCCATATCTGGATTCATCAGTGGAAAGGACACTACGCCATTGAACGTTCCAATTGATATGTTGCCTTGCCCATTCCAGTCTTTGACGCTTATGTTAATGTGATAGTGGAAATCCTCTTAATGAACGTCTAGAACCTAGATTCACCTCTCTCAAACGTCGTCTGATGGTTTCGATGGAAACTTGGACCCCATCTGCATTTTGGAGAGTATTCCGTAGTTTCTTCTCGCCGAAACGGTGATGAAACGATCCTGAGCAGGTGTTTTTTCTCGTCGCCCACCAAGCCTTGGTCTTTCCAACACGGAACCTGTTTCCGTGAACCTATTCCAAAGTCGAGATATCACACTTTGGCTGACTTGGAGCCTTCCCGCTACAACAACCTGAATTAGGCCATCCTGTAGCATTCCGATTGCCGTATTAGCCTCAGCGTTTGTTGAATTAGGTC
The DNA here is from genome assembly GCA_951802165.1 of Adalia decempunctata. Classification (NCBI taxonomy): domain Eukaryota; kingdom Metazoa; phylum Arthropoda; class Insecta; order Coleoptera; family Coccinellidae; genus Adalia; species Adalia decempunctata. The sequence goes on from OX637701.1 coordinate 5,209,018, forward strand.
TTGGCATTTTCAGAAAACTCTTTTCAAATCGAAGCCGTTGATAAACTGACTTCATTTCAAAATAAGAACATTCATGAAGCATATGCAAAGAACCAAACTTCAGATTGACGAAATGTCTCATACTGATTTTTTTGGATCGATTCAAAGTGTTATAGAGTTTTGAATGATTTTGCAGCGATTTTCTCGAAGATTACATACTTTTAAAAACGATTGAATACGATATCCCTAACTCTTGTGGAGCAGTATATTTCTCGTATATAAACATGGTTGGAAGATTCAGTTTAGCTATTTTCTAGTACGGAAATCAAAAATCGAGTGTTGATATTGTACAAAAAATAATTGGACAGAATAGTCCGTTACCTTGTGATAGTTCATTCGAAAAAATAATAAAAGTATTCGAATAACCTGACAGAAAATCTTCTGAATGTACAGACGGAACTATGGAATTCCCCTCTTCTCAAAACTCTGAAGAAATGAACCTATACATTAGACATTTAAACACCCTTTTGCACAACTTGAAATTCTCCAGTGGAAAAATGTACTGGTACCTACCACGAAACTTATGTCACAGTTAAACCTCAAAAGAACTAACTCCAGTAACTCCATTGAGAAAGGGTAAATAGAAATTAGCATTGGCAAAGTCTCAGAAAATTATTTGACATTTCACAATTCCCAACCGGAGTCAATTTTATGTAAAAAAAATGATAAACCTGAATCTTGGGCAACCGGTATACTTCATAAAAATGAATTGAGTATAAACAAATCAACAATACAAAATATTAACAACACACATAAATAGAAGTAACATTGCAAAAATCCGAAAGTGAACTTACGAAACCCATCAACATAACTCGACTAGACGGGCCACTTCACACAACGCGATAATAATTCTGAAGCCAAAATAAATCGTAATAACAAACGAACATAATAATTCTCCAACGAAGGGCTTAACTACTTTTATGACTACCAGAATGAAGAAAATAATCACCCAACTTCATATCCTGATGATCAAAGTTTCGAAAATTGTTTCAAACTTCTGACTCCTTCTTATGAGCCATTATTCTTCGTACCTCTGCTGTTAGCTTAATGAACCTTGAGGGATTGATACTTTTTTCTATCTTCCTTCATGACAGATGATATGAATTGAAAAAATAATGAATTATATCGGAGTGGATGCAATTTGATGAACTTCCAGATTAAACAGACAAAAAAAACAGGACAGTTACATATTATTTCCGTAGAAAGATAAAATATTGATTGAAATGAATGCTTGTTGCGGTTTTAAAATCAAACCCTTACATACCGAGTTAGTTGCAACTCCCCCTTGACAGGCAAACTTGCCCCTAATACCAACCCTTCCCATTCTTTTGACATTCCCGATAGATTTCTATTTGAAAGGTGACAAACCACGTCCACCCCATTGTTTGTATCGTTTTTTATCGTAACTTTCCAATCTCCATAAACCACAGAACAAGCGCAAACATACTGTGAAACCGAGAGTGGAACGCAGCCAGATAAAGTAGGAACCTGCACGCCGGAAGTAGATAGGGAAATGCATTTGTTTCTTTATATGGGGTCGATATTTATTTCCTGCTGAGACCCAACTGAAGTTCATTAGAATGGTGGTGGTTGAGCAAGGTGATATTCGGAATACAATGAGCCAGACAGTCCATTGTTATTACTTTTTAGGGCTCCGAGCACAAGCGACTGGATTCCGAAGTTTGTCAGGTTCTTTGTATCCAGGTTTCAGTGGAAACGGAATATTATTTGGAACGACGTAACTTCGTGTTCAACAAGTACTCGAGTCTTGGCTTGTTTTTAATTCTTTGTTGGATGGGTTTTTCTATTTGGTGGAAAATGGGGAACATACAACACAATAGGAAGTTTTTCTCGTTTTGGCGCTGTATATTCTGAATAATATAACGCTGGAAGGCTCGAGAAAATATTGGAATTAATAGAAAATATTTCTGCTCAAACAGAGACTGCGCAACATAACCAAAGATTTCAGGGTTGAAACATTTGGATTAATTTTCAGCTTGACAGTTAACATTATAACAACTCTTCTTTCGACGTCATCTTTGAATGGATAATGTCAGTTGTCAAGAAGGAAGTATTTGGGGGCACGGCAGTGGGCTCGCCAAGTCGAGCGCGAAGCAAACACTGCCGTACTATCTTTACCCGAACCATTTCGCCGCATATTCAAGCCCCTATTTGAGATCCTCCGGATGAGACCAGAACGCCGAAATTTTCGTCATCCAGTAAGCTATAATCAAGTACTCAAAATTCAAAATTTCAAGTGTGTAGGTCATTTAGTTCGCGAAAGCAAAGTTTCGCATTTTCGACCCTAATTCACCCATGATCAAAATAGAACTAGTACTTCCCATAAACTCAGAGAGCTTAATTTGGTACATAGTTAGGGTTTAATGGCCACATAAAGGAAAAATTATAAAAACTAGGATAATCGAAAATATGTTGGCACGTCACGTGAGCTCACGTGCTATCACGTCATCTTCGCAAAATGTGCAACCACAATAATGTATGGAAGTTTATGCGCTTGGAAGCACATTGTTATCATACTCAATATGTGAATATCGACTTTAGAATATAAATTGAAAAAAAAATAATAATCGGGTCATCAGTCTTATACACAGTGATATTTTTACTGTCTAAATTTATTGTTCAAGGAAACGATAGGTTTTCGAAAGCTAGGCCGGAACAATAAATGAGACAGTAAAAATTATCACTGATTATTATCCTTTTTTCAATTGTTATCATTTCACGCATTCACGAAGTTAGCATCTGCTGTCACTTGATAGCACACCAGAACTACCCGCAAATTTACATTTTCTAACCGTAAGTGATATCACGTCGGATATTTTGTGAAGTGATTGATGAAGTGAAAATGGATGAAAATTTGATCGAACTTGTCAGGCTTCATGAAGTGATCTATGATCATTCTTCATCAGAGTACAGGGATCAGAATGTACGACAACAAGCTTGGGTGCTGGGTGCTCATTCAACAATTGTTGTACTATTTGAGGTAATCCTCCCACTTCTTCTCTTCGTTTATTCATTTGGTGAATCAAATCTCTTCTATCAGAATCACCAGCAACTGTAATAGCAGTTATGTTCTCTATATATTCTTTCCATTCCGTCTTCGGAAGCTCTTGCTTGATGAAGAAGAAACTGTGTTTCGCTCTGTATCACTGAATATGAAAATGCTATGAAATTTATGTGCAATATTTATAGAACGTCTATTGCTCTTCAGAAAAAACATCATCAGACGGGTCTGCGGTGGTTAGATCGGGAGAGAAAAAATTTAATCCGAAAAAGAATCGGGTGAGAGATGGGCTATATGGACAAGTTTGGTATCAAACTTTAGGTTTTCGAGGACACTGAAATCAATAAAAAATAATCGGAGGCTCTATCTACCATAGTTCAAAGCCGAAAAAAATAAAGATTTGTAATAAAAAAACTACTCTTAAAAAAAAGTGTCAAATAAGAAAATCTAATAAAATAGATCAATATGCCCACGTTTCTACAAAAAGAAGTGAAATCCCACCAAAAACATTCTGTAAAAACTAGCCAAGTCTCGACGGAGCTGCTTATTTATCTCTAAAAAGTAATGAAATCTAGAAAAAGTCGAGCCAAGTTTAGGGCCCCTTACTGCGATTTCTTTATTATTATAGTTAATGTTGTGTGACTTGGCCGTTGAAGGGTTCACAAGGGTACAAAACCAGGTGCTCCATGACACCATTGCACCAATCTGTCGCCAGAAACGCAACCCATTGACGATGAAAAATTGCCACTTGGAAAACGTTCATTCAATTGTAGGCTTGATAAAGCTGCGTATTCAATAATACGAGCCTGAAACAAACAGTATAAAAATTATTTCCAGTACAGAGGGACTTCTAATCATTGATAGAAGACCGTCTGTACGTCTATTTTATTTAAGATCGGTGGTCGATTTGACGCTCCAAAAAGAAGGGAGCAGAAGTCAGCATTGTCAATGCTGAATGCATATGTGTTGCACAATCAACAACAGCCTAAAATGAGACACTAGCGTCCAATTACCAATACCAGCATGGACTATTATCTCGCTTAACAAACATTGTTAGTTACAACAGATATAGCATTGCGTGTAAACAAAATTGACTTGTACCCACTAACGTATAATAATGTTCAACGGCCAAGTCACACAACATTAACTATAATAATAAAGAAATCGCAGTAAGGAGCCTTAAACTTGGCTCGACTTTTTCTAGATTTCATTACTTTTTAGAGATAAATAAGCAGCTCCATCGAGACTTGGCTAGTTTTTACAGAATGTTTTCGGTGGGATTATTTTTTCTTGTTGTATTTTGGGATTCTGAGTTGTGCATCAAACTGTTAAAATTTGCCTTCGGAATGACTTCAAAGGAGACACCCTGTATAAACCAAACTCCCAATTCTACTGTTCGACAACTTCATAATAAGATTAACGAGACAATCTCCAAACTTTCTTCGATGAATGCCAACAAACTCTACTCGCTCCATTCGAAGAATCCTCGAAGTTGCATAGAAATGAAATAATTACAATAAAGTGAAAAGAGAGAAGAAACTCTCCCTAATTAATTCGTATTGAATGTCCCAGGCGTTGTCATTTCGCTGAAATGTTCGCAAAGTCGAATAAACTTCCAAGTCTCTTCACTATGCGACAATCTGTGGTATTAAACTTAGACGAAGGGATGAGAAGCAGAGTTGCCAGATCATCCTTGTTGAATTCCGAAATTTTTTTACATTCCTACGGGGTGTGCATTCGGAATGCATGAAATTCTAGATGTAGTTCATCCAAGAATTATTGACATCTCGGGGGGCTTTGGAAAATCGAAATTATGTTAGTAATAGCCCATTCAGAAATATTTTGAATTGCAGAATTCAGGTTGGTGTTGGATATAACACTGACATTTTGTTCTGTCATTAAGCCTGCACAGAGCACGTAGAAAAAGGAATAACAGAAGATTAGTCGAAATATATGGGATATTATGATATTGCTGACATAAATCCTTCAATTATGAACATGGCGAGTTCGGCCCAGATGAGGAAATAATAACAGTGGTTGTTGAAGCCGAATAATAGAAATATTCACATTTTTAATATTAGGTACATACACTGCGCAAAGAATTAACGCATATTCTGAAAATCTCAATTTTAATGAAAGTTAACTCTACATTGACTTTATAACTTATTTTTTATGTTCTCTCGGGAAGGTTTTGAACGAAACAACACACATTGAATCGAAGAAAAATTCAGGATTTCACCGAATCTCATGTGAAAGAAGAGAAATGACCAATTTTTAAAATACTGAAATGCTGATAAGTGACTTAATACTTGGTATTTCCACTCCTTACGTTAATTACAGCTCGGCAACGACAGTTCATACTCAAAATGAGTGATCTTGAAATGTTCTGATCTAATCCTTTCCAGATTTCTCCGAGTTGGATTCCTAAGTCATTAAGAGTAGCTGGATGATTTTATGAACTTCTCAGCCTTCTATTGAGGTTGCCCCAAACCTGCTCAATCGGATTGAGATCTGGACTTCTTGCTGGCCATTCCATTCGAGAGACTTCAACCTCTTCAAGGTACTCCTGAACGATGCGCGCACGATGGGGTCTGGAATTATCGTCCATAAAAATGAAATTTTCACCAATGTATGGGGCAAATGGCACTACATGCTCATCAAGAATATTCCTTATATACTTATCAGCATTCATAGCTCCATCATCAACGACCACTAGGTCTGTGCGAGAATGTCAAAGATATTCATTCCACCCCATACCATAATCGATCCTCCCCGAAACCAGTAGTATTCAGGAAATTGCACTGAGCATATCTTTCATGTGGACGTCTGTATACAAGGGAACGTCGTTCACAATGGTAGAGGCAGAATCTAGACTCATCTGTGAAGAGAACTCTTTCCCAATCGGCCTCTTCCCAATGGATATGCTCTCTCGCAAAATCCAAACGCGCCCTTCGATGGGCTGGGGTAAGAGCTGGGCCTCTTGCCGCGACACGAGGCCTTAAATCATATTCTCTGAGGCGATTTCTTATTGTCTGAGTGCTAATTTGCACCTCATGAGTTTGCTCAAGCTGATTTTGAAGGAGGCGAGCGTTTGCAAACCGTTGTCTCAACGAAGAAACTCTCAAGTAACGTTCTTGAATGGCAGTTGTTACCCGTGGTCTACCCTGTCCTGGTCTTCGGACATTCATACCTGTCTCCCTGAATCGCTGCAACATTCTGGACACACTTGTATGGGAAACTCCAAACCTTTCTGCAATTCTTGTGTATGTCCATCCTTCTTCTCGCAAAACTACCGCTTGGGCACATTCCTCTTGTGTCAAATTGCGTGTTTCGCGTTGCATAGCAATCGAGTATAGAAAATCAAACGAAAGAAAAACTATTGATTTCTAGAATTGATCGAGAACAACTGATTTTAGAATGGAGCCAATACATTCAAAATCTGATAATATCATCTTTTTTTATTCCTGCTGGGAGAAAACATCTGTATTGAAGAAAAACGTTGAAAGTGGATAACATATGCATGCATAATTCTGAAAATAGTAATTTACGTAACAAGTCCGGAAAATAGGGTTTTTTTGGATGAATAGACAAGATTCTAGGACGAGCCGGAGGCGAGTCCTGGAAGTCTGTGAGTCCAAAAAAACTATTTCCGGGCGTGTTGCGTACAATATTTTTTCGGCAACCGTGAAGAATTACAAATCAATGAGATGACACATCTCTTTATTGATTTTGATTCATATTTGAATTAAACAGAACACAGAACAGAACTGTCATCCGTTATTTCGTTGCTATTGTGATGATCATAACAATGACAACAACGACGTGTTTTTCCGGCCTAGGCCGGGAAGTACGTACTTTCCGGCCTAGGCCGGGAAATGCTACTTTCTCAAAGAAAAAGCGTCCGGGAAGTGGGTACTTCCCGGACGGTTGCCGAAAAAAATAATTATCATTGAGTTGTAGAATAAATTTGAGATTTCCATAATGTGCGTTAATTTTTTTGCGCAGTGTATTTTACTCCTTCATTGTTCACAAATATTGAAAGTTACAATGACATGAAAAAATACCTCATATATTAAATAGATCCATTCGTTAAGTTTTGTTTCTGTCTTGATATCTATGTATCACAATTTTCCCAATACGATCACTTTGCAGCAATCCGCTTCAAATTATCAACTAGATTTTACTGGTTGAGCGAATATTCATATTGAACTTTGGAAAGGAACATGCTTTTTAATCATCCACGATATTTTTTGTTATCGGACCAGAATTTCCAGGCTGTATGCTCCTATAATTGATCGTTCGAAACTGAATCAATACAGGATGAAAATAATATACTGCTGTTATACAGATTCACACTATGGTAATGGTGTGTGATAATTGAGGACATCTTCATGTTCAAAATGCCTCACTTTGAAAAAATACCCTTTAATTTCAAGGTGACATCAATGCTATGATGAAAGCACATAAAATTTCTAGTTACTTTTTTGTAACTAGAAATAAAGCTGCGACTGGTCTTCCAAGGCTTGCTTTGATGTCAATTATTCTTGGATGGACTATAGTTATAGTTATAGTGAAAAGGGGTTACAGTCCACTGCGACCTTAAGGTCTATTGTGCCCCCTGAAAGGGCTGTTATCATCGCGCCTCCTACAGCTCGCCCTCCAGTTTCAGAGATTTGATGAAATATAGTAATAGTTAGGAAAATGTGACAGTTCACTGCGACCTTAAGGTCTATTGTGCCCTTTAACAGAAACGGTGAATATACAGGATGTTGATAAAGTATGTAACTACGTGGAAATCTTCAGAACAAATAGAACGTATGGAACTTTTCATAAATCCCACAATTCTTGATGAAACTAATACAAAGTAGATTCTTGAAAAATGTACCCAAATTTGGGCAGGAATCCGTCAATCTGGCAACCGCGCGAATTGGCGGTTGGGGTGGTTTCGAGGATTGACGGGGAACATCGCTATCATCCTCTCTAAAAGATGCAAATTGTGAAGCAACATCTCCCGAGATTATTTCAAAGTGAGCTGAGCGATTTAAAAGGTTTTTATTAGGAGGCGTATGCTGGTGATGACGCTGGAGGGGCGGGAGGGGCTCCAAAAGTGGATTCTGATGTAGAGACTCTTCCTTCCGCTCAGGAAATTCACACTCTGAGAGGCGACGAAGTAAACCGCGTTAGACACATTTGCAAGCATCGACATGTTAGAATTGTGTCGAGGGCGAATATACAGGGCGTAAGAGTAACTAGGATCACATGGTTTTGGCGTTTCCACACTGTATATTCAGGAATTTGGAATTGGTCGCAAATTGGCGGAGGAACTGGGTCTAATAATTCCCAATATGTCCCCAACTAAGTGCCAGTATCAGTCTATGAAACAATACAGCCTCCACACAATCAAGATATGCCTCCTAGATTCCTAGGATACGAAGTGAGTCTCATTGACAAGAAATGGAGCATGTGTCTGTAGCAGATTAACGTTCCAAGGACCAAGAAACAAAGGTATCCCGAAGCATAATTAATCTATTTTAACAATGGCGAAATGTGAATGGACGGAGACACACACTCGAGACTATAAGGAGGGTTCTTGAAATGATTGCTACGTCTTAGATTATCAATCTAAGTTCTTGTCAACCACAGATCGAATTTCTACTATGATATCCAAGTCATTAGCTCCATTTGGTTGGGTCTCCTTACTGGAATCAGAAGCAGACTATTATAAGATTCCTCAGATGATTAAACACAATCAATATTGAATTTTTGAGTTGTTAATTCGAATAAACTAACAAAAAAGCTTTAAGTTTGGTTCTGGGAAACCCTGTATACGGCATCTTATTCGAAGGAATTACAACTGTTTCTATTCCTGTTTCATACAGAGAAAATCTGCAAGTATAGTTTTCTGTTCGCTGTTTTTTAAAGAGCTTCCTTTCCAGACAAAAAAATTCTATTCTGAATTCAGAAACTACAGCCAGAGAGATCTGTTTATTGTAATTTCTCTGAAAATTTTTTGACAGTTATAACAACAAATCCAATTTTATGATTTTGTATCATATGGAACCATTTCAGCCAATCATGTCAACATTACATCGAAAACTACATCCAATGCAATTCTCAATCCCAATGATAACACGATAGAGTCTTATAAAATTATATAACAGTTCCATGGCAATATCATTCCAAACAAATTTCAAAATGTCACGTTTTGGTAATGTAAAAAATATAAATGAGCTTATCAGAGAAAACATTCCCAGAAATACTTCCAATAGCCAGAAATATATTTGGGGAATATTTATGGAATTTTGCTACGAACGATCATACGAATTGAATGAACACAGAAGCTTGGAAGAATTGGCGTTTATACTCAAAGATTGGGCTGTCATTATGAGAAAAAAAGACTGAACAGAATTCAAAGAAGCAACGGTAAAGACAATGTGAAATGTTTCGAGCAAACTCTCACAAGAAAAGTATTATAAGGACTACAACATTATGATTGACCCGTTTAATAATATAATATTCAAACCAGCCCGAGATGCCCGCGATGCAATCAGAAAAAAATTGCAAGCAGACCCAAGTAACCGTAAATCCAGTTCAGTTACGTTAAATTTGTCTGAAGTAAACAGAATAATATTGCTATGGGATGAAAATACTCCTGAAGGTCTTATGAGTAAATTTTATCATATTGCTGCAGTAGAACTAGCGTGGCCAGGCGAAAATATTACCTCACCACGACTATTCTTGAAACCAAATCGATATTTGAAAAATGAAACTGACAAATGGTACGATAATGTACCTGTTGGAAGGAATACCATAAATAAATGGACCAAATATGCTGCCGAAGCAATTGGCTTGAATGTCAAAGACAAAAAGATAACGAATCATTCAAATAGATCAACAGCTGTCAGTCAATTAGCAAAAAGTGGTGTAGAGGAACAACAATTGCTGAAGATTACTGGTCATAGCAATCAAAATTCTATCAAACCATACCTAAACCTCGATCAAGAACACCACAACAAGATAATAAATATTATGCGTGGAAATAGAATACATTTTTTCTGTCAAAAAATTTTCTGCCGAATATTCCTCGGACATTGATAAATGCCTCATAATTTTATAACCAATATCTCAAGCTCGTTGCTTGGTATCAGCCCTCAGCCTTCGGCTTCTGGCTGTTACCAATGAACGAGCTTTCGATGGTCATAAAATTATCTCGTCTATTATCAAGGTCCTAGGGATATTACCAGTGATAAGTTTTCCATGAACCAATTATGAGAATCCCTCATGAAGAAAATTCCATCTCTCTTGAAAAAGTACACTTTATTCTTATTTGATTTTTCTCCTGCACATTTATGAAGATCAAATATAAGTTGATTGAAGGGCAAATAACTTCACTTTGATGTGCATCTCATGAAATTAAGATACTCTGAAGTGGAAGAACAAATTGAAAGTTAAATAAATGTAGTTAGCATTTGCGTTGCCTAGGTTTAGGTCTGAAAACTTATAACTGGCAGATTTGAGGAAGAAAATCTTCCTTTACAGTAAAATACACTTGTATCACCCAAATATGCAGTTCCGAGAAACACCACAATATTTGCGAACCCTTCATAATGACATAAATGTTTACTCCATTCACAATTATAAAATCACAACTCTGGCCTTGGAAATTTGACACATTCCACTCTGTATCGAAGTTATGACGTTTTTCAAAATATTTGTATGTTCCAAGTCAACACTATGTTGCCCTTTCTACATTCTTAGCGTATTTCTCAGAATGTGAATTTATTCAGAAAATGAATGAATTGGAAAAGATGGGATGGACGAAAATAATTAACGTATATATGAATTGATAGAAAGGATTCCTTTTCTAGTTATTTGCATGATAAGTACAAGAGATCACTGTTGAAATATATTATTTTTCGCCATGGAAGAAAATTGCATTGCTTTCACATAATTTTCATATGCATGCTTGTGAAGATTTAATGTTCATTATCCTCTTAAACTGAAAGTTCAAGACTTGACGACATCAATTGTTGATTCTAATCAAGAATTCATTAAAAAATCAACCCAGAGATATGAGATGAATTGATGGGTAATTACAAGAATCAAGAATAATGTCAATTTATTTTGTTGATAACTTTCTTAAAATCAATGTTGGGATATAAAACTCGGCTGCGTTTGTTCAAACAACATCTAAAGAATACATTTTTCACCATCTCGACCTTTGACAGGCGTTTCTTATGGGAGAATTAGGTCTAAGTTCCACCTCATTAGTGAGCTACCTTACTTTTGCAAATCTGCTCACATATCGCCAGATATCTTGGAAAACCTGAAGAATATCATCCTAATCGACCTCTCGAGGCTCCATATGATTCATCTACTGCGATATCTGTCCAAATAACAGCTTTTTCAACGAAATTTCTGTGTACTCCTTCAACCTCGAAATGTAAACATTCGTCCTGGTCTTGAAAATCGTCCTCACGCTCCAGACTGCTGCTAAAAACAATAAACATACGTTAATCTTGGATATTTAAACTCACCTGCAAATATCGATTAAATACCAAAAATCTGCGAACAATTTGTAAACCTAACAAAATGTGGAATATCTTTGATACTTTTACTTTGATGTAAACAAAGAAACTGGCAACGTCGTTTTGTCATTAACGATATTTATTGTGCGCGCACTGACTTTTCATCATATGTTCTGTGCTTTTCATCAGGGGTACCAACTCCTGAAAACGAAACCATGACCTCCTATGTGATTAAATAAAAGTAAATGGAGTATATTATATTCCATCTTTTATCTAAACAAAACTGTCCATTTATTGAAGTTTTTTTTGCAGATGACCTCCAGTAACGACCACATCTCCATACCACCACCTCCAACAAAACCAAGGCTGTCACCTCTTGACTTCAGGAACACAGAACTGGTCTCACGTCTACTAGCAGCCACACCCCCTTACCTCTACAATATGTCCCTCCTTCCAAATTCCTACTTCTTCAGCGAGATGTTGAGATCTTTGGTTCAAGCCAAGCAAGAGAACGCTGCGAATGTGGAAAGTGCAATGGCGTCATCCCTACACACTCACAGACGGTCCAGAAAGCGTCCTTGGATGGGTTCAAGACACGAGGAAATGTCTAAGCATCTTCCGAAAGTTGAGAAAACTGAGATGAACGATTGGTCCAAATCTGCATCTGAGAAGAGTAGCCCAATTGAACTTGTTAGGAAATCTCCCAATTCTAGGGTGTTAGAAGAAACTAAGTCGTTTTTGAAGGATAAACCAAGTCCTTTCGAGCATGTACAGGGTGATACTACGAATCCAGGACTAGTTTTGCCTCCTGCTCCACCTATTTGGTTTCCTCCAATATACCCTAGTCCTTACGTTGATCCTCTCCATTTCTTCATCGATCTCAGGGTATCAGGCCACATCTACGATAAAAGCCAGAAGGAATGTTCCAACTTTGACAGATCAACCAATAAAGAGTACCCTTCGACAGTAGTTTCTTCCAATTCAGAATCAGATCAAAGCCAAGGTGGCGAGAAGAGCAACGTACCATTCCTACCAAGTAGATACGGCAGTCATAACTCTGCGTTTTCTGTGCCGAGCCAGAAATACCGAAACAACAGTCCTATGAATTTAACACAGATGGACAGTGATTCGAAATGCACCAAATTCGATGTTAAGTCCATGGGGTTCGAGAAAAGTTCCAACAGAACTGGTACCAAGTATGTGGTGTCCAATATTGAGAGCATATACAGAAGTATTGAACATCCGCAGAGTGAAAGTCTTCAGGAGGAGAGAGGTATGATAGGGGATGATGGAAATGGTGATGGCTTCAGGCTGTTTTCTGAGAGTAGTGGTTTGGATGGCCGGGGAAATTCACCAGTCGATGTAGTTGATGGCGAAGAGCAAAGCTTTAAAATTGATGTGCAAACTTGAATTTTTGTGAAGGGATTCTTTGTTTGATGTTATTCTTGTAGATTGTAGATACGTGCTTAAATCTTGGAGAATCTGAGCGAATGGGATTTTATGATATCAGTAGTAATATAACGAGTGTTCATGAAAATCGAATTGAGAACTACTTTCAAAAAGAAAAATTCAATAACTTGTCGTCGAATTTTTCTCTACGCTAGATTTAAGTGAATGGAAGGGAATAAATATGAATGTTGCTACGAAATATTGTATAGATAAGAAATTATTTCTTCTTGTAAATATTGTACATCTTGTATCTTAATTTGTTTTCAGATAACTATGTCAAATATAAGTTACAAATTTGAAAAGGAGCTTTTTACACCCCATGTAATTGTAATTTTTTTTTGGTAGAATGCCTACAATATTTAAGTGACAAATAGTATATAACATTACTAGCAAGGTAAGAGGGTTTTTACTGGCGAATGGAGGATATAAGTGACGAGCCGCAGGCGAGTCAGTTACCTCCTTGAGCCAGTAAAACCCGTTACCTTGCGTGTATTGTTTTATATTTTATTTGTTTCTCATTTGTAAAAAGGTTAGGTAAATTCCAAAAAATCTCAATAATTTGTCGCAAATGTCGTGAGCTATGGAAGCGTTGCCATGAACATGTCTGTTTATTTTTCTTTACATTTGTTTTGGCGAAAGCGAAAATGAATGTACCAAAAGAAACTATTGAGGCAGCCAGCAGTGTAGCTTCAAGTTTATTACCTGCAAAATCAGCTTCAAGGTACGAGCGAGAATACGACGACTTCAAAAAGTGGCAAAACAAAAATAGTGTGATTGGGGTAACTGAAGATGTTTTGTTGGTCTACTCGAATCAACTATCAGCTAGATTCAGCCCTAATACTTTATGGGAAAAATGGTCTATGCTGAAAAGCTGCTTGGAAATTAAAGAAAATGCCCCTGTTCGCAGGTTTGTTTTCCTTAAATAATTTATTGAAAAATATGACGTTTAGTTGTCATTTGCAGATTTCAAAAGGTAATAGCGTTTCTGAAACGAAAAAGTGAGCGTTATGTATAAGCCAAAAAAGGCCAAGGTATTAAGTTAAGAAGAGGCTGAACAATTTCTTTCACATGCTCCTGATGACCAGTGGTTGCTGGCGAAAATTGTAACAATATTTGGGATTTTTGGATGTTGTCGATGTGACGAAATTCTCTCCTTAAACATGAATGATTTAGAAGATATGGGAAAATACGTTATTGTGACATTGCGGCAAACAAAAAATTTAACAACAAGAAGATTCACCATAACCGATGATGGCTGCAGCTTCAAGCCCTGCATGTTATACAGAAAATATTTAAATCTTCGGCCTCCTGGAACAGAAAGCCTAACATTTTTTTGACATACTGACATGTAAAGTGCATTTCCCTTAATGCTGACCAGCTCACTATTGGTGGTGTCCCAAAGCAAATAGCGAAATATTTAGGTTTAAAAGACCCAGAGTTATACACCAGCCACTCTTTTCGCAGAACTGGAGCCAATATGGTTGCGGATTCGGCGGGGGATATTTTAGCACTAAAGCGTGCAGGAGGGTGGAAGAGCACCGAAATTGCGATGAGTTATGTCGATGATTCAGTCAACAAAAAAATCGAAATGTCTAGCAAATCATTTGGTAGTAGGGAGATTACAAATGTTCTGCAGTCCTCGAGTTCAGCAGTTTCTGAGTCAACAGATGGTTCATCATCATCAGTATCAACTGTTTCATCATCAAAAATCTGTGTTACTGGAAATAACAATTGTACCATGATTTTCAACATATATGACGATGAAACAAAATTTTCTAATGTAAATAATACCACTAACTTGTAAAAATTTTGCAAATTAACTGTCAGTTTTACAAGTTAGTGACTTTCTTGATTAATATTGTGTTTTTGGAAACTGACGTTTACAAATGAGAAACAAATAAAAATGTTTACTTGAACAAACCTTCACCATTTTTTTTCTCCAAATTTAATCATTTACTCCTTGCTATACTATTTATGTTTTACCAAAAAAAAAAATCAAATCTAAACAGCCCCTTCTGGGTATTGCAGTTTCTTTGTCAGTTAGTGTACGGCAAAAATGTGTTTCTGTCAGAAATTCTTTTTTTCGCTTCGAATCCCCCAGAACATAATATCGACTCCCCTCTTCCAGTTCTCGCACCACAAAAGAGCCTTCTGTGACGTCCCGAATAACATTTCATACGGCCTCATCCATATTCACGAGAGAATGTGTGAATATTTACACATTTTACGTCGGGGGGAGCTTCGAAAATCTGAGCGCAACCTAGGCTAACACGGAATTTGCATGTGGTTCCAACAATACCCCGGGCCTAATTCTAATATGATTAAACTTCAACAAAACGAGACTCCCGTCCGCTATTTTGCGAAAGTTCCGAGGGACGCTTCACGAATTTTCGACGCTAGTTGGCGCGCTTCGACGCCTGTTTTATTGAAGGCGTTTTCCGGGAAAATGATCCCTTTCAATTCCGAAAGGGTGGGTGGAAGAATGGACAGCGGTCGGATTGGAAATCCCTGGTTTTGCTTATTCGTAGTCAATACAGTCAGCACGTTTTCTATAGTCAACCGAAAACAAAGAAATTACACAAGAATTTCTGATTGATATAGAAGGGTTAAGAGGTAAGCAGATTCACGAAGATATGCTTAGTACCCTTGGTGATCAATGTCCTTCGTATGCGACCGTGAAAAATTGGACTGAAAGTTTCAAAAGAGGTAAATTTTCCATTGATGATGATGACCGATCGGGAAGGCCAGTTTCTGTGTCAGTCCCTGAAAATATCGATGCAGTTCATGACATGATTTTATCAGGCCGTCGAATTGGGCTAAAACGGATATCTGAAGCACTGAAGATTTCATACGAACGCGTTCATCATATAGTTCACGTCAATTTGGACATGAGAAAAATTTCTGCAAAATGAATACCCTAATGTTTGAATGTTGACCAAAAGCGTGCAAGGGTAGAAGCATCGCTTTCGATCTGTACTCGATTTGAAAACGATGCAGACTTCTTAAACCGAATTGTTACTATGGATGAGACTTGAGTACATTTTTACGATCCAGAAACAAGGCAACAATCGATGGAATGGCGACACTCTGGTTCTCCAAGACCTAAGAAGTTTCGTGTACAAAAATCTGCTGGAGAAGTTCTTGCTTCAGTTTTTTGGGATTGCCATGGAGTAATCATGATTGATTTTTTGGATAAGGGTAGAACAATAACTGGAGATTACTATTCGACATAACTGACCACTCTACGGGAAAAAATTCAAGAGAAAAGACGCGGAAAGCTATCCAAAGGTATTTTGTTCTTACAGGACAACGCCCTAGTATACAAATCTCATGTTGCCATGCAGAAAATTCGTGATTTAGGATTAGAATTGCTAGAACCCCCTCCCTCTCTTCACAGATGGCTCCTTCCGACTGTCATCCCTTTTCTCAACTGCAAAAAAGTTTAAAAGGTCTAAATTTTCTTCCAACGAGAAGGTAATAAAAGCTGTGGAGGACTGGTTTGCCGATGAAGAAGAAACATTTTTTTTGAAAGGTTTAGAGACGTTGCAGGTTCCCTGTAATAAATGTATTCAATTAGGAGGAGAATATGTTGAGTAATAAAACATTTTGACATTGAAATTTTGTTTGGTTTTATAGTAGGATAAAAATTTTTCAATAATACCTCGTATACAGAGTGTAACGGCCAAATGGAATAAATTCGATAACGAATAAATGAGGGGGTGTTTGGAAAAACGCTCGGACACGTCGATTTGCGCATATTTTTCAAGGAAATAAAATTATATAGGGTCATTAATGTTTTCCTCGTCCATTACGTAGTTTAAATAAAACAAATAATATCAGGAATTGGACAATTTAATTCTTCTTAGCGAATTTCTTTAAGCCAACGTTGGTGACACAGAATAAACAGTCAATCCTAATGTAACAATGGTCAAGTGAGAAACAAATGTAATGTGTACCATGTACAAGTCATAAGTGATATGATTGTTTACTAGATGTAACTTGAGGTTATGTGGTGCTCTCCTAATGATTTTCATATTTTTGTATTAAATTTTACAACAACGCATACAACTGACTTGTGCATGGTACACATTACATTTGTTTCTCACTTGACCATTCTTACATTAGCATTGACTGTTTATTTTGTGTCACCTTTTTAATAATTTTCTATGTTGTTGACATAACATGACATCTTGCTCTGTTGATTGATGACAAGAATGTACCACCTTATGTGGATCCTTTTATGATATGATTTTATTACTTTCCGTCTATTGAATTCGATGTGCTCTAGCAAAGATTTAATCAATTTTAAAATATCTCCATGAAACGGAAATTTCGAGAGGTATAATTTTAACGTATTTTATTTTGTATCCGTTTTTATCTAAATGTCTTGTATTTTCTAGCCTTGAAAAAGGAACAGCCTTGTTCCGAAACGTTGGCTTAAAGAAATTCACTAAGGAGAATTAAATTGTTCAATTCCTGATATTATTTGTTTTATTTATTATATAGGGTGTTCCATGCGACCGTGGTCAATACCAACTTCCTTATTTCAAATGCAATTGTATGTATATTATTTATTTTTTGGATTCTTCAGAAAATTCTAGACATAATTCATGTACAATGTCCTATACCTATCTTCAACTTTTTCGGAAATATTGAGTGCTTTCAGATTTTTTACAAAAATTAACATTTTAAATGAAAATTATTTTATTTCACAAATTCGATACATTACACCAAATACTTATTTTCCATTTACCTCTTGATATGAAGAAAGTAGGCAAAAACCATTACTGAGGAGAATTTAAAAGAAACCAAAACAGATTTCTTTATTCTCATAGCCTTAGTAACACGATGTCTGTTTGCATGACAATAGGTGATCAGTGTATTGTCTTTTGAATTTCGATATCTGTACGTAATAAAATTAGATGAGCATGTTGCCAAGACGTTCGCGGCGAGCATTTTGAACATTTCCTACATTGATATTAATGTTTTTCTTTATAATTAAGAAATAATCAGTATTACTTATAAGGTTTCACGTGTAATGTACCGAATTTGTGAAATGAATTAATTTTTATTTAAAACGTTGATTTTTGCAATAAATCTGAAAACACTTAATACTTCCGAAATAGTTAAAGATACGTATAGGACATTGTGCAGGAATTGTGTCTAGAATTCTCTGAGGAATCCAAAAAATAAATAATATACAGGGGGTTGCATTTGAAATAAGAAAGTTGGTATTGGCCACTGTCACATGGAACACCCCATATAATATTATTTTCTTGGAAAATATGCGCATTCAAAATTACAAATCGACGTGTCCGAGCGTTTTTCCCAACACGCCCTCATTTATTCGTTATCGAATTTATTCCATTTGGCTGTTACACTCTGTATGTGCCTTAACAAATGAGTACGAAAATCAAATGGGGTCTTCATGTACACCAAAACTCTAAAGACTTTCCTTGAAAAATTTTACACATTCAGAAATGAGAATGTTCTTCTTGAAATTACAAAAAAGTTGAATAACTGAAGTTTGATATCGAAGATAGCTGCTGTTGGTTCTATTTATTCATTAACTGCATCAATGAAAGAGAACGACGACGATAAGATCAGTTTTTATCAGGCGAAATATCAAGAATAATTTGAAAATTCTTTCACAGGATGCTGTCTTAATAATCCAGAAAGAAACGTTTATCTCCCTCGAGTTCCTCCATAAGTCAACAATGATTCAAGACACCACCCCTCAGTCCTCCGCGGTTTTTAAACCTCATATTCCTCCGAGATATTACCGAATGAATAACTCCCTTCAGAAGTTTTCAAATTTATGTCTTCCATATAAATCATCTTCCTCCAGGAAATAATATCATTATTATATTGTCGACATTGGGCCTCTATTGCATCCGTTCTGCCGAAAATATTTATGAGCTAATATTTAAGGACAAACAAGGAAGCTTCGAGACGTCATCCTGCCAAAATGATTAACTTTCGAAATGCAAGCAAGATTTACCACCTCATCTCAGCATTTTGCGTTAATGAACTGAAAGAAATTGGATTGGTTGCTTTATTTTTTGTTGATTAGAAAGGGAACAACAGGAGGAACCAAAGGTACAGTCTTTTCATCGAAATCTTACCTTTTTTATTCAATTCCTAAACACCCCAAAAAGTGTTTATTTGTTTCTCATTTGTAAACGTCAGTTTCCAAAAACACAATATTAATCAAGAAAGTTTATTTTATCAAGTCACTAACTTGTAAAACTGACAGTTAACTTGCAAAATTTTCACAAGTTAGTAGTATTATTTACATTATAAAATTTTCTTTTATCGTCATATATGTTGAAAATCATGGTACAATTGTTATTTCCAGTAACACAGATTTTTGATGATGAAAGAGTTGATACTGATGATGATGAACCATCTGTTGACTCAGAAACTGCTGAACTCG
Organism: Adalia decempunctata; assembly: GCA_951802165.1. Classification (NCBI taxonomy): domain Eukaryota; kingdom Metazoa; phylum Arthropoda; class Insecta; order Coleoptera; family Coccinellidae; genus Adalia; species Adalia decempunctata. Next base: position 5,228,492 of record OX637701.1, read on the forward strand.
AGGACTGCAGAACATTTGTACTCTCCTTACTACCAAATAATTTGCTAGACATTTCGATTTTTTTGTTGACCGAATCATCTACATAACTCATCGCAATTTCGGTGCTCTTCCACCCTCCTGCACGCTTTAGTGCTAAAATATCTCCACCCGAATCCGCAACCATAGTGGCTCCAGTTCTGCGAAAAGAGTGGTGTATAACTGTGCGTCTTTTAAACCTAAATATTTCGCTATTTGCTTTGGGACACCACCAATAGTGTGCTGGCCAGCATTAAGGGAAATGCACTTTCCATGTCGGTATGTCAAAAAACATCTTAGGCTTTCTGTTCCAGGAGGCCGAAGATTTACATATTTTGTGTATAACATGCAGGGCTTGAAGCTGTACCCATCATTGGTTATGGTGAATCTTCTTGTTGTTAAGTTTTTTGTTTGCCGCAATGTCACAATAACGTATTTTCCCATATCTTCTACATCATTAATGTTTAAGGAGTGAATTTCGTCACATCGACAACATCCAAAAATCCCAAATATTGTGTTACAATTTTCTCCAGCAATCACTGGTCATTAGGAGCATGTAAAAGAAATTGTTCAGCCTCTTCTTTACTTAATACCTTGGCCTTTTTTGGAGTATAACGCTCATTTCTTCGTTTCAGAAACGCTATTACCTTTTGAAATCTGCAAATGATAACTAAACGTCATATTTTCAATAAATTTTTTAGAAAAACAAACCTGCGAACAGGGGCATTTCCTTTCATTTCCAAGCAGCTTTTCAGCATAGACCATTTTGCTCATAGAGTATTAGGGCTTAATCTAGCTGATAGTTGATTCAAGTAGACCAACAAAACATCTTCAGTTACCCCCATCACACCATTTTTGTTTTGCCACTTTTTGAAGTCGTATTCTCGCTCGTACCTTGAAGCTGATTTTGCAGGTAATGAACTTGAAGCTATACTGCTGGCTGCCTCAATAATTTCTTTTGGTACATTCATTTACGCTTTCGCCAAAGCAAATGTAAAGAAAAATAAACAGGCATGTTCATGGCAACGCTTCCATAGCTTACGACATTTGCGACAAATTATTGAGATTTTTTTGGGATTTATCTAACCTTTTTACAAATGAGAAACAAATAAAATATAAAACAATACACGTAAGGTAACGGGTTTCACTGGCTCAAGGAGGTAACTGACTCGCCTGCGGCTCGTCAGTTATATCCTCCATTCGCCAGTAAAAACCCTCCTACCTTGCTAGTAATGTTATATACTATAGTTTCTTTCACATTGCTGTCACGTTCCATGTTTCTGCATTAACTATTATTTCTTCCTGTGTATATCTCACTTCTATTTCAGAAAAAAAATTACGCAGAGGCAACTACACCGTTGTTTCATTTCCTCCTTCAACCACTCAATCCTGTCCCCAGCTAGGAGCCTCTCAGGAATTTCACATCGAGAAAAAAATAACTGCTTCGGCACTTTTATCATCAGTAATTTGGCTTAAGAATGCATAGAAACTCTGGTGTTAAAACTCCCAACTGTGTGATTTTGGTCTAGTTCTGGAATAATCCGCAATATTTCAAGGTTGTGGCGCTATTGCGGTAATGGAAAAGTAGCGACACCTGTCGAGATCAATGAAAAGTAGATCCAATACTGATCAGTGCCAATACCATGATTTCTATGCATCTTTCTGTATGGTTATGAACAAAAACCGTGTGTAACAAATGTAAAATCGTAAAAAATATTTTTTTTTATTTGAAGGGCGCTGCTTCAGATCTCGAACCAACTTAAAATGTGTGGTATATCCTTGGAACAAGTCCCTATATGTAAAAACGCATTCCCCCCAAGCAACGCCAATGAACCCTACTAGTCAGAGAATTGAAAAGTTTACTACCCCAAACTGTGATAAAAATCATTATGTTACTACCCCTAATTCTGATGAAAGTTGTGTATGCACCGTGAGATGACGCTCTAAAAGGAAACTAACATCCCGCCTTTTTGTCTACTCCCCTACAGATGGCGGAACATATTGGTGCAGAAAATACTCCTGAGTATAAATAATTTAGTTGCTCTGAGGTGTCCACACTCTTCCTGTAATATGAGGGGCGAAAAGTGAACCACACTCCAGGAATAATGCCCCTGTGAAATTGCTCACTCAAATTAGTATGAGTCCTGCTTCTATATATGATGAAGAGAACTTCATTTACTGGATAAGATTTTTCTAATTTACAAGTTTCTACAGTAAAGTGTTACAGAAACCTGTCGTGAATATAGAACCCTGTAAGAATAGATAGGTTTCCATAGCAAAACCGGTGTGTTTCCATAAGCGAAGATAAGATGTCGCTGGCTGTGAATGAACTTGACGTAAAACAGTTATTCTCTATAAATAATATGAATTTGTTTACTTTCATAAATTGTTATCCATTACTTGCATAATCAAATTTTCACAAGCAATATTATTTAGATTATTGCAATTTTCTGCATAACACACTAAAAGCATCGTTATAGACTTGGTATTTGTTTTGTAATTTTGATTTTGGTTGTTTCTTCAAGAATCTAATCGAATCTTTTTTGTTATGTTTCAAAATACCTTCGTGACTAGCAATTGATAAAAAATTTGGGGTTATATTCAACTATTGGTTGGAACTAGTTTCAGTTAATTGTAAGGAAGCTTGAAAGGATCGAAATATAAAAAATGAAATGACTTTTTATTAATATTCGATATCTAACAATTTTTGAAAACACAATACTTTTTTTACACAACAATCAAGTCCACGTCATCCCTCATATTATGTTTATATCAACAATTTTATTTACAACAGGAATAAATTTATTTCATACATTATGAATTGGTTTCAATACTTCCTTCTAACATGATCCTTATGTCACACATCTCAATGAAAAACTCAAGTTGTGCAATAATGTTCCTCATGATTTTATCGAGATTTTCGTCAACAACATTTTTTCTGAAACCTCGTGGTATACGTTGTTTAACAGTGTTCAATCCCTCTAGTACATAGTAATATAACAAACCCTCTTCACTCAAAAATTTTAAAACTCTGGAATTCCTTATCCAGTTAGTTCTATCCTCCAAGTGAACTATGCAGTCTCTGAACCCTAGTTTCAGTTCCTGATTATGGTTATTTTGTTGAATTGTTGCAACAATATCCACTGAGAAAAAGTTTGCAAAGAAACTTCTTCCTGAATCCATTTTCAGTCTTTTCAGTTGGGTGACAAGATGATTAATTTGATTATGTTTCAAATAACTTTTTTCGAATTTCGTCCACACGAATTTCGTAAAACTCACATAAAAAAACACTGGAAAATTGTTTTTACGGAATTACTGTTCTTGTTGATGTAACACCAGTTGTTTTCAGCGATTCGAATTTCGAAGTATCATAAAATGCAAATAATCTGATATGTAGCTACACGTGTTGTCATCACATGTTTCGTATATGGAAAAATTTCGAATTGATTATTCCGGTTGAATCGACACAAATATACAGGTAGGTTTACAATATTATGTACAGCTAAATGTTAGTACTCATACTTCTTTGGTAGGTACTGTTATGATTCCTAATATGTCTTTATTATCTGAATATTAATACATTTGGAATCCAACAAATTAATGAAACAATAAATTTCAAATTTTGAATGCCCAACAACTCTATCTCAATTGAGAGTCCAAATCATAATGAAAAATTTAGATTTATATCGAATAATATCAATTCTACTTCTAATTCAAATTCAAAAATAATAAACAACTTATTTTATCCCTTGAATAAAATTAAACTCACTTATATCTATAATAATTGTCCATTCACTATACTCCTGTTTTCTAGTATCAATCTTCGTAGTACTCGTTATATTTTTTTCCAATTTTTTTCTTGACTTCCTTTATTTTCCCCAATTCATCTTCGGACTTTTCTTCCTGATTTTTCAATTCTCTTCTCGACTTTTCTTTCTGATTTTTCCTAATTTATCTTCTCGACTTTTCTTCCTGATTTTTCAATTTATCTTCTTGGCTTTTCTTTCTGATTTCTCCTAATCTAACTTCTTGACTTTTCTTTAAGATTTCTCCATTCAATTTCTTGACTTTTCTTTCTGATTTCTCAATTTAACTTCTTGTCTTTTCTTTCTGATTTTGTTTCCTAATTTATCTTCTTGACTTTTCTTCCTGATTTTTCAATTTATCATCTTGGCTTTTCTTTCTGATTTCTACTAATTCAACTTCTTGACTTTTCTTTAAGATTTCTCCATTCAATTTCTTGACGTTTCTTTCTGATATCTCAATTTAACTTCTTGACTTTTCTTTCTGATTTTTCAATTTCATCTCCCTTTTTCATCTCCCTGGTTTCCATATTTCAAAACCTCTTCTACCTTCTTGATTTTTCTAATTTAATTATCACTATACACAAAATCCATGGTTTATGTACAAACTTCAATATAAATCTATATCTAGATCTTTCATTTCAAATTTGGCCTCAATAAATCCAAATTAATTTTGAATTTTAAAAAAGAACATTTGGAACCATAACAGTACATTACAATCAATAAAGATATTAAATAAGAAACATTTAAATAAAGATGCCGTCGCTCACCAATGACTTGCGCTAAAAAATGTATTCAAGGTCATTGTTTTTGGACAGCCCTCATGCTTATGTTTGTGCACATAATACAGAAAAAGACCTAGATTAGGTAGGGTGGAATGAGCCGAGACAAATTTATGCGAAAACTTCATCAACTTCAACCCAGCTTATGCTCCGAAATGATCAGTCCATTCTTGGTCCAGACAGCATCCACACCGATATAAAATCCCGATAATCTCGCGGAGACATCAAAGGTTTTCGTATCACCCAACTTTTAATTGGATATTCAGGTACATCGAAGCAGGCTAGCGTCATCCCCGGACTCGCACTAAAATCCGCCCCTAAATTTTGCCAAACTTCTTGGGTTCCAATCCGAACTTTTGGGAATTTCCATATTCACGAAATTTAAATTATCGCCTTTAACCTGCCTCCCCGAATTATTCAATTACCCTCACGAGTCCGACGGAATGCACGGAGATGAAATTATCGACCCGAGTCGTAGTCATTTTTAGGAGAAATTGGATAATTTATCAGATTCGTTTACGAAGAGTTTTTCGGTAAGAATGTTATCAAGTGTGTGCAGGATTTCAGATAAGGGGGCCTTTCATCGCAGGATACATTAAGAAGGTCTTCAGTTCTGAGGAATTCATAAAAAATGTAGGTGAGACTGGTAGATATTACTGATAAAAACCAACAAACTATAACGATCTCAGCTTCAGAGATGTGGATTTTTGGAAGGAAATGAAGAAAGCATAAATATAATAAATAAGGATAATGACGAAAGTTTTTCACAAGATCAGCAAAAACTCTGGGAAGTTAATAAACAACAAGGTTAGATTAGGTGTTAGACGGTGCCTGAACACCATAAATCAACTGGCCAGGGGCAATAAAGTGACTCTACTATAGGTACCATATATATATACAGGGTGGCCATTTGAAAACGAAACAGACGAGATTACAGACGAAATAAATTTTTTCGATAGAAATGCTCGAACAGGTCGATTTCTGCTTCGAGGGGGACAACTTAAGATGTAGGTTACGGACGCATAGCACTTCAACCCTTGCTGCTACAACCCCCACTCCCAATTTTTGAATATGGAAGATGGGGTGAGTGATATCTCATTTGAAAGGTAATTTTATACTGATTTCAGCACAGTAATTGTTTTTTCATTTTATGCATTAGTTCTCGAAATATTCTTAACTAAGTATTTGAAAATGAAGTGGTGTTTTCATGGCACTTGTAGTGTCTTTTTGTGAAAAATCGACATCTTGATTAAAGATTTCTATGTCAGTGGATTGGAGGAAGGAAGCCACAGTCATGGTTGTTTTGAAGCTCAAAATGTTGATTTTTCACAAAAAAAAAACTAGTGCCATGAAAACACCACTTCATTTTCAAATACTTAGTTGAGAATATTTCGAGAACTAATGCATAAAATGAAAAAACAATTACTGTGCTGAAATCAGTATAAAAATACCTTTCAAATGAGGTATCACTCACCCAGTCACCCCATCTTCCCTATTCAAAAATTGGGGGTGAGGGTTGTAGTAGCAAGGGTTGAAGCGCTATGCGTCCGTAACCTTCATCTTAAGTTGTCCCCTCGGAACAGAAATCGACCTGTCCGAGCATTTCTATCGAAAAAATTTATTTCGTCTGTAATCTCGTCTGTTTCGTTTTCAAATGGTCACCGTGTATACTCCATTCACAATTATAAAATCACAACTCTGGCCTTGGAAATTTGACACATTCCACTCTGTATCGAAGTTATGACGTTTTTCAAAATATTTTTATGTTCCAAGTCGACACTATGTTGACCGTTTTACATTTACATAGCGTATTTCTCACAATGTGAATTTATTCTGAAAATGAATGAATTGGAAAAGATGTGATGGACAAAAATAATTAACGTTTATATGAATTGATAGAAAGGATTCCTTTTCTAGTTATTTGCATGAAAAGTACAAGAGATTACTGTTGAAATACATTATTTTTCGCCATGGAAGAAAATTGCATTGCTTTTACATAATTTTCATAATATGCATGCTTGTGAAGATTTAATGTTTATTATCCTCTTGAACTGAAATTTCAAGACTTGACGACAACAATTGTTGATTCTTACCAAGAATTCATTAAAAAAAATCAACCCAAAGATATAAGATGAATTGATGGGTAATTACCTACCAGAATCAAGAATAATGTCAATTTTATTTTGTTGATAACTTTCTTAAAATCAATGTTGGGATTAAAACTCGGCTGCGTTTGTTCAAACAACATCTGAAGAATACAGTTTTCATCATCTCGGCCTTAGAAAGGCGTTTCTTATAGAAGAATTAGGTCTAAGTTCCACCTCATTAGTGAGGTACCTAATTTTTGCAAATATGCTCAGATATCGCCAAATTTCTTGGAAAACCTGAAAAATATCATCCTCATCGACCTCTCGAGACTCCATCCGATCCATCTTCTGCGATATCTGTACAAATAATAGCTTTTTAAACGAAATTCCCGTGTATCCCTTCAACCTCGAAATGTAAACATTCGTCCTGGTCTTGAAAATCGTCCTCCGCTCCAAACTGGTGCTAAAAACAATAAACATATGTTAATCTTGGATACCTGCAAATATCGATTAAATACCAAAAATCTGCGAACAATTTGTAAACCTAACAAAATGTGGAATATCTTTGATACTTTTACTTTGAAACTGGCTTGGTTCTGTGCTTTTCATCAGGTGCACCAACTCCTGAAAACGAAACCATGACCTCCTATGTGATTGAATAAAAGTGAATGGAGTATATCAACAATTGATATCTGTCCTCCAAAGCAAAACTCCAATTTATTATTAATTAAATTTGAGATACACTCAACTGTTTTCTCATTACAAAAACACCTCACTCATCCCTCTCACGAAATGAAGACATTAAATCAAATTGGCCATCCATAGCAAAGTATTCCTCAGCACCACTCTGAATGTCGTTCAATAATGATGCCCTTGCTTCACATCAACGAGCCAAATATTTACAAATCGCGACATCAATCTGGTGTTCAACACCAATACTAAAATTGATAACCACTGCGGTTTGGTTTGGTTTGGCATAGATCGATTTCTGTCTGCTATGTGATAATCAGTTCTGCAAATGTGTTAAATTGCCACACCTGATCCTCTAATTATGTAATTAATTCAAACGCAGGGAACTGAAGCTCTATCCTATTCGAATTTAGGAAAAAGGGAAAATAAAAGCACATGAATTGACGATATGAGTTCTTTCAAAAATGAGGACTGATCGAGAATGAATTCGCTATCACAAAAACGCTTATATCTTTTGAACCACTTGACCGATTTCGAAAATCAAACTCATTTTCGAATCATCTTCTAATTCTTATGAAAACTGTTTTTACAATAAAAAAACCAAAACTATTTTTTACAAAATTCATGGATTTTTTCTGGAATTCTTCCCATCATGCTTCTTATAGTGTTCTCAGTCACTTTCTGGGATGCTGTCTTCCACTTTTGCTTGAATTCCGCTAATGTTTTCATTGATTTCTTAGTCTTCTGCAATTCTCTTTTCACCAGGGCCCAATATCTTCCGATTGTCCTGAGTTCTGGGCAATTTGGTTTATTGGCCTCTTTGGGGACAAAAACCACCTCATTAGCTTCGTACCATTCCTTGGTGGCCTGTGGTGGCATGAAGCTAAATCTGGCCAAAAGATTGTTGACACATCGTGCTCACGTAAAAATGGTAAAAGTCGCTTCTTCAAGCATTCCTCGATGTATATCTTCGAGTCAACAGAGCCGTGGCCAACGAAAAATTTGCTCCTTTTCCCACAAGTGCAAATTGCTTGCCAAACCAAGAATCTTTCAGGAAACTTTTCTTGTTTCTTCACGCGAAATTGTTCGTCAACATTTCCACGAGAATCTGCAGTATAAAATTCCTGACCAGGAAGTTGCGAGAAATCAGCCAAGACATAGGTTTCGTCCTACATCACGCAAGAGGAAAAATGTTTCAAGAAATCTTTTTTTAATTTCTTTGCTCTTGATTTCGCTTCTTGATTCCTCACAGCGTTTCTGTCTGGCACTTTCTGCACTTCGTATATTCTGAGCCCACAACTGGACTTGATTTTTTGAACGGTTGACTGCGAACAACCCACTATTTGGGCCACTTTCCGCCCTGAAAGGTTAGGATTCTTCTGAAAAAGGCTGATAACTTTCTTCACTTTTTTTGGGTTATGAAACCCCCTTTTCCTCCCGATTCCTTCCTTGCGGTTAATTGTAAGATCTTCGTTGAAGCGCTTAACAACTCTTGATACCGTTTCCGGACGAACCCGAGCCTCTTTTGCCACTCTTTTGAAGCTCCAGTTTTGATTATTTTGAAAAAGTTTCACCATGAATTTTCGTTTTTTCACTTCGCTTCACAGTTTGCGATAGAGAATTGGAATATCTATGAAGTAAATGTTCCACATGTTTCTGACGTTCATAACAAAGCTAACTATGATCAAATTTTGATTTTTTCTCAATTGGTTCAAGAGATATAGGCGTTTTTGAGATAGCGAATTTATTCTCGTTCCGTCCTTAACTTCTACAAAATGATTATAACGACATTATGGGAATATGAGGAAGCACCAAACACCTCCCTTGGAGACCCTACTAGTGTTTCATTTCGATCGGGGGGGATCCTTGCGTCACGAAGCTGACAAAAGCAAATTGTCGAACATATTACGTCAATATATGTCCCACTCCGTATAAACCTCCAAGTGAGACCCCATGTACCTACTCCCCTTGGAGCGATATCCTGAAGACAGTTCTGCAAATTGCAGTGGTTGGGTAGGGCATTACTGAGTGATGTGTATCGTAATAGCTTTCAGGAGTATCTCATTTATACTGCGGAATTATTCCATACTCTATGAGTCTATGTGAGCATAGATTTGAAGATGAGATAGCTCATATCTGTAATGGATCCCTTCGCAACTCGGGAACTGTTAACTCGTCGAATTCCAGGTAGCTAGATTGGTCTTATTAGTCGTGTGGAGATGGAGTTATTACTTCAGATGAAGAGGTTGATTAATAATTCATTGTTTCCCCACAGTAAATAAAGACAGTGGAATCCATAGCAGAGCTTATAATATACATATCGGGTGTTTTTTGAGAGTGAATTTTCGATAGGACTAACTGTGATTTCACAGAAGTAAGAAGCCATGTTGTTTCGACATTTCTGTTCAGTAAGCATTGACAAATTATCATGGAAAGACTCACGCCGCAACAACGGTTACAAACTGTTGAAATTGATTTTCAAAATCAGTGTTGTCCTCGCCAAACTTATAGAGCACTTCGTGAAATTTATGGTCTACATAATCGTCCATCAGTGCAGCTTATTCGTCGAACTATCGATAGATTTCGGACAAAATTTTCTCTACTCGATGCAACAACAACAAAACAAAGTACTGTGAGTACAGAAGAAAATATCGTTGCTGTAAGTGATAGTGTTGATGAAGATCCAGATTTGTCTATTCGTCGACGTTCACAACAAGTTGTGCATCCACCACATGGAAAATTTTGCGTGAAGATCTTGGTCAACACCCATACAAGATCCAACTGGTTCAAGAACTGAAGCCACTTGATCATAATAAGCGTTGTATGTTTGTAATTTGAGCCCTAGAACAACTTAAGGTTGATCCACTTTTATATCGAAAAATTGTGTTTAGTGATGAAGCTCATTTCTGGTTGAACGGCTACGTAAACGAGCTTAATTGCCTTATAAGGACTGAACGAGAATAAATTCGTTATCACAAAAACGCCTATATCTCTTGAACCAATTGAGAAAAAATCAAAATTTGATCATAGTTAGCTTTGTTATGAACGTCAGAAACATGTGGAACATTTACTTCATAGATATTCCAATTCTTTGTCAAGCGAAGTGAAAACACGAGAATTTATAGTGAAACTTTTTCAAAATAATAAAAAATGGAGCTTCAAAAGAATCGCAAAAGAGGCTCGCGTTCGTCCGGAAACGGTATCAAGAGTTGTTAAGCGCTTCAACGAAGATCTTACAATTAACCGCAAGGAAGGAACCAGGAGGAAAAAGGGGTTTCATAGCCCAAAAAAAGTGAAGAAAGCCATCAGCCTTTTTCAGAAGAATCCTTACCTTTCAGGACGGAAAGTGGCCCAAATAGTGGGTTGTTCGCAGTCAACCGTTCAGAAAATCAAGTCGGGTTGTGGACTTAGAACATACAAAGTGCAGAAAGTGCCAGACAGGAACGATGTGAAGAATCACGAAGCGAAATCAAGAGCAAAGAAATTAAAATGAAAAATTTTTCCTGTTGCGTGATGGATGACGAAACCTATGTCTTGGCTGATTTCTCGCAACTTCCTGGTCAGGAAAGGAAGTTTATACTGCAGATTCTCGTGGAAACGGTGACGAACAATTTCGCGTAAAAAAACAAGCAAAGTTTCCTAAAAATATTCCTGGTTTGGCAACCAATTTGCACTTGTGGGAAAATGAGCAAATTTTTCGTTGGCCAAGGATGTTGACTCGAAGATATACATCGAGGAATGCTTGAAGAAGCGACTTTTACCATTTTTACGTGAGCACGATGTGTCAACAATCTTTTGGCCAGATTTAGCTTCATGCCACTACAGCAAAGCCACCAAGGAATGGTACGAAGCTAATGAGGTGGTTTTTGTCCCCAAAGAGGCCAATCCACCAAATTGCCAGAACACAGGCCAATAGAAAGATATTGGGCCCTGGTGAAAAGAGAATTGAAGAAGACTAAGAAATCAACGAAAACATTAGCGGAATTCAAGCAAAAGTGGAAGACAGCATCCCAGAAAGTGACTGAGAACACTATAAGAAGCATAATGGGAAGAATTCCAGAAAAAGTCCATGAATTTTGTGAAAAACAGTTTTGATTTTTTTATTGTGAAAACAGTTGTCATAAGAATTAGAAGATGATTCGAAAATGAGTTTGATTTTCGAAATCGGTCCAGTGTTCAAAAGATATAATAAGCGTTTCTGTGATAGCGAATTGAACTGAACGAGTACAGTCCTTTTGGTGTGAGAACAATCCTCAAGAAGTTCTGCGGGAATTATTGCATCCTGAAAGTGCACTGTATGGTATGCTTCACACGCTGGAGGCATAATCGGTCCTTATTTCTTTCAAAACAATGCTGGAGCCAATGTGATTCAAAAATTCAACCTATATCTTCAAAAGTCTTTTTTGATTCACCAAAAAAGTCGTATAGTACAAAAACCATTAGTTTGAAGTAAAAAAACATACCTACAGTTCATACAAATATTATTAGCAACTATTATTCTTTTTTCAAGTTAGATCTTAGATCCCACGATTCTTGTATGGTCAATCTCACTAATCACTCCACGATTCCTGTAAGTAGTCGATATCGTAACATCTTACTGCTTTTGATGAAGAAATAAATGCGCTGAGAATGTGATATTATGTTAACGAATTGGAAACTCCAGAAGTAAACGTGGCATCCACTGACACTCACCTTTTTGCGAATACCACTTTATCTCTTAAGTCTGGGCCATATAATGTCTGTTCACTTAGTTCGAATGTACCTGAAATATATGAATCTGTCCAGCAAACCACTAAGTTTTATCTAGCAGACGTTGCTCGTAGTTCCGAGCTGCAATTAAGGCATCCAACGAACGAAGCTCAGCGCTGACTTCATGGAATAATCTCTACGCCATTCCGGTGAATGGGACTAATCTCTTGGAAGTGGATCGGAAATTTTATATTCGTCAATTAGCAGTTGGGGATAGTTTCCAATGTACACCGGGTGAGCTGGGGGATTATGGTTATTGGCAGCATCAGATCGGCGACATAAAGAAGGAAATCGACGGTTTCGACGGATATAACACACTATCGAGAACTTTTATTTTGATACCAAACATGTCCATGTCCTTTATTTCTTCAGATTCGCCAGGGATTTCACCCAAAAAGTGGAGATTTTCAATATCGATTTAATTATGCTCACAGATACTCTAGACAATGCTGAGTACGAAAGTAGAAAATATATGTGGAGATCGAGAGTTATGACGATTCGAAATTTCGGATTTTTCAAAAAATGCCATTTGACAGGTGAAAATCTAAACTATGATAGATAGCGACTTGAATTTGTTCTCATTGGATAGAACGTCCTCGAAGACCTATATTTTGATACCAAACATGTCCATATAGGCATTCTTTAAGTCGACTTTTAATTGTTTTTGTTTTTCCAAATTTCATTTTCGAGTTTTGTTCGGACGCTCAGAGCACTCAAAGTATAGGTGGTACTGATCGATCAAATGGGTACTCTGCATGATTCGAATGGGTAGAAAATCTCCGAGATCGGAAAACGACTTTGGATTCGCCAGGGATTCCTTGGTGATGACAAATATGGTGTTTTTGGGGGGTCTTACCCCTTTGTCATTTTTCACCCAAAAACTTGACATTTTCGATATCGATATTATTATGCTCAGAGATACTTTAGACAATGCTGATTACCAATGTACAAAAAATATGTGGATAAATTCAGGAGAGCGGGAGCTGTGACAATTTGAAATTTCGGATTTTTCGAAAAATGCCTATTAACAGGTGAAAATCTAAACTATGATAGATAGCGACTTGAATTCGATCTTATTGGATAGAGTGTCCTCGAAAACCTATATTTTGATACCAAACATGTCCATAGAGGCCTTCTTTGAATCGACTTTTAATTGTTTTAATTTTTCCAAATTTCATATTCGAGTTTTGTTCAGACGCTCAGAGCAGTCGAAGTAAAGGTGGTACTGATCAGTCTAATGGGTGTCTGCATGATTCGAATGGGAGGTAGATCTTCGAGATTGAAACAAGACTTTGGATTTGGCAGAGATTCCTTGGTGATGACAAATATGGTGTTTTTGGGGGGTCTTACCCCTTTGTCATTTTCCACCCAAAAAGTGGAAATTTTCGATATCGATTTAATTATGCTCAGAGATACTCTAGACAATGCTGATTGCTAATGTGCAAAAGATATGTGGATAAATGCAGTAGAGCGGGAGCTTTGACAATTTGAAATTTCGGATTTTTCAAAAAATGCCATTTGATAGGTGAAAATATTAACTATGATAGATAGCGACTTGAATTCTTATTGGATAGAGCGTCCTCGAAAACCTATATTTTCATACCAAACATGTCCATATAGGCCTTCTTTGAATAGACTTTTAATTGTTTTAGTTTCTCCAAATTTCATATTCGAGTTTTGTTCAGACGCTCAGAGTAAAGATGGTACTGATCAGTCTAATGGGTGTCTGCATGATTGGAATGGGTAGTAGAACTTCGAGATTGAAAAACGACTTAGGATTCGCCAGGGATGCCTTGGTGATGTCACTGATGTCAAATATGCCGTTTTTGGGGGTCTCACCCCTTTGTCATTCTTCACCCAAAAAGTTGAGATTTTCGATATCGATTTTATTATGCTCAGAGATACTTTAGAGTCCGGGCAATGCTGATTACCAATGTACAAAAGAAATGTGGATAAAGAGGATATGAGGAGATAGAGAGAGGGGTGGAGGTCCAGTCGATTGGTACTTCTATTCTGGAACTGCAGACCACAGAGACGAAGAGAGAGGGGTAAACCATTTATGTGTGGATCTACTTCGTGAAAATAAGAATTCTGAATACCCAGATATCAATAACTTCACACTCAGACCTTCACCATCCACGGCGTGGGTTATTTTTCTGTCTACGACAATGTTGGGCAACTCTCATAAAAAACCACGAATACCAAAATTCATTTTCATGAAATTTAATCGAATCATATGAGTTCCCGAAGGATCTAACGACCGAGGGAAGAAACCCATTGCTCCAATATTCTCATTTATTATTCCGGTAAGGTGGCACTAGCACCGCTTTAGTCTAGGACTCGTCGGGAAATGACCGGCAAAATGCAATTTCAGGGTCCAGAGCAGACTTCAGGACGCCACTATCCCATCTCTGTAATCCCACGGGAACACCCGGCCCAACTTAAGCCGACGTTTGGGGTCAATTTTCCCCTTTCTTTGTACGGAAAAATTTAATCAAAGGGATAATTGCTAAAAATTCACTAGCACTTTTTTCGCCGAAATTAAAAAGTTGCTTTGAAATCCGCTTTGTTGGTTTATCTCATTCTTATGGGATAATTGAATATACGTTTCGGTAAAGGGGTTCATTAATTCCCGTCTGATAAAAAAGGTGAAACAGCCCGGTATCGCCAGATGAAAGAACTTTCAATATTCGCTGAAAAAACGTTGGGAACGACTCCAGATAAATGCGTGAAATTACAGAGTTAAGCTCCGGCGCGAATGGCGATTAATTCCAGGAAAAAGAAGTTGTTTTACAAGCCGCAATTCCAACTGCCTCACTTGGGCAATTTTTCTCCAAAAAAATATAAGATATCAATGAAAATTTACTAACTGACAAAGATACTGCAACAACAAGAAATATAAAAGGATTAAAACTTGAAGATAAAAACGAAGGGTTTACATTTTTTTCAATAATTTGTTAATAATGTGTTTGTCCACCGCGATTATCCATACACTCCCCAACATGTCTTGGCATTGATGCAATAAGATGGTCTATTTCTTCCTGAGGGATACTATCCCAAGATACCTGTACTTTATGTCTCGGAGCAGCCAAGGTCTGTGGGGGCAGGGGTAAATTTCCAAGCCTTGTACCCATCCTGTCTCAAAAATGCTCTATGGGCGAAAGATCGGGGAATATAGGTGGCTATGGCAAAAGATTCACATGGGTCACTTCAAAAAAGCTTAAACTAACTCTGGCAACATGAGGTCGAGCGTTATCTTGCTGAAATATTGGATTCTCGAGCCGGTTTAGGTAAGGGAGAACATATGGCTCCACTATTTCTTGAAGGTAACGCAGCGCTGTCATGTGACCCCAAATAAAAACTTCAGGTGACCTACTTGCATGTAAAATAGCACCCCATACCATAACGCCTACTGTCGCGTGTACATGGCGCTCAATATCAAACTGAGATTTACGTCTTTCTCCCCGACGTCGTCTAACACTTCTTCGGCCATCATGTGCACCAAGGAGAATCGAGATTCATCAGAAAAGACGACCTGATGCCATTCCACATTCCAATGTTGACGTTCTCTGCACCACTGTTGTAGTTGCCGGCGATGCTCAACCGTCAGAGGTAACAGAAGATGAGGTCGATAATGCTGCAGTCCAAAAGACCTCATCCGGCGGTAAACCATTCGGATAGTTACAGGATGGCCTTGTTCTCCTATCCACTCATCAGCCAAAGATCGACTTGTCGCAAATCGGTCTCTAATGACCATTAGTCTTAGACGTCGATCTTGAACTTCATTTGTGCCCCTTCGACGTCCGGTGCCTACTCTTTTTTCATTTGGGGCAACATCAAAAAACACTTGATAACATCTCATAACAGTAGTTGGATTTCTTTTCGTATGGTTAGCGATTTCTCGGAATGACAACCCCGCCTCTTGCAGACCAATAATTCGACCTCTTCCTAATTCACTTAACTGGCGATAAATTTCGCGTACACATGCTCTAGGCATTTTAACAACAACTAAACATCGACTTTGTATCTCCTCGAACAGCTGGTTTGTTGTAAAATTCAAAAAATTTGCAAAAACGACTACAATATTCAAGTAACAAAAAATGTTGAAATGAGAAAACCTTGACGTTTTTTTTCCAAATTTAATCATTAACTCTTTGCTACACAATCTATGGTCGAAGAAAAAAAAATTAATTTAAAGACCTCCTTCAGGGTGTTGCAGTTTCTATGTCAGTTAGTATATCCAAACACTAAGGTTGGTAAATGACTTCTTTATTCACAGTGGGCAGAGTGGTAATATAATCGCACGTGTCAATGCGACGTTAGATTTATCAACCAAAACAATATGGGTATACTCCATTCACAATTATAAAATCACAACTCTGGCACTGGAAATTTGACACATTCCACTCTGTATCGAAGTTATGACGTTTTTCAAAATATTTTTATGTTCCAAGTCAACACTATGTTGCCCTTTATACATTCTTAACGTATTTCTCAGAATTTATTCGGAAAATGAATGAATTGGAAAAGATGTGATGGAAGAAAATAATTAACGTTTATATGAATTGATAGAAAGAATTCTTTTTCTAGTTATTTGCATGAAAAGTACAAGAGATCACTGTTGAAATATATTATTTTTCGCCATGGAAGAAAATTGCATTGCTTTCACATAATTTTCATATGCATGCTTGTGAAGATTTAATGTTTATTATTCTCTTGAACTGAAAGTTCAAGACTTGACGACATCAATTGTTGATTCTAATCAAGAATTCATTAAAAAAAATCAACCCAAAGATATAAGATGAATTGATGGGTAATTACAAGAATCAAGAATAATGTCAATTTTGATTTGTTGATAACTTTCTTAAAATCAATGTTGGGATATAAAACTCGGCTGCGTTTGTTAAAACAACATCTAAAGAATACATTTTTCACCGTCTCGACCTTTGAAAGGCGTTTCTTATAGGAGAATTAGGTCTAAGTTCCTCCTCATTAGTGAGGTACCTAACTTTTGCAAATCTGCTCAGATATCTCCAAATTTCTTGGAAAACCTGAAAAATATCATCCTAATCGACCTCTCAAGGCTCCATCTCATCCATCTACTGCGATATCTGTCCAAATAACAGCCTTTTCAACGAAATTCCCGGGTACCCCTTCAACCTCGAAAGGTAAACATTCGTCCTGGTCTTGAAAATCGTCCTCACGCTCCAAACTGGTGCTAAAAACAATAAACATACATTAATCTTTGATATTCGACGAAAAACTCACCTGCAAATATCGATTAAATACCAAAAATCTGCGAACAATTTGTAAACCTAACAAAATGTGGAAAATCTCTGATACTTTTACTTTGATGTAAACAAAGAAACTGGCAACGTCGTTTTGTCATTAACGATATTTTCTGTGCGCGCACTGACTTTTCATCATATGTTCTGTGCTTTTTATCAGGTTCACCAACTCCTGAAAACGAAACCATGACCTCCTATGTGATTATATAAAAGTGAATGGAGTATAGGTTCTGTTACAGTTGCCAGTCAGCTTCAACAATTACAATTATGTATTTGTTTCGATACTGATGCCAGTAAAGTGCCTACAAATCTGACAAAAATTTAACCGATACTTTCTTATCCTCCAAAACATGGAGGGTATTTGTGAATGTAATTTTTTATTCGTAATTCTGATTCAAAAAATAATGATTGGCGTTGATGTAACGTACAGTCCAACAACACATCCCTTCAAATAATGAAACACCCATAAATATCTCTCCCAGAAATCACATTCTTTTCCAGTTTCCAATTCAGCCTCACGAGACAAACGATCTCTATACGTCCGACCGGTAAAAAGTAGCAAAACCTATGCGATTATAAAAGCACCGAAAGTCTGACATGTCCACGCCAAAAAAGCACAGAATCCCGACCGCCTTCTCTGCGGGAATCGGGGAGGATATTTTATCTTCATCTCCCACCAGCAGCGTCCGCTGCTAACACTTATTTTCTCTGTTCAACAATGGACTATAAAATATTGTTCGCATTTTTATTCCTTTCAATATTTCACGAACGTTTGGCGTCTGGTGATACCGGAACGCGCTATAATCCGGGTGGGTTTTGAAAAATGGACGAGGGAGAGTCGATGAGAAGACAAGCGAGGGGGGAGGGTAAATCGATCCAATCGGAAACTGGAAGAAGCAACCTTTTTGCCATCAGACAGGACGCGATTTGACCCAAGAGGAATGTGCCCAAGCGGTAGTTTTGCGAGAAGAAGGGTGGACATACACAAGAATTGCAGAAAGGTTTGGAGTTTCCCATACAAGTGTGTCCAGAATGTTGCAGCGATTCAGGGGGACAGGTATGAATGTCCGAAGACCAGGACAGGGTAGACCATGGGTAACAACTGCCATTCAAGAACGTTACTTGAGAGTTTCTTCGTTGAGACAACGGTTTGCAACCGCTCGCCTCCTTCTGAATCAGCTTGAGCAAACTCATGAGATGCAAATTAGCACTCAGGCAATAAGAAATCGCCTCAGAGAATATGATTTAAGGCCTCGTGTCGCGGCAAGATGCCCAGCTCTTACCCCAGCCCATCGAAGGGCGCGTTTGGATTTTGCGAGAGAGCCGATTGGGAAAGAGTTCTCTTCACAGATGAGTCTAAATTCTGCCTCTACCATTGTGATCGACGTTCCCTTGTATACAGACTTCCACATGAAAGATATGCTCAGTGCAATTTCCTGAATACTACTGGTTTCGGGGGAGGATCGATTATGGTATTGGGGTGAAATATCTTTGACTGCTCGCACAGACCTAGTGGTCGTTGATAATGGAGCTATGAATGCTGATAAGTATATAAGGATCATTCTTGAAGAGTATGTAGTGCCATTCGCCCCATACATTGGTGAAAATTTCATTTTTATGGACGATAATGCCAGACCCCATCGTGCGCGCATCGTTCAGGAGTACCTTGAAGAGGTTGAAGTCTCTCGAATGGAATGGCCAGCAAGAAGTCCAGATCTCAATCCGATTGAGCAGGTTTGGGACAACCTCAATAGAAGGCTAAGAAGTTCAGAAAATCATCCAGCTACTCTTAATGACTTAGGAATCCAACTCGCAGAAATCTGGGAAGGATTAGATCAGAACATTTTAAGATCGCTCATTTTGAGTATGAACCGTCGTTGCCGAGCTGTAATTAACGCAAGGGGTGGAAATACCAAGTATTAAATCACTTATCAGCATTTCAGTATTTTGAAAATTGTTCATTTCTCTTCTTTCACATAAGATTCGGTGAAATCCTGAATTTTTCTTCCATTTAATGTGTCTTGTTTCGTTCAAAACCTTCCCGAGAGAACATAAAAAATAAGTTATAAAGTCAATGTAGAGTTAACTTTCATTAAAATTGAGATTTTCAGAATGTGCGTTAATTTTTTTGCGCAGTGTATTATATCTTTGGAATCTTATTCTTTTCACCTCAACAACTTCACATGAACAAATATCAAAAGGAAATTGGGTATTTTCTGAAGAAAATACACAAATTCAAATTCCTCAATTCATATCTAGCTATTTCATGAAGAATTTGATGATTGAATGAAGAGATCGAAAGTTTTTTGATAGATTCATCCTAGAACAAGCTATGTTTGAAAAATAGTGAAGACTGAAATTAATTAATGTGTTATCTTGGGAGTTGGCTTTTTTGAGAAACAACAAACCAAATTTATTTGTTTGCAATACTGAGTTTTCTTCGAAAACTCATTTGGCAACTTTCGAGAATGAATCCAGTAATGTGAATTCTCTCACAAACTTCACAGCGAAAGCTATCGTCAACAAAAACAAAACCCCAACTCTTGATGGCCGGTCATTTTCGATCTAGTCAACTGTGATTATGTTTCTCATTCAGTATTAATAACACTACTTTCATGGACAAAAGAGATGTCATTAGATGGGTTTCACAGGAGAAACTTACTTAATTATCTTGATGACCAACTATGCGGTATACAGTAGGAACAAAGACGGTGAAATATTGAGCGGTTTAGCATGCAATGGTGAAATATACTCCTAGTTATTAGTCAGAAAGTCAGTTCAGTTGCTTCGTATAAGTGATGTTGCTCTAAATGGGCTGAACAATTGGGAATGAAGAGCTGAAAATTTGTTTCGTGTTGTTTTCTTCGTATACAGGAGATATTCTTTTCTTAAATGAAAGAAGTTTTTCCAAAACATCATTTTTGACTGAAAGTTTAGCCATTCCTCAATCGCATGATTTTTGTTGACGTAGTCATTCCTCAAGAATGTGGAAATTACCACCAATAGCATTGAGACAGCCGAATTCAGACCACAGATAGGCACGAACCTCGATCGATATGAATTCCAAGAATAACAAATGGTTTTGTCATCGGTTTTTAATGTCCGCGATTGAAACAACGCATCAGGGTGACTTGTAAACATGGATCTTTTCAAATACTCATTTGGAAGGAAGAGCGAGGATGCTCAATGAATTATTCATGAAATATGACCACCAATCGATCATTTCCGCCAATCGAGGCACGTTTCATTCGAGATAATGGCCCTCTTGATCCGAAATTGAATTTATGGGGATGCGAACTATGCTGGACGATCGCAGTGATTCGGTATTTTGTTCTAATCAACTCTTACAGTACTCAGCAGAAATTTGTAATATTCCATAGTTTGTTAAGGTTTGTTGAAGATTATGATATTATGCTCAGTGACATCAGGAAGCTCATTCGTTTAAATTAGGAACAACAAGGGCCCCAACATCGACCCCTGTGGAACTCCATTAACTACGACCCTGAAATCCGAGAAATTCGTGACAACAATATTATGTTTCTTTGAGACAAGTCTTTGTTTTCTCTTGTCTAAGTAAGCTTTTATTCTTTGGAATTCTAAACGTCTTATAGTCATTTCAATTTGATGCATAATAGTCGAGAATAATACATAATTTATTGAGTTGTCCAAATATATATCCATAATTTCTTTATTCTATATTTAATAACTTCTCGAATTTTTTTAATCATCACTCCATTTAGAAAATGTTGATAATTTATTTAGGTTTCGCAACATCTCAGTCTGACAGTCTAATCTCTCTGTCAACCAGCATCTGAGATTTTGATCCAGTTCTCAGTTTATACTCCCCCGTGGATCCTTCGTAGGGATTACGGAAATAATTTGTTTCCATGCTGAAATGACATTCAGATTTAGGTGCTACCAAGCGAATTAATTACAACAGGAAATGGATTTGAACTTTTGTGCCTCTGTTAATAGGGGGCTCATCAATCAATCATGAAGAAATTAAAAAATTGAATCTCTTTTAATAATCGGAATGCTTTGTTTTCTGTGGAATGCCTGGTAGGATACGAGGAGGAAAATTTTTCGAATAGGGAAGAGGGCGATTGGGAAAGAGTTCTCTTCACAGATGAGTCTAGATTCTGCCTCTACCATTGTGATCGACGTTCCCTTGTATACAGACGTCCACATGAAAGATATGCTCATTTCCTGAATACTACTGGTTTCGGGGGAGGATCGATTATGGTATGGGGTGGAATATCTCTGACTGCTCGCACAGACCTAGTGGTCGTTGATAATGGAGCTATGAATGCTGATAAGTATATAAGGAACATTCTTGAAGAGCATGTAGTGCCATTTGCCCCATACATTGGTGAAAATTTCATTTTTATGGACGATAATGCCAGACCCCATCGTGCGCGCATCGTTCAGGAGTACCTTGAAGAGGTTGAAGTATCTCGAACGGAATGGCCAGCAAGAACTCCAGATCTCAATCCGATTGAGCAGGTTTGGGACAACCTCAATAGAAGGCTTAGGAATCCAACTCGGAGAAATCTGGGAAGGATTAGATCAGAACATTTTAAGATCACTCATTTTGAGTATGAACCGTCGTTGCCGAGCTATAATTAACGTAAGAGGTGGGAATACCAAGTATTAAATCACTTATCAGCATTTCAGTATTTTGAAAATTGTTCATTTCTCTTCTTTCACATAAGATTCGGTGAAATCCTTAATTTTTCTTCCATTTAATGTGTCTTGTTTCATTCAAAACCTTCCCGAGAGAACATAAAAATAAGTTATAAAGTCAATGTAGAGTTAATTTTCATTTAAATTGAGATTTTCAGAATGTGCATCAATTTTTTCGCGAAGTGTATTTGGCAAGCAATAACGGACATCCAGTGCATGATTGATCTGTTTGTTATGATGACTGCATGCATCTTTCAGAAATCAAGAATTAGTATCATAAACTTGTTGAGTCTTGATTTTCGAAATAGTTTGCAGGCGGAAATAAACAAGACAATAATGACTTTCTCCATAAACAATATTTTGTGGAATATGCATCTCATTTTCCGGGCCAATCACAGCTCTAGGTTGCCTTCATCCCGTCTTCTATTTCATTATATCGGAAGCAGAATTTGAAAATATTTCATGAGTTTCTGATTCGCCTTGGAGAAGAACAGATCATTCCAAAAGGAATCTTAGCTACTTATTCGTAGAGCCTAGCATGAATAAGGTTATTCCATTATGGGTGTCTAATGGAAACTGCTATAATTCCCATACACGTGATCGAATTCCTGGAATGTCGCTCAATATGAAGGTAGGAGATTGGATTCCTTCATATAGATTGATAGCGCTTCAGATGTTGTTGGGGATTGAGGAGCAAGGGGTATTAATCTATTGGAGTGATCATCCATAATGAGTTCTCAGATAAGATCAGTGTTCATGGTGGTATGAAACAACCTCAGACAACCACTCTCATTACCATCGCGTTCAAGAGGTCCGGAATTTGGGGCATATTAATATATTAATATACTGGGCGATATAAACGAGGGATCCCCAGATAAATTGACGATTTCGGATTCAAAAATATGTAAATTAGTAACATGTGAAATTATGTTCGAGTACCTATTCCATTGCGAGATCCCAAAGATATTGTAATTATTACACGCTGATGAAAACAATGGATTTTGAACAAGTAAACAGAAATTTAACTGCCAGAGCTCGAAGCAAAGCGATCAGAATGAAATGACAACAAAGAGAGCTCATGCAACAATTAAATCATAAACCTTACAATCTGAAAACTGTCCAAAAATTGGAATGAAAGAGCCCACATATTGATATGGTTGAATTGAAAAGACTTTTTCAAAATAAAAGCCGACAGCACACTTACCTTGAGTGGGGTGAGCTCGTGAACAGAACTCGAAAATGAAAAATCGAAAAATAAAAAGTGGAATATTTCATTACCTATGGGGGCTACATGGATGATTTTGGTATCAAAATGTGGGTTCTCGAGACCAGTCCATGCAATGAAAAATATTCCAAAGCCCTAACTATCACCGTTTAGATTTTGACCTGTCAAATGGAATTTTCAAACTGTCATAACTTCCGTCCCTGACCTCGCCGCCAATAGTTATTTATATAATGTTGATCAGCATGGCTCCGAGAATCTCTTTGCAAAATATGAGCGATTTCTAAAATCACAAATTTCGGGTGAAAAATGACGAAGGGGTATGACCCCCTAAAAACACCATATTCGCCAATAAAAAATATATTTGGGGAGGATCCAACCTTGTTATGGAATAAGTTGTAGTTCCTATTTGAATCTTCAATAAAAGCCATTTTGCGGGCCGACAGCACCCTTACCTTGAGAGGGGTGAGCTCGTGAAAAGAACTTGAAAATGAAAATCGAAAAATAAAAAGTGGAATATTTCATCACCTAAGGGGCTACATGTGTGATTTTGGTATCAAAATGTGGGTTCTCGAGGTCAGTCCATTCAATTAAAAATATTCCAAAGCCCTAACTATCACCGTTTATATTTTGACCTGTCAAATGGCTTCGAGAACGGAATACAGACTAAAGAAAAAAATCAATATCTTCAACATTTGACGAGCAGTTTAGGTAATGGATGTGCTGTCTTATCCAATATGATGAAAAAACCATATTCAATGTTTCCATTCGCTCTGAATTTGTTTCAAGTTCAGCCTAAAGATGGCCGACCCCCCATTCGCTGTATAAAATCTGTACCAATTCGATTTCAATGCTGCATAACGGTATGGGATTCCCTCAATGAAAAGAGATACGTCGAAAAGAATACTGCATTAATATTACATAGTCGCTGCGAACCTGAATATCGTCTGAAATCGAAAGTGGAGTGTTATAAAATTCGATGAAGACAGGCTCGGCTTTATTGCCTCAAACATAAACGAAACAATTCAAAGTTTGAAGGATATTTTTCATCCTTTGACTGATACCAGTGATACCACTGAGAAACTCTCAAATGGTATATATGAGGATCACTCACTTGCAAACCTCCAGCCTTAGCGTGTACTCTGGGAAATCACTGAAAGCACAAATTTGGTGTGCAAGATAGAATTATTTAAGAATTATTTTACAATATTTCGGTGGATACTGCCAGTTAATGAAATGAAAGTTTATTCTTTCACTTCCCATTCAATTTCCATGAAATAAGCTCAGTTAATTACGAATAATTCAACAAGTCAAAATTGTTCTGCAATTTGTATTTAATTTCATGAATGACTTGATTAGTGGTAGAATAAATGTTTATTTTACTGGAATTCTTGCTCTTATTCTTGTTTCGTTCTTTAAATCCATCATGAACATATTTGCCCAATTATTCATCAGATCCACCACTGGTATAATCAGTGAAAGTGTATCGATAATCTTTCGGAAAACACTTGATGACGAAGAGCACCATCCTTCTACTATAATAGAACCTTACCAAGACTCCTCACCACCTTCTACTTCGACTGTGAGTACCTGGTTCATACACTTTCACCTGACACTTTCGTGGTGAACGTGAACGAAACAACATGAAGACATTCTTATTGAAGGTGAGTTGTTAATTTTAATTCGTCCTTTACTATTGCTGCTTGATTTGTCTCTTGAATGCTAACAGGAGCGTGATATGATGTAAGTTCAGTTTCACAATAATTGCTACTATCGTTATTCTTCATATGGAGTGATTTGTGTCTTTGGAATTTCTGTGTTTTCTTGTGAGTAAACCAAGAGAAGAATTGAGAATGTCTTTCTCATATACTAGGCTGACTTAAAAAATACTACCCTACTTGAAAAGTTTTGACAAGAAAAATGAATTAATGAAACAATATACAATCACTAACTTTTCAGTATAAACTTCAATAGGTTCGATTCATTTTTCACCAATATGAGTTTCTGAGTAATCTAAGAGTCAACTAAAATTCATGCTTTTCTGTGTTGAGGAAGAAAACAAATATTTTTCTGTATCTTCTTTGTGTGTGTGTAAGGAACTGAACAAATTAGTAAATTAATACTTATCAATACAGACAATATAAAAACAAAGCAAACTGATTAACAAATCCTATTTTCATAGTTCAGAAAATAGAAAAATGTATTGAAACTTGTTGATATTTTTAAAAATCGAAATTAGAAGGAAAATAAAGTGAAATAATATCAATGAATAAAAAATTCTTATAGGTTAACGTCTCTGTTTTCAATTCTAGCCAATATTTCTCGATATTTTTTTACGTTTCTTATAATAATGATCAAGATATTGCAAGATTATAAACCCATTTCTCTGTGACAATCAGGACACTTATTTCTAATCTGTAATGAAAAATTACATATACTCCATTCACAATTATAAAATCACAACTCTAGCCTTGGAAATTTGACACATTCCACTCTGTATCGAAGTTATGACGTTTTTCAAAATATTTTTATGTTCCAAGTGAACACTATGTTGCCCTTTTTACATTCTTAGCGTATTTCTCAGAATGTGAATTTATTCGGAAAATGAATGAATTGGAAAATATGTGATGGACGAAAATAATTAACGTTTATATGAATTT
Organism: Adalia decempunctata; assembly: GCA_951802165.1. NCBI lineage: Eukaryota > Metazoa > Arthropoda > Insecta > Coleoptera > Coccinellidae > Adalia > Adalia decempunctata. The sequence continues at coordinate 5,254,471 of OX637701.1, forward strand.
ATAGAAAGGATTCCTTTTCTAGTTATTTGCATGAAAAGTACAAGAGATCACTGTTGAAATATATTATTTTTCGCCATGGAAGAAAATTGCATTGCTTTCACATAATTTTCATAAGCATTCTTGTGAAGATTTAATGTTTATTATCCTCTTGAGCTGAAAGTTCGAGACTTGACGACATCAATTGTCGATTCTAATCAAGAATTCGTTAGCAAAAATGAACCCAAAGATATAAGATGAATTGATGGGTAATTACAAGAATCAAGAGTAATGTCAATTTTATTTTGTTGATAACTTCCTTAACATCAATGTTGGGGTATAAAACTCGGCTGCATTTTTTCAAACAACATCTAAAGAATTCATTTTTCACCATCTCGACCTTTGGAAGGCGTTTCTTATAGGAGACTTAGGTCTAAGTTCCACCTCATTAGTGAGGTACCTTACTTTTGCAAATCTGCTCAGATATCGCGAAATTTCTTGGAAAACCTGAAAAATATCATTCTAATCGACCTCTCGAGGCTCCATCCGATCCATCTACTGCGATATCTGTCCAAATAACAAGCTTTTTCAACGAAATTCCCGTGTACCCCTTCAACCTCGAAATGTAAACATTCGTCCTGGTCTTGAAAATCGTCCTCACGCTCCAAACTGGTGCTAAAAACAATAAACATACGTTAATCTTGGATATTCGACGAAAAACTCACCTGCAAATATCGATTAAATACCAAAAATCTGCGAACAATTTGTAAACCTAACAAAATGTGGAATATCTTTGATACTTTTACTTTGATTTGAACAAAGAAACTGGCAACGTCGTTTTGTCATTAACGATATTTTCTGTGCGCGCACTGACTTTTCATCATATGTTTGGTGCTTTTCATCAGGTGCACCAACTCCTGAAAACGAAACCATGACCTGCTATGTGATTAAATAAAAGTGAATGGAGTATATATGCTGGGTGCACTCCTGTGCTTGTGGTACTGTAGTTATCAATTTCCCAGATTAATCGGCCCACTTGTAATCTTGTAAAACCTCCCAGTACATCCCGGGGGCGTTATGTAAATTCCAATCGATATTTCAATTTGAGCATGTTTAAAACTACAGCTTTGTATCCGGTAAACATGTCAACTAGGGCGGTGGCACAACATGAAATATATGTATGAAGTTTCGCTCCATATTCTCTATTTCACCATGAGGACCTTGTGTTCGGCCCAAAAGAACTTGGGGGATGATGTATGGAAATTTATTTGAACAATTCGTCCAGCATTCGTAGGAAATGTGAATTTTTTGGGTTACATGTATATTTCATGTACTTGCATGGAGGGATGTTTCATATTTGATTCTTATCTTTTGATGGGAATGTCAGATATTTGGGATTAGAAGAGATGGAATTGGAACTGTCTCTGGATGAGATTTAGTTGAAGAATTAAATTTTCTTCGTCTCTTATATCACGATAAAACCTTGTTTTCAAATGGGGAAATGACAAAAAATGGAAAATGTATATTAAATCTCGTATTTTGGTCCAAAAAAGTACCGATACGTTCAGTAATCGAATAGAATAATTTAGTTGGCAGCTGTCGAAATGTTTGACATTTGACAAAAATATTCGACATCTGTCAAACTCTTTGACCTCTGTCAATAAATTTCGACAGCATCTCTCAGAGAAATCAACTCGAATCTATCGCGACAGAAATATTGGGAATTTTTTGACTATTTGCTAGAGAGAAGTAGAATCCTTAGCTGTCTCCAATATACGCTTAATTTTATCCTCTATTTCTCCCTGAAACTTCCATGATTTTGCATATATCCAGCTCAAGCCCCCTGATTATTCACAAAAGTTGCACTGAAGTTTGGCACAACGAAAATTTGAAATTCGTGAAAACCACGTATGTTTGGAAACTTCACCTGGCAGTTAAATACATGATTAGTATGCTTGAATTTATGTGCCTTTGACACAAATTCACGAAACTCTAGCTTTTACGGGATTCGCTCGAACCAGTTCGCGGTTTGCAATTGGTGAAATATGCAAAAGTGGTATTTTGGATGGAATATAACAGTTAGATTGGAATTATATAATCCATGTGTTCTGATTTCGAGAGGAATAACGTTTGAAGACGAACATTAGAGTAGCTGGTTAATTTCTTGTTCTTATTCCTGTCGACATTATCTCAATATTGTTCTGTACTTAAGTATCATCATGTAGATCGAGTTTGGACTGTTTAAGGGTACACGTCCGAGCTCGCGAGCTCCCTTCAAAAATTGGGCTTTTTATTTCCATGATATCTAAGTTCGTATGCGGCGCAGACCAACAATTTTTTTTAAATTGAAGCTTCATCATTTTTTCATAAAGTTTATCACTCGCTTTTCCGTTTTTATTCGTATATTAGGAGAAAAACCTGGTGGGCTGTAATTTCATAAACATCTGGACAAACGATTATATTTCCATAATATTCTCGTCAATTTTCGGGATAAATGTATGGAATTTTAAGTATGAATGCGGAATAGTATATTGCAGGATGTTTATCAATCAGTTTCTCTGTTTATTGCCCCCCTGAATTTTTAAATGAATTATAAAGTAGGAACTTTATTGGTCATATTTTCAACCAGGTTTTCTTCCTCATATAAGAAGAAAAATGGATGTATACTGAAAATTTTATACATTTATCAGTGGTAATATCCCTAGGACCTTGATAATAGACGATTATATTTCCATAATATTCTCGTCAATTTTCGGGATAAATGTATGGAATTTTCAGTATGAATGCGGAATAGTATATTGCAGGATGTTAATCAATCAGTTTTTCTGTTTATTGCCCCCCTGAATTTTTAAATGAATTATAAAGTAGGAACTTTATTGGTCATATTTTCAACCAGGTTTTCTTCCTCATATAAGAAGAAAAACGGATGTATACTGAAAATTTTATACATTTATCAGTGGTAATATCCCTAGGACCTTGATAATAGACGAGATAATTTTATGACCATCGAAAGCTCGTTCATTGGTTACCATGCAACGAGCTTGAGATATTGGCTATAAAATTATGAGGCATTTATCAATGTCCGAGGAATATTCGGCTGAAAATTTTTTGTCACAAAAATTATATAACTCAACACAACAAAACATGTATTTATTTATTTATTGAAAGTACAATTAGTGAAAGTGCAATTCGTAAAATTCAACTCAACATTAGATTCGCTGCTGTTCTCTTTTATAGAAGATCTATTTCCACGCATAATATTTATTATCTTGTTGTGGTGTTCTTGATCGAGGTTTAGGTATGGTTTGATAGAATTTTGATTGCTATGACCAGTAATCTTCACCAATTGTTGTTCCTCTACACCACTTTTTGCTAATTGACTGACAGCTCTTGATCTATTTGAATGATTCATTATCTTTTTGTCTTTGACATTACAGCCAATTGCTTCGGCAGCATATTTAGTCCATTTATTTATGGTATTCCTTCCAACAGGTACATTATCGTACCATTTGTCAGTTTCATTTTTCCAATATCGATTTAGTTTCAAGAATAGTCGTGGTGAGGTAATATTTTCGCCTCGTTTTGATATAAGTTTATGAAAAAGACGTACCTACAGGGCAGCTTTGTCTCACTATTGGAAACCAACCATTTACTACTTGTACAGCTTTTAGAACCACCTTGGCACGTTTTACTGAATACCGGATTGTATTCAATGCGATTTGTTGGAGAACCATCGTTATTCTTCTCGATTTGAAGAAAAAAATCACCAAATAAGCAACTGCCTCTCCTCCTCGCCACGCTAGTTCTACTGCAGCAATATGATAAAATTTACGCATAAGACCTTCAGGAGTATTTTCATCCCATAGCAATATTATTCTGTTAACTTCAGACAAATTTAACGAAACTGAACTGGATTTACGTTTACTTGGGTCTGCTTGCTATTTTTTCTGATTGCATCGCGGGCACCTCGGGCTGGTTTGAATATTATATTATTAAACGGGCCAATCATAATGTTGTAGTTCTTATAATACTTTTCTTGTTGAATTCTGTTCCGTCTTTTTTTCTCTAATTGACAGCCCAATCTTTGAGTAAAAACGCCAATTCTTCCAAGCTTCTGCATTCATTCAATTCGTATGATCGTTCGTAGCAAAATTCCATAAATATTCCCCAAATATATTTGTGGCTATCGGAAGTATTTCTGGGAATGTTTCCTTTGATAATCTCATTTAAATTTATAACATTACCAAAACGTGACATTTTGAAATTTGTTTGGAATGATGTTGCCATGGAACTATTATATAATTTTACTCTATCGTTATCATTGGGATTGAAAATTGCATTGGATGTAGTTTTCGATGTAATGTTGACATGATTGACTGAAATGGTTCCATATGATACAAAATCATAAAATTGGATTTGTTGTTAGAACTGTCAAAAAATTTTCAGAGAAATTACAATAGACAGATAGAATTTTCTCTGTTTGTAGTTTTTTTCTCGAAAATTGACGGAGATATCATGGAAATAACATTGTCCAGATTTTTATGGAATTACAGCTCACCAGGTTTTTTTCCTAATATACGAGGAAAAACGAAGAAGCGAGTAACACACTTTCTAGAGAAATGATTAAGCTTCAATTTTAGAAAAAAATTGTTCGTCTACACCGCATACGAACTGATATATTATGGAAATAAAAAGCCCAATTTTTGAAGGGATCTCGCGAGCTCGTACGTGTACCACTTCCCCTTAAGTGTAAGAAGATTTCTATTGGAACAATTTCATTTCTTCCTAACGAATTTAATCAAGTCAAAATTAAATGATAAAAACAAGGGCTCAGAAGCTTTCCATCACCTACGACCCTAAAACGACCACCATCTGAAGGAAATGAGGGAACAAATTTCGTCAATATTCCCGAACTCATCATACTCGGGGTCCCTGTTGAATTTACTCAAATTCCGGATTATATCAACGACGTCTGGAGCAGATCTTTCCTAACTAGCTTCGAACAAATTCCGAAGTTCGCGAAATGATATAAAACTTATATAAGGCTTAGTAGGATATTCAAATTTCATGTTTTACGACTTCCGTTCAGCAGTTTTACGTTCATCAGGACATGAACGGTAGGATTTTCGGGTTTATGTCACCAGTAGTCGTTTCGGATCTGTTTAAAATCGAATCTGCATGAATTTCTATCCCACCGTCGTCGCCAAAATGTCATTTTTGTATTAAATACTTCCGAAACATGCAATCAGTGCAATCCATCAAAGTGGAAATAATTCAATTCAAGCCAATACAAAGGGAAAAACATTTTCTTTCGAGCGAGAACAAAAGTGTTGGTCTTCAATATTGAATCAACGTAGGGCGTATACAGAATCCCTGGGTTACAGAGTATCCACCTGATCCTTTCGGTATCCTCAGAGATTTATTACATTGATTGACCCGAACCCTCCAGAGCTTGCATTAGAGTCTGGTTACTACCGATTGTAAATAAATAAAAAAAGAGAAATGAGAAACTTCAAAGCGAAATTGAATTACTTGAAGAAGGTTGTCGGCAGCGTTGCCAGATAATTCCCTTGAGTTTTCCCGAAATTTCAGACATTTTTGAATAACTGCCAAGTCAGATGTTATCAATACTGAATTTTATACAGGCTGTTTATAAATTGGAGGTACAAACGGGGAAGGAAGGTTCCTTGCATAATTTTAAGAAGAAGAAGTCCCTCAAACAAAAGACTGTAAACACTTCGAGATACTGGGTGTTGTAGTTTGAATTTTTCACGAGTTTTTTCTCATAGCATCTGCATTTTACAAGATATTCAACTGGAATTTAACTGAAACATTGAGTTAACACCATATGACATGCGAATTAAGATTGAAAATCTACAGGGCGATATTTTTGCGAGAACACTGTCCCATCTTTCATCCCAGAACATTTTCGTGGCGAGTCTCTGTTAGTATAAAAGTTTGTAAGAGGGAACTATGTTGTTATACTAAACTCGAATGTCTCTTCTAGTTTTGTCATATCTGCTACCGGACTTGAGAAAAAAAATGGAAAAATTCTGTCGAAATCCTCTTAAGGTGAGCGTTCAATGTAGAAGGTTCTTATTTTAAGTTGCATTTGAAAATGGTTTCACTTTGAACACTGAAATTTTGTGGGTAAACTCAGAAAGGATTGGAGTTCTTTTTGAAATAACTAGCTGGCCCGGCGAACTTTGTTCCACCTAAATGATACTTGCGGTGGATTTCACAAATCGTAATCACCGGTGATCGGAGATCAACGGCTTGGTTCTCTGATTTTTGAACTGTCAAATGTTTCCATGGAAATGAGCTATCATACAGAACAGATACACAAAAATAATATGTCATAATATGTCAATCACTAATAGTGGCAATTTTGGATTCAATTATTTCCGCAAATTTATTTATTACCCAAACAGAAATTCAAAAACATTTTAAAAATTATGAGAAAATATGAGAATGGACATCTCACGATTGGAACTCATCGCCAAAATCCGATTTACTTGACATTTCGATAAAACTTCACTGTGATATTCACCCGCTTCTGGATCTGTTAATAGCCTTTCATGGTACTATAAGCCCTTTGTAAATTACAAAGTAATTGATGTCATATGTTCTTTTTTCGACCATTTCAAACCACGACGACCGAAATGCTCGAAAAAAGAACAGATGAAATCAATGGATGGCCGCGAAAGCCTCAACAAATTCATCGCCATTTAATTGTGATAATGTCAAATATAGAACCCTCACGATTACGTTATTTGGAATAAATAAAACTATACAAATAACTAATAATCATCAGTCATAATGTGTGAATAGCGCCATCTGAAATGGTAAGAACGAAACTTTTCTCATATCTCAACGAAATCTAATCATTTTAGACATCTGTACTCCTACGCTAAGACATTTTGGTTTCGCCCAACAGCGCAGAGTTGTAGGCAACTCAAATTACACACTATTACAGTGACTATAGAGGGAATATAGTCACTGTACGCACTATTTGTTTATATCGCCATCTAACGCGGAGAATATTACATGAAGTTCAAACGAATAAGCGGTAGCGTAACTGTAACTGTAGCGACATCTAGTGGCCTCACTCAAAAGGAGGAAAAGCATTTCCTGTATAAGTAAAATTTTCATCGATTTTTTCAAAGTTTCATTGTATTTTATAATTACCAGACCGTAGACAAATCCATATATGAAGTTTCATAACAAACAGTCCATCCGATCTCGAGTTATAAATGGTGTAACCAACATCTTTCTTTTATATATATAGATTTGAATCGATTTCATTTAGAAAGTTCATTTTTTTTCTTTCAAAAATAGAAGAAAATGAGCCAACTCATACTTCTGTTTTATTTCAAAAGAAAGATCCATGAAAATAGTTCAACTTCCGATTAAAAGTGAATCTACAGATAATTTCGTTCAGAAAAACAACTTGAAATAATTGGCAGAGGATGGCCAAATTCAAATATATGGCGGGAAAAAGTTCCTGTTTTACCCACACATTCACTAATTTCATAGTTCAGCGATTTTCGGATAGAGAGCGCTATTGAACATTAAATTCATAAGGATAGAGATATTTATATATTATAGTGATAATGTAGGTTCTATGGAGATATTCCATAAAATGCACAGTGGCACCTCTATCGAATTAGTTTTCCTATTGCTCTGGACGACGACCTTAAGAATCGAAATTGTCATGAAAATTCAGTATAAAAAAATATCTAAACAATTAGAGTCTGGAGATCAGGTGTTTCTTCACTGATGCCCAGTCTGTCCAGTGTACCTTTTTTCATAATTTTCATTCGAAAACTCTCTAGTTCACCTTGTACACACTGTATCTCGAAAACTAAACGTTTGCGGTCCCATGTTTATCAGAATTTTTTTCTTGAAATTAAGCAGGGAATCTCCCCTCTTATTTTGTTGACAATGAGCATAAAATGAACTTCTTTTTCCTCATCCTGCCGGCAATTTGGTTCATCTGGCAAAGCTCTACCGTATATGGTAGCCATTAGAGATGCTCCTTCGAGAGAAAGTATTCAAGTGGACCTTATTTTTTCAGGCATTCTTATTCGGAAGTTTGGCAGTATTGGTACATTCCGCAGCAACACAGAGGCCTGCAGTTTCAGACGATGCGATCGATACGACACTGAACGACAAAAGATACGTCGGCAGATTACTCAAATGTGCCCTGGGTGAAGTGCCATGCGATCCTGTCGGCAGAAGGCTGAAAAGTAAGTGGCAGAATTGAATGATGTGATTCGAATAATTCAGAAAGATTAATATCAAGAAATCGGAATCAAACTGTTCGGCTCTCTGCCCCCTTACCGGTCCACCATCCAGGTACTAACCGCGCCCGACGCTGCTTCGCACAGACGAGTTGAGTTTGCTTTTCATGCAACACTCCGCAATAAAGCGCTCTTTCGAAAATAATCAAAGAATAAAATAAACTTGAAATTTTACAAAGAATATCCTCTTAAATTTTTACCGCATGTTTACCAACACCCTGCATACCAAAATTACGCGCCGAGAACCAATTGAATAAATTCGCATTGACAGATTTATTTGTGAAGTTCAGACATTGAGTCAGGAATTAAATTGAAAATTTTTTGACAGTTCTAACAACAAATCCAATTTCATGATTTTGTATCATATGGAACCATTTCAGCCAATCATGTGAACATTACATCGAAAACTACATCCAATGCAATTTTCAATCCCAATAAACACGATAGAGTCTTATAAAATTATATAATAGTTCCATGGCAACATCATTCCAAACAAATTCAAAAATGTCACGTTTTGGTAATGTTAAAAATATAAATGAGCTGATCAAAGAAAACATTCCCAGAAATACTTCCAATAGCCACAAATATATTTGGGGAATATTTATGTAATTTTGCTACGAACGATCATACGAATTGAATGAACGCAGAAGCTTAGAAGAATTGGCGTTTATACTCAAAGATCGGGCTGTCAATATAAGAAAAAAAGACGGACCAGAATTCAAAGAAGCAACGGTAAAGACAATGTGGAATGTTTCGAGCAAACTCTTACAAGAAAAGTATTATAAGGACTACAACATTATGATTGACCCGTTTAAAAATATAATATTTAAACCAGCCCGAGATGCCCGCGATGCAATCAGAAAAAAATTGCAAGCAGACCCAAGTAAACGTAAATCCAGTTCGGTTTCGTTAAATTTGTCTGAATAATATTGCTATGGGATGAAAATACTCCTGAAGGTCTTAAGCGTAAATTTTATCATATTGCTGCAGTAGAACTAGCGTGGCGAGGAGGAGAGGCAGTTGCTTGTTTGGTGATTTTTTTTCAAATCGAGAAGAATAACGATGGTTCTCCAACAAATCGCATTGAATACAATCCAGTATTCAGTAAAACGTGCCAAGGTGGTTCTAAAAGCTGTACAAGTAGTAAATGGTTGGCTTCCAATAGTGAGAGACAAAGCTGCCCTGTACGTCTTTTTCATAACTTCATATCAAAACTAGGCGAAAATATTACCTAACCACGACTATTCTTGAAACCAAATCGATATTGGAAAAATGGAACTGACAAATGGTACGATAATGTACCTGAATTTTACGAATTGCACTTTCACTAATTGTACTTTCAATAAATAAATGAATGTTTTGTTGTGTTGAGTTATACATTTTTTCTGTCAAAAAATTTTCTGCCGAATATTCCTCGGACATTGATAAATGCCTCATAATTTTATAACCAATATCTCAAGCTCGTTGCTTGGTAACAGCCCTCAGCCTTCGGCTTCGGACTGTTACCAATGAACGAGCTTTCGATGGTCATAAGATTATCTCGTCTATTATCAAGGTCCTAGGGATATTACCACTGAAAATTTTCAACCATTTTCAATGTCACTTGTGGGTTGAAGTTATGAACAAAATTTACCAAATATTCTGCCGTTTCATCACGGTTGATTCCAGCGTCGAAATGCATGGTTGAATACTTGAATAGCCGCGTTCCATTTGACGTACACAGTGCGTAGAAAATTGGCAATACCCGTCATCAACAACAATTCTATCGATAGCTGTTTTCAATTCATTTCGCAACATCCTACTAATTAATTCAGCTTTAATGAGATGCGGTCGTTTTATAATTTAATTATGCCTTCCTTGTCGGCGGGCAAATATTCTGCTTGGTTTTAGCACGACGAAAACCGTCGACAATAAAGTTTAAAATGCGGCACAAAAGATAATAGATGAGCTGAGCGTATAAATATAAGACACTCGAAGTCGGCGAAGACTAATGCCCCAGTCGTGACATAATTACAAATGGCCATTTCATTAAACTATTCGGGCTCTGTTTCACAATTCGCCAGATACAAGGACCGAAGGAGGCGTCAAGAAATTAGACGAAAAGTATATGTTGCGGGAATTTTGATTTCATCAGGCTGTCCTGCGGAATTATATTATTGTTTGGAAGTTTGCTAATTGAATTTTCCTCAACTCGGAGAAATAGCTACTTTCTTGAAACAAAGATATCATCTCCTTACATCCTGAACCCTATTATACTAATTTCTATAGTCTTACATTTCTATTTTATTGTTCTTCCTTATTGTTTGTGTTCGTTTTTCTCCGTAATTTATTGGATATGCCATTGTTGTCGTTACGTCTCCCTATTAATTGTTCGATTTATAACCTTGTTTCGAAGTTTATTTTTGATGACATGTCTCCATTTAATAACTTCGAAATAGTACAAATTGTTAGTTCGAGTTTTCTTCTTTCATCTAAGTTGTTTAAATTTTTATTTCCTTATTTATGTGCATCTTTTATGTTGTAAAATAATTTTCGTTCAAATTATCCTGTGACCCGTTTTTGACATCATATTTAGTTGAAGAGAGAATGAATGAGTTAACTCACAGATTTCTATCTTTTTTCAGGTTTAGCTCCTCTAGTTCTCAGGGGATCCTGTACACTATGTACGCCACAAGAAAAGAGACAGATACAGAAAGTTTTAGCTTATGTCCAGAAGAATCACCCGAAAGAATGGAATAAGATTCTTCAACAGTACGCAGGCTGAAGATAAATGAGTCTTGTTCAGGAGATTAGTTTGTAAATAGGTCAAAATTGTTCATTTTGATTTTGTAAACCAGTGATTTCGAGTCATAAGAGTGAAATATATATTTTTAAGGAAGATTGTTGCTTTTATTTGGATACTACTTGAGATTCTACCCCAGAGAAGAACTACCAGGATATATTGAAAAATTGTTAGCCTCCTAGAGAACCAAACAAAATTTCAATGTCAAAATATTTTATGACTCAACATGTTCTCCTCTTAATTGAATACATTCATTACAGCGAACCTGCAACGTCTCTAGACTTATCAAAGAAAAATGTTTCTTCTTGCTCTGCAAACCAGTCCTCCATAGCTTTTATTACCTACTCTTTGGAAGAAAATTTACGACCTGTAAAAACAAAATACCTTTGGATATCTCTCCGCGTCTTTTCTCTTCGATTTTTTCCGCAGAGTGGTCAGTAATGTCGAATAGTAATCTCCAGTTATTGTTCCACCCTTAACCAAAAAATCAATCATGATTACTCCATGGCAATCTCAAAAAACTGAAGCAAGAACTTTTGCAGCAGTTTTTTGGACACGAAACTTCTTAGGTCTTGGAGACCCAGTGTCGCCATTCCATCGATTTTTGCTTTGTTTCTGGATCGTAGAAAAGAACCCAAGTCTCACTTATAGTAAAAATTCGGTTTAAGATGTCTGTCAATGAAAAATTTACCTCTTTTGAAGCTTGCAGTCCAATTTTTCACGGTCGCATACGAAGGATATTGATCACCAAGGGTTTTGAGCATTTCTAGGTAAATCTGCTTACCTCTTAACCCTTTTAAATACAGTTACCTACTTGATGATGGCTCGATACTCCATTTTTTTTTTAATTTATTGCTCAACTCTGGTTTACTTTTTTGACGTCGAACTCTACACTGACACTTCTAATAAGTTATTGTTCGTTGATAGGGTATAGCAATATTTTGCTAGTTTATGCGTGGAACTGGTCTAGGATAACTAGATATCAATACATCCTCGTATATTGATATACAGCCATCAAATTGCAATAACGGCGCACTTGAGGTGCAAAATTGGTCTATTGTTTTCTAGTTGGAATGTTACAAACAGATTTCATTTCAGCGTTATAGAATAGTTTGTAGTGGATACCATCGGTTATCATATATTTTATCTCTGACATGAAATTTTGATTGCTGTTGCAAATATGCGTGTATAGCTACAAGCGGTATCAACATGGAATGAATAATTCGAATATGTTATAAAGGTTCTTTCATTATTGATATAACCAGTACCAGCATAGGAAGTTTTGATTGGGGTTCATTCCTTTTATCGGTATTTTAATTCCATTAGTTTTTACCATCGTTGAAAAATATATTTCTGGATTTGTTGAATTGGGTGGACCAACAAAACGAAATCGGGAATTTTTCGATTGGAAAAAAAATTCACACAGTTTATTACTTGCTTCAGAATTTCATCGATGCACTTTCGAGATTTCAATTTTTAAAAAACGTCCATTTTATACTTGAAAATGTAGACTTTAATGAAAATGTTGTCTTTAATATCTGAAACTTGTTTTATAATATATAATTTTTCTTATATCTCGAGTTTTTTCTGATATTCCATAATTCGAAATGAACAATGATTTTTTAAGAAACGCTCCTCTATTTTTCTCAATGAAGCAACAGTTATGAGAACAGCTGTTTGAAATTCTCGGTATTTTTGTCAACTCCAGCATCGAATTCCTTCGAATATTACAGGAAAAGACATGGAAATCTCCTGAAATTCAAATATCAAGAACTGCAGAGAATGGTGGAAATGCAATCTCACCCTTAGCAACCCATTTCATCACTCGCATTTCTCTATGTTTGGAATTTCATAAAGACGAAACTCCTTGTTTTGAGAGCAAATTAGAGAGGTGAGTGGGAGGTTGTCTCTTTATGCATCAATCAAATGAGACTCCCACTGTTGTTATCCTAGCGTATCGTGAAATTGCTACAATCATAAAAGAAGTCATGGTCCATATTAAATTCGTTGATCTCCAGAATATTAACAAAAATAATAAAACTTGAATATTAGATGGAAAATAGTACAGGGTGTTCTCAAAGGTGTGTCTTCATCCCAAACAGGAAGTAGAACTCTTCAAGATGACCATTGCACCAAACAACCAACTGCAACTTTCAAGATGGCGAATAAATTATAATTCATACCCCTGCCAAATGGGTTCCGTGGACTTGCGCCTCCCAAAACTTTCTAGTCCCTCTTTTACCTGAAAGTGACCGATATTCTTTGAAGGTCTAGGGTTAATGCAATTTGGGAATTTCCTTGACGGTAGAGAAAGTTGAGGGGCAAGTCTAAAAATGCCATTGCTACAATGTGCAGGTATCTCATGAATTATGGGGGTGACAAACTTGGTTCGACACAGACACTGTGTCGAATCGCTTTTTTCGCCACAAGTTTATAGGGAATTATAAGTTTTTACTTCTTCAAAGTTCAAAATACACCACAAATTCATTAAATTGATGAAAGTGTTCATATGACTTCCATCTGAAATTCAATTTTTTTTCAGAATCTCCACCTTTATCCGGCTCGCAACCCTCTCACTCGAAACCGATACAAACAACCCCAAACATCATGTAAATTTAATTACATATACCGTATGATATTTCGATGAATAATTAGTAGGACCCCACTGACCCCTACCCATTTCCCCAAAGTTTATTCTAACGACCGCAGCACGACTAGGGATGTTACTCCAAATACGTGAGCATCAAATTGGAGCAGTTATCTACAACCTCACACTCCATAATTCATACCAACTAAACAAAAATAAATTACGCGATTCTCCGAATAACTGGTGCGTAGAAACTAGGGATGACAAAGATGTGTCGATATTATTGAAACGTCGACGTTTTGTTCGTCGAATTTTCCAATAGCTCAAACTCAAACTGAGAAAGTATCTGGTCTTTGAAATGAAACATCTTCTAGATTGGTACATCTTAAAAAAAAGATTGTTTTTTTCAGCCGAGTATTTTTGCTTTTATTTTTTTTTCCTTTTATTCTCCGTTTTTTCTCCAGTATATGGTAAACAAACTGTTTCAACACGTTGGGGGTTTGTTTTGCGTCATATACTTTTGGTTGTGTGAAAAATCGAAATATAGACTTCTAAGGGGGATGAGAAATAGAGCTGTTGATTTTCGGATCAAGTTTCCTGTTATAATATATTGGAACAACTGTATATTGTCGTATAGCGGGAATCAATAGTGCGATTGTATTTTTTTGGTTGTACATATGTAGATAACAACGTGTGAGATATATTATAGGATTGACCAGTGAACAATAAGTTTCAGATGAATAAAGTACTTCCTCTGCAAATAGTATTATTTTCTCGAGCACCTAAAAATATTCTCTTGCAAAATCAAGAGATACAACAGTGGCGACGAGGATAAGTGTTAAAAGATTGTCAGTCAAGAATCAAGATTCGAAATATGACTGACGAAAAAAGTGCAACAATTGGACATCTCAGGGAATTTGATGCCGTGAACAACGACTGGACAATATTCAAGCCCAGGTTATCAAATTTCTTCGTCAAACGCATGCGATAAATCAAAAATAAATTGCATATCGAGACGGTGTCAGTCGGTAGATCTAGGGAATTGCAACTGATCGAAAATTTCATACGATTACACCTTCTCGTATTTCAGAGGTGGAAAAAGAAGAGGTTGAATTGCTTTTGAAAACGAGGAAGTGAGAGTTTTTTTTTAAATTGTGGTTTTCACGAAAATGAATATCCTGTAATGTTCAGAGAACATCGTGAGAACCAAGGGCAAGCAGGTAGGGATTGGTGTTCTCCTTGAATTTCTGGGAGTTATATGCCTCGGGGAAAACCTCCCTAGGCAATGTGTTCCAAAGCCTCGCTGTTCGTTGGATGAACGAGTCTTTGAAGAGAGATGTTCTGCAGGTTTCTAAAGTGAACACGAAGGGATGTGAAGACCTTACTTGACCGGTTAGTCTCGATGAGACTGCCAGAGGGGAAACGATTGCTGTTAATTCAGAAGAGCATCGCCCATGGAAATATCTATTAAATAGAGACAGATCTCCTACTCTTCTACGGTGTTCCAGAGACGTGAGCGAGTTTGTAAGCGAGGCATCACCGACGAGACGAATTGCCTTTTTTTGTACAGAATCCAAGAGTTTTAGGATTTGTTTAGGTGCAACACTCCAAATATGGGAACAGTATTCCAGGACAGGTCGAATCTGTGCCTTATAGATCATAAGCAGCTGACCTGAGGTGAAATAGCTCCTGGCACGAAACAGAAAACCAAGTTTTTGGAATGCACTTTTAGCAATGGATCTCACGTGATTCTTCCAAGGAAGGTAACTGCCGACAGTAATACCAAGCATCGAAATGGATGACTTCAATGGTATGGTCACTCCCGACAATTCTATGCTGGGCACCGTAAGATCGGCTTTTCTAGAGAGAAGACATGCTTGTGTTTTGTTTGCGTTGAATTACACCAAGTTATTAGATCCCCATTCAAGAATTGTTGCCAAGTCCATATTTACGTTCTTAACATTTCTGATTTGGAGGGCTGGTATTGGAGCCCTAGAAGAAAAGGCGATATGGAGGGTACTATCATGGGCGAAGCTGTGCACTGGACACGAAGTTGCTTCCAGCAAATCGTTGATGTGAAGTAGAAATAGTGTTGGTGCCAGAATTGATCCCTGCGAACACAGCACTTATGGGTAGAGAGTCAGATGAAACTCCATCGACCACAAGCTGGCGAATTTTTGAACGAGAAGCTTCTCAGTTTGCTCGGGTTCGGTTGCAGGAAGATTTAGGAAGTACATCGGAGTTAGGAAGTACAGTCTCAAAGCGGAGACAGAAAAAGTGCTATTCGGGGAATAGCGGAGTGAAGATTTGAATCGAGTTGAAGGTCGAGAATTTATTAACGCAATAAGTCTCACGTTGGGCGCCAATTTGTAACGAAAAACGGAGAATGTAGCTGGGACCAACGTAGAAGTGGTGACAGCATACATTAGACGATGCCTAGAACTATCGACAGCCCTAGTTCCACCTGCCGCGTTCGCCCCAACAAGTTGCAACAAACTCTCCAGAAGTTCATCCATAAATAATGCGCGGCTAGCCGTAATTATGAGGGCATGATAGCGAACATAATGACGTTTATGATATCCGCCCTGGCGAAATATCTCATACGAGTTTCCCGTTTCAAGTTGGCTTTTGTCGTTCGAACGGAAACGGCGAACTCTGTAGCGAAACTTCTTTTTGTTTACGGCCGCACTAAATCCGATTTCACGGACCCGAAACGTCGAATGGTGCGGATTTGGCCCTGTTTAACTTCTTGCTAATGACTGGGGTTTCGCCGTTAACCTGCGGGCCCAGATGTTTATCGGGAATGTACACTCGATCTCATGTGTGATGAAAGTATAGGGACGAGAGCATTAGTCTCGTTATCGATGCTGGGGTGATTTTCGTTATAACGATTGGAAAAGAGGGCTTTTCCTGATGGAATTTGCACTTAAACAGCTTTCGATAAGGCTTATTAAGGATTTAGGAAGGGGATAGATATAAAATCTTTGATAAAAATGGAGGACAACATCCTTAGGACATGGTTTCTGGATTGTTAGCCTTCATCAGTGCCACATAATCCTTACTGCGGTAGCGACCAACTGAAACGGCAGAACTCATATTACTACCTAGCAGGAACACTTGAGTACAGTTTAAATGTACAGAGTCGCACCTAGCGAGCAAATATCTATAATGTATTTTTTAGTTGATTTGAAAGGGAGGGCTCTTGATGAGGAGAACTTGGTGAGGGCACTTGGAACGAAAGAAAATTTAATGAAAGTGTCTATCACTAGTCTACTAGATTAGTATTGAAACGAGACAAGTTCTGATGCAGTTCACCTCTAGTGATCGATAGGTTAGCCCATGAGGCCATCCTCAGAATAGCTGAGGAAGCTGCAGGAAAAGAAAGAATTGAAAGTCTACCGTCCTAGTGATCTGATGATCAAAAAATGAACCCCAAAATAAAAAGGGGGTCACAACATGAAGAAACATAAAAGGGACAAGAACAAGGTCATCAAACAAGATATTAATCTTACATACCTCAATTAGAGAAATAAAGAATATTGAACTGTAATGGTCTAGTTGCTGAGACACGATAATTAAAAAAAAAGGAAGTGAAAATAAGATCTACATGGATATAATCTCATAAGCTCAGAAACAAGAGTAATTGGAGTAACCAAGCTTGAAAAATCACAAACACGCTACAATAAAACAACAAGAAGTCACATTGAAATTCGTATCTGTACTAAGGTTCGGCGACATCTTTATCAAGACGCATAAAACAATGGAATAAAATAATATATGCCTTTGGCAGTATGAAATGAAAACAAAAAACAGAAAATTACATTGTAACAATCTGGTACAGCAGAATTACAGTCCTCTAAACAAATTGGCATACATAATAAACATACTTAGATACTTAGATTTTGTGTATACTCCATTCACAATTATAAAATCACAACTCTGGCCTTGGAAATTTGACACATTCCACTCTGTATCGAAGTAATGACGTTTTTCAAAATATTTTTATGTTCCAAGTCAACACTATGTTGCCTTTCTACATTCTTAGCGTATTTCTCAGAATGTAAATTTATTCGGAAAATGAATGAATTGGAAAAGATGTGATTGACGAAAATAATTAACGTTTATATGAATTGATAGAAAGGATTCCTTTTCTAGTTATTTGCATGAAAAGTACAAGAGATCACTGTTGAAATATATTATTTTTTGCCATGGAAGAAAATTGCATTGCTTTCACATAATTTTCATATGCATGCTTGTGAAGATTTAATGTTTATTATCCTCTTGAACTGGAAGTTCATGACTTGACGACATCAATTGATGATTCTGATCAAGAATTCATAAAAAAAAATCAACCCAAAGATATAAGATGAATTGATAGGTAATTACAAGAATCAAGAATAATGTCAATTTTATTTTGTTGATAACTCTCTTAAAATCAATGTTGGGATATAAAACTCGGCTGCGTTTGTTCAAACAACATCTGAAGAATACATTTTTCACCACTCGACCTTTGAAAGGCGTTTCTTATAGGAGAATTAGGTCTAAGTTCCACCTCATTAGTGAGCTCATTTTATACTAAAAAACTATAGTGTGTCTTTGTTCACTTGATAACTGAAAAATATAATCCTAATCGACCTCTTGAGGCTCCATCCGATCCATCTACTGCGATATATGTCCAAATAACTGCTTTTTCAACGAAATTCCCGTTTACCCCTTCAACCTCGGAATGTAAACATTCGTCCTGGTCTTGAAAATCGTCCTCACGCTCCAAACTGGTGCTAAAAACAATAAACATACGTTAATCTTGGATATTCGACGAAAAACTCACCTGCAAATATCGATTAAATACCAAAAATCTGCGAACAATTTGTAAACCTAATAAAATGTGGAATATCTTTGATACTTTTACTTTGATGTAAACAAAGCAACATCGTTTTGTCATTAACGATATTTTCTGTGCGCGCACTGACTTTTCATCATATGTTCTGTGCTTTTAATCAGGAGCACCAACTCGTGAAAACGAAACCATGACCTCCTATGTGATTAAATAAAAGTGAATGGAGTATATGTGTGTAGATGTTCGTAGCAAAATCATCACCGACTGATTCTCTAGAAAACACTATTTCGAAATATTTTACCAAATCGTCTTCGTCTCCATTGTTGTAGATATACGACCGATATTCGAACAAAACGTACCCCGTCTTGAATCATATTCAGAGTAGGCTATATCGAGATCCGTCTTGTCGACTGGGAGTTCCCTCGTCTATAATTCAATACGCGTCGTATCTGTGAATAGGACAACCTCACCGCCATATGCAATATTCACTGAAGAATCAAAAAGAATCCGAAATCCTACAGCTGCGGTTGAGGCGGACTCAAATGAATTATTAATTTCGAACCTATTCGAATTTTCGCCGTCTCTGACTCATGTCAAGAATATCACCAAATGGCAATAAATAAGCATTTATTCAAGAGATACTTAACTAGTTCCTGCATTGATCTGATTTTTGTACAGTGTTAATTTAAGTTTTCTTATTTATACATTGTAGTGTCTTTTTGTTTTTTATCTATACTGTATATTGCTTTATCATTGTGTATAATTTATTCCATACTAGCTGGCCCGGCGAACTTTGTTCCGCCTAAATGATACTTACGGTGGATTTCACAAATCGTAATCACCAAGGATCGGAGATCAACAGCTTGGTTCTCTGATTTTTGAACTGTCAAATGTTTCGATGGATATGAGCTGTCACACAGAACAGATACATAAAAATAATATGTCAATTACCAATTATAGCAATTTTGGATTTAGTGATTTCCGCAAATATATTTATTACCCAAACAGAAATTCAAAAACATTTTAAAAATTATGAGAAAAGATGAGAATGGACATATCACGATCGAAACTGATCGCCAAAATCGTATATACTTGACATTTCGATAAAAATTCACTGTTATATTCACGCGCTTCTGGATCTGTTAATAGACCTTCATGGTACTATAAGTCCTATGCAAATTACACAGTAATTGATGTCATATGTTCTTTATTCGACCATATCAAACAGCGACGACCGAAATTCTCGAAAAAAAAAAACAGATGACATAAATTGATGGTCACGAAAGCCTCAACAAATTCATCGCCATCTAATGGTGCTGATGTCAAATATAGTACCTTCACGATAAGATGTCTAGAATAATGGTGTAGACACCCGTCAATTTTTGAATGGAATGACGTTCGACCAAATCGAAAATATTAGCAACGTGGCGGCGCCGCAATATCATTTCAGTGTATTTTCCGTTGTCAATTTGATGGATGTATCAACAGCTGATTTGCTAAAGTCAATTATGACATGACAGCAGAATGGCATCTTTTTATAATGTTTTCTACTTTTCCTAAAAACTAATATACATCAGAATGTCAGGAATATAAACACACATTATTGCTTGACAAAATTATCTACCATTAACACGCCACTCGCCAGAAGGAATTCAAATATTTGAAATAACTGATAAAAATCAGTCATAATTTGTGAATAGCGCCACCTGAAGTGGAAAGAACGAAACATTGCTAATATAATCAATTTGGTCACAACAAAATCTAATCAGTGCCTACACCATTATTCTAGTAGGCAACTCAAATTACACACTATTACAGTGACTATAGTGGTAATATAGTCACTGTACACCCCATCTAACGGAGAGAGGTACCTACGAAAAAGCGGTAGCGTAACTGTACTGTAGCGACACCTAGTGGCCCCGCTCAGAAGGAGGAAAAGAATTTCCTGTATAAGTGAAATTTTCATCGATTTTTTCGAAGTTTCATTGCATTTTATAATAACCAGACCGTAGACGAATCCATATATGAAGTTTCTTAACAAACACTCCATCCGATCTCGAGTTATAAATGGTGTAACCAACATCTTTCTTTTATATATATAGATTTAATTGTCAGGAAATTTTGATGACAAAATATTTTATACATGTATTCTTATAGGATTCAGCTCTGTACTACGAAGATTAAGCTGATATCCACAACAATGAACTCTATAAATTAATTCCTTCCATTTTGACCCGTTCACCAACGCATGAAATAAATAAATTGAATTTTGCTGGAGTAGAGGCGAATTCGAACGAAAATCTCCACTTCTACAATATACAAAATTAAAAAACTTTTCTGAAGCGAAACGTCTGCGACTAGATTACGAAGAACAAGCACAAAAAGTGCAAGCTGGACGGGAGACAATTCGAGTAATATGAAACTGGAAGCCTTTGTTGGTGAACGCTGGAGGATTCTAGGGGAGATTGGGGAATCTGAGGCATGATGAATTTCCAAGACCGTCGTGTATTAGTCGGGAAAGAAGAAATAATTTGTTGATTCTCTTGGGGTAGGTTTGTACATTGATAACCAAAGAACTGATAATCAAGAGTAGGAATTTTCTTTACCATTTCACAACAAAATTTTTCTGACAATTTATATTAATTCAAGGTGGTAGATTGCGGATATGTAATCAGATTTTTCTTACGATCAGTATTTCAGGAAATAAATGGCTTTTTGTGAAAATTTTATAAAAATTCTTTTCAAATTTGAAGAAATCTTGTATTCTACAAGAACCTTTTGTCCTAACCATTGGATCGGCGAGGAAATTTCCTATCGATTACACTTATGAATTCAATATAAGTTATTCCGGAGCTCTAACTTGGACAGTTCAGATTTTCACCTGTGAGAACGAATTTGTGTCAAAATAAAAAAAAACTTCACGAATAAGGAGTTCATGGTTGACTTTGGTATAAAAATCCATATTTTCGAGGTCGCTGAATTCAATTTGAAATATTCCAGGGCTCTTATTCGCATAGTTCAGATTTTCAGCCTTTAAATTGATTATTTCCCAAAATTGGAAAGGACCCCGCACTTTTAGTAGGTAGAGTGGCGACCGGTCAAATTTTCTGAAAATTTGGTATGTTGTTGTGCCCGACTCATTGACCAAAAGTGTCAATTGGCCCAACCCAATCCTATGACTAGTTTTCTAAATACGGGGTGTTAAAGTTGAAAATTGCCCAAATTTTCGGATTTATTTGCTAATTATTAAGAGTTACATTGGATTTCTGTTGCATACACACGTTTACTACATGTTCTATGTATGAAATTAGAGGATACGTATGATTAAAAATATTTATATTCACCGGGTGATTCACGAATATATGACGGTAGTTTTTTTCCAAAATTCACTTTTTCTACTGTGACGTCAGGAGGGCATATTTTTGAAATGATCTTTCCGATTTAGTATAATGACGACAAAATATTGCACAGTGCATATTTTTCATACAGGGTGTTTCACAGAGAGAACCACTAGACATAATCATATTTTTTTAGGATTAATTCGAAATCCTGTATTTTTGAATTGATTTTTGGGAAAAGTAATACCACAAACATATGTGTGTCTCTAATCTCCAAAATATTCAGGGTGGTTTATTCATAGGAAGGTATTCAATTTTGGGAAAAGTACAAAAAACATGAACACCCTGTATTCGAAAATTTCCTCGGTCAAATGCAACTATTTTATCAGTTTATATTGATTCCCACAACATCTCCCGAGGTATGAATTTTAAATACGATACTATGACCAGTTTTCGAGATACAGTGCGTAAAAGCGGAGAATAACTTATTTCATCAATTTTTTTTTAATTGAAAAGCCGAATTTATTTTATGTTGCGCCCATGAGTTCAGTATGAGAGCAGATCAGATGCACATGGGAAGATTTAGCTAAAATATTTACTGTTTCAGGGTGATTCATGAATAAATCACAATAGCTTTTGCAAACACTCGATAATTCTAAAGTTTCGTCACAGCGAAATTATTCCATGAAGTTAATACCTATAGTCGTTCACAATTTTCAGTCTGAAATACTTCACTTGATGTAATGTTAGACAGTTATTCAAAATTCACCAGAAAAGTTCTCCTTTCAATTATTTCAAAGCATATTATTTATGACTCACCCTGTATGAAAAGTACCTAATTATTATGAAGTATTTCAGACTGAAAATTGTGAACGACTAGGTATTAACTTCATGGAATAATTTCTCTGTGATGAAACTGTAGAATTATCGAGTGTTTGCAAAAGCTATTGTGATTTATTCGTGGATCACCCTGTAACAGTAAATATTTTAGCTGAACCTTTCCTTGTGCATCTGATTTGTACTCATGCTGAACTCATGGGCGCAACATAAAATCAATCCGGCTTTTCAATTTGAAAAAAAAATGATGAAATAATTTATTCTCCGCTTTTACGCCCTCCCTGTATCTCGAAAACTGGTCATAGTATCGGATTTAAAATTCATACCTCGGGAGATGTTGTGGGAATCAATATACCTATAGTGATAAAATAGTTGCATTTGACCGAGGAAATTTTCGAACACAGGGTGTTCATGTTTTTTGTACTTTTCCCAAAATTGAATACCTTCCTATGAATAAACCATCCTGAATATTTTGGAGATTAGAGACACACATATGTTTGTGGTATTACTTTTCCCAAAAATCAATTCAAAAATACAGGATTTCGAATTAATCCTAAAAAAATATGATTATGTCTAGTGGTTCTCTCTGTGAAACACCCTGTATAAAAAATATGCACTGTGCAATATTTTGTCGTCATAATACTAAATCGGAAAGAACATTTCAAAAATATGCCCTCCTGACGTCACAGTAGAAAAAGTGAATTTTGGAAAAAACTACCGTCATATATTCGTGAATCACCCGGTAAATATAAATCTAATTTCATACCTAGAACATGTAGTAAACGTGTGTATGCAACAGAAATCCAATGTAACTCTTAATAATTAGCAAATAAATCCGAAAATTTGGGCAATTTTCAACTTTAACACCCCGTATTTAGAAAACTAGCCATAGGATTGGGTTGGGCCCATTGACACTTTTGGTCAATGAGTCGGGTACAACAACATACAGAAAATTTGACCGGTCGCCACTTTACCTACTAAAAGTGCGGGGTCCTTTCAAACTGTCGTTGTTTCCGGCATTCGTTTTCATTACGTTTATCAGTATATCTCTAAATATGTCTGTCAAAAATATGAGCGTATTCAAAACTCGCTGGGTAGGTCCACAGACACAATTACCAAGTTTTAAGGTTTGTGAATTGGGTAAAATTTTTTTTTTATTTAGGCATTGAATTAATAATAAGTTAGTATAAAATAACTGAATAAAATACTTCATAGGACAATTTGCTTTATTTCCTTTATCGGTCATTTTCTTGAGATGGAAAACGGAGAAGGGGCCTACCAGTGGTTGGTACCCCAAAGCAAAACCCTCGGCTTCAGAATTGGTCTTAAGAACTGTCATGTACATAGATTCGAGATTCCTTTCAGCAAGCAATTACTCATTTATGACGCCAACTATTTTTTCGGAATTTTCCTCGATTCTATTTGAATTTAGATCATATTTTCAGAATGAAATAGTGAAGGCCTCGGATTTTTCCTTTGGCGTTGCTCGTCTTTTCGGAATTCCCAGAACCGAAAAACTCCTTAATTAGAAGACATCTGTCTGACGAATAAAACAGATAGGAACACGCCCGGCAAAATGCTCCAGCGCCAAGTGATGCATGAATTCGCGCAAAACTTTGAGGCCACAATTATCGAGAAAACAAAAGTACACACTTTGCAATCCGCCACGGCAGGGACAAAACGAAACCCGGCTCATTTCTCGAGGGTATTCACATCACATCCCATCAGATGGGTTTTCCGGATGTTATAGAGGCGTGTCAAGTGCGAGAAAAGAAGGTTTTTCCGGAGCGAACGAAAATACTCCTTCGGGTGGTGCAAATGGAGCAGTCCTATTCAAAGTGTTCTTTCATTTATTTACGGTGAAACAGCATCCACTTGTGTACATTACCGAGAAATATATAGTTTTTGTTGGAACGGAAATCCATTCACCGAGATTACGATGAGAAACATCGCATCTGAAGCATTTCCCAGAAGCGGCTGGTGCTGCGCTTTATTACGGCACCTGGAGAAATATTCAGAAATGTTTTGGAATGAAATCATTGATATGAACCGGAGGGTGAGGGAAAAAGTTACCTTTGAAGATTCGCGCTCCAAATGAGATTATTCACAGCAGGAATGATACAACTTGGCCTGGTAGGCTTAGCAGCGAGAGGAAATTTGAATACGAAGTTTGCACTCATGGGTTATGAGATTCAGTGTCGCTGATTTTTCCGATGCAGAGTTAAGAATTATGGAATGTCTCTCAGTCCAACACATAGAAATCATAATATATATACTTACTCTAGAATGCTAAATCAATAGGATCGAAGTGTTGTAAAAATTTCAGTGTGGTCCACAATGCGCATACGTGCCATCAGGTTGTTTCTGAACAGGGTCGGCTTCAATAAAATTTTATGCTGTTATTGTTGCAGTTGGATTTAATCAATTCATAATTAGTATTCGACACTTACTAGTTGTTTTGAACATATTGATAATTTTCAACAGCTATTTGAATGGTAAATTTGGAATCGTCAGCGACTGGAAGATAAGCTGAAAATCTTTCATTATTGCAAAACCTCTTCAGGTATTGAAAAAACCCGGTTTCGGTATAAAAATTAATTCAAGGATCAAGGAAGACAAATTCTGGTTAACAAACAACGAATCTTTTGGTAAAGTACAGAAAAAAAAATCAAATGAGCAAAATATACTTATATATCCCTTCAGGACAGTTCTATTCTTCGTTGTTCCTGAAAATAGTGGAAACATGAAAATGTATTGTACATCTTGCCAATGCGTTACTCTGCATCGTTTCATGAGTGAATTCTGATTCCTACATTCATTCTTCAAGTCATTTGTCTTTTTGAGTTCCGAGTATATTCCAAAATCAATCTGTTATCTTATCTGAATGAAACTGCAAAGTTTTACCTCAACATATTTCATTTTCGAGTTCGAATTATCCATTAAAAGATGGTTTACTCACAAGATTTCATGATTTTTCATGATGAATTGCGTTCTTTTTCTATATAAAGAACCAATCTCATGGTGCGAGTGGGAAATGAACGGGTCAAGACAAGGACACTACAACACTATACAGTTCATTGTTTATCGAATACGAAAAAATCCAAATCGAACACAACACACAACAAAAGCAAAATGCACACGAAGAATATCAAACACGAAAATAACAGTTACGCACCAGTAATCTAGTTTGTCTATGTAGTAAACTAAACTGTGGCTGCAGACTGACACTAACCCGTTCCTGCCTAAACTTTCACTAAGGTCATTTCAAAGTCATTTGCCATGAGACAGAAAAAGCGGTGTTGCGCGGTCTATATCTATTTAGTGAAACCTACTACATTACTGCTCTGATTTTCTCACCAATTCCACAAATATTGCAATTCACTTATGATATTAATGTGTCTAATAGTCGTAGGAAGTGGCGCATGAGCTATAAAATAAGTTTGTTACTCAATGGAATATTTTTATTGTTTAATTATATTGAACTTAAAATAGAACCGACAAAACATTTAGGGACTTGGCATCGTTCTACGTGAAATTTCCTAATGGTGAGCATGCGCACATTGTGAATCAGTTGCCTATGCGGCACGTTTTTCGCTGCGGAACTAGAAGGAATTAGCATTCTAGAGTAAGTATATATATTATGATTTCTATGGTCCAACATCATGGAGTTTTCATATACGTTCATATGGTGAGCATAAAAATTATTCACAGCATCGGGGCATAAAGCTCAACTTGGAGATAAACCCAAGAATTCATTTGAATAGGGGTTTGCGGAAAGAGTGACACGGAATAACCTTTTATCACGAATGTGTTCAGAAAAAAGCCCATATTTGTTCAAATGAGAACGCACATATTTGTACGAGGCGCCAGAGGTCTGTTGCCGAATAAAAATTCCGAATTATTATCTTTTCCTCCACCTACGCCATAAATTCGCAAATTCAACCTAAAAATGCGGTGAAAGACCTAATTCTGCAGTCGCTTCGCATTATATCGCGGTGTCAACGATTAATGGGGCCGAAATTCCATGCCATAAATTCAATGGTTCTGGGTTAGCATCACGGAAATTGTAGTATTTTGATGCCGCTCACGTAAGGACGTCTAGCAAGAAAAATATGTATAATGTGGAGAGATATTCTCGAACAGGTGCTGCATATCATCCCTGTATACATTCTGGAATACATCGTTCCACTGAATATAGCTTTGGAAAGCGTTACACCATATAGAGAGGACTGGACAAGAATATTGGAGTATTTGGAGAAATGAACGATGGGCTGATTCGGGAATGGCTTCTGTTCTGAATCCTCGAAATATTTTCAGTATGTGATTTATTTGGATGGAGGCATTCATGCACCTTGTATCTCCACATCATCTAGAAAAAGTTATACACCGATTGGAGCATCCTGGAAAGTGGAATTCTTGAAAAGTTGGCCTCAATTAGCTTAAAAACTGATGACCACTTCGTCAAAATGTCACAGATAATGAAAGAATTAGAAGTGAAAACATCACTGGTAAGTACATTTTCTTGTGAGGTCTTTGAAGTTTTCTTTTCTTCTCCTCAGGTTGATTGGAATGTACTTCCTCTTCTTTGATCAGTGATTGATTTTGGAGGACTTAATTAATTTTCATGCTTATACTTATAGTTGGAAAGGGTTTACAGTTCACTGTGACTTTAGGTTCTATTGTCCTACGGACTCGTGATGTTTCCAAGCAACTCATTTCCGTTTGAAAATAAATCAATATTCACTATCAAATATATTGCAGGTGGAATAGAGGAAAATATTATCTCATTTTCAGAACATAGACTGTTTATTTCTTGAGAAACTTAGGGGGCAAGACTTTTCACGATGTGTCTATATAATATTCGAGAATATTCAAAGTTCATTCCGTACAGAACCCGTGCAATGAAAGACGAATATCCCCAATGTCCATAACGCTAGCGACAAAAACTTTCGGAACTCTCTTATTTACCCATAATGGCTCACTAGGTCGGGTTTTGGGTCTTGCCCATTGTCGTATATCACCATAGGATGACGTCTACTAAGTGGCAAGAAGGACGTTCATCAAAACTTTTTGCTACGCCACTAGAGGATTTCGTTATTACGTTCAATGAAGTGGTGTTTCTGAGAGGGGGTCAAATACTGGTACATTCAGAACAACACCTCAATGACATTATAATTTTTTCCATTTTATTGCGTTTATTATAAGGTTTTAGGCTTATCATAAAATGGATGTTTAAACACTTCTGATCAGTGGTTTATATAATCGTCCATCATAGCAGCTTTTTCGTTGAAATATCGATAGATATCGGACAACATTTTCTGAACTCGATGCAACAACAACAGTAATACAAAGAACTGTACGTACAGAAGAAAGTATCGCTGCTGTAGGTGATAGTGTTAGTGAGGATCCAGCAGTGGAACCACAAGCGCTCGACAGCGTATCGATCCCGACATCGAAGTCGGGGACGCCACTGTCGAGTCGAAGAGAATTCGGTACCAACAATACTTGAGAAGGAAATCTCGACAAGCGCTCGGCTAAGTTCGTTATCTCGACAAGGAAATATCGTCTGTCCTAAAAACGTTGAATGAAATCTGTCACTTTTCGAGGTTATGTTGATTGTTTACAGCAGTTCACACTGTTTAGTTTGGTGAAAAGTAAAAGTGAAATTGCATTTTCAAAGATATAGCTTTGAAATTCAATTGTGATTGCATATCATTATGTTACCTGTGAATATTTTGATTAGCAGGAGGTGATAGATCACTTAGATATGAGCCTGAAGTGGTAGGAAACATCATTACGGCTTGTGCAGTTCTACATAATATATGTACAATGAACAATTTGATAATTAATGATAACGAAGATTTAGCCTCATTACGAGAAGATAATTCCAATGTGTTTCCTCAATATTTTCCAAGTCATTTGTTTAATGAAGGTCTTAGTATTAGAAGGCAGATTGTAGCCAGATATTTTGAATGAAATAATTTTTTTATTGAGCATAATTCTCTCATCAGACTGTAATCTAATAAATAAAAATGCATGTAGCTACATATTATCTTCAAGGATGTTTTATTCGTGTCAATTATTGTGAAATTTCAGAACTGTATTTCATTTTGTCGAATTGAATATCAATAAAATATACATAATATTATTATATTCATAATATGCATTTGTTCTCATCTGTTGTTAAGTATTGTTATCAACGGGTAATAAAACATCATGTTCTTAAAATTTATTTATTTTTGAATATCAATAAATTTAATTTCATGTTCAACAGTAGTTCCCAATGGTTAGAGTGTACACGCATTCTTTTCTGTTTCTCGGCCATGATGAATATAAATGAAAAAACTTCTAAAACAACTTACTCGAGTGTTGGCGGCAAACTGATTGTACCCGACAATGCACGTGTCGATAAAAACGACAGGAGAGACCTTGTCGATCGCACGTGGTACCGATTTTACCCGACTCGTCTTGAAGAAGGGTCGTCGGAAGGAGGGGTAAAGGGATTACTGTCGAGTCGAGCGCTTGTGGTTCCACTACAGATTTGTCTATTTGTCGAAGTTCACAACAAGTTGGACTCTGTGCATCCACTACATGGAGAATTTTGCGTATAGATCATGGTCTACACCCATACAAGATGAACTGGTTCAAGAACTAAAGCCACTTGACCATGAATAGCGTCGTTTTTTTGCTGATTGGGCCCTAGAACAGCTTGAAGTTGATCCACTTTTTTATCGAAAAATTGTTTTTGTGAAGAAGCTCATTTCTGGTTGAACGGCCACGTAAACAAGCAAAGTTGCCGTCGATGGAGTGAAAACAATTCTCAAGAAGTTCTGCAGGTTCCATTGCATCCTGAAAAATGCACTTTATGGTGTGCTTTACACGCTGGAGGCATCATCGGTCCATATTTTTTTGAAGATGATGCTGGAGCTAATGTTATAGTGAATTGTGCTCGTTACAGATCGATGATTATTTGTTTCAAAATTTGATTAGTATCGACCCAGAAGTGTTTTGGTTCCAACAAGCAATTGATTTATTGAAAGAAAGAAGATTTCGAAAATGGTCCAATTAATTGGCTTTCAAGATCAGGCGGCATAACTCAAATGGATTTTTTTCTTTGGAGTTATGTCAAGTCATTGATTTATGCTGATGAACCAGAATCAATGTCTTGGAAGACAACATAACTCGCGTTATGGCTGAAATGAGGGCTGAATTACTCGAAAAAGTGGTCCAACATTGGTCTCTTCGAATGCGGTTCTTCATAGCTATTCGTGGTGGACATTTGCA
Organism: Adalia decempunctata; assembly: GCA_951802165.1. Classification (NCBI taxonomy): domain Eukaryota; kingdom Metazoa; phylum Arthropoda; class Insecta; order Coleoptera; family Coccinellidae; genus Adalia; species Adalia decempunctata. The sequence continues at coordinate 5,284,415 of OX637701.1, forward strand.
GGAACATGAATGAACATGAAACATAAATTTCATAAAATTATCAGTAGTAATAACCCAAGGACATTGATAATTGTTCGAAAAAATTCTATGACAGATTTCGAAAGCTTGTTGCTTGGAAACAGACCGACGCCGTAGGCGGAGGTCTGTTGTCTACAAGCAACAAGCTTGAGAAAGTTGTCATAGAATTTTTGAGCATTTATCAATGTCCGAGGGTTATTCGGATAGAAAATTTTTTGCTAATTATAGAAAAAATACAGAGCTAAAACAATTTATTTAAAGGTGCAATTAACAAAGGAACAATTAGAATAGTTAAATGAAGATCCAGACGTGTTAGTTTCTATAATTGATGAAGATGTATTTCCACTACGCATGCTGTTAATAATTTGATTATGATGTTCTTCGTCAATATTCAAGTAGGGTTTTATTGAGTTGGCATTGTTGTGACCCGTAATTTTTATAAGCTGTTGTTCTTGTACACCACTTTTGGCCAATCGACTAACCGAGGTCGATCTATTGGAATGATTAGTAATTTTTGTTTCCTTTGTATTCAATCCAATCGCTTCGGCAGACGATCTTGTCCAATTTTGAATCGTATTTCTTCCAATGGGCATATTATCATACCAGTGATCATTTTCGGATTTCCATTGATGATTTGGTCTGACGAATAATTTGTTGGTTTTAATATTTGGGTCCCTTTTCGACATCAATTTTATGAATAATCGGACAGGACAAACGTTGCTGTCATCGTTTTCTATTAAAAACTTGCTTCCAGTACACATTCTTGAACCACCCTGGCAAGTCTTGCTGAATACAGGGTTATATTCCACTCGGTTGGTTACAGAACCATCGTTGTTTGATTCGATACAAAAAAATTCAGTCAAGCAAGCAGCAGCTTCCCCACCTCGCCAAGCTAATTCTACCGCGGCTATGTGATAGAATTTCCGTTGCAGCCCTTCAGGAGTATTTTCATTCCATAAATTCACCATTTTTGTTATTTCCACAGAACTTAATGCTGCCGAACTTTGCTTCCTTTTACTTGGGTCTGATTGCAGTTTTCGTCGTATAGAATCACGGGCAGCTCGCGCTTGTTGAAATACAACACTTTTGAATGGGTCAATAATAACTTTCATTTCTTTATAATATTTTTCTTGTAACAGCTTACTTGTTATATTCCATATGGTTTTGACCGTACTTTCTTTGAACTCTTTACCATCTTTTCTCCTCATGTTCACAGCCCAATCCTTTAAAATCAACGCCAATTCTTCCGCCGTCCGATTTCCATCTAATTGATACTTTCTATCGTTGCAAAAGTCTATAAATGCTTTCCATACAAATTTCTTACTGTAAACGGTGTTTTTTGGTATGTTCGATTCTATAATTTCATTAATATTATCGTCAGTACTGCAACCAAATCGTGACATTTCGAAATATTAAATATTTGAAACTTCAAAATCGAAATGAATCAATATGTGTCCATAGCAACGTGAAAACAGCCCATGGTCTGTTATCGATGTAATGTTGACATGATTGGGTGAAATTGTTCATCTGATATCAAATGAGGAAATTTAATTGGTTTTTGGAACTGTCAAAAAATTTTCTGTCGAATAAAAAAAATTTGGCTTAGTCTTCATTCAAATGTGTCTTATTTCAATTCGAAGTTCTATCACTCTAAAAGCAATATCTTGGTTTAAAACCTTGGTTTCATCTACCTGCATCGTGGTGTTTTTAAGTTGTAATAACAAGCTGTAAAAGAGAACAACACCCGATATCGCAAAATCGTTATATAGGAATTCATGTACGAACAAAAATTATCAAATCCAAGTTCCGTAAATAGGGGCAATCGAAACGGAACCTGAATCGTTCCGGCAATCCGGATAACCGAGCAAATACTCATGAATGTGACTAGAAAGGTATTATAGATATAAAAAGCCAAGTGTGCTCGAGGCGACCTCATATTCCAGAATATCGCCATTAACATAATAATAATGTTCAGGAGATACGTGTTTGGCGTCTCTTATCAAGCATACACCCCGGCTAAAGTAAATATAATATCGCAGGGAGAACTTTCCCGATTCCTGGTGCCTCGGTCCCCTTTAAAACATGCCGAAATAGCGGTGTCCATCCACGCAAACTGTTGCCAAATTTAATAATGTGCCGTTGGTAGACGTGACCAACCTCACTCTATGGTATTTGCCGGAGGGGGAATTGTTTTCGGACGACTGTCTCTTTCAGGAGATTCGATTGGACTCATTGAATTCCATTCCTGGATATTAAATTTGAATATGGCCCTCGAATGGTGATTCAGACCCCAGAGATCAATGCTCAAAAGAATGCATGGAACAAATTTTCCTCCCAGTCTGACACCTAGTTTCATTCCTCGGTGAATAGATTCTTGCCTTCAAGCTTGAGTATATGCAGTATGACATCTTGCATTGTCCTGCTGACTTCCTGTACATAGCTCCGCCTACATAGGGCTCCATCCAGAAGTGCAAACTTCGTAGGTACTGATCAAGTCTCGTTCACTTCGAGCAGGGCAACTCTAACACCTATATTAGCAGGCTCCACCCATAATATTCGATCTAACGGGTCTTATGAGCGGTGCCTGGACGAAACTTACACCAACCCAGATTAAATCCTATAGCAACGCTTTATTACGATAACAAAATCTGAACTATATATCGGGTGTTTTTTCAGAGTGATAGAATTTTAAATTATAATCAAACGCATTCAAATTATGATTGAATCCAATTTTTCTCCAAATGATTGATAATTTTAGTACCTTTATGTTTAAAAAGTGGATCAACTTCAAGCTGTTCTAGTTCCCACTCAGCAAACAAACGATGCTTGTTATGGTCAAGTGGCTTTAGTTCTTGAAGCAGTTGGGTCTTGTACGGGTGTAGACCAAGATCGTTACGGAAAATTTTCCATGTGGTGGATGCACAGAGTCCAAGTTGTTGTGAACGCCGACGAATAGAAAAAACACTTACAGCAGCGATATTTTCATCTGTGCGTACAGTTCTTTGTCTTGTTGTTGTTGCATCGATTAGAGAAAATGTTGTTCGAAATCTATCGATAGTTTGACGATTAATGAACTGCAGTGATGGACGATTATGTTTACCAGAAATTTCACGAAGTGCTCTATAAGTTTGGCCAATAGTACACTGATTTTGATCAATTCGAATAAGATTCAATTGCATGAGAGAATATCATTTTTAATTTGAGCATTCACGTTTCGGCGAGTATAGAACATAGAAATCATAATATACAGGGTGACTGGTGACGTAAGGGACAACGGCTAAGTGGAGATAGAGGACCCCAAACTGAATGAGAATTTGGGTTTCAAATGTCCCATAAGGGTATTCGTTTCGGAGATATAGGGTGGTTTATGAAAAAATGCTAAATCTATGAACTCCCATATCTTCGTTAATATGATATGTTTTTCGCTGATATTTTACATGTTTGTTCATACAGGCATTCTCTGTCAGCATAAGAAAAAAAATTTAAAAAATTACTGGCCCGTACTCAAAAATTTCAATTTACCGGTCAAGTGAGAAGTATCACACGGTATATGAGATAAAATAAAATCAAATGGAAATTTGGAAAGAGGGAAAAAAACTGATGAAATATCTGTTTTTTGTTTGAATGGCACAAATTTTCTATCGTTTCTATGATATGTTGAAGTAAGAATATTACAATATTTTTATATTCAAATCATGAAAATTAGTACTACTGATAAAAAAAACCTTGAATTCGAGGCGCTAGAATGAGCCTGGCATCAAAATATTCCTTCAAATCTTGAAATCAATTTTTATGTTTATTTGGATTTCTTGCAGAATGTTTTGCCTCGTCTTTTAGAAAATATTAATCAGAGAGGTATGATTTTTCAACATGATGGTGCACCTCCTCATTTTGCAAATGAAGTAAAGAATTTTCTGAATAGGGGGTTTCCTGACAGGTGGATTAGTCGGGGAGGTTCTAGGAATTGGCCTGCTAGATCACCCGATCTAACTCCTCTGGATTATTTCCTATGGGGTCATCTTAAGGATACGGTGTATAAAGAAACAATAACAAGCCGTGAACATTTGAAGAGCAGAATAACTGAAGCATGCGCAGAAATTAAAACAAATATTTCTCTGATTAGAAAAGCTGTGCTTTATTTGTTCAAGAGAGCCAATAAATGTATAGAGGTGAACGGCTCTCATTTCGAACATTTGCTTACTTGATTTTTTTATTAATTATATTTGCGACTTTTTCTATTTTTGTGTTTGAGTATCCAACTCTTTCATCACCCCATCTACAACAAATTTTATTTTGGAATTTTATATGGCATCGAAATATTAATTGATAAAAATAGATTTCAAGATTTGAAGGAATATTTTGATGCCAGGCTCATTCTAGCGCCTCGAATTCAAGGTTTATTCTATCAGTAGAATTAATTTTCATGATTTGAATATAAAAATATTGTAATATTCTTACTTCAACATATCATAGGAGCGAAAGAAAATTTGTGCCATTCAAACAAAAAACAGATATTTCATCAGTTTTTTTCCCTCTTTCCAAATTTCTATTTGATTTTATTTTATCTCATATACCGTGTGATATTTCTCACTTGACATGTAAATTGAAATTTTTGATTACGGGCCAGCAATTTTTTCAATTTTTTTTTCTTATGCTGACAGAGAATGCCTGTATGAACAAACATGTAAAATATCAGCGAAAAACATATCATATTAACGAAGATATGGGAGTTCATAGATTTAGCATTTTTTCATAAATCACCCTATATCTCCGAAACGAATACCCTTATGGGACATTTGATACTCAAATTCTCATTCAGTTTGGGGTCCTCTATCTCCACTTAGCCGTTGTCCCTTACGTCACCAGTCACCCTGTATATACTTACTCTAGAATGCTAATTCCTTCTAGTTCCGCAGCGAAAAACGTGCCGCATAGGCAACTGATTCACAATGTGCGCATGCTCACCATTAGAAAATTTCACGTAGAACGATGTCAAGTCCCTAAATGTTTTGTCGGTTCTATTTTAAGTTCAATATCATTAAACAATAAAAATATTCCATTGAGTAACAAACTTATTTTATAGCTCATGCGCGACTTCCTACGACTATTAGACACATTAATATCATAAGTGAATTGCAATATTTGTGGAATTGGTGAGAAAATTAGAGCAGTAATGTAGTAGGTTTCACTAAATAGATATAGACCGTGCAACACCGCTTTTTCTGTCTCAAGGCAAATGACTTTGAAATGACCTTAGTGAAAGTCTAGACAGGAACGGGTTAGTGTCAGTCTGCAGTCACAGTTTAGTTTACTGCGTAGAAAAACTAGTTTACTGGTGCGTAACTGTTATTTTCGTGTTTGATATTCTTCGTGTGCATTTTGCTTTTGTTGTGTGTTGTGTTCGATTTGGATTTTTTCGTATCCGATAAACAATGAACTGCATAGTTTTGTGGTGTCCCTGTCTTGACCCGTTCATTTCCCACTTGAGTGTGTAAACTATGTGCACCTTTTCATTTATATAAACTGTTAAAAATTTATGATTTACGCTTTGCTTTTCATTTGATTGACACATATCTATCCACTCGCACCATCAGATAGATTCTTAATATAGCAAAAGAACGCAATTCATTATGAAAAATCATGTAATCTTGTGAGTAAATCATCTTTTAATGCATAATTCGAACTCGAAAATAAAATGTGTTGAAGTAAAACTTTGCAGTTTCATTCAGATAACAGATTGATTTAGGAATATACTCGAAAATCGAAAAGACAAATGACTTGAAGAATGAATGAAGGTATCCGAATTCACTCATGAAACGATGCAGAGTAACGCATTGGCAGATGTACAATACATTTTCATGTTTCCACTATTTTCAGGAACACCGAAGAATAGAACTGTCCTTAAGGGATATATTAGTATATTTTGCTCATTTGAATTTTTTTTGTACTTTACCAAGAGAGTCGTTGTTTGTTAACCAGAATTTGTCTTCCTTGATCCTTGAATTAATTTTTATACCGAAACCGGGTTTTTTCAACGCCTGAAGAGGTTTTGGAATAATGAAAGATTTTCAGCTTATCTTCCAGTCGCTGATGATTCCAAATTTACCATTCAAATAGCTGTTTAAATTTTTCAATATGTTGAAAACAACTAGTGTCGAATACTAAATATGAATTGATTAAATTCAACTACAACAATAACAGCATAAAATGTTATTGAAGCCGACCCTGTTCAGAAACAACCTGATGGCACGTATGCGCATTATGGACCACACTGAAATTTTTACAACACTTCGGTCCAATTGATTTAGCATTCTAGAGTAAGTATATATATTATGATTTCTATGGCATAGAACCTCCTGAAGATTTAAATGAAATTTTACCAAGTAATTGAAGCATTTCGTAGGTGTAGTTTTTGAATAGAAATCATTATTAATCAATCAATAAATTAATGAAATATCAGAATATAGACGAAAGTGAGCAGATTCCAGAGTAACTTTCCTTTTCTTCGTACAATTCAACAGAAGGAACCGCCACCAGAAAAAAACCCAAGTTATATAACTGATGAGTTATGAGAGGCTAATACATTCCTTCATCACTGTTATTTCAACCATATTTCAGCATCGTGTTGAGTTGTAAGGACCACTCAGGATCTCGAGAAAAATTACCCTTTCTTAGCTCCACGCGGTTTTCCGAGCACTCTATCATTTACGAGGAAATATCATATTTCACTGATAATTTTCATTTTAGAGGAAATTCGAGTAGTTTATTCTTCAGCCGGAGATTTATGCTTTCATTTGCGATATGAACTCGAAATGCATGCAAGGGAGTTATATTCCATCGAACTCAGTTCCAGGAAACTCACGAAAATGGTTCATTTATGCTGATTATTGAGACACCCATTCTTCCTGAAATTGCGTTTATAAAATTAGACATCTTATTCCAATTGTAACTTTGTAACCTCCCAGTTTTGTAAAACCCTAGGAACATTATGAAAAAGAGAAAAGGGTCAACCCTGCTCTGAAGAGCTGAGGGTAGAATTACGTTGAAGGGGGATTTATACCTATATTTTTGGCTTGTGATGTGATCGTCTAGATTGGTAGAACTCTATGTTATGTCGTAGCAATTCAGATTCGTAATAACTCAGATTAGTGAAATAAAGGATGGGAAATAATGAGGTAAAATAGATAAATAATACACTAGATTGGACATAAAGATGGAACAAGAGCCTTTATTCGTCCAGCGCCAGTTCGAAGAACCACAGCTATATGAAGGAAAAACGAACGAGAATCAATTGAAACTCAAAGCAAAAAACCTTCTAGCATTACAGATGATACTTTTACAATCCATAGAACAATTATTAATAAGACGAGCACTGGTGATATGTACAATATGGAGCTTCCTATACTCCGGTAAGGTTATTACTGGCACAATTGTGATAAAAAGCAGAATCCAATACATCCAAAGTTATCCAAAGGTTATAGGCATAAAGAGTGTGTCACCTGATTATTAATGAAATTCATAAGCAGTATCCTTGTAGTTCCAAGTGTGAGAATCCTTCTTTCTAAGTGTTATGTGTGAGATCATAGCAGTCGCGTTGGTTTGGAAGTGACGATAAACTACTTATATTTCCTGTTAACTGATGAACGGTGGAACCAGATCGAAGCAATCCTTCACTTGCCTGGCTCGCCATGGCCCGAAGACGAGGCTATGTTCACTGGGGACGTTCGTTATAGAACTCCCAGAGGAGTTCTCACTGCCACTGTTGTGGGGGATGTTTTCCTTGGCACAGACGATATAAACAGTTTACCCTAGGCCTCCAAACCATTGATTATTGTACGTAAAATATTATACTGAAAGCAACAACTCCAAATGCCTATACCATAGTGTCGAGTGAATAGTTAAATGTGCAGTAGACCTTACGAACAGTATAAGAATATTCCAAATGGGTTGGTAGCAGAACAGAGTTCCACAATATTCAATAGAAATGCAATAATAAAATAGAACAAGCTTACATGAGATTAAATCCTGTGAAATGAAACACTTATTTAAATGGGGACATTGTCCATATCAGATAACAAAGAAGCGTCTTTAAAATATACTAAAAATGGTGGATTCCTAGAAGAGGAACTCCATTTGAAAGGAACACTATTGTGAACCAGAATATGAAAGTGAAAACAGACCGCAGCCGAGTGAAAGTGAAGTAAAAGAGCCCTTTCATTCGTTGTCGTTTCGGAGGTTAGTTTTTCATCCACAGAATCGTATTTCTTCGATGGTCACAGAAGAACGAGTTGACTTCTTGGAGGATCTTCGATATGATTAAAATCTCCTATTTATGAAGATGCGAATTGCCTAAAGTATTGCTTGAAGTCGTACTTATATTCATCATTCATAGAATTATAAAATAATATCAAATAAGTTCATTCAACGTAGTTCCACGTTTCGACAATAGACGTTGCAAAGTTGGAAGCCATGGAGTCTGGCAACGGTGCATTTTATTTTATCGCAGGGTAGGAAATTCGGATATATTACAACTTGAAGCTCACACTACATTGTATGAGACATACTATTTTTGGTATATTTCTATATTGTTTGAGCCTGATTTATATATCGGAAAGTTGTTCCTGCTCAAACTGATTGGAGAAACTCATTGCTGCCATTTCTGGAACGGTCTCTATAGTCTATCTCCGAGAACGTAATTCAGGATTCATCATCTTCATATCAGAACGTAATGGTTCTTGCAGTAATAAAGCAGTTATAGGTCGGTCATATTCTGATGATATTGTTGGCTATCTCGAATGCCGCAATATAGTTATACCTTAGGACAGAGTTTAATACATAGCCAACTATACCATAAATATTGTATCAACTTTTAATAGCGTAATAATTCAGCTAGTTCAGCGTTATGTTCGGCCAAATGCTCAATATTTCATTTTAATACGTTAAGTTCGGGACTTCGCACTTAAATGCAGATAAACGAGGTTGATGTGGGTCTAAGTTGCGTCTCTGTCAGCAACTTGCGGGCTGTAGTGACCCTAGAAAAATTGTCCTGATAGATGGGATTATTTCATACAGTCATCCAGTTCTCATTCCATCTGTAACTCTGTACATGACATAGGAAAAAGTGGCTTTCTCCTTCCCTTTCTCCTAATCAATTCATAGTTCGAGACCCATTCAATTTCAATTTTGCATCTCGAAAAATGTTGTTCAAAAATGCCGCAACCCAAAGATTAAAACGATTATTCCACATGGATGTTGAATTTGGTATTCAAATAATGAATATCTACTCGTTCATCCCCCGCATTACCAAATCCAGCATGCGGAAGAGATAATAGATTATGAAAACTGCCTGTGTAGTTAGAAAATCCGTTCCACTCCCCACAGATGCATGATGTTTGGAATGAGCAGGATTATAGAGAACTAACCAGGAAACGCAATTGGCACAGAACAATAAGCACTGGAGGCTTTACACCTTAATCTGACGTATCGATCGTTATATGGACAGGTTGCTTGATGCCTCACGTGATCAATGTCATCCCATTCCAATTATTAATTATTGGCGAACTGATATTGAATCAGAATTGGTTTCATGTTCAGTCTCCTTCATTCATAGAAGCACTAGTTTTTACTTTTATTATATCGATGATTTTTCAAGGACATACACAGAAATATTTGACAGATTGACTTGACATTCATGACGTATGAGTTTACAAAATGAAACTTCTGAATGGTTTTGTATCTCTTTGTTCGTTTCTCCAGAAGATATCGCTTTCCATTCAAGTATCTAGATACCGAACAGCATATCAAACAGCCAACTTTATGTCTAATCTTGAATGCACCATAAACACAGATGAAGCTGCATTGCAGGTTCTATAATGGCCCTCATCCAATGAACAGCAGTTAATGTCATTTCCTAAGAGGCCAAGGATTATGTCGTATTGGTGTTACAATCGATTCTGTTAGGTGAAGCGTCCTCGAAACAATGCTGGTTGCTGAGTCCAACGATTTTCAATGAAATGCCCACTTATTGGCATACGATGGAAATTGATTCCTTTTACTCTGCAGTGATTAGTTTTAGTTTCAACAGTTTACTGTATCGAGTTCCAAAAGCGTTATTGGAAGAACTTATAGTTTGGAATACAATGGTATGACCATCGTATGATGTATAGGTTACTCTTATTCCATTGGCAATTGATATTGAATGCAGATTCAGTAGCTTTCTCACTCTCAAAATACGATTAGTTCTTGCTCTCAAATTGTAAACAATCGATTCAAGTTGGGACACAGGAATTAGGCACAATTAGGCTTTATTAGTTGAAAATTCCTACTATGCTTTAATTGTTTTCGATATCAGAGTACTTAATTGATGGAGTAAACCTGCGACCGAGAATGAACAGAGAGAAACATCATTAATACTTCATCAGACAGTCAATCAGCATCAAGAGCTCTGGAATCTTACTACCAGTTCTTAAGGGGCACTAGGGGCAGTATCACCTTTTGAATCGTGGTAAATCTCCATTCAAAAAGTGGTCTCTTTATCTCACGAGTAAGTACCCTAATTTACGACGTAAAGACTTGATTTTTTTTAATTGAAGTTGTAGAACGTCCCGAGGTTAAATAGTTTTATTTTTTTTCGATTTAATTAGTTTTTCAATTAAAAAACCAGGGTAATCGTTAGATCTGGGGTTATTGAATATGTTTTTCGTTTTTCATGAGTAAAAGCTATATTTTTGAAATAATCATCATGAAAATTTTTGTAGGTTATAGGAGATTAAATTGCCGAGGGCAAGTATTTGCGATTTTTTCCAAAAAAATGATGAATAACAGTCGAAAAAAATCAGTAAGTGTAGTTTCCAAAATGCTGAATTTCAACCTGTTTTTTTTTTAATTGAGAAACTAATTAAATCGGAAAAATCGCAACTATTCGCCCTCGGCAATTTAATCTTCTATAAACTACGAAAATTTTCATGATGATTATTCCAAAAATATAGCTAGTACTCATGAAAAACGAAAAACATATTCAATAACCACAGATCTAACGATTGCCCTGGTTTTTTTAATTGAAAAACTGATTAAATCGAAAAAAGAAAACTATTTGCTCTCGGGACGTTCTTCAACTCAAATAAAAAAAAATCGAGTCTCTACGTCGTGAATTAGGGTTGTTACTCGTGAAATAAAGAGACCACTTTTTGAATGGAGATTTACCACGATTCAAAAGATGATACTGCCCCTTAAGGCTCACCTAGGAATGCCGAAATGCCATAAAGCAACTGGCCAGAGGCTATAGGATGACTCTCCTATTGGTGTCACTTTGGCATTGAAGGTTATGAGATCTCTTGTGAAATAACTAATTGTCCCTACTTAAAATAAGGCACACTAGTTTTATATCCTCGAAACTTTTCTCTGTTACCCCCAAATCAGAGTGAAAGAAGCAAATGAATCAGCGGGAAAAGTTTCCATCAACAAAATACTCATTTGAATGCTGCAAAGATGGGAAACAATTGAATTGAAAAACCAAATTTCCAACTATACCTCGGAAGTTTCATCGACAAAGAAAATACGAACTCGGTTTTCATTTATATCAGAAGTTCGCATTGTATTGTTTCAGTTTCAAACTAGCGAATCGAAGTGAGCATTAGGCCAATTATAATTGGTGGCCAATTATCTACTCGTGTTCTTTCACATAATTGGATTCAAATAATTCAACACATTCATACAAGAGAATTTTAAGTATTCTTTCAATTAATCAATCGAAAATGAAAGTGGTAATATTTAATACTGCAAGGATGGCAATGTAATGCAGATAATACTGACAACTCATTAGTCCACTTTTGTTATTTATGGATATTTAATTTGTTCCAACACTTAAATCATGTGAAGCTTATCACCCATCACACAAAACAAAATTCTACAATATTTTCACGAATAAAATTTCAAACCTTGCAAAGGAACCCTTCTCATTTGTTGAAATTCATTTCACGCTGTATTCTTAAGGGTGAATTGAGTCCTCTTCAACTGCCTTTCCTTCTTAAAAACCACTCAGAATGTTTGTAAAAAATCTAAAAAACTCTTCTCGCCCAAGCAATCCCGTTCACGGAAATGAGAATAGTTTCACCAAAGCATACCAATTTTGACTGGCTACGAAAAAGAAATTATCAGATGAGAGCTGGAAAAAGAATTATGCAAGTAATATTGCAGTTTCCTCTTTTCGAATTGATGGCACTCCAAACACAAGTCTCTGTTTCTCTTCCTCGCAAATTATCAGACTTTCAGGGAGATAGTCAGGATATCTGGAACACCCAGAAATTATTCCCTCGGTTATTTTCATTCCGGAGCAATTGGTGAGGATGAGAAACTTTCATAAATTAATTCAGCAAGCTGAAGGGGAAGTGTGCTTTTCACTCTTCAGTTTTTCCAACAAAAAATATATTTATTTTAGTTTTGTTTGAAGTGAGCTTCACACAATCTCAAAACAAGATTATTTTGTAATAAAAAGATCATTGCTGATGTATGAAACATTATTGATATTTTTATTGGTTTTTATTCTCTTCTACCAGTGGCAATTTGGATTTCTTCCATGTGAATTAATGGTTTGTTTTTTCCCGATATCATAGACTTGTAAAACCTGTACCTACTCAGCCAATATAAGTATTTATACATCTATATCTTGTCCCTTGACCATCGGAAAAAATTACAGAACCTATAATTACTCATTGAAATGATTGCACCGATAGAAAATGACATTATCGTATCAGTTTCTTCGCGAACGACAAATTCCAAACAAATTCTACCCAATTAAGTAATTAGAGATCGTTTTAAATTGCGAAAAAATCGAATTCCATTGACGGATATCTATTTTTTAGTTTTTACGTGAATCGGAAGTATCCACAATTACATTAGTGGAAAATTATGTTTGTTAGAGCTTTTAGTGAATTATATATTTATTCAAAACGTGGTTTTCTATTAGTTAACATGTCTGAATAAACGGTGAAATGTTCCTTCCACTCGAGAGCCTTATATTATGTTTGTTAGTGCATTTTGGTTGTGTGAAAAGTTGGAAGGAGATAGATTACGATAAGGATGGTGACCTAAGTTTGGTAAGAAGAGCCAATATTCTTAATTTTTCCCAATGGTATATGTTCCCTACTCTATGTTAATATATCATTGTATTGTCACTGTTTCTTCTTCGGATTTGCTCTACCTGGTGATCGAAATCAATAAAGAGTACTTGACAGAAGACTGCTAATCTTTGATCTCAATCTGTCACAAGAGCGAACTTCAGATTTCCTGAACAAACATTGGAAATGAAACCCTACATTGATATCCTATGTTGAGGCTCTAACAGGTAACATTTTATATTTCCGCAGGAAGATTTCGTACAGAAATACGGATCTATAGGTCTCCTGACCTACGAGTTGACCTTATGTGATGGCTACATCATAGAAGTATATCGCCTCAACAAAAAAGATGCAGACCAATTGAAGCCTATTCTTCTACTGCATGGTTTATCTGGATGTAGCGACAGTTTTTTCATAGACAAGAAGAAAGCATTACCGTTTTTCCTATCTCAGCAAGGCTATGACGTTTGGTTGATCAATAACAGAGGAACTATTCATTCTAGACATCATAAGACACTGGACAGTAAGAGGGACAAGGAGTACTGGCATTTCAGGTAATATTGTTCAGAGTTCCTAGAGAGATCATACGATTTGATTCTAAAGATCGTAGATGAGGGGAATTGATTCAGTAGGGACGCAGTCAGAAAAGTTCTTTCCGTATTTGAAATGATTTTATGATTTCAGTTGGCAGGAGATAGGAATGATCGATATGCCAGCAACAATAGACCTTGTACTAGCCAACAACAAGCATGACAAAGTAGCACTTGTTGGTCATTCAGAAGGCTCTTTCGAGATATTTGTAGGGCTGTCAGAATGTCCGGAATATAATGAGAAAGTTGCCATATCTTTTCATTTTGGAGGAGCAGCATACCATTCAGCATGTGTTCCCCAAACGGTCAGAGTAGGCTGCAAGTTTCGCAATTTAATACAGGTTAGGATAATGTTGTAGCCTTCATCTTCTTCATACCACTTATCTTATAGGGAGTTTGACAGTATGTTTTCGAAAATTTATGTTCTAGGAACTCCTGGATCAAATAGGAATATCACAAATAATTCCTACTCTTGAAATAAGGGAAGCAATAATTACTATTTGCCGACTGGATACTTTCAACGATATATGCCGGGAATTTTTATTCGATATTCTTGCAGTAACAACTGACTCTTTTGACAACTTTGTAAGTTCATTCTAGTTCATAGATGACAATTTTTTGATCTACGGTTTATGTTTTTAGAAAGATATATCTTTCATCTTCACCAAATGGTTGTGTGGGGGAGGAGTGAGAGAATTGCTGCATTTTCTCCAGACAGGGCAATCAGGTCAGTTGGGTTTCTTATTATATCGAATGAATCAAGGAAAAGCTATATGAATAAATGTTGTCGTGTTGTATCTCTCCTCAATTTCAGTATGTTATCTCCATTTCAGAAAATGTATCTCCTTTTACGAAACGCTTATTATGATTCAATTTTTCCAGGCATATTCTCCAAGTTCGACCATGGTCCAAGAAAAAATAAACTAATCTACAATTCAACTTTACCACCACGGTTTCACCTGGAGAGAATCACATCCCCAACTGCCATTTTCTGTGGACTGGATGACTTATACTGCCGAGAGAATAATATAGAAAAGGCTAAATCTGAAATACCCAATGTAGTCTTCTCGAAAGTCATAGAACATTTAGGACATGTTGATTTTTTGCTGGACAAACCTTTGAAACGTAATATTTATGGAGATATGATGAGGTTACTCAAGGAATATCTTTAGAGATTCGACGAGAAGTTGTGCAATAAACTATTTCTTTCTGATTGATTCTTATTTTTCTACCAACATTCGAAATTTCAAGGAGACATCATGAAATCATCAAACCTTCTTAGGAGAGCTGTCGATAGATTTCTGGAATATTTCGCATTTCACCTAAGCAATGCAAAGGGGCAATCACAAATCGCTTTCAGCTATTTGTGATATTTGAATGGATCATAAGTGTTCAGGAAGTTTCACCAAAAATTATAGGATCACTTTTGAACATTTGGAGAACTGAAATCTATCAACAGAGTGAATATCCCTTTCCTTCAAATTTTCCCCAAAGTCAAGCAACAGCGCAATTTCCGTAAAATTCAACTTGTTCACACCAATAAATAATCAAGCCCTTATTAGACATTCCTTACTACCCTCTCGAGATAGGTATCGTCTTGATTAAGCCAGATTAAACAGGGGTGACACGTATAGGGATAGCTGAGCACGAACTTTGTATTCAGCTCCCTGTACGTCTACAACGTGTACGACATTAAAATGTATTTGCTTAGTCCTTCAGATCCCACAAGGATATTTATAAAATAGGGTTGAGAATTGTTTAAATACATCATGATGCTCTCCACTAGATTTGTTCAAGTCAGGAAGATAAATCGATGATTAAAACTTCTCACCCCTTTGGAACCAGAAATTCTTTCATTTTAATTCGTGGTTTGCTTAATGCACCACTTAGACAAAGAAGAATAGTGAATTGTTGCAAGATTTGGCCCTAAAACACATCGTGCCGTGAAAAGAATGTCTTGCTTCGGCAGTGAATGAGATTGTGTGTTGAGAATCTCTCGGTGAAACTTCTGATTTCAGAAGTGTATTTACACTGCGCAAAAAAATTAACGCACATTATGGAAATCTCAAATTTATTCTACAACTGAAGGTGTTCTCAATGATGATTATTTTTATCAGAATTAAGCATGCATATGTTATCCACTTTCAACGTGTTTCTTCAATGCAGATGTTTTCTACCTGCAGAAATAAAAAAAGATGATATTATCAGATTTTGAATGTATTGGCTCCATTCTAAAATCAGTTGTTCTTGATCAATTCTAGTGATCAATAGTTTTTCTTTCGTTTGATTTTCTACACTCGATCACTATGCAACGCGAAACACGCAATTTGACCCGAGAGGAATGTGCCCAAGCGGTAGTTTTGCGAGAAGAAGGGTGGACATACACAAGAATTGCAGAAAGGTTTGGAGTTTCCCATGCAAGTGTGTCCAGAATGTTGCAGCGATTCAGGGACACAGGTATGAATGTCCGAAGACCAGGACAGGGTAGACCACGGGTAACAACTGCCATTCAAGTACGTTACTTGAGAGTTTCTTCGTTGAGACAACGGTTTGCAACCGCTCGCCTCCTTCAAAATCAGCTTGAGCAAACTCATGAGGTGCAAATTAGCACTCAGACAATGAGAAATCGCCTCAGAGAATATGATTTAAGGCCTCGTGTCGCGGCAAGAGGCCCAGCTCTTACCCCAGCCCATCGAAGGGCGCGTTTGGATTTTGCGAGAGAGCATATCCATTGGGAAGAGGCCGATTGGGAAAGAGTTCTCTTCACAGATGAGTCTAGATTCTGCCTCTACCATTGTGATCGACGTTTCCTTGTATACAGACGTCCACATGAAAGATATGCTCAGTGCAATTTCCTGAATACTACTGGTTTCGGGGGAGGATCGATTATGGTATGGGGTGGAATATCTTTGACTACTCGCACAGACCTAGTGGTCGTTGATAATGGAGGTATGAATGCTGATAAGTATACAAGGAACATTATTGAAGAGCATGTAGTGCCATTTGCCCCATACATTGGTGAAAATTTCATTTTTACGGACGATAACGCCAGACCCCATCCTGCGCGCATCGTTCAGGAGTACCTTGAAGAGGTTGAAGTCTCTAGAATGGAATGGCCAGCAGAAGTCCAGATCTCAATCCGATTGAGCAGGTTTGGGACAACCTCAATAGAAGGCTGAGGAATTCAGAAAATCATCCATCTACTCTTAATGACTTAGGAATCCAACTCGGAGAAATCTTGGAAGGATTAGATCAGAACATTTTAAGATCACTCATTTCGAGTATGAACCGTCGTTGCCGAGCTGTAATTAACGCAAGGGGTGGAAATACCAAGTATTAAATCACTTATCAGCATTTCAGTATTTTGAAAATTGTTCATTTCTCTTCTTCCACATAAGATTCGGTGAAATCCTGAATTTTTCTTCCATTTAATGTGTCTTGTTTCGTTCAAAACCTTCCCGAGAGAACATAAAAAATAAGTTATGAAGTCACTGTAGAGTTAACTTTAAAATTGAGATTTTCAGAATGTGCGTTAATTTTTTTGCTCAGTGTATATTGCAGAATTCTGATTTCTGATACTGTAATTCATAAGGTTAAGTGCATTTTGGAACTAGTCAGATACACTTAATTCCTGTTAACATCTCTGGCAGTTATACGAAAAGAAACTGACGTCGTATGATATTTGTATATGGTGCATTTCTTCTCACCTTTGAAAACACCCTGTCTGGCTCACATCCTCATCGAATTATTAACTCGTTTTAAAGCTGGAGTCTATTCAATTCGAGCACCAGATGAAATGAATCATTTTTTATGGAACGCAATAAATTGAAATGGAATTTTGTAAAACTCGCGAGCGAGAATTCCACAAATGTCATAGTTTATCTGTAATGGTTCACAGTTAAATACGAATTGCAATATTCTCGGAGTGTCCTCATTTCAATTATTCGTTTTTTATCGGTTTATCGCTATTTCCGATGCTGAATGGGTTCTTTCAATTTTTGTGTTGGATATGGTTTAACAAGGCTACTGAATATCAAAAACTGTTCATGATTCGAAAATGAATTCAAAAGGGTTTGTGGAATGGGTTCAGTAATTTCGAGCATGAATTTTAACATTTCACTGGAGAGAAACGAAGAGAAAATGGACTCTGAGTATTTACTCGAAATAGTACAATTATTCTACTCCATTCACTTTTATTTAATCACATAGGAGGTCATGGTTTCGTTTTCAGGAGTTGGTGCCCTTGATGAAAAGCACAAAACATATGAAGAAAAGTCAGTGCGAGCACAGAAAATATCGTTAATGACAAAACGACGTTGCCAGTTTCTTTGTTTACATCAAAGTAAAAGTATCAAAGATATTCCACATTTTGTTAGGTTTACAAATTGTTCGCAGATTTTTGGTATTTAATCGATATTTGCAGGTGAGTTTTTCGTCGAATATCCAAGATTAACGTATGTTTATTTTTTTAGCACCAGTTGGGAGCGTGAGGACGATTTTCAAGACCAGGACGAATGTTTACATTTCGAGGTTGAAGGGGTACACAGGAATTTCGTTGAAAAAGTTGTTATTTGGACAGATATCGCAGTAGATGGATCGGATGGAGCCTCGAGAGGTCGATTAGGACGATATTTTTCAGGTTTTCCAAGAATTTGGCGATATCTGAGCAGATTTGCAAAAGTTAGGTACCTCACTAATGAGGTGGAACTCAGTCCTAATTCACCTATAAGAAACGCCTTTCAACGGTCGATATGGTGAAAAATGTTTTAAATCCCAACATTGATTTTAAGAAAGTAATCAACAAAATAAAATTGACATTATTCTTGATTCTTGTGATTACCCATCAATTCATCTTATATCTTTGGGTTGATTTTTTTTAATGAATTCTTGATTAGAGTCAACAATTGATGTCGTCAAGTCTTGAACTTTCAGTTCAAGAGGATGATAAACATTAAATCTTCACAAGCATGCATATGAAAATTATGTGAAAGCAATGCAATTTTCTTCCGTGGCGAAAAATAATATATTTCAACAGCGATCTCTTGTACTTCCCATGCAAATAACTAGAAAAGGAATCCTTTCTATCAATTCATATAAACGTTAATTATTTTCGTCCGTCACATCTTTTCCAATTCATTCATTTTCCGAATAAATTCACATTCTGAGAAATACGCTAAGAATGTAGAAAGGGCAACATAGTGTTGACTTGGAACATTAAAATATTTTAAAAAACGTTACAGAGTGGAATGTGTCAAATTTCCAAGGCCAGAGTTGTGATTTTATAATTGTGAATGGAGTATAGGTTTTTTTTTAATTAGAGCAATGTGAAAGTGATATGAGTGCAATCTTCAACATTGCAATAAATTGATAATCACCTCTAAAAACACGAAGATCTAAATAAAAAAAAAATACTTCCTAATTAAGAACCACAATTATTTTTTGAGAGCTCGAATCATATCGTACTTAGACAAAACTGCATGGCATGATTCTCTACCGCTAAATTCAGGAAAGGCATTGGATCTCAGATTTCTATTCAGGTTGATGGAGAGGTAATTATCATTTATCCTTTATTAGATTGTGTTCATCAGGGAATGCTTAACGAATAGTTGGCGTGGTCGATCCAATCAGGAACGTAATAAACGTCCCATTTCTGATTTCGAATTACATTTGCGATGAGTATTTCGGGGGTAGAGTAATGAAAGGAACTGAATTCAGATGAAAATGCAGCAAATTACGTTTAAATAGTCTGCTGGTCTTTTCAATGGCTGGTTTTCGAGTTTTTTCAATAAAATTTTCTGGAATGAAACAATATACAGGGTGATTCTGGGGGAAACCGTCTAATTTTAGGAGAAGTTCACATTAGTCAAGGCAGTTTCGGAACAATGTTTGGGGGCTTTATTGAGTGTCAACATTTTTCATTTATTCATGACTTTGGTATTGAATGATCAATATAAATGAAATTTTCAGTGTAGAACAATAAGACTGTCTTCTTTCAATAATTCTAATACTTTTTCTATAATACAGGGTGGTAATTATGATAAGTTCAGATAAAATTTGTAGGTTCAAAAAACAACATTCCGTTTTCGAAAATTCGCTACCTGCTTCAGATTCCACCATAATTTTACATAACTAGAGCTTTTTTATTTTTATTAGCATATGACCAGATTTTCTAAAAAAAAATTTAAAAAATGAGCGATAACTAATACAAAATAAACATTCGAAACAAATTATGAAAGGCAAAATTAAGGATTAATACAAAATTCACATAGAATGTTAGAAATGATTTCCTCTTTTTTGAATACATATTCGCGATCTTTTTATTGAATTTTCAATTGACCTTCTAATCAGGGATTAATTTTGCTTTGAGATATCACATTCCTCCAAAATTCTCTCTACTAGGTGTTTTCTACTTCTAATTTCAACCTAATAAACTTTTGTTTTCAGATGTCTCCACACGAAATAATCTGAAGGGTTCAGATCAGGAGATCTTTGTGGCCTAGCAAAAGGGGTCTCCACGACCAATCTCTCATTAAAAGGTTAATTGGAAATTTAATGAAGAGGTGGCGAATATGTATTCAAGAAAGAGGAAATCATTTCGAACATTCCATGTAAATTTTGTGTTAATCCTTAGTTTTGCCTTTCATAATATGTTTCGAATGTTTATTCTGTATTAGTTGTTGTAGATTTCTTGGTATACGTAGGAACGTTTAAAGATATTCTCTGGACTGAATGATTTTTACACCAGGATATGAGTTATTAAAAATGAATTTCGAATATGAAAAAACTACTTCAGGACACAGAAAGAGCTTTGTATCATCGGAAGATACAGCTTTACTATCTACTTCACAATATTGTCACTGCCTTTGAGCGAAATAAAGATACCTATTGTTCATCTTCAAACATTTTTTCTACGAAAACTGGACGTTTGCAAAAAAAAAAACAAAAAAGCTCCAGCAATGCTGAAGCAGGTAGCGAATTTTTGAAAACGGAATGTACAGGGTGGTTTCTCAACCTGCAAATTCAATCTGAACTTATAATAATTCCCACTAAGTATTTTTGAGAAAATAATGGAATTTTTTAAAGAAGACAATCATATTGTTTCACTCTGAAAATTTCATCAATATTGATAAAGCCATACCAAAGATATGAGTAAAATAAAAATCTGTCGAATCGGGCAAATCACCCTGTAGACTCTCAATAAAAAATGCCTTGACTAGTGTAAACTTCTACTAAATTCTGACGGTCTCCTCCGGAATCCCCTGTATACTGAATATATGTATCCAAAGCATAGTTCTTCGTGGAATGCTCCATTCCAGGATATTATAATTCTCCAACAGGCTCGAAATTGATCAAACGTGACATAAACAAGTCCTCCGTTTATCCTGGGACTTTTTTCCCTCGGGCAGACAGCACTCGAGAAAGAATAAAATGGCAATTCATAAAAATTCAGATTCAAACAGCCCTGAATTAACTCTAGCTTTGTCAAGTTGTCAACTGCATTCCCGTCAAGGGAAAAGAAGCATTTGATTCTTGACCTGGCAAACAATTCATCAACTAAAGATTCCTGCTGAATATCCTGCTGGTCTTGTTAATTAATTTCAACTGAGAATCCGTGGAATTTAATGTTAATCATTTGGTTTGTTCTGAAGATCTCTTATTATTATAATTTGTTTTCATAATGTTAAGAACATAGAACAAGACTGTATAAAGTATGTGATAAATTTCTAATTAGATCCAATTTGCTCTTTCTTCCAACAAAAAATTGAATATGAATGAAAGAAAGATTATAACGCTGATTGATAATCAATAACTTTGGAAACAACCATTCAAAAGTACCTCTTCGATACTCTTATTTCCGTATCCAACAAAAACCCCTAAAGACAAATTCTTATTCTTCGTGGAAAAGAATTGAATCAATCTGCGCACAGTTTCCGGTGGAAGATTCATTTCCTCCTGTTATCCCATTGATCCCGAATTGTTTTCAGGGGGAAATGTAAAAACCGAAAAGCCGTGACTGAATCCGAAAATAATTAAAGTCTAATTCATCTTCATTTGCCGCATTCCTTAACTTCTCCATGATGAATTCCCGAAGCGATTGAACTTTTATCGATTACTTGTCTGAGTGATTTATATGGCCTCTGATTAATTTAATCGAAATTGGAAATTTTTTTTCACGATATATTTTGAGACCTGTTAAGTATGAAGCCTAGTGGAAGTTCCACAGGTTGAAGAAGCTTGGCTCCGAAAGTAAAGGCTTCGATGGTCAATTAGTCTTGTCTGATTTTAGACAGAAGGGCCTCAGAATTATTGAGCCATTGAGTAAGGGAGCTGAACTACCCCTCCATTCAAATATGTAGTAAGATAATGCCAGATATTTTTCTTTTTACATATAAACATTTTAAAGGGGTTTTACTATTGATCATTTTTCACCTATTAATTGAGTTTTTAATAATCATTTATATTTTGCACAGGGAAACTTTGAAATATGATCATGAACAAATGGAGGATATACGACAAGAGAGACGAAATCTATGATAGTTCGAAATTTCCAAACTTTCAAAAAACAGGTGAATATCTAAATTATGACAGATAGCGACTTGAATTTGTTTTAATTGGATAGATAGTCCTCGAAAACCTATATTTTGATACCAAACATGTCCATATAGGCCTTCTTTGACTCGACTTTTAATTGTTTAATTTTTTCCAAATTTCATTCACGAGTTTTGTTCAGACGCTCAGAGCACTCAAAGTATAGGTGGTACTGATCAGTCTAATGGGTATTCTGCATGATTCGAATGGAAAGTAAATCGTCAAGATTGAAAAAGGACCTTGATTTCGCCAGTGCTTTCTTGGTGATGACATATATGGTGTTTTTGGGGGGTCTTACCCGTTTGTCATTTTTCACCCAGAAAATTGACATTTTCGATATCGATTTTATTTTGCTCAGAGATACTATAGACATGGCTGATTACCAATATACAAACAAAAAGTCGATAGGATCCCAACAAGGGGAGTTATGACGATTTGAAATTTCGGATTTTTCAAAAAATTTGGATTTATTTTACTTGGATATATCGTCCTCAAAAACCTCTATTTTGATACCAAACATGTCCATATAGGCTCTCTTCGAGTCGACTTTTAATTGTTTTATTTTTTCGAAATTTAATTTTCGAGTTTTGTTCAGACGCTCAGAGCACTCTAAGTATAGGTGGTACTGATCAGTCAAGTGGGTATTCTGCATGATTCTTATGGGTAGTGTATCGTCAAGATTGAAAAAGGACCTTGATTTCGCCAGGGATTTCTTGGTGATGACAAAAATGGTGCTTTTGGGGGGGTCTTACCCCTTTGTCATTTCTCACCCAAAAAGTTGAGATTTTCGATATCGATTTTATTATGCTTAGAGATACTCTAGACAATGCTGATTACCAATGTAAAAGAAATAAGGATGAATTCAGGAGAGCAGGAGCTATGACAATTTGAAATTTCGGATTTTTCAAAAAATTCCATTTTTCAGGATAAATCTAAACTATGATAGATAGCGACTTGAATTTGTTCTTATTGGATAGAGGGTCCTTGAAAACCTATA
Organism: Adalia decempunctata; assembly: GCA_951802165.1. Taxonomy (NCBI): domain Eukaryota; kingdom Metazoa; phylum Arthropoda; class Insecta; order Coleoptera; family Coccinellidae; genus Adalia; species Adalia decempunctata. Next base: position 5,307,724 of record OX637701.1, read on the forward strand.
CTTTGATACCAAACATGTCCTTATAGGCCTTTTTTGAGTCGGCTTTTAAGTGTTTTAGTTTCTCCGAATTTCATTTTCGAGTTTTGTTCGGACGCTCAAAGCATTCGAAGTATAGGTGGTACTGAACAGTCTAATGGGTATTCTGCATGATTTGAATGGGAAGTAGATCTTTGAGATTGGAAAACGACTTTGGATTCGCCAGAGATTCCTTGGTGATGACAAATATGGTGTTTTTGGAGGGTCTTACCCCTTTGTCATTTTTCACCCAAAAAATTGGGATTTTGAAATCGATATAATTATGCTGAGAGATACATAGAGCAATGCTGATTTCCAATTCACTCACAAAAATTGGGTGCGATCACAGGAGCGGGAGCTATGATGGTTTGAAATTTCGATTTTTGAAAAAAGGCCATTTCGCAATGAAAATCTGAACTATGAGAGATAGAGCTCTGGATTATTCTTTATTGAATTCAGTTTCCTCGAAAACCTATATTTTGATACCAAACTTGTCCATATAGTCCTTGTTTCATTCGATTTTTTCTGGTTCTAATTCAAAAACTGCGTGAATCATATTTTTTATCTGGACAAATTGGATGTTTTCAGGTGGTTGATTTCTCCTCATAGGTTACGAATATCTTCATCTCTCTAACTCTCTTCCAAACCTGATTGCCACGTTTCCTTCCTAGATACCCTTCTTTTAATTCTGGAGAAAACACACATCAGCTAAGTGAAAATGAGAATATGTGCTTTTAAGCTGTACCGTTTGCGGAATGAACGCATAAATCTAAGACACCAACAGACACAAAGCAAACAACTAAACGTCGTAAATAAGCTCTTTCACCCCGGAAGGATTTCTTGCAACATTGCGGGAAGCGTTAAGCCTTTCCTACATTTGAAATGAGGAGTCGAGTATTGTGAATTCCACTGGATTGTTCTTACAGTATAATCCTTCATCCTCAGTACTCAGATAATGGTATGTTTTTGAATGCAGACAAGTCGATCACAGTTTTACATAAGAATTCCTATATTCCACATTTTCGTCTCTTCAGATTAATCATTAGTTTTATAAATTCAGCACATGACTCCTCGTTCAAAATTCATATTTTTATTTTCTTATACCACACAGTTTCCTACTGCGAATGCTGGGTAACAAAGAAGAACCAACTCTATGACTTTATCCACTTTCCCTGTGTATTGGGGTCTTCCATTCTAGTATCTCTAATTTTCCCACTTTCCAATACCTTAAGGATGCTATTCGGTTTCACAGGGATTTCTCTGATATTGCTAAAATTCTGTCTCCTACATTTTCACTTCATTCAGGACCACTGCTCGAAATCCTGCGGAATCCCCCAACAGAGGATCCAGGTGAACGAAGAAAACAGAAAACATGCTCATCCAAATGAAGCAATTTGGTCCATTGAGCCAGACTTACACGAAATCCTTTCGGGGTTAATTCGAAACAATAACAATATCCATGGATCTGTAAAACGGAGAGTCTGTTGAATTAAATAGTCTGAGTTGTCAGGAATTTATTTCTATTTGCCTTCTACGCTTTCACACATTAAGCCCAGTGTCATGTTACGTACGCCGGAGATAACACAAGACGATGTTTTCATCCCTTAAGAGCATCTCGATTACAATTAAATGCAAATTAGCTTTGACGCGTTAGTAATACGCTCCTAATGTGCTAGACAAAACACAGAGATCCCAACTTGTCTATAAGGATGAATCCTCAATTTGAATCCTATTAGTTTGGGGCACGTTAGATGCCGTAAGATTTCTGAGACATGTTGTTATATTTAGCTGAGAAGGGGGTTCATCTCATGGGAAATTTTGATCAAGTAACAAAGGGAGTGTGGTAGCATCTGATGCAAAATGGAGTGCTGCCTTTTAATTAAACCACAAAAGACAGTGTGCCGAGGGTTTCGCGAGACTCCATGATGAAGAATAACGTTCCACTCGTTTGGTGTTTTTTACCATTGCTGCTCAGTTTCTTTTAAAAATTTACCAGTCCTTCAGGCATGTATTTGGCCCAATTTTTTTCAAATTGCTATATCTCTTCAACAGAGCCGAATTCAGAAAAATGGAAAATGAAAAAAGGTTTCTTTCAGTCTCAAGAATCTACAGTTGAAATATATGTACAAGTCAAAGACTCACCCTGTATACTTCCTTCACAATATGGATGTTTTCGATCGTATTTCGGCGAGGTAACAGAAAAGTAAAAGGTAGGGATGGAAATAGTTTCAAACGTGCCGAAGTTACTGAGCCGATAATCGTATTATTAGCGAAATAACGCATGGTGGTGGTCAATCATTAATCAGTTGACCGAACACACAGCCTGCTACGACCATTACACATCAAATGTGCCTGTCGGGCCGTGTAAATTATAACCCAGTCGGAGACTAACTGAGTTATTCACGGATTTATACTCAGATGATTTCATGAAATTACACTGGATATCACGGTGTTATATTTTGATCCTGTTTAGGTAAAGAATAACTCCTCCTGAATATTCACATGGATACGAAAAATAATTTCACATTTTGATATACGTCTTTTCTCTCCAATTTTTTCCTGTAGAGTGGTCAGTAGGGTCGAATAGAAATCTCCAGTTATTGTTCTACCCTCATCCAAAAAATCATTCATGAGTACCCCATGGCAATCCCAAACAACTGAAGCAAGAACTTTTCCAGCAGATTTTTGGACACGAAACTTATCAGATCTTGGAGAACCAGAGTGTCGCCATTCCATCCATTGTAGCTTTGTTTCTGGATCGTAAAAATGTACCCAAATCTACATCGTTTTCAAATCGAGCACAGATCGAACGCGATGCTTCCACCCTTGCATACTTATGGTCAACATTCAAACATTTGGGGATCTATTTTGCAGAAATTTTTCTCATGTTTAAATTGACGTGAACTATATGATGAACGCGTTCGTATGAAACTTTTTGTGGAAAATTTAGTCATTTTTGTAGGGTGTTTTGGTGGTCATTACTCGAAAACTATATTTTATAGAAAATATCTGATTGCATATTCTCAATCTGCGCCCTCGAATTGGTAAATCCAGCAACTTTGGTGGCGATCCAAGAAAAAAATTCTTCTAAAAATACGCGAATTTCCCTTCATTATGGAAATTTCTCGAAAACCATAATTATATTTATTTTCATGTAAAATCAAGAGTTCGAATATGTACAGACCATACACTGTGAAAAATTTTTTGAATTTGAATCTTCCTCAAAATGATTCCTTAAACCCCATTTTGTAAATACTTAATTCTAATTGGTCTTTTCTGAATTGAAAATATTTTCTCCAAAGGACCCCGCACTTTTTCTATGGCAAATGGCGTTCCGTCAAATTTTCTAAAATTTTGGTATAATGTAGCACTCGACCTACTGATCAAAAGTGTCCATGGCCCCAACTCAATCCTATTACTAGTTTTTGAGATACAGGTCGTTGAAGTTGAGAATTACCCACTTTTACTACGCGAGTATCTCGAAACAGAATCGAATGAACTTCAATTTTTCTCAAGAAACACTTCATTACATCCCCAAGGAACAACCATATAGAGGAATATGACCGAAAATCGTTACGAATACAGTGTCATCCATAATTGAATGCATGTCCGATTTTGAAAGTATAAAATATGTCAGTTTCAGAGCGAGACCGTTCACAAAATGAACTATTAAACTACATATGTTGTTGTTACATCGAAAAAGTCTGAAATACCAAGAATTCATACTGGGTGATCCATTATTATAGAAACTATTCTCAAGGAGGGTTGAATGGACACCCTATATTTATGGGTTGATTCAAGGTGTTTGTTTATTTTTTTTAGAACATATCATCATGGACTTCAAAGAATACAGGGTGATTCAGTCATGAAATGAACTTTGAACCTCACGAAAATACCCAAAAACCACCTTTTTTTTCATCACCCTGTATTTCAAGATTAACTCCGACGAGGTGGGAGTTTTCTTTCACCACTGTACTTGATATAAAAACATCAATTCGGCTGAGAGTTTTTATCCATTTCCTATGACCAGATTTTTTGTTATGCTGGAATAAGAATAGAATAACATAAATAAATAATTTTCATATTACATAAAAAAAAATCTGCTCATAGGAAGTGGATAAAAACTCTCGGCCGTATTGATGTTTTTATATCAAGTACAATGATGAAAAAAAATTCCCACCTCATCGGAGTTAATCTTGAAATACAGGGTGATGAAAAAAAAGGTGGTTTTTGGGTATTTTCGTGAGGTTCAAAGTTCATTTCATGACTGAATCACCCTGTATTCTTTGAAGTCCATGATGATATGTTCTAAAAAAAATAAACAAACACCTTGAATCAACCCATAAATACAGGGTGTTCATTTAACCCTCCTTGAGAATAGTTTCTATAATAATGGATCACCCAGTATGAATTCTGGGTATTTCAGACGTATTCGATGTAACAACAATATATCTAGTGTAATAGTTCATTTTGTGAACGTTCTCGCTCTGAAACTGACATATTTTATACTTTCAAAATCGGGCATGCATTCAATTATGGATGACCCTGTATTCGTAACGATTTCCGGTCATATTCCTCTATATGGTTGCTCCCTGGGGATGTAATGAAATGTTTCTTGAGAAAAAAAGTTCATTCGATTCTGTTCCGAGATACAGGCGTAGTAAAAAAGAGTAATTCTCAACTTCAACGCCCTGTATCTCGAAAACTAGTCATAGAATTGAGTTGGGGCCATTCACACTTTTGATCAGTAGGTCGAGTACTACATTATACCAAAATTTTAGAAAATTTGACGGAACGCCATTTGCCATAGAAAAAGTGCGGGGTCCTTTTCGTATGTTCCCAAGAAAATTATGCCATATTTGAAAGTGGACTCGAAGTTTCCAAAATATACTGTTCTTAATGTGTTCTCATTTATATACTGCGTTGATCTTAGTGCAAAACAAATTTTATTTAACTTCATTGAAATAATTTCAGTGTTCTGACGACAATTCAGGAATTGATCAATGTAAACTCCGAGAGATCTGACACACACAGAAAGTTAGTAGTTTTGTTGCAATAGGGTTACTGAATACTGAATCTGATTTTTTTCATTTGATCTGTTCGTATCGAAAAGGACAACTCCAGCACCGGTCACTTTTGTGCTTTCAGAACCGTCTGTATACAATCTTACGGTTTTTTCTTTGAGATTGTAGTGGATGTATTTCCGTTACCAGTCCTCTATTTTGCTCAGCATTGTACTGACGTTTTTCGCAGTGCTAATTTTATTGAGAATTAGATCACTAGCATGGTACTTGGACGTTACAACACCGCGTATTCGCGTACGATTCAAACGCCCGTAATGGTAAATCTGTACGAATAGCCCCTCGATCATTTCACAAAGCTGCGATTCCCAGAATCGATTCAATTGTGCACAGAGATATCTTCGTCACCAGCAACAACGTACAAACGTTACGGATCGACCTCCACGGCAGCTAGACCCTTGGACTGGGCGCAAAATGAGCTTTCAAATCTCCAATCTAGCCGATATCCCACTTTGAACCCGTAAATCCCGACTGTCAGAATTGGGGATTATGCCACCGGGTGAATGATATATAAACTGACAACTGCATGTGACATCAAGACATTATTAAAGTCTCATCTTCGGGGGACGAAAACTTGGCGAAAAGAGAAGGAAATTGTGGACGAAAAAGTTGTATCCGAGTTGAGGAACCCATGTTGCCACATCGTGAACTTCAATGACAAATTTTGCTCATATCCTATTTTCTTTATTCAGGATGTTAGGTGAAAATGCGGCAAGAATTCAAAAGGATATTTCTTAAACTACACTGCGCAAAAAAATTAACGCACATTCTGAAAATCTCAATTTTAATGAAAGTTAACTCTACATTGACTTTATAACTTATTTTTTATGTTCTCTCGGGAAGGAATCTTATGTGAAAGAAGAGAAATGAACAATTTTCAAAATACTCTTCAAGGTACTCCTGAACGATGCGCGCACGATGGGGTCTGGCAATATCGTCCATAAAAATGAAATTTTCACCAATGTATGGGGCAAAAGGCACTACATGCTCTTCAAGAATGTTCCTTATATACTTATCAGCATCCATAGCTCCATTATCAACGACCACTAGGTCTGTGCGAGCAGTCAAATATATTCCACCCCATACCATAATGGATCCTCCCCAGAAACCAGTAGTATTCAGGAAATTGCACTGAGCATATCTTTCATGTGGACATCTCTATACAAGGGAACGTCGATCACAATGGTAGAGGCAGAATCTAGACTCATCTGTGAAGAGAACTCTTTCCCAATCGGCCTCTTCCCAATGGATATGATCTCTCGCAAAATCCAAACGCGCCCTTCGATGGGCTGGGGTAAGAGCTGGGCCTCTTGCCGCGACACGAGGCCTTAAATCATATTCTCTGAGGCGATTTCTTATTGACTGAATGCTAATTTCCACCTCATGAGTTTGCTCAGGCTGATTTTGAAGGAAGCAAGCGGTTGCAAACCTTCGTCTCAACGAAGAAACTCTCAAGTAACGTTCTTGAATGGCAGTTGTTACCCGTGGTCTACCCTGTCCTGGTCTTCGGACATTCATAGTTTCTCCCTGAATCGCTGCAACATTCTGGACACACTTGTATAGGAAACTCCAAACCTTTCTGCAATTCTTGTATATGTCCCCATGTCCACCCTTCTTCTCGCAAAACTTCCGCTTGGGTACATTCCTCTTGGGTCAAATTGCGTGTTTCGCGTTGCATAGCGATCGAGTGTAGAAAATCAAACGAGAGAAAAACTATTGATCACTAGAATTGATCGAGAACAACTAATTTTAGAATGGAGCCAATACATTCAAAATCTGATGATATCATCTTTTTTTATTCCTGCTGGGAGAAAACATCTGTATTGAAGAAAAACGTTGAAAGTGGATAACATAGGCATGCATAATTCTGATAAAAATAATTATCATTGAGGACACCTTCAGTTGTAGAATAAATTTGAGATTTCCATAAAGTGCGTTAATTTTTTTGCGCAGTGTATTTTAAGAATATTTCATTTTGATAATTTAGGAAAAAAGAAGTTAGAGATTGATGAATACAGTTGGCTTATAAAGAACACAATATTTGCCTGTTTTTTTTTTCACTTTTTGAAGATCTCTATCATTTTTCAACTCATTATTAAATTATCGTTGGCAATTCGCAGATTTCAGAGGACACACAAGTGGCAACAGTGTCCTGGACCGTTCCTCGAACATCCGATACTAATTAAGCTAAAACCAGGTTCATGCTCGTCCAATATTGCATCACTCTATGGAGTAACTTATGCGAACAGGCAAGTGACCATTGTTTCATATCTCCCATTATATTATCTCTGGAATATGGATTCAGAAGTTACTGATGTGCAAATATCCATCACTCGCAAGAAGGAAGTTTGTTGAGTTCATGGGAGACGTAATGAATTATTATGACCAGGATTCATCCAGAAATCGAGTATATCCAGAGAGTTTACCAAGAAATGCAGTGGTGGATAGAAAAGCAATACTGCTGATGAAGGTATATCGAAGATTAGAAAGATAAAAAGAAAAAGGAAGGAATTTGTGGTGAAAACAACCATACAGGATTACGTTTATGATGTTTCATGACATGATTTTATCAAACCGTCGATTTGGGCTAAAATGGATATCTGAAGCACTGAAGATTTCATACGAACGTGTACATCATATAGTTGATGTCAATTTGGACATGAGAAAAATGTCTGCAAAATGGATCCACAAATGTTTGAATGTTGACCAAAAGCGTGCAAGGGTAGAAGCATCGCGTTCGATCTGTGCTCGATTTGAAAACGATGTAGACTTCTTAAACCGAATTGTTACTATATGAGACTTGGGTACATTTCTACGATCCAGAGACAAAGCAATAATCGATGGAATGGCGATACTCTGGTTCTTCAAGACCTAAGAAGTTTCGTGTCCAAAAATCTGCTGGAAAAGTTTTTGCTTCAGTTTTTCGGGATTGCCATGGAGTAATCATGATCATGATTTTTTGGATGAGGGTAGAAAAATAACTAGAGAATATTATTCGACATTACTGACCACTCTACCTCCTAGACTCTACGCAAAAAACTTGAAGAGAAAAGACGCGGAAAGCTATCCAAAGATATTTTGTTTTTACAGGACAACGCCCCAGTGCACGAATCTCATGTTGTCATTCAAGAAATTCGTGATTTAGGGTTAGAATTACAAGAACACCCCCCTTATTCACCAGATTTGGCTCCATCTAACTATAATCTCTCTCGTCAAGTGAAAAAAAGTTCAAAAGGTCGCAAATTTTCTTCCAACGTGGGGGTAATAGAAGCTGTGGAAGACTGGTTTGCAGAGCAAGAAGAAACATTTTTTTTTGAAAGGTCTAGAGACGTTGCAGGTTCGCTGTTATAAATGTATTCAATTAAGAGGAGAATATGTTGAATAATGAAATATTTCGACATTGAAATTTTATTTGGTTCTATGGTAGGCTGAAAATTTTTCAATATATCCTCGTAAATTAACGAATACAGTTTTTTCTGGACACTGCTTCAGTTAGCAGATTTTTGTGTGATCTCAGCTCAGAAACTACACCAAATTAAACCAATTTATTCTTATATTCTGTGTATACCTAGTCCCATCTCAGCTGCACTATGTACGCAGCCTAATATACCCTACAGCGTGATTGTGAAAGAGTAAACGCAATAAAGGTTGAAGTGGATAAATACCATGCTCTCCCTGGATCTCATTTAGACACACTTTATTCCCACATCCCAGCGCAAAGTCACATATCAAATATTCAAATGTTGCACAACGGTGACGCAGTCTTCCTTGAAATAAATTCGTGCCATCTGTTTCAGGAAGGAATCCCGTCTACCAGAATGAATTTTTTATAGAAAGTTCATTTCGGCTGATACGGACCAGAATGTCGCAGAGGGGTATTCAGCTTTGATTTGGTTATACGAAGACAAACTATGCTTGTGCATGTTCTATTTGTCTATGAATTAAACAACTCCTCTTCTTCGAGTAACCGTCCATTTGAAGAAAAGATTCAGAAGAATTGGAGTGAATCACGAAATAGACTTTAGGTCCCAGAGCAATTTAACCCCTTTACACAAATGAACTAAACTGAACCCAAATGCGAAAAAAAAAACTCTTGGGAGGGCCATTTTGATTGGGGAGAATCAGAAAGTCGATAAGTAAAGAATTCCTTTGCAATTTTTTGCCTCATCGTGACGCCTCGAACGACTCGGTTGGATTCAGAGACGACAATTGTTTTTCGTACAGTCCCACAAATAGAATCAAATTAAATGTTGGATTGGTAACCTTCACAATGAATGAGCAGACAAAGGCTTCTTAACAATTTCTTGATGGAATGCTTTGGTCCTCCGAGAATCGATTGTCGATGGTAATTTCATCGTTTTCACTTTCTACCACATCGGAAAACGTATTGTGTTTCGATTTCAATCGGTGTCGAGCATGCCCATTGATAGAGAATACAAGAGGTTGGGAGGCTGTGTTAAGTTTTCATTGTGTCGAATTGAACGCATTGAAGATTAACCTGTGGCTGAAGCCTCTCGAAAATTTGATTTAGAAGTTAATTATGTTCAAAGTGAACTCAAACAGTATCGACTTCAGCTGTCTCAAAGTATGTAGAGAAAAAAGTCAATGTTTATTGTCGAAAATTCATATTTAATAGCACAAGGTTGAGAAGAAGACTATATAATTCATGCAACACATATACAGAGTGTAACAGCCAAATGGAATAAATTCGATAACGAATAAATAAGGGGGTAATAGGAAAAATGCTCGGACACATCGATTTGTAATTTTAAATGCGCATATTTTTCAAGAAAATAATATTATATAGGATATTCCATGCGACCGTAGCCAATACCAACTTTCTCATTTCAAATGCAACCCCTGTAAATTATTTATTTTTTGATTCTTCAGAAAATTCTAGACATAATTCACGTACAATGTTCTATACCTATCTTCAACTTTTTCGGTATAATATTCAGTGTTTTCAGATTTTTTACAAAAATTAACATTTTGAATGAAGATTATTTTATTTCACAAATTCGATACATTACACTCAATACTTATTTCCCATTTACCTTTCGATATGAAGAAAGTAAGCAAAAACCATTACTGAGAAGAAATAAAAAAAAAACAAAAACAGATTTGTTTATTCTCATAGCCTTAGTAACACGTTGTCTGTTTGCATGACAATAAGTGATCAGTGTAAGTGCTAGTGTCTTTTGAATTTCGATAACTGTACGTAATAATATTAGAAAAATGGTTCATTTAACAGAAATGCACAAAATAACCATTCTTCAAATGATTGGTTATGGAGATTACACACGGACACAAATGGAAGTTTCTTGCTTACTTCACGAAAAATTTCCAAATTTGCCGCCTTTATCCCAAGGAACAATTAGCAAAATAGAAAAGCAGTTTCGAGAGCTTGGCCATGTAAGACAAATAAAAGAAATTGCTGCCAATGCAGTTAGTGATGATACGAAATTGGATATAATGCTTGAGTTCCAAGAAAGCCCACATAATTCTGTTCGAAAAGTAGCCCCGCTGTTCACCGTCAGCCACACGTCAATATTTCGAATATTAGAGGAAAGTAACATGCATCCCTATAAAATGATGGCAACTCAGGAGCTCATAGAAGACGATTTCGATAGGAGAACGCATTTTTGTGAGCAAATGATGGCAATGTTAGATCACAATGTGATCCAATCAGAAAATGTTTTGTTTTCTGATGAGTGTACATTAACACTACACGGTCATGTTAATCGTCAAAATTGCCGCTATTGGTCTGATGAGAATCCTCACTAGATGAGAAAAGAACAAACGCAATATCCTGAAAATGTTAATGTTTGGGCAGGAATTGTTGGAAATCATATTGTAGGTCCCTTTTTCATTGACGGCAACTTGAATGGGGAAAAATATCAAGAAATACTCCGAAATAATGTCGTACCAACTTTGATAAACTTATATCCTGATCCAGCAAATCCACAAGTTCCTGCCAATATAATATGGTTTCAGCAAGATGGAGCACCGCCCCATTACCAAATCAATGTCCGGCAGTACTTGAACCTAATTTTTCCAAATCGGTGGATAGGGAGGCGCGGATCGATAGAATGGCCAGCACGATCTCCTGATCTGACACCATTAGACTTCTTTTTGTGGGGATATGTCAAAAGTGTTGTATACGAAACGAAACCCTCAAACTAAGACGACCTAAAAAACCGAATCACGCTTGCGATTAGATCAGTCACGCCTGAAATGTTGAGTAACGTAAGAAGACAATTCTACACCAGATTAGCATGTTGCCAAGACGTTCGCGGCGAGCATTTTGAACATTTCCTACATTGACATTAATGTTTTTCTTGTTTTTTTTTTTAATAATTGAGAAATAATCAGTATTACTTACTAGGTTTCAAGCGTAATGTACCGAATTTGTGAAATAAAATAATTTTTATTTTAAACGTTGATTTTTGCAATAAATCTGAAACCCCTAATACTTATGAAATAGTTAAAGATAGGTATAGGACATTGTGCATGAATTGTGTCTAGAATTCTATGAAGAATCCGAAAAATAAATAAAATGCAGGGGGTTGCATTTGAAATAGGAAAGTTGGTATTGGCCACGGTCACATGGAACGTACCCTATATAATATTATTTTTTTGAAAAATATGCGCATTTAAAATTACAAATCGACATATCCGAGCGTTTTTCCCAACACGCCCTCATTTATTCGTTATCGAATTTACTCCATTTGGCTGTCACACTCTGTATAGAGCCATCAGACAAGCAGATGTAGATCTCAGGCCATCTATCAACCGTGAGTATCATTGTTGCTGGATCAATTCTGTGATATACCACAACTTTCTCCAATTTTCGTAGTGACTAGATTGACATAACCAGTCTCTCTCTTCTCTTCAAGAGAGCCCTATGCAGGTAATACGCAGTAATCTTTTGACAGTTTGCTTAATGCACAGGAGTAATCACTCAGTTGTGAATGTTACCACAAAACCCTCCCGACGTAACAATTCGATTCGCCGAAATAGAATCTTGACCTAGGCCAGGGAACGATCAGCATATACGAATATGTTCCTTAGCTAATGAAGCCACATCGCAATCATGATCGGTCTTCACATTCACAGATGCATTCTCTTCTCCATATTCCGCATTCGACTAATATCGTTAGTCCCATCTACAGGCCCCTACCCTTACAAAACCGCCCTGCTATTTGGAGTCACCGAGCACAAACAGAAGGGAGGTCGATCTTAGAAATGGCTGAGGATGCAGATCGGAATATTGGAAGCTTGGGGACCATTAGGTAAATCGAATAATTCCGAGAAGGGAACATATAAAAACAATGATGCTTTCAAGGGAAACTTGCCGCAAATTCTACTCTAAGGGAGATGAAACAGCACTTTGCCTACACATGAGAGTTTACTCCATTCGGATCCAGGAGAGGAATGAGGCGAGTTTGGTCAGTTGCTTCAATGCTAGTCGGACAAAGCCAACCAGTGGAGAATGTAAGGAAATCGAGAGACATCTAACGTTACTGTCCGAACGACTCAAAGCTGATATGCGAATGACAAAGAAAACCTAATGAGGTAGGCAAGAACAATAAGGTCTATTAATTTTGGGTTTCTGACACTCAGGAATCTAAGTAAACGAAAAGGTCAACACCCTTGCCAGAAAGGGAGCACAAATGCCACTGGCTAGCCCAGAATATTTCTGTGACAAAGGCAAATGTAGCATCAAAAGAGGAGTTTTGGAGAAGGTGGAAACTTGAAGAGATACTCTCTGTAGGAAAATATCTGAAATGGATCTCCCAACCAAGAGGAACCAAGATTCATCTGTATCTCAGTAGGATTAAGAAACTTTCCCTCAGTGGATTTGGAGGGGCTTGGCAGGAACTGAAGACGGTTCATTCTTTGAGGAAGAGTTGGAATCTCCTGATCACCTAGTTACAGAATACCTCGTCAGTGCAAGCCTGCGATAGAAATGTCTTGGACAAGAGAATCATAGGAGCAACTTAAAACCCTCTCATAAGAACTGAACGAGAATGAATTCGCTATTACAAAAACGCCTATATCTCTTGAACCAATTGAGAAATAATCAAAATTTGATCTTAGTTAGCTTCGTTATGAACGTCAGAAACATGTGGAACAATGGGCGCGTTCATCCGACTAAGCAGCTACCGCCACTGCTCCTTCAAACGTCAAAACCATATGATTTTTTCGATCCGTTGTGTCAAATTAGTTAGTAATTTTGACACAACGAATCATATGGTTTTGACGTTTGAGGGAGCAGTGGCGTAGCTGCTTAGTCGAATGAACGCGCCCATTTACTTCATAAATATTCCAATTCTCTGTCGCAAAATGTCAAGCGAAGTGAAAACACGAGAATTCATAGTGAAACATTTTCAAAATAATCAAAAATGGAGCTTGAAAAGAATCGCAAAAGAGGCTTGCGTTCGGCCGCAAACGGTATCAAGAGTTGTTAAGCGCTTCAACGAAGATCTTACAATTAACCGCAGGGAAGGAACCGGAAGGAAAAAGGGGTTTCATATCCCAAAAAAAGTGAAGAAAGCCATCAGCCTTTTTCAGAAGAATCCTAAACCTTTCAGGAAGGAAAGTGGCCCAAATAGTGGGTTGTTCACAGTCAACCGTTCAGAAAATCAAGTCGAGTTGTGGCTCAGAACATACAAGGTGCAGAAAGTGCCAGACAGGAAAGCTGTGAAGAATCAAGAAACTAAATCAAGAGCAAAGAAATTAAAAAAAGATTTCTTGAAAAATTTTTTCTGTTGCGTGATGGACGACGAAACCTATGTCTTGGCTGATTTCTCGCAACTTCCTGGTCAGGAATTTTACACTGCAGATTCTCGTGAAAAGGTTGACGAACAATTCCGCGTGAAGAAACAAGCAAAGTTTCCTAAAAAATTCCTGGTTTGGCAAGCATTTGCACTTGTGGGAAAAGGAGCAAATTTTTCGTTGGCCAAGGCTCTGTTGACTCGAAGATATACATCGAGGAATGCTTGAAGAAGCGACTTTTACCATTTTTACGTGAGCACCATGTGTCAACAATCTTTTGGCTAGATTTAGCTTCATGCCCCTACAGCAAGGCCACCACGGAATGGTACAAAGCTAATGAGGTGGTTTTTGTCCCCAAAGAGGCCAATCCACCAAATTGCCCAGAACTCAGGCCAAACGAAAGATATTGGGCCTTGATACAAAGAGAATTGAAGAAGACTAAGAAATCAACGAAAACATTAGCGGAATTCAAGCAAAAGTGGAAGACAGCATCCCAGAAAGTGACTGAGAACACTATAAAAAGCATGATGGGAAGAATTCCAGAAAAAATCCATGAATTTTTAAAAAAAAAGTTTTGGTTTTTTTATTGTAAAAACAGTTTTTATAAGAATTAGAAGATGATTCGAATATGAGTTTGATTTTCGAAATCGGTCCAGTGGTTCAAAAGATACAGGGTGGCCATTTGAAAACGAAACAGACGACATTACAGACGAAATAAATTTTTTCGATAGAAATGCTCGGACAGGTCGATTTCTGTTTCGAAGGGGACAACTTAAGATGTAGGTTACAGACGCATAGCGCTTCAACCCTTGATGCTAGAACCCCCACCCCCAATTTTTGAACATGGAAGATGGGGTGAGTGATACCTCAATTCAAAGGTATTTTTATACTGATTTCAGCACAGTAATTGTTTTTTTCATTTCATGCATTAGTTCGCGAAATATTCATGCGTTAGTTAATTTTATCATACGTAATACCACTAGAGATGGAATTTTGCCGGCAAAATTTCTCGATTTTGATATGAAAGTTTGTTGCTCGGAAATTCGTGAATGACATTTGTATCAAAATCACGAGCCGTCAGGCGAGTGATTTTGGAAAAAATGTCATGAGCGAAATTTCCGAAAAGCAACAAACTTGAATATTACAAGAGAGAAATTTTACCTGCTTAAATTTCATCTCGAGTGGAATTCGGCTTGAGTATTCCACGAGAAAATAGGGTAATATGTTCACAATTGACGTGTATTGCGCTATTTGGCAAATTAGAATTCATCATAGATTAACTAAACCATTGCTACGGAAACTTCCTCACTAAAAATGAAAAGAGTGGAATAGTCACTTGAATTAATTTTTTGCGAATAATTGACATTTCGTGCTTCCGAAACACCAAAATTTCCGTACTTGTATTTGAAATTGCAAAACATCTATGACTGGGCAAATGAAATCATACCGTACCTGTTAATGCTACTAGGGTCAGATGTTCGACTAGCTGTTTTATTCACTGAAATCATTCTCCAACTGTACGGTATCAGAACGATTTGAAGTATTGATCTAAGAAATTAGACTTTTCAAAGTAAAGTAAATAATTTATCAAAAACTCACAGTCATGGTTGTTTTGAAGCTCAAAATGTCGATTTTTCACAAAAAAACACTACAAGAGCCATGAAAACACCACTTCATTTTCAAATACTTAGTTATGAATATTTCGAGAACTAATGCATAAAATGAAAAAACAATAACTGTGCTGAAATCAGTATAAAAATACCTTCCAAATGAGGTATCACTCACCCCATCTTTCCTATTCAAAAATTGGGGATGAGGGTTGTAGTAGCAAGGGTTGAAGCGCTATGCGTCCGTAACCTACATATTAAGTTGTCCCCCTCGAAACAGAAATCGACCTGTCCGAGCATTTCTATCGAAAAAATTTATTTCGTCTGTAATCTCGTCTGTTTCGTTTTCAAATGGCCATCCTCTATAAGCGTTTTTGTGATAGCGAATTTATTCTCGTTCAGTCCTTATATGCAGTTCATGAGAGCTCTGGAGGTTAAGGGTACTATAAACCTTGAGGTAGCAGTGGAATATAACCCCCTTATTCATATGATTACGAAGTTCTGGACAGATCAGGAAGACAGCCATGTTTAAGGAACAACTTGTCGAATTTAATAGAATTATTGATAAAGCTCCTTTATATTTCAACGACGTTCTCGCAACAAATAGCCGAAAAAGGTTTCCAGCCCCACACATTCCTCCCGGACGAGAAACACTCCCTTTTAATCTAATCTGCTTCAAGAAATATCGTCCCTCATTAATTTCGCCACGGAGGATACGAAGAGCATCGGCCTAACGCCTTCGACTTCTCACATACATCAAGGAAACAAAGCAGTTACGGCCTACAATTTGGGCTGTTGTTAGTTAGGACATTTAGTTAACCACGTCCGGGACAGACCGTCACAGGCATGACATGAATAACACAAAAGTATAAAAAGGGAAAGAAGGAGCAATCCTCCCATGAAATATCACTCAGATGCCGAAACCAGAGGCATAAACAAGGAAGGGGCGGACACAGCTGCAACTTATAGGCGAAACTTGCCTCTGAATGGCGTTAAGCAATCCTTAGTATCTACACTTCCAACATGGCGATCTTCATCCAGTTCGACTCAGTTGAACCCCATCATAATTTCGACTGTTGTAATTGCCGAGCAGTCTCTCATTAGTGGAAAGCTTCGGATACTTTGTTTGGACGTCTCGGGAACAAGAAATTATAAACAGCCGCTTAGGGAGAATTTCTGGATGAGCTTTTTAAATTCTCACAACCTTGTCTGCTTGCGATAACCTCTGGAACTATCTTGAATTTTCTGTTATGTCCTCGAGCTGCAGAAAGGGGTGGTGGGTGGTTTGTGATGATAGTTGTGTTAGAGAAGTTGCTACTTTGATAATATTTCCCAAAGAGCTCGTTTGAGTATTCTGTTTCTTTCCCGTTGTAGACTGGGTCAGAGTTATTTTCAATTTAGGAACACGTAGTGTTGTCCAATTTGAGCTCCATCTGAATGTCAGATGTTATATTTCGTTCTGAGTTGAGTGATCAGCTGTGACATGCGTAAATAGAAGGACTTCATGGCCGATAAGTGGGCTTTCCAGATCTACAATACCACTAGTCCAATTTTCATCAGTTTCATCCTAGGACAAAAATTGGGAATCAAAGGTTAATACCGTTGGATCTTCACCCATCTTGGAACTTGGAACGGACCACCGAAGGGCAGAAAGGGAGAAACCCATGGAGAGACTCATTATATTTGTGCGTTCATTCCACTTGAACGAATAACTATAAAATTTGAGCTCTAGGAATGAGCTAAGTAATCGTATACAGAACCCTTAGAAGAATCATTATGTGAAATTTCATCACTCTAGGGCTTTTAGCTTTGGGGCAAATCCACGGAGAGACTTATTATATATTTGTGCGTTAATTCCCCCTGAACAAATGCTGTTTGATTTCAGCTCTTAAAATGAACTGAGAATAATGCCAAACTGAAAGTATATACAGAGCTTCTAAAAGAATCATCATGTGAAATTTCATCACTCTAGGACTCTTAGTTTCGGGGAAAACCCACGAAGAGACTTGTTATATTTGTGCGTTCATTCCTCATGAACGAATGCTGTATAATTTCAGTTATTGCAATGAACTGAGAATAGCCAAACTGAAAGTATATATACAGAAC
The DNA here is from genome assembly GCA_951802165.1 of Adalia decempunctata. Classification (NCBI taxonomy): domain Eukaryota; kingdom Metazoa; phylum Arthropoda; class Insecta; order Coleoptera; family Coccinellidae; genus Adalia; species Adalia decempunctata. Next base: position 5,325,311 of record OX637701.1, read on the forward strand.
TTCTAGAAGAATTATCACATGGAATTTCGTCATTCTATGGCTCTCAGTTTGTGGGGAAACCCACGAAGAGACTTATTCTTTTTGTGCGTTCATTCCACTTGGAAGAATGCTGTATAATTTGATCTCTAGGAATGAACTGAGAATAATACCAAACAGAAATCGTATAGAGAACCCTTAGAAGAATCATTATGTGGAATTTCATCGCTCTAGGGCTTTTAGTTTTGGGGGAAATCCACGGAGAGACTCATTATATTCGTGCGTTCATTCCACTTGAACGAATGCTGTATAATTTTCATCTCTTGAAATGAACTGAGAATAATGCCAAACCGGAAGTATATACAAAACTTCTAGAAGAATCATTATATGGAATTTCGTCACTCTATGGCTTTTAGTTTGGGGACAACCCACGAAGAGACTTATTCTTTATGTGTGTTCATTCCACTCAAACGAATGCTATATAAGTTCAGCTCTCAAAATGAACTGAGTGTAATCCCAAACAGGAATCTTATACAGCGTGAAATTTCATCAGTTTCGGGCTTTTAGCTTTAGGGGACTTATTATTTTTGTGCGTTCATTCCACTTGAACGAATGTTGTATAATTTTAGCTCTTGAAATGGACTGAGAATAATGCCAAACAGGAAGTATATCCAGCATCTCTAGAAAAATCGTCATGTGAAATTTCATCAGTCTAGGGCTTCTAGTTTTGGGGGAAACCCACGAAGAGCCTTATTTTTTTTTGTGCGTTCATTCCACTTGAACGAATTGAACTACTGCTATGTAGGTTCAGCTCTTGAAATGAGCAGAGTATAATGCCAAACAGGAATCGTATACAGAATTCTCAGAAGAATTATTGTCTGGAATTTCATCAGTTTAGCGCCTTTAGTTTTGGGGGAAACCCAAGGCGAGACTTATTATTTTTGTGCGTTCATTTCACTCGAACGAATACTGTATAATTTAAGCTCTTGAAATGAACTGAGAATAATGCCAAACAGGAAGTATATACAGCATCTCTAGAAAAATCGTCATGTGAAATTTCATCTTTCTAGGGCTTTCAGTTTTGGGGGAAACCCACGAAGAGCCTTATTTTTTTTTGTGCGTTCATTCCACTTGAACAAATTGAACTACTGCTATATAGGTTCACTCTTGAAATGAGCAGATTATAATGCCAAACAGGAATCGTATACAGAACCCTCAGAAGAATTATTGTCTGGAATTTCATCAGTTTAGGGCTTTTAGTTTTGGGGGAAACCCACGGAGAGACTTATTATTTTTGTGCGTTCATTCCACTTGAACGAATACTGTAAAATTTTAGCTCTTGAAATGAACTGAGAATAATGCCAAATAGGAAGTATATACAGCATATCTAGAAGAATCATCCTGTGAAATTTAATCAGTCTAGGGCTTTCAGTTTTGGGGGAAACCCACGAAGAGCCTTATTCTTTTTGTGCGTTAATTCCACTTGAACAATGAATTGAACTTCTGCTATATAAGTTCAGCTCTTGAAATGAACTGAGTATAATGCCAAACAGGAATCGTATACAGAACTTCTAGAAGAATTATCATGTGTAAAATTTCGTCACTCTAGGGCTTTTAGTTTCGGGGGAAACACACGGAGAGTGAAATAAGTTATAAGAGCTCTCTTCGAGAGAAGAAATGGACTGCTGTACCAATTCTTATCACCACGAGAATTGAAGAAAAAATGTATGAACGAGATGGAAACAAATACCACAGAGTAAAAACTGAAGGAATGGTACTCACGGTTGGTCTGACTTGAAGTGATGTTTCTGCTGGTTTTCTGCCACTGGTATTCAATAGTCTTTCTTGTCACGGAAACAATTCTTTTTTTCGATACAAACCTAAAGGGTTCCGGCATGGGGGAGAATATGAGGTCTCTTATAGGGTGCGAATTTGAAGTCGTGTTAAACGAAGAGAGATAGCGAAATGATGATTCTGTATGTGGTCGTTGCAAGACATGTAGTAGAAGTGTGATGAACAAATAGGTAAGATCTTTTTTCGGTTTCTGGATCACTCAAGACCACAGAGTTCTTGGAATTTTGAACAGGTAGAATTATGGGTGTTGCCATAACCCATCATGATATTGGGACTTCTGCTCCTCAAATTTGTTTAGGGCTGAATAAAATTGATTGCCTTAGAGCCACCATAAGATTCGAATGAATAGGATGAGGAAGAAAATTGTCGAGTTTCTGTGGGAATGGATAGATCCGAAATCGCATGTAGAGATCATATTCCCGATTTATACATATCTTAAAATTCCCATCGAAGCAGAATAACGAAATGTTGGGATACTTCTGCCGTCGAATTTTCTCCGCAATAAATCCTTCCGTATCATTTCTCTGAGGAAATTCGGGAATTGAGGTTTACCTCTTCGGAATCTAATTTACAGTTCGATATGTATATTGGCTATGATCGTATTTCAGTCGAAGTATTTCCTATATTTCATCCCAACCAAAACGTTTTCCAGAATGATGACCCTATTTCCAATACTCTGCAAATCCCAGACATTTCAATAAGCCAAACGGAGTCTTTCATCACTTTTTGACCTTCTTATGGCTGGATGCACGCCGACAAAATTCCCTGTCGAGTAGCGAAGTTGAAAAAAATTCCGCTGAATTTTTATGAATCCAGGAGCATCCATGTGGAATCTCAGTCGCCAGCATATGTACATAGTTTGTGAAATTCACGGCGAAACCGTATATTGTTCCCTCGAAATAGACCCTTGCATATTTCAAGCTACAAATTTTGAATCATTTCCACCTCATTCCATTCAAAAATCACGTTAGGTCTCCCAGAAATCATAGCCATTGTCCATACATCTGCTGCACCTGTCAAGAACTAATAAATCGAAAATCGTTCAGTGCCTGAGCAAATCAAAGGGAAGCTACCCCGAAAAAAAGGTCGAGAATGAAACGACTTTTACACTCATACCCCCATCTAGAATGTTTACTACCGGAGGCTACAATGCCAACTCGGAAAAGTAATATTTGTGCCTGAACGTTGACACGCTTTATAGTCTACGTGATATCAATATTCAGGACTTCGCAGTTTTCACTGTGAGAGCGTAAGCCCTCAGTATTTAGGGGGGTATGGCGTTTCTGAAGATGAAGGTTGTGAATCCAAGTGAGAATAAAGAAAGAAAAATGAAAAAAAAGTAATCATTCGTGAAAACTCAAACTCAAACGAATAATGTATAATGTATAATGTATAATGTATAATGTATAATGTATAATGTATAATGTATAATGTATAATGTATAATGTATAATGTATAATGTATAATGTATAATGTATAATGTATAATGTATAATGTATAATGTATAATGTATAATGTATAATGTATAATGTATAATGTATAATGTATAATGTATAATGTATAATGTATAATGTATAATGTATAATGTATAATGTATAATGTATAATGTATAATGTATAATGTATAATGTATAATGTATAATGTATAATGTATAATGTATAATGTATAATGTATAATGTATAATGTATAATGTATAATGTATAATGTATAATGTATGATATTTTAACTGTAGATTCCTCTCATCAAACGAAACACTTTTTTCCTATTCCATTTTTCAAAATTCGGTTTGGTTTGGAGATACAGGGTGTCGAAAATCCATGAAAAAAACACTTTTCTGTTTATATCTTCGGAACCGTTATTTCGAATGAACTGAATTTTGATTGAGTTTTTACTCTATTCATGGTGCATATTCCTCAATCAAAACCTATTCAATATTTGTACTAGTATAAAAGTAACATGGTAGTCGACTCATCAATACACGCTAAAACACCATAAAACCTTTTGAAAAGATAAACGGTTCATATTTTCGAAAGAATCAATCATTTAAGAAACTAAAAGTGTTCCTATTTTTTTGCAATAAAACGCGTCGTTTTCGAGTTGTTTCCAATTTTACCCGCAGACATTTGACGAAGAAATCATTAATTTCAAGAATAATCTGAATGCGTCTCTGAATTAGATATCATCGAAAATTATTCCTTCTCTGGTCTTCAAACGAGTTTACAATGTTGTCACAATATTTATCAACTTTGTCGATATATTTTTTAATAATAAAATCCCCCAAATGTGGGAGATAAAATTGAACACCAAGGAGGATTTAACACGCACAGGTTCTATTGAAAATTCATAGTTACCGGTCCATATTGAAGTTAAATGTCGATGAAATACAAAATTCGGATATGAATGATGAATCTCAACACGAACTACTTATTGAATTGAAATTAATGAAACGATACCTGATAATCTGTGGCGATGTTTCTATCATTCTATCTAAACAACATACTCTTGGAATTTTATAAACTCGACACGGTTGAAATTATATTAATTCACTTCACGTAATAATCACATTAGAACAATAATCCTCTGAATGTAATGAATCTATTTAGAACTTCACATAATGTTAACAGTATGTTCAGACTGTTCAGAGACTGCTCTGTTATTGTTTTAGTTGGCTACAAACCAGATAACCAATATTCCGGTTTTCGCTCTACGCATGCGTGGTAAAATTTGGCGGCAAAGTCGATTTATGATGGAAACGGCAGAATTCATAGATATTCATACCACGGTACACAAATGTATCGTGATTTATATTATGTTTCGTAAAAAATCCTTAACCTCAATGAAAATATCAGCAAGCTGACAACATGTTCTTGACATTTCTGTCCAAAAATTCACAGAATCGATACAAATTAGATTAAATTAGGTTGTTTAATAATAAATCTGAATGAAAGTCTTTCTTCATGATGTTGTTTGGAAACTTCGAGGAAAATATGAACAATTTATTAGTGTTTACAATCTAATCTGCAGAAAAATCGAAGAAGGAACTTATTTTTGTGTGAGAAATATGGCTTTTCAGTTGCAGATATAATCCGATGAAACTAACTTTTTTTGTTGAAATTATCGTGTTTGCAACATTTTTATTCCAATAAGGTTAGTACTTGACTACTTGAGTATTCCCTAAATTGGGCCTAAATGTATAAACTCAATTTCTATCGAGAAATATGAACTTTGAATCAATTCCACAGTATCATTCCAGGGACGTAATTAGCACAATTTCTTTTTTCAAATGGCTATATCTTTTTAACAGAGCCGAATTCGGAAAAATGGAAAATGAAAAAAAGGTTTCTTTTGGCCTCGAGAATCTTCAGTTAAAATATATGTACAAGTCAAAGACTCACCCTGTATAATGTATATTGTATCATGTATAATCTATAATTTATAATGCATCATGTATAATATTTAGTGTATAATGTATAATAGAAAATGTGAAATATTTCTAGTTCTAAGCAAAAAAGAAACATGAATACAAGAGATACTCAGCATATTTCAATGTCAATTCATGGGGGGTACAAAATTCAATTTGCTTGAATAAATATAAAAACTTTATACCATCAAAAATATAATTTTTTTCTGAAGAAACAATCATTTTCATAATTAGTTAATTCTATAATAATTAAGGAGGCAGTGATCTGAGGAATACTTTGAGCTCAAACAATCACTCTCCATTTCCATATGCATTTCGTCAGACTCTCCACGAACCAGCCATTACAGGTTCTCTTCAGGAAATGGCTTCCCTCGGCAAAATGATAGGTAACTCCAGCACGTTACCAACATCGATTCATCAACTGTCAACTCTTCAGCACCAAGCATTAATTCAAGCCGTGCCTACACAATATTTATGCGTGTCCGTGAAGTTAGCACCCACATTTTCGAAAATGAGGAAAATTTTTTTTGCATTCGTTAGTAACTCGTTAGTAACTATTTGTAACTTCAAAATTTTCGTTTGTACCTCAAGGGAACTCATAGAAAAACGCCGCATTCCGCAGGGTGCTAACTTCACGGGCATCCACTTCCCAATTTTTTGTGAGAAAAAAATACGATCGGAAAGTCCTTCGTTAGTAACTATTTGTAACATGAAAATTTTCGTTTGTAACCTAACCCTTACTGAAAAAATGACACCCCTTGAATGCGAAGTTAGCACCCACATTTTCGAAAATTTACAAATTTTCTATTTCATTCGTTAGTAACTCGTTAGTAACTATTTGTAACATAAAAATTTCCGTTTGTAACCTGACCCTTACTGAAAAAATGACACATCTAACATGCGAAGTTAGCACCCGCATTTTCGAAAATGAAGAAATTTTTTTTTGCATTCGTTAGTAACTCGTTAGTAACTATTTGTAACCTCAAAATTTTCGTTTGTACCTCAAAGATACTCATAGAAAAACGTCGCATTCCGCTGGGTGCTAACTTCACGGGCCTTACTAATTTTTTGCGAGAAAAAAAATACGATCGGAAAGTCCTTCGTTAGTAACTATTTGTAACATAAAAATTTTCGTTTGTAACCTAACCCTTAGTGAAAAAATGACACCCCTAAAATGCGAAGTTAGCACCCACATTTTCGAAAATTTACAAATTTTCTCTTTCATTCGTTAGTAACTCGTTAGTAACTATTTGTAACATAAAAATTTCCGTTTGTAACCTAACCCTTACTGAAAAAAAGACACACCTTACATGCGAAGTTAGCACCCGCATTTTCGAAAATGAAGAAATTTTTTTTTGCATTCGTTAGTAACTCGTTAGTAACTATTTGTTACCTCAAAATTTTCGTTTGTACCCCAAGGATACTCATGGAAAACGCCGCATTCCGCTGGGTGCTAACTTCACGGGCATCCACTTCTCAATTTTTCGCGAAAAAAAAAATATGATCGGATAGTCCTTCGTTAGTAACTATTTGTAACATAAAAATTTTCGTTTGTAACCTAACCCTTACTGAAAAAATGACACCCCTTAAATGCGAAGTTAGCACCCACATTTTCGAACAAATTTTCTTTTTCATTCGTTAGTAACTCGTTAGTAACTATTTGTAACATAAAAATTTCCGTTTTTAACCTAACCCTTACTGAAAAAAAGACACATCTTACATGCGAAGTTAGCACCCGCATTTTCGAAAATGAAGAAATTTTCTTTTGCATTCGTTAGTAACTATTTACATAACCTAAAAATTTTCGTTTGTACCTCAAGGATACTCATAGAAAAACGCCGCATTCCGCTGGGTGCTAACTTCACGGGCTTCCCAATTTTTTGCGAAAAAAAAATACGATCTGAAAGTCCCTCGTTAGTAACTATGTATTTGTAACAAAAAATTTTTGTTGGTGTCTCAAGGGTACCGATGGGTGCTACCTTCACGGGCATCCACATTTTCGAAAATGAAGAAATTTTCCGTTCATTCGTTAGTAACTCGTTAGTTACTATGCAACATAAAAATTTTTGTTTGTCCTATTCTTTAATGAAAGGGCGACACTTCTAACATGCGAAGTCAGAACCCTCATTTTGGAAAATGAAGAAAATGTTTTTTGCACTCTTTAGCAACTCATTTGTTACTGTTACATATAAATTTTCGTTTGTAACCTAATCTTCAGTGAGAAAAAGACACCTCTGATATCTGAACATTTTCAAATAAATACTATAGTTTTTTGCTCTCGATAACTTTTATTTATGAACTGTTTTTGACTATCAATTTTTCACTCACCAGGAATAGCTTAGGTCACTATACTGCCATTTGTCGCAGAAATGTCCGGATCCTTGGAGGTGTATGATGATATGACGAAAAAAATTAAATTAATACCGAAAACAATGGTAGGTAAAGGTACTTGACGTCCACCTACTGTAGAGTATTTAAAATTTTATTTTGAAAATATATTTTTTATTGAAAATTTGTTGAATTCATTTGCACGAATGTATGTATATTCCCACAGAAAGCTAGGTTACAAACGATGATTTTTATGTTGCAAATAGTTACCAACCACTTGCTAACGAATGCGAAAAATATTTTCTTCATTGTCGAACATGTTGGTGCTGACTTCTCATGTAAGGATTGTTACTTTTTTCATTAAAGAATAGGTTACAAACGAAAATCTTTTTTTTACAAATAGTTACTAATGAGTTACTAACGAATTGGAAAAAAAATTTTCTTCATTTTCGAAAATGCGGGTGCTAACTTCGCATGTAAGATGTGACTTTTTTCAGTAAGGGTTAGGTTAAAAACGGAAATTTTATGTTACAAATAGGTACTAACGAATGAAATAGAAAATTTGTTCGAAAATGTGGGTGCTAACTTCGCATTTAAGGGGTGTCATTTTTTCAGTAAGGGTTAGGTTACAAACGAACATTTTTAGTTACTAACGAAGGACTTTCCGATCGTATTTTTTTTTCGCGAAAAATTGAGAAGAGGATGCCCGTGAAGTTAGCACCCAGCGGAATGCGGCGTTTTCCATGAGTATCCTTGGGGTACAAACGAAGATTTTGAGGTCCTGGAAAAAAAATTTTCTTCATTTTCGAAAATGCGGGTGCTAACTTCGCATGTAAGATGTGACTTTTTTCAGTAAGGGTTAGGTTAAAAACGGAAATTTTATGTTACAAATAGGCACTAACGAATGAAATAGAAAATTTGTTCGAAAATGTGGGTGCTAACTTCGCATTTAAGGGGTGTCATTTTTTCAGTAAGGGTTAGGTTACAAACGAACATTTTTAGTTACTAACGAAGGACTTTCCGATCGTATTTTTTTTTCGCGAAAAATTGAGAAGAGGATGCCCGTGAAGTTAGCACCCAGCGGAATGCGGCGTTTTCCATGAGTATCCTTGGGGTACAAACAAAAATTTTGAGGTTACAAATAGTTACTAACGAGTTACTAACGAATGCAAAAAAAAATTTCTTCATTTTCGAAAATGCGGGTGCTAACTTCGCATGTAAGGTGTATCTTTTTTTCAGTATTGGTTAGGTTACAAACGGAAATTTTTATGTTACAAATAGTTACTAACGAATGAAAGAGAAAATTTGTAAATTTTCGAAAATGTGGGTGCTAACTTCGCATTTAAGGGGTGTCATTTTTTCACTGAGAATTAGGTTACAAACGAAAATTTTTATGTTACAAATAGTTACTAACGAAGGACTTTCCGATCGTTTTTTTTTTCGCAAAAAATTGGTAAGGCCCGTGAAGTTAGCACCCAGCGGAATGCGGCGTTTTTCTATGAGTATCCTTGAGGTACAAATGAAAATTTTGAGGTTACAAATAGTTACTAACGAGTTACTAACGAATGCAAAAAAAAATTTTTTCATTTTCGAAAATGCGGGTGCTAACTTCGCATGTCAGATGTGTGATTTTTTCAGTAAGGGTTAGGTTACAAACGGAAATTTTTATGTTACAAATAGTTACTAACGAATGAAATAGAAAATTTGTAAATTTTCGAAAATGTGGGTGCTAACTTCGCATTCGAGGGGTGTCATTTTTTCAGTAAGGGTTAGGTTACAAACGAAAATTTTCATGTTACAAATAGTTACTAACGAAGGACTTTCCGATCGTATTTTTTTTTTCGCGAAAAATTGAGAAGTGGATGCCCGTGAAGTTAGCACCCAGCGGAATGCGGCGTTTTTCTATGAGTTCCCTTGAGGTACAAACGAAAATTTTGAGGTTACAAATAGTTACTAACGAGTTACTAACGAATGCTAAAAGAATTTTCCTCATTTTCGAAAATGTGGGTGCTAACTTCACGGACACTATTTATGCCCCTAATGAAAGGACATTTTTGGTGTGCTTACAATATTTTCCACTTAACACCGTCTAATAAATGTTCCCTGAACAAACTCTCTCACCGCAAAAAGAGCTCCTCTATTCCTTGCTGTGTTGAATGCCATCCGTCTGTCGTTCCATGACGCATGGGTTTTTGCTATCCGCCCTGGTGTTATGAAATTGGAGGACGAAACTCTTTTAATTTCATTCTTGGTCTGCACGGTGGTCACACTCGCACGTTTTACGGCTTTCATTAAGAGCAGTGGGTACCTTTGTCATCTTTTTATGTTGGAGCAAGAGGATTTATGTTGGATCCTGAATTACAAATGAGGGCTTAATTGAATTCCTGGCAGAAGGAAAAACAGGAAGCGAAGGTTAACGATTTCATCAAGTTGTCTTTTATTGTCTTTCCAAATTTGATGAACTCTTCACTTCGATCGACTGAAGAGATTATTGCTCTAATTTGGAAGAAAAATTATGATGTACTCTCGAATTGAAGAAAGTTCATGGAGTTTGTGGGACGATTTTTCAGACACCGTCAGAGTTTAATGAGGAAACTTGACCAAAAATCGAAAATTTGCAGAGTTATCGTCTCGCCTGCATCCTGTGCAGTACCGACAAGCAACCAAGTAATTTTCGGAGCCTCTGGAGAAACACTCTTTGTCTCACAATTCATTGTCCCAGAATGATCTCCGATCTATCGATGAGAGAGTAAAATTCAGTTTTATTTGTTTGAACAGGAAAATAAAAAACTGCAGAGAACGGATGAAGCTAGATTGAGGGAGATATAATTACGTCAAAATTAATATGGAAACTGAGAAGTTGTGGGCAGTCATCCATCAGCCGCTGGTGAAATTTCCGCTCTAGTTTATTAGCAGAAGTCGGAATGAGTCCATTCATTAAATTTCCTAGCAGCCTTCGGAACAAATTAACTCAGATCCTCGACGTTCAGTCGTCACCACCCTGTGTTATTAGCTTTTCCCTCAATGTAAATGATACCTAAGGTCTCGCTGCGAGCAGCTAATTGCTGCTCAATTATCATACCAGAGGCATAGAATGATTTTTTGATTTCGACTGGTACACCGGGTTGCGATCGATTCCCCTGGATTGATGGTGATTTGATTGTTGTTTTTGTTTCGTCCTTTTCGCGAACCCGACGGGACTCATCTGTATTCAACAACATGAACCCGTGAAAAAGTTTTCGACGCATTTTACGGAACTTTGAATTCAAGAGTTGCCAGTGAGGGACTTTGATCTTTTGTGGATTGTGACACAGTGAAACGGTGTTTGGCGATATTATTAATTGAAATAAATTCACGTATTTCGATAGAGAAATATGTCTTTTTAGTTGCGGATATAATCAGACGAAACTAAGTGTTTTGTTAAGAAATATCGTGATTATAACATTTTTATTCGAATGAGGTTAGTATTCCCAAATGTATCAACACAATTCCAATCGAGAAATATGAACTTTGAGGTGTTTGCAGAGAATCGTATCAGGCATGTATTCGGCCCAATTTGTTTTCAAATGGCTATATCTTTTAAACAGAATTCAGAAAAATGGAAAATTAAAAATAGGTTTCAGTCGACCTCAAGAATCTTCAGTTAAAATGTATGTACAATTCGAAGACTCACCCTGTATAGCCTCCAAAAATTCAAGAACACCAATTTCTGACGATGTTCTTTGATATTACGGGACACTACTCTCATGAGAACCAGAGAAATAAAAAAAATCAGCAACTATCATAAACAATCTTGGCAAACTGGCACCTTCACCATTTTGCAACCGCCAAATGAATATACGTGGTTATAATGAAAAATTTATATATTCTCCTCTTAATTGAATACATTTATTACAGCGAATCTGCAACGTCTCTAGACCTTAAAAAAATGTTCCTTCTTGCTCTGCAAACCAGTCCTCCACAGCTTTATTACCTCCTCGTTGGAAAAAAAATTACGACCTTTCAAACTTTTTTCAGTTGATTAAAGAGATGATAGTCGGACGGAGCCAAATCTGGTGAATAAGTGAGGGTTGTTCTAGTAATTCTAACCCTAAACCACGAATTTTTTGCTTGACAACATGAGATTTGTGTACTGGGACGATGTCCTGTAAAAACAAAATACCTTTGGATAGCTTTCCGCGTCTTTTCTCCTAATTTTTTTCCCGTAGAGTAGTCAGTAATGTCGAATAGTAATCTTCAGTTATTGTTCTACACTCATCCAAGAAATCTATCACTATTACTCCATGGTAATCCCAAAAAACTGAAGCAAGAACTTTTCCAGCAGATTTTTGGACACGAAACATCTTAGGTCTTGGAGAACCAGAGTGTCGCCATTCCATCGATTGTTGCTTGGTTTCTGGACCGTAGAATATACCCAAGTCTCATCCATAGTAACAATTCGGTTTAAGAAGTCTACATCGTTCTCAAATCGAGCACAGATCGAACGCGATGCTTCTACCCTTGCACGCTTTTGGTCTACATTCAAACATTTGTGGATCCATTTTGCAGACATTTTTCTCATGTCCAAATTGACATCAATTATATGATGTACACGTTCGTATGAAATCTTCAGTGCTTCAGATATCCGTTTTAGTCCAAATCGACGGTCTGATAAAATCATGTCATGAACTGTATCGATATTTTCGATGGCAAATATACCTCTTTTGAAGCTCGCAGTCCAATTTTTCTTTGTCGCATACGAAGGAAATTGATCAACAAGGGTATGAAGCATATCTTCGTAAATCTGCTCACCTCTTAACCCTTTTGAATACAGGTACTTGATGATGGCTCGATACTCCAATTTTTCGATTCTTACAATTTCGGTGGACATCTCTTTTTTATTTATTGCTTTACTTTTTTGACGTCGAACTCTACACTGACACTTCTAATAAGTTATTGTTCGTTGATATGGTATCGCAATATTTTGTTTATGCATGGAACTGGAACTGGTCTAGACTAACTAGATATCAATACATTACTGACCACTCTACGAGAAAAAAGTAGAGAAAAAAGACGTGGAAAGCTATCTAAAGGTATTTTGTTTTTACAGGACAACGCCCCAGTATACACAAATCTCATGTTGCCATGCAAAAAAATCGTGATTCAGGGTTAGAATTACTAGAACACCTCTTTTATTCATCAGATTTGGCTCCGTCCGACTATCATCCCTTTCCTCAACTGAAAAAAAATTTTGAAGGTCGTAAATTTTCTTCCAACGAGGAGGTAATAAAAGCTGTGGAGGACTGGTTTGCAGACCGAGAAGAAATTTTTTTTAAAGGTCTAGGGACGTTGCAGGTTTGCTGTGATAAATGTATTCAATTAAGAGGAAAATATGTTGAGTAATGAAATATTTGGACATTGAAACTTTGTTTGGTTCTATAGTAGGCTAAGAATTTTTCAATATATCCTCATGGGTTTCATGCGGCCTCAAGAATCTTCAGTTAAAATATATGTACAAGTCAAAGACTCACCCTGTATATATAGCATACGAAACCTCAAGAACACAAATTTCTGACGATGTTCTTTGATATTACAGGACACTCTTCTCGTGAGAACCAGGAATATGAAAAATCAGCAACTATCATAAACAATCTAGGCTAACTGGCACCTTCACCATTTTGCAGCGGCCAAAATATATAATATATAAATAATGCTTATGATGAAGGGAACAATATCAGCGAACGAATTCCACTCGAATTTTCAACTCTATTTTCCATCCACCCTTACATACTCTAATAACACCCAGCCGCCTATCTAAACTCTCCTTATTGCTAAATTAAATTCACTTCGTTTAGTTCATACAAGACGGTGTAGCCCGACGTTCTACTCAAATATTTTCCGTGCAGACCGAACAGGAAACATAGCTCTGGTGGAAATTAGATTAATATTCAAACCCTCTGGATAAACTCAATAAGTCCTCTGGCGAATTTCAGAGTGTACTCAAGAAGAGTTCAACATTGAGGCACGCAGGGCCAGATTGGAATTATTTATTGGCGGTCAGGACTTTCAGAGGTCTCACTTTATATTATCTTCGACGTAGGGTAGGGTTTTTGTGATTTATCGAAGTGATTCGATGATGGTTTCTGCTTGGAAAGTCGCTAGCTATCGAATAAAAATGCTGCGATAATTTTTAGAGCACTGTTGACATACATATTGTATTTGTCCTATAGCTCATAGCTTATTCTCGATCCGAAAATAGTCTGACCTGCATCCTGTACCATACCGATAGCAATTTAATAATTTTCGGACCCATGAATATCAATTTGAGAAGTCTATACTAGTCAACAGATATATTTCGATTTATAACAGGAGTTCCCCTTGCGTTTTTGATGGATCTTCATCTAGCCTTGCCTCTAATTCTTCTTCCATGAACTTTTATGGCACTTCGGGTAGTTCCAAATCCTAATATTTACTTTCAAAACAAGCAAACCACTTCTATCATGTTGGTCTAACAAGATAATCGTCACCATGAACTTCCAATTTCTGATCTTCACGAGCAATGTAATGGGATCTGAATATCTTCAGTATATTCCTCTTTAGAATCAATGTTCAGGAAAGAAACTGAGATTCTCTTACATCGGATGCTGGAAAAATTCTTTTTGGAGGCCTTGAGCCCCGAATATCTGACAGACACGATAAATGGGAACTGTCGGACCACTGAGGAATCCCTTCAATGTGCTATCAGTTGAACCATCAACCATTCTTGTGAAGACGTCGATGAAAGTTCCTGTTCTTTCGGGAATTTGGGTCGTAAATCTGACTTACAAAATAGCCGGTCGTAGCGGAGAAAAGGATTCTTTATGAAGAAAATCACGGCGATAGCCGCTTGTCTTATGACCATCAGCATCAGACATTCCAACCTATACGTTCAAAGTTGGAGTCTCTATACCAGACAGAATTTTGAGTACCCCTATTTTTTTAATGATCCACCCAAGCTATTGGTATGTTTTCTCACCTCTAAATGTGAGAATAACCTTTCCGGCAAGTGGGAGATGCAGGTTCGATTCCTACTCAGTGTGTTACTTTTTCTGGAATTCAAAAAATTGTCTGTATGGCGTTAAAATCGTTTTTGTACAACTGCCATTAAAAGTGACACTTTTAATGACAGCAAACAATGTTGAAATGGATCTTTTACGTAGAAGCGTGTTAAAAATATTTTTAACATTAGTGTTAAAAATGTTTTTAGCACTCCATTTTCTTATGATGAAATCAAATGGAAAAAATTCAGAAATTGTAAATTTTTATTATCAATATTCAACAATCATTACTCATGAACATTATTATAAATCGTAAAACTAGAACAATTACTAACATTGATGCCCTGTGACGTTAGGGAGCTTCGCAACACATTATTAGAATCCTCAGCACCATCAGTACTTGTAGAAACCGGAAGTACAATATTGGATGATGATGATCCAAAATCTGTTGAGGTTGGGAGAATTTTTCAGCTAGGACATTCCTATATGCAATGGAATGATCAACATAGTCCTCGGCTACCGTCGTAGACTTCCATCCACCATGATTTTTTATATCCGTAATATTTGCTCCTGATTCTGCTAGCTATGAAGCAGAGGATCTTCTGAAACAGTGTCCTATATATCGCTTTGGTTCTGGCAGTTTGAGGAATTCGGCAACAAAAGATGGAATTTTCCCAAATATATTGATACCAACTGGATTGGCAGTGCATTTATTATTCATGTATTTCAGGAAAAAACGACGATGTTTGATGACAGAAGGGCGCAGTGCAAAGTACTTATGAAAATACATACTTCCCAATAATACTGAAAGAACGACTGACTTTCGTTTTTGTGTTTGGAAGTTGTATAACCAATAATTTATTTGTCATTTCGATGTCTTCCACTGATAAATTGCACAATTATTCACGCCGATAGGCTCCAAATAATCCGAAAATAGTTGCAACCTTAACCATCAAGTATTTCTCATCTGGTGCCTCATTTATAAACTTTTCAACTTGTTCACGAGTGAGAATTTTCGATGTTTTGGGACGATATCCTTCACTTTTCCGGTTCATATATGCTATTACCTCAAAATATTCACTAACATCCACACCATTTCTAATAAGGGCGCTTGACTTTATCATTGAAAATTTGCTCCTCAAAGTTGATGAACTCCATATTTTTTATTTTTCTTCTAAGTATGCCAGGAAAACAGGTTCACTGAAGTTCCTTTCTACATTTTTCAATTCACACCAGGCCAGGAAATTGTTATATGCAATATCGTAAAGTGATTTTATTTTGTTCGTGAAATTGTTCAATTCGCTCCGCTCATTTCACAAACTTTTTCACTCACAAAATAAAACGTCACTTTTAACACTCATATCATAAATAACTTTTTCAAATAAATATTTCATTGTGGAATCGAAAAAAACAGTAGTCCGACTATCGTGGACAGTGGAATATGAATTATTTGGATGGAAACAAACGGTTTGTTTTCAAATCTGATGTCATAGTCTTGTGAATCGTCCACGCAACCAATATGCTGAACGATGCTCCCACTTATGCTGCTAGCCGTTCGCATTAACCGGAAATTAGAGCCGATATCCACATGACGATCCTCCAGAACAAAAAGATGCGACATACGTATAATAGGCATATTCTGTATTCGGGAAGAGACAAAGATCTCCTTCAGCAGCGCATGCCGTATCTCTGCGTAGCACGGCAACTCAGGCATCCGCTTCGTCGCTGACGATTCGAAGAACCCGCTAGCGGCCAGTATCGCGTAGCGACTCAAGTTAGAGACAGCACGATACGATCGGACGCTGTAGCGGGTTTTGTGCGTTTTTGGAGCGGTCGCTCGGAATTGTGACGGACGAATTGTTTTTTTGTTAATTGTTTGGCGTTTTGGATTAGTTGATGTCAATTGCTGTAGGGTTGAGACTGAGGTATTCAGATCGGATGACACTCAGTTTTAGAAGAGAGTTCCAAAAAGTATTTTTTTATATTCGAAAAATTTCAGAATGCTATATTTAATTGAGGAATTCTTCCGAATTGGACTGCTTCTACGATCTAATGAGGAATTTGTACATATTTCCGATTATTGTAGATGCCTTATATGGTTAATGTATTGACATTGAAGCACCAATGATGAAAACTTCACCATGGATTCGTGATTGGTCCAAAGAAGCATTGTCAAAGTTTATTTACTGATTGAATCAAAATTGAAAACAAACGTATAAAAAAGAATTCCGGTTCTAAGTAAATTTTAGACTTGTTTGACGACAAATATAAGTCAAACAGAATTTGAATATTAAAAAGCACAAATCTGAAGTTATGAGCCCTAGTGGTCGCCCATTCAGTCACTGAGTCTGTCCAAAGCTGCTTGGCTACCAGCATGGGCACCCGCAGAAATTTTTCTCAGATGGTGCAAAATAAAAATTAATTTTCCTTGCCCTTTGGATCAAAAAGTAATATTCAGGTGTGTTTTGTTGAGAAACAATAAGGCCATCAAAATCTGAGGGGGGCCATGACCCCCTTGCCCCCCCCCCTGCGGGCACCTATTGCTACCAGATAGAAACAATTCCTTGACTAAAAACACGATACTGACGATTTTCTGGGTTATATCTTTTTCATTGTTGTACTTCAAACATACCCTGAAGATTTTAAGACTCTATATTTACTAAAGTTATCGTGTCTTCAGAAAGACGGACACAATAAGATTTGACCAGTAATTGTTCATCAACGAGTCCGACCATTTCACCTCGAAAAAAATGAAATTAAAAACCGAGTTTTATAATTAGATAAAGAAATTCATATTGTTCCAAAAGTTCATCTATCTTCAAACAAATTTCGAATATTTACTTGACCAAATACAAATTTTTTTGGCCTTGGGCCTTCTCTGACATGAATTCATCGAAAAAGATATTGAATAATGATCAATTGGAAGAGTTGATCCATAAGTAATGAAGAAAATGATTAAAAATCACTGACAATAAGAGCTTTTGAGTTATCGTTCAGAAAGAACCATCGTTCGATAAATCATCATAAGATATGAAATGAAAAATCAAATATGAATAGAAAAAAATTATTCAATTTCAAAATGAAAGAAAGCAAAATAAATAATCAAAGGAATCTATTTAATTGTTATACAATTCGTAAATGAAGAAAATTTTAAATGCTGAACGATATTGATTTTATTGATTGATTGTTTTACTGACTACATCTTTTCTCAAGTTTATTTAAATTCTTTGGATCCTTTGAGAATTAATGCATGGTTTTATTTTTTCACTTAGTCCTATATTTGAAACTGAAAAATTGAATATGTTACTCGAATCAGTAGTTTTGTGTCAGAAATTCGATGGCTTGCATGGTATACTGGATGGTTTACTGATAAGTATCAAAAAGCCTGACGTAAAAAATTTTAAATTTCATTGATCTAAGAAGTTTGTACGTTGAACATTTTTTTAAAATCCATAAATTCAATATTTTCGGGAGTTAGAACTCAACCAAAATTAGGCCCCATTCACAAAAGAGTAAATATTGTAATGAAGTGTATTGTAGTACCTACTGGAATGACAGAATCTTGAATGGTAATTTCACATGAAAAAATCATCATTCGTATCCAAGTGTTTTTATGGAATTATTCATTCAACCAAATAGTTCTCCGATGAGAAATGAGAAGAATAATGCATAAATTAGTAGTAAAACAATTAATATTGAAAATAACTTCGAAGAATGAAGAATTAGAGAAATAATGTTCACAGCATAATGAAAAAGACCCATGAAATGAGAAAATGTGAAATTATATAAATTTAAATAGAAAGCTTTATGTTTTTTCTTCTCAATGATTCTTAAAATGATGAATAACTTATAAAATATACAAAACATTACATTTTTTTTTCACAACAGACTTCTCGTACAGAATGAAAACATAAAGGGTAAAATTGAGTGCTGTCGATCTGAATTCTCATCAACTAAATCAAAAAGCAATATTCAAATGTGAAGAATTGGGATGTGTCGTTAAAATGAACTGGATAATGGAACTTTATATTCTTCTTATGTTTATTGTTTCTTGGAGTTTTAGCGGTGGTGAGTATAATTTTTTTATAAATTCGACCAATCTTTCATAGGGATGAAAATAGTTACCTATTTCAAATATTGTTAAACTATAATTATAGATTAAACGGATCATTATGACAGAAGTCAATTAAATTTGAGAACCCTTGTATACACTTGTTTTCAACACAGATTTGTTTACTCAATTATATCCTAAAGGAAAATTATGTCTAAATATTGATGAAGTCCCAAATCCTCTTCAATTGAGATTGTATAACATAAGTGTTTGTGAAATATTGTTGAGGAGGCATAACATCTCGAGTTACTTAACGAACATTAAGGACAAACTTCTGAGGTCATAAACTCAATAATATGATTCGAGCATAACCAAATAATAATTTCCCTCGACTGCTTGTTGGTGGTGGTTTCTATAACATCCCGATTATGGGGTTATTCCATGTAAATACGTCATGTATGTGGAACTCAACAGTTGAAGTTTGCTTTTGAAGGATCGAACACAGTTCGTAAACTTCAATAAGGAAATCTTCTGTTGACGTATCGAATTTCTTGTACGTTTGAGGGAGAATTTTCTTTGAAGATCAGAGTTTTCGGCGTATGTGACGAAGAAATCAGATGCCAATTATGTCAAACAGACGACGTCCATAATATGGCCTTAGTTGGAGTTGAAGGAGTGCTCATAAACAAATCTCAAACATTCAACTGGAGGAATATGAGCTAAACGTCGATCATAAAGTCTAGTTTCAACTTTTATCATCTGAGTAAAGCTTCTAGAAACACTTATTCACATATTTGCATTACAACTATTCCAGTTCTAATCCCTGCTATTATACTGATACAAAGTTCACCACAAAGACATTAAATTTGCTGGCGCGCAATCATATTGTCACAGAATAGGATCCAGTGACCTTGGGGCCTTATCCTCCAGACCGGGATCATCGAGAATCGCCAAATTCCATCTGTTAAAGCAAATGGACCCAGTCCGACAAATCTTGACCCTCCACGGGGCGAGGATTATACCCAATGGTGCCTTAGAAGCTGAAACTTTATGCCCAGCTTGTTAATCTAATTATCCTTAATCTCAGGGGCCGCAATACTTCGAGCCGTGTTTTGTGCCAGTTGCCATCTCTGCAGATCGTTTCTCTTCATCTTTGCTAATTATTCAAGAAATATACATTATTCAGCTTCGTTGCTGAATCTCAGCGTTATTGTTCCACTTAGGGATGGGGATGGAAATCTGCAGCAGCTCCGCAGCCTGAAGCTATCTATTACAATTTAAGAGCGTCGGAAGTTCAATTTTGATTGTCAACAATTTCAGGAAACCGAGTTATTGGCACGGGAGGTTTGCTGGATTAATATTGGTGTTCTGGAAGTTCAGTTCTGTTTGCTCTCGAGAATGGGTAACACCCCTCGTGAAATGAGTTCTAATTTCTAGGTTACAAAGTGATCTGCCATTATCGAGCAGGAATTCAATCAACGATAGAGAAATACATAAAAAATTCAGAGAAAGGCTCAGAAAAGGCTCACCAATCAGATCAACCCCAGGCTTCACAAAGATATCCCAGAGACGTCCCTGTGACTTCTTTTTAGGAAGATGTGACGCCTTTTGTGACTTCCTTGGGAGGTCGCAGGGAGCTCTATATCTCTTCTGAATGTCCGCCACAAAAAATTTTCCAGAGAGCTCTTGGCGATATCCTACGTGGATATTCTCAAAAAAGTCATACTGGGAGTTCGTATACACTTCTCGCATCGCGGACTTTGAGGAATTCTCATAAATCTCCTTCAGTGAGATCTATGCGAGCTCCCATTGCGAGATGTATAAGATATTCTCAAATAGGTCACATTTCGAGATGTAAAAGAAGTTCCTATACAGGCCGCTTTGCACAGGTATATACAGGTCGCATTGCGAAATGTGAATAGAACATCAAAAACTAAGTCAGATTTGTCCTATTCCTATGATGAGAATCTGTATATTAGCTTCATTATTGAATTGAACTACACAACAAACAGCGTTGAAAGTTATTTATCATCTTCGGCTGCAACAGAAGGCATACTGTAACAAGCGAATAACTCCTTTAATCTCTATTATTAACAAATAGCAACAGAAAAAATTATTCAAAACATTCTATTGCTTTCTCCCTCTGGAAAGGTACAATGTCCCAGCCAATCTTGAGAAAAGACTCTTCTGTTGTCTTCCATGTCGCTTCATTACATCTGAAAGAATAAAAATGAATGTACAGTAATGAAATTTTGTAAGGTCAGTTGTTTATACATTCATTAAAACTCGAATGAACATTGTGTCAAGTTCTTTGGGAGCACAGATTGAACAAATAGGATTTCAACAACAAATATTCAATGCCCATTCATACAATATCAGCTTGAAACAAAATGAGACATAATTCCAAACAGTTCCAGTGAAAGTGTCGAATTATCACAATAGGAGGTTTGCTGGATTAATATTGGTGTTCTGGAAGTTCAGTTCTGTTTGCTCTCGAGAATGGGTAACACCCCTCGTGAAATGAGTTTTAATTTCTAGGTTACAAAGTGATCCGACATTATCAAGCAGGAATTCAATCAACGATAGAGAAATACATAAAAAAATTCATAGACAGGCTCAGAAAAGGCTCACCAATCAGGTCAACCCCAGGCCTCACAAAGATATCCCAGAGATGTCCCTGTGACTTCTTTTTAGGAGGTTTTGACGCCTTTTGTGACTTCCTTGGGAAGTCGCAAGGAGCTCTATATCTCTTCTGAATGTCCGCCACAAAAAAATTTCCAGAGAGCTCTTGGCGATATACTACGTGGATATTCTCAAAAAAGTCACACTGGGAGTTCGTATACACTTCTCGCATCGCGGACTTTGAGGAATTCTCATTAACCTCCTCCAGTGAGATCTATGCGAGCTCACATTGCGAGATGTATAAGATATTCTCAAATAGGTCACATTTCGAGATTTAAGAGAAGTTCCTACACAGGCCGCTTTGCACAGGTATATACAGGTCGCATTGCGAAATGTGAATAGAACATCAATAACTAAGTCAGATTTGTCCTATTCCTATGATGAGAATCTGTATATTAGCTTCATTATTGAATTGAACTACACAACAAACAGCGATAAAAGTTATTTATTATCTTCGGCTGCAACAGAAGGTATACTGGAACAAGCGAATAACTCCTTTATTCTCTATTATTAACGAATAGCAACAGAAAAAATTATTCAAAACATACTATTTCTTTCTCCCTCTGGGAAGGTACAATGTCCCAGCCAATCTTGAGAAAAGACTCCTCTGTTGTCTTCCGTGTCGCTTCATTACATCTGAAAGAATAAAAATGACATGTACAGTAATGAAATTTTGTAGGGTCAGTTTTTTATACATTCATCAAAACTCGAATGAACATTGTGTCAAGTTCTTCGGGAGCACAGATTGAACAAATAGGATTTTAACAACAAAAATTCAATGCCCATTCATACAATATCAGCTTGAAACAAAATGAGACATAATTCCAAACAGTTCCAGTGAAAGTGTCGAATTATCACAATTCTCATGGAAGTGTCTCAAGGATATCGCATGGCGAGGTCCCCATCAAGATATCGCATTGTGAAATCTCCAAGATAACGCATGGAGAGGTCTCGAAGATATCGCATGGCGAGGTTACCAAGATATCGCATGGAATCATCAGTGGGAACTTCGCTTAGTAACATCACATAGAGATCTCTTGGACCTCGCGGTAGAAGCTCGCTTAAAAGCCGCAATGTAACCTCTCAGAGATATCGCGGAGTAGTCTGTGTTGCCTGGGTCACGGGACACTGCTCCCGGAATTATCATCTTTGGAACATGGGAAAGGTTCCTTATGATACCTGTAGCTTCAGACAAGAAGCCACCGAAAAAGCTGAACACCTGCTTTACAAATTTGAAGCTGTCTTCAGAAAAAGGCTGCGTCATGTTGCCTCTTGTTTCTTGAATCTGGAAAAAGAAATGGGCGTGGCACCAAGAAGGGTAGTGACGTTCATAGAGGCTTTGCTGCTGGACTGGTGAACAGCACAGGGTTGCACAATAGACCTTAAGGCTAGGCTCAACATAGCCTTCTCAAATCTAATCTAATCTGACCAATACAAGATTCGTAAGGTCCTCCTTGTCTTTTTGTTTGATTAAGCCTCAGCATCAATTGTGATACCTTCAATAGGCAGTATGTATGCTGAGGTTTCTTCATCTTCATGGACAAATCTACTTTTGGTTGTGCCATCAGTCCAATGCAGTTCATCTATCCCCTGTGCCTTGTTTGAAGAGAAGCCCATTGTAGCTAAGTAGGTGCTCTCTGAATTTCGACGATAGGTTTTCAAGAGACTCTTTGGTCTGTCTCAATTCCGACGGCTTTTTTTTTATCCAAGAACTGTTACATGTTTGTTGCATTTTTTCTATGCCATGTAGAACTTCTGGATTCTTTGGAGCACTTCGTGCTTTCCTTTGGGTCAGTGAATGAGCCTCTCCATATTATCTGTAATCTTTGTGACAGTCTCTTCAGACTGAACATCTCTTAAAGGGTTTCGAAGAAAATCCAGACGAATTTGGAATGGAACTTTTATGAAGCTGATTGGCTTCTGTTCCTTATTCAAGGTCCTTTCCTTAACATACATTGATTTCCTGACTTTTCTCTCAAACTTTGTCAGCTTTCAGAGGAGTTTTCGAATCCGTAAAGCCATTCCCAGAATACATAGTTGCGCGAATTCTATTCTGAAGATGACGTGCTCACGAACACTCCTATTCAGATTCTGCAACGGAATGTATTTCCACGGTTCAATGAAAAACACATAAAACTCCCTCAAAACCGTAAAGTCCTGCGAAAATATAACCGAATTCCTATATTGGCTGTCGCTGAGGCTATTTCACACTCTCCAAAATTGCATTTCCTCCAGAACCTTCAACTTCGCAGCACTCACTGCCAATATTTCATTCAAATAATGCAGTTGCTGCGATATTATGACCTCTAGGTTCCTTTGCAAATTCAGAATTTCACCCTGTTCGAATGTTGGGACTTATTGTGAAGAGGATGCCTGGTTTATATCGAAATAGAGTTCACAAGGAGAATATGAAATTTCTAGGGAGAAAGAAGGTAATAGCGTATAGAAGAGACGTAGAGAAGACATATCCTATTTTCATGCATGGGGGAATATTTGGATGTTCAATGCTCATCATTGAAAGTTTTCCAGGGACTTCGAAACTTTTTTAATGAGCATCAATGCATATGTTAATTGAACAGACGTTCAAAGAAGAAAAGGACAGCCACCTGGTTCAGAACTTAAAGTAACTCCCCGACCGACAAACTTTTAAACACTCCCCGGAGACAACATTTCGACAATTTCCAGCAATTAAAATACTCATTCAATTATTTTCCCTTGTAAGCTTTCCTGAGAGCAATTAGAAGGGAATTTAATACTTCCTGTTTCCTGTAGCGAAATCCAGTCTCATTTCTGTCTGACGAAATACTTTAACAGCTTCGGTGTGATCAAGCGAGGGAAGTTTATCTTCATAATTTCTCACAAACAAGCCATGAGTGCTGAGATCTCAAGTGCACACACATTTGGAGATTCATCTCTGCTGCTGCAGCATTTCTGCTAATGAGGCGGTGGTGGTTTATATTGCTCTTATTGAGTAATTTGTTTGATGGATACCTGAGGCATACCTGGCGTCACTTGGAATCAGGAATGGTGTAAATACTCGTGAAATTAAATTTACTCACTCAAAGAAACTGCAACACCTAGAAGAAGCTGTTTGAATTTCAATTTTTTTTGGTAAAACATATACTCCATTCACTTTTATAAAATCACAACTCTGGCACTGGAAATTTGACACATTCCACTCTGTATCGAAGTTATGACGTTTTCCAAAATATTTTTATGTTCCAAGTCAACACTATGTTGCCCTTTCTACATTCTTAGCGTATTTCTCAGAATGTGAATTTATTCGGAGAATGAATGAATTGGAAAAGATGTGATGGACGAAAATAATAAACGTTTATATGAATTGATAAAAAGGATTCCTTTTCTAGTTATTTGCATGAAAAGTACAAGAGATCACTGTTGAAATATATTATTTTTCGCCATGGAAGAAAATTGCATTGCTTTCACATAATTTTCATAATTATGCATGCTTGTGAAGATTTAATATTTATTATCCTCTTAAACTGAAAGTTCAAGACTTGACGACATCAGTTGTTGATTCTAATCAGAATAAAAAAAATTAACCCAAAGATATAAGATGAATTGATTATTACAAGAATCAACAATAATGTCAATTTTATTTTGTTGATAACTTTCTTAAAATCAATGTTGGGATATAAAACTCGGCTGCGTTTGTTCAAACAACATCTAAAGAATACATTTTTCACCACCTCGACCTTTGAAAGGCGTTTCTCATAGGAGAATTAGGTCTAAGTTCCACCTCATTAGTGAGGTACCTAACTTTTGCAAATCTGCTCAGATATCGCCAAATTTCTTGGAAAACCTGAAAAATACCATCCTAATCGACGTCTCGTGGCTCCATCCGATCCATCTACTGCGATATCTGTCCAAATAACAGCTTTTTCAACGAAATTCCCGTGTACCTCCTCAACCTCGAGATGTAAACATTCGTCCTGGTCTTGAAAATCGTCCTCACGCTCCAAACTGGTGCTAAAAACAATAAACATACGGTAATCTTGGGTATTCGACGAAAAACTCACCTGCAAATATCGATCAAATACCAAAAATCTGCGAACAATTTGTAAACATAACAAAATGTGGAATATCTTCGATACTTTTACTTTGATGTAAACAAAGAAACTGGCAACGTCGTTTTGTCATTAACGATATTTTCTGCGCGCGCACTCACTTTTCATCATATATTCTGTCCTTTTCATCAGGGGCACCAATTCCTGAAAACGAAACGATGACCTCCTATGTGATTAAATAAAAGTGAATGGAGTATAGATAGTATAGTAAGGAGTAAATGATTAAATTTGGAGAAAAAAATTGTGAAGGTTTTTATGTAGACATTTTTGTTACTTGAACATTTTAGTAGTTTTTTCAAATTCTGCAGCTGTTCGAGGAGATCCAAAGTCGATGTATAGTTGTTGTTAAAATGCCTAGAGATATGTTGGGGAGTGTATAGTTAATCGCGGTGGACAAACACATTATGAGCAAATTTATTAGAAAAAATGCAAAGCCTTCGTTTTTTCTCCAAACATTAATCATTCACTCCTTGCTATACTATCTTTGTTTTTACCAAAATTATAACAAGCTCATTCTGGGTCTTTATCAGTTAGTATACAGGGTGGCCGAAAGATTGACGTCAAAAAGGGAAAAACAGGTCCCTCGTGTCATGGGCTATTCGAATCACCCCCATGTATGTTATGCTATTTTTCACGGTCTTCGAGTTATGAATTTTTTTATGAACTTTGAGAATTTTCGACTTGACCATCTTAAAAAATATATTAAAAAAAAAGTACGAGACTACTCTGTGAAATTCTTTTTTCGAAAACAACTTTCGGGTATCTCTCTTTCCCACCACTGAGGTTACTGAACTAAAATAAGTTCGATGCTTAGGAATCGTTTGCGTGGAGATTGCGTATTTCCGAATTGAAAAGTATGCTTGAACTGAAACAATGCACAGGGGCAATTACTCAATTGTGAATGTTGTCCTACACAACCCCTGAGCAGTTCATTATACAGGGTGGCCAAGAGATTGACGTCAAAAAGGAAAAAACAGGTCCCTCCAGTCATGGGCTATTCGAATCACTCCCATGTATGTTATGCTATTTTTCACGGTTTTCGAGTTATGGATTTTTTTATGAACTTTGAGAATTTTCGACTTGGCCATCTTAAAAAAGATATTTAAAAAAACTACAAGACTTCTCTGTGAAATTCTTTTTGTAACTTAATCTCCATGAATTGTACTTTTATACATAAAATAACCACATTCGTAACTTTGATAAAAATTATGGAAATGTTGGTCTCAAGTGAAAAAGTTACGTAAATTGGATTATGATTTGAATTTTCGAATCAAAATTAAAAATGTAAAAAGGCTAATTCACGGTTTCTTAGTATGCTTCAAAACTGCGCTCAACAGTCAGCTTTTAGAATCATTGATAAAAAATGGTACTTAACACTCTACTTTGGCTAGAATTAGCCTTCAAAGTCGTCGAGATGGAAAAAATCAAAGAACTAGACATTTACTACAAAATTATTTTTTGCCATTTTAAGATATTTCTGATCAAGTTATGATAGAAAATGCTGAAAATTAATGAAAAATAGCTTTAGATGTCGGTCAAGAAAAGTTCTAGATAAAAAAAAGAAAAAGGTATGGCAATAAATCACACATCATAATGTAAATAAAAATAAATTTATTTATAAAATTTACAGTAGGTGTTCAAAGTGGCCACCTCCAGCTTCAATACACATTCAACACCTTCTTAGAAAATTTTCTTTCAATCGCATGAAACTTGCCCTGTTCTCTCTTAGGACACGTTCGGCTTCTCTTACCTTCAGTCGCAGCTCGTCTTCACTCGAACATTCACGGGCGTAAGCAATTTCTTTGAAATAACTCCAAACGAAAAAATCGATGGGAGTGATTCGAATAGCCCATGACAGGAGGGACCTGTTTCTTCCTTTTTGACGTCAATCTCTTGGCCACCCTGTATAATGAACTGCTCAGGGGTTGTGTAGGACAACATTCACAATTGAGTAATTGCCCCTGTGCATTGTTTCAGTTCAAGCATACTTTTCAATTCGGAAATACGCAATCTCTACGCAAACGATTCCTAAGCATCGAACTTATTTCAGTTCAGTAACCTCAGTGGTGGGAAAGAGAGATACCCGAAAGTTGTTTTCGAAGGAGAAGGTGTAAATCCTCCGGTATTACATTCAGTCTTATTTGGGATTTAGAGGAAATCGGTCGGTTACTGAGTGCACTGGTACGGCGAGTTCTTGGGGGGAGATTTACACCTTATTTATTGACTTCGGCGATATATTGTTCTACACAAAAGCAACATATAAGGGGTAAACACACCTAGCCTCCGTGAGCGCATTTAGGATGTTTTATTGAAAGCTATGTGTCTGCAAGATCCATGTTTCACCCTTAGTGTACACTTTTTTCTTGTATGAAATTCCTCGTTCATTTTAGACGCATATTTGACTTCAACTTCAATCCTTGATATCTCTATCGACATTTTGGAAGTTACTGATTTGGATTCACCAAAATCTCATTGAATTTTGAATGGGATCGATTGCATAAGGTTCGAATTGAGTAATTTCCATGGACTAAAATGTAGCATTTCGTTCCTGTAGAATTAACTTAATTAGGGGATTTTCAACACTGGGAAATAAATAAAATGAAAAGCCCTTAATGCTTTCCGAAAACCTTCGTTCAAAGGGGGTAAGGTTCTTTCAGTGTAAATAAACTGCGTTCCCCTCTTTGATTTACCCATATAATAAAACGCCCTGAGAGTTCTAAGTGTTTCCGGAGATAGAAGAAGAGGACCTGCTTCTTCCAAGGGTAGAAATGGAATTTTATTTCGGGATTCCACCGGGTTTGAATTTCATTCACGATCTTTTCCATACAATTTGAGGTTCGCATTGAAAAATAGTGGATATTATATCGGGAGCTTTGACAATTTGAAATTTTGATTTTTGCGAATATAGCATTTTGCAGGTTAAAATCTAAACTATAACAGATAAAGCCCTGTATTGTTTTTCATCGAATTAAGCTACCTCGAAAACCTATAATTGGATACCAAACCTGTTCATATACTCCTTGTTTTACGCGATTTTATCTGGTTTTCTGTTTTCTATTTTTCATTTTCGAGTTTTGTTCAGAGGCTCAGAGAACTCAAAGTATAGGTGATATTGATCATCCTCATGGGTTTTCTGAAAGACTTGAATAGGTTGTGGATCTTTCAGATTGGAAAACGCCGTTATATTCGCCAGGGATTTCTTGGTGATGACAAATATGGTGTTTTTGGGGGGTCTTACCCCTTTGTCATTCTTCACCCAAAAAGTTGGGGTTTACGAAATCGATTTTATTATTTACAGAGAAACTTTGGACAATGCTCACCTAAATATCACAGACAAAAATTCGATATGATCACAGGAGCGGGAGCAATGACGGTTTGAAATTTCGGTTTTTCGAAAAATGCCATTTGACTGGTCAAAATCTAAACCGTGATATATAGGGCTCTGAAATATTTTTCATTGGATGGCGCGACCTCGAAAACCCACATTTTGATACCAAAATCGCCCGTGTAGCCCCCATAGTTTATGAAATATTCCACTTTATATTTTTCGATTTTTCATTTTCGAGTTCTGTTCACGAGCTCACGCCACTCAAGGTAAGGGTGCTGTCAGTCCGCAAAATGGCTTTTATTGAAGATTCGAATAGGAAGTACAACTTAAGAATTTGATAACAAGGTTCGATCCTTCCCAAATATATTTTTTATTGACAAATATGGTGTTTTTAGGGGGTCATACCCCTTTGTCATTTTTCACCCAAAATTTGAAATTTTTGAAATCGCTCATATTTGAAACAAAGGTACTTGGGACTATGCTGATCAACAATATATATGAATCAATCTCGGTTGCGGTGAGAGGGATGGACGCTATGACGGTTTGAAATTTCGGATTTTTCGAAAAATGCCATTTGACAGGTCAATATCTAAACCGTGATAGATAAGGCTCTGAAATATTTTTCATTGAATGGCGCGACCTCGAAAACCTACATTTTGATACCAGAATCGTCCATGTAGCCCCCATAGTTTATGAAATATGCCACTTTATATTTTTCGATTTTTCATTTTCGAGTTCTGTTCACGAGCTCACACCACTCAAGGTAAGGGTGCTGTTAGTCCGCAAAAGGGCTTCTATTGAAGTTTCAAATAGGAAGTACAACTTAAAAATTTGATAACAAGGTTAGATCCTCCCCAAATATATTTTTTATTGACAAATATGGTGTTTTTGAGGGGTCATACCCCTTTGTCATTTTTCACCCAAAATTTGAAATTTTTGAAATCGCTCATATTAGGCACAGAGGTACTTGGGACTATGCTGATCAACAATATATAAATCAATCTCGGTTGCGGTGAGAGGGATGGACGCTATGACGCTTTGAAATTTCGGATTTTTCGAAAAATGCCATTTGACAGGTCAAAATCTAAACCGTGAAGGATAGGGCTCTGAAATATTTTTCATTGAATGGCGCGACCTCGAAAACCTACATTTTGATACCAAAATCGTCCATGTAGCCCCCATAGTTTCTGAAATATTCCACTTTATATTTTTCGATTTTTCATTTTCGAGTTCTGTTCACGAGCTCACACCACTCAAGGTAAGGGTGCTGTCAGTCCGCAAAAGGGCTTTTATTGAAGACTCGAATAGGAAGTACAACTTTAAAATTTGATAACAAGGTTAGATCCTTCCCAAATATATTTTTTATTGACAAATTTGGTGTTTTTAGGGGGTTATACCTCCTTGTCATTTTTCACTCAAAATTTGAAATTTTTGAAATCGCTCATATTTGGCACAGAGGTACTTGGGACTATGCTGATCAACAATATATAAATCAATCTCGGTTGCGGTGAGAGGGATGGACGCTATAACGGTTTGAAATTTCGGATTTTTCGAAATATGCCATTTGACAGGTCAAAATCTGAACCGTGATAGATAGGGCTCTGAAATATTTTTCATTGAATGGCGCTACCTCGAAAATCTATATTTTGATACCAAAATCGCCCATGTAGCCCCCATAGTTTATGAAATATTCCACTTTATATTTTTCGATTTTTCATTTTCGAGTTCTGTTCACGAGCTCACACCACTCAAGGTAAGGGTGCCGTCAGTCCGCAAAAGACCTTTTATTGAAGATTCGAATAGGAAGTACAACTTGAAAATTTGATAACAATGTTAGATTCTCCCCAAATATATTTTTTATTGACAAATATGGTGTTTTCAGGGGGTCATACCCCTTTGTCATTTTTCACCCAAAATTTTAAATTTTTGAAATCGCTCATATTTGGCACAGAGGTACTTGGGTCTATGCTGATCAACAATATATAAATCAATCTCGGTTGCGGTGAGAGGGATAGACGCTATGACGGTTTGAAATTACGGATTTTTCGAAAAATGCCATTTGACAGGTCAAAATCTAAACGGTGATAGATAGGGCTCTGAAATATTTTTCATTGAATGGCGCGACCTCGAAAACCTACGTTTTGATACCAAAATCGTCCATGTAGCCCCCATAGTTCATGAAATATATATTTGATTATATTTCAATAAAAGCCCTTTTGCGGACTGACAGCACCCTTACCTTGAGTGGTGTGAGCTCGTGAACAGAATTCGAAAATGAAAAATCGAAAAATTTAAAGTGGAATATTCCACTTTATATTTTTTGAACGCATGAGTATTGGAATTGCATTCTGCAACGAGTATTAGACGATATTTTCTCTATTTCACTCAAATTTTGTGAAATTCAACGAAAAAATTCAAATTATAGGTCCTAGTGACTTTCGTATTGTATCTTGGCAGTTGGTGTGAATGTTAGGAAATACGAGAATTGACGTTTCTAAATTGACGTCTGCTGAAATTTAAAAGGATCGGAAGTCATTGCTGACAACCACAAAACGAAAAATGTTACTGAAAACGATGCTGTAATGAATTCATTACAGCACTGTTTTTAGTACTGTAATGAACTCATTACGATATTGAAATAGAGAAATATATTTTTTATTGACAAATATGGTGTTTTTAGGGGGTTTTAGGGATTTGCCAGGAAGAGGAAATCCAAGTAGATGATCAATAAAGTGTTTTTGGGAATTCTTAAAGTGTCGTTCTCAGTAAATAGGAGGAGTTCTTACGTTTGTGTCGTTATTGGAAAGATTTCCTCAGCTCTGGGATTGATACCTATTTATGTATGTGCATTCAAAATCTCTATCCGGGATTTGAGCTCAAAAATATCCCAGTAAAACGTATATTCCCAAAAAAACTTATTTACCTCCCCATCTCAA
Source organism: Adalia decempunctata (assembly GCA_951802165.1). Classification (NCBI taxonomy): domain Eukaryota; kingdom Metazoa; phylum Arthropoda; class Insecta; order Coleoptera; family Coccinellidae; genus Adalia; species Adalia decempunctata. Next base: position 5,356,991 of record OX637701.1, read on the forward strand.
AGATACCAATCTGCGACTTAATATTTTCCAATATGCGATATCAAGTTCGTACGAACTGTCAATATTAAATTGCTGTCTGCTCTACTCATACATCGATATAAATTCGTAATTCCCTGTTACCATGCCTTCAGCTATGATGATATCCATTTCGATATGGATATGCGTGATCTGATCACAGTTTATAAATAGCTTCCGGGACTTCTGCTGAATCGCACCCTCTTTATCAATCAAATGTTCAGGGGGGCAAATTATGACAGATAGAATACGAATATCACGTGTGAAAATCCATACAACATAACCTGGAAATATGAGAATTACACAAGTGAAGAGCTGTTTATGGAAAGCCTTATTTTATCAATAAGTTATTTGTACGATTTGTGCAAGTGGATGATGTTTCTTCTCCTTGAGAGCCACTATTGCATGTCTACCTCAGGGCATTCGAGAAAGGTTCCAAATGATCCATATAATGTTTGGAAGATTTTCTATTTCAGCTGTCAATCATGGCGTGTATACAATTTGGCGGCTTTCGCAGCCGATAAAGGATGAACTTCATTCAGCTTTCTCGCATTCACTTTCTGAACACAGTCAAGCTCTATCCAGAGGAAATATGACAGGTCGAACACAAATTTTCATATTTGGTGTCATAGAGCGAATAAATATGCAACACCCTGTCACATCGTCACCTCACCACCAATTCCAGCAGCTCCAACATCCCAATAAATCACTCAATCATTAACCAGCCCCAATATCAAATTTTCGACCTGCTGTCATTCGGCATGGTCAGATCTAATTCGGTCGACATGAAGTCGGTAACAAACCGTTGTAGTGCCGATGGTGCGTCCATAGATCACGCCGGGAACATCGAATTGAATTAGGGACGACAAGATACCCATCATAGTTTGCGGACTTGTTTCCTAGGAGATTGTTTAGTCACGGTTGTTCCAATTTGGCAGCACCGCCGTGTTAATCATATCTTTTGAAATTGATGATGTTATTAATCGGGGACCTTTTCCCCTAGGCAGGTAGAGATGATGGATGTCTGTATGGAATTGAGGAGGTTGCTTAGGTAACCGCGTGAGTCGGAAGTGTTTGGATCTGGGGCCCTATTCAAGTTGATACTGGGGTGTTGCTTGTACACCATTATAATCCGTGTAAGCTGCAAAAATGGGATAACAGAGATTACTGCGGATATCGCAAAAGAAATTCAGAGAGTACAGAACAAATCTATCAAGTTTACTTACAATTTGGACTGATAAAACTGAAAAAACTGGAACAGACAAAGCTAGTTTACAAAACTAAGAATAATTCATTGAGTACACAAGCTGCTATATCTGTTGTTGAAGAAAAGTATGATTACAATGTAAGAAGTAAAAATGATTTACGAAAAAAATATTCAAGAACATGTATCGGACAAAATTCTCCAATGGAAAGTTGAAATATGTGCCATGACCTCAAAGAGTTCACTTAATAATATAACTCTTCATTGACTTTATAACTTATTTTTATGTTCTCTCGGGAAGGTTTTGAACGAAACAAGACACATTAAATGGAAGAAAAATTCAGGATTTCACCGAATCTTATGTGAAAGATAAGAAATGAACAAATTTCAAAATACTGAAATGCTGATAAGTCTTAATTACAGCTCGGCAACGACGGTTCATACTCAAAATGAGTTAACTTAAAATGTTCTGATCTAATCCTTCCCAGATTTCTCCGAGTTGGATTCCTAAGTCATTAAGAGTAGCTGGATGATTTTCTGAACTTCTCAGCCTTCTATTGAGGTTGTCCCAAACCTGCTCAATCGGATTGAGATCTGGACTTCTTGCTGGCCATTTCATTCGAGAGACTTGAACCTCTTCAAGGTACTCCTGAACGAGGCGCGCACGATGGGGTCTGGCATTATCGTACATAAAAATGAAATTTTCACCAATGTATGGGGCAAATGGCACTACATGCTCTTCAAGAATGTTCCTTATATACTTATCAGCATTCATAGCTCCATTATCAACGACCACTAGGTCTGTGCGAGCAGTCAAATATATTCCACCCCATAACATAATCGATCCTCCCCCGAAACCAGTAGTATTCAGGAAATTGCACTTAGCATATCTTTCATGTGGACGTCTGTATACAAGGGAACGTCGATCACAATGGTAGGGGCAGAATCTAGACTCATCTGAGAAGAGAACTCTTTCCCAATCGCCTCTTCCCAATGGATATAATATGCTCTCTCGCAAAATCCAAACGCGCCCTTCGATGGGCTGGGGTAAGAGCTGGGCCTCTTGCCGCGACACGAGGCCTCAAATCATACTCTCTGACGCGATTTCTTATTGTCTGAGTGCTAATTTGCACGTCATGAGTTTGCTCAAGCTAATTTTGAAGGAGGCGAGCGGTTGCAAACCGTTGTCTCAACGAAGAAACTCTCAAGTAACGTTCTTGAATGGCAGTTGTTACCCGTGGTCTACCCTGTCCTGGTCTTCGGACATTCATACCTGTCTCCCTGAATCGCTGCAACATTCTGGACACACTTGTATGGGAAACTCCAAACCTTTTTGCAATTTTTCTGTTTGTCCACCTTTCTTCTCGCAAAACTACCGCTTGGGCACATTCCTCTTGGGTCAAATTGCGTGTTTCGCGTTGCATAGCGATCGAGTGTAGAAAATCAAACGAAAGAAAAACTATTGATCACTAGAATTGATCGAGAACAACTGATTTTAGAATGGAGCCAATACATTCAAAATCTGATAATATTATCTTTTTTTATTCCTGCTGGGAGAAAACATCTGTATTGAAGAAAAACGTTGAAAATGGATAACATATGCATGCATAATTCTGATAAAAATAATTAGCATGAGAACACCTTCAGTTGTATAATAAATCTGAGTGTGCGTTAATTTTTTTGCGCAGTGTATATGAAGAACTGATGTTTTGTTTCTTTTTTTATTTGTATTTTTTGTTTCTATTTCTTTTCTTTTTACAAGGCTGATATAGATTAATATTCAGAAATATTGTTGTTTATGAGAGATAACAATGTTGATGTAGGCTCTGATACCAGCTTTTTTGCTCTTTAAGGGTCAAGAATGAATAAATAAAGAGAGAAATGAATAAGAGGTTCAAAAACGGACGCCTCATGCAAAAAAAGTGGCATCGAATTTTCTGGAAGTGACATTCATTCATATCGATTATATGGAAATTCCACAACAGAAACCTAGAATGAATTCTGGAGCTGAACATATCCTTAATGGAGTCTACGTCAAATTATATCGCAATAAACTAGACATTCTTCGGTTGTTCCATACACGTGTAATATTCCACGCTATTAATTGGGTGTCCAAATGTCAATGTAGTTCGGCTCCATACATAGTAAATTTGAAGTAAACGAGAAGTTAGACTAGTTAAAGCGTTCCATATTCCACTCAGAATCTAGTTAACTCACTGTCCTTGAGGTTCGTCAGGTTCATTATATTGAATATAACCAGAAATCTATGAACCAAACATTGACATTTGACAAATTGAATAAGTAGCTTATGGTGGTCACAGAACAGAAGTTTGTATGTTGTGAATTTTCATTTAAAGACCATTATTTTTGCAGCTGATCAATCATATGTGACCACAGGCTTCTCCAAGCTTCAAGAAGTACCAGATTTCGATGGAGTCATCAAGAATATCACCATCGCGATTGGCAGAGAGGCGATACTGAGCTGTTCTGTGACAGATCTAGGACATTACAAGGTGAGTAAAAAAAGATGACCAAATATGATTTTTGCTCCGAAACTCGACAATTATAGACATTTGTGCCTTCGGGTTATCGCTTTTATCTAGGTCGAGATATCTTCATAATTTGTTGTTACTAGGCGAAATTTCCGAACCCGCGAAAATTATAGGATAACGTCTCCAATTTGCTAAGAAACAGCACGAAGTGATTCCTAGGACCTCGCTATAAGTGTTCACATAGATTCCTAATTTATTCTCTCCGATAACTGGAGCAGATCTCTCCGTTTTCTTGGTTCTTAATTGTGGAGAATATTGTGTTTGAAAGAAATATTAAGCTGATAGTTTGGATAGAGAAAAAGTATTGGAGTTATCATTTCTGGGTCAGCCTGTATGTACAGCATATTCAGTAGGAATTATCCTTGTACCGTCGCCTTCGCCATTTTGTAGACGTTCAATAAAGAAATGATATTGTGCGGTGTTCAACTCAGTTGGCGCTGTTTTTTTTTATGAAACTGGGACTTCAATGTTGGGAGAATATTAGAACCGTTTGTCTATAGAACTCTCAGAGGAAGTCTCACTGGCCACTGTTGTGGGGGATGTTTTCCTTGGCACAGACGATATAAACAGTTTATCCTAGGCCTCCAAACCAGTGATTATTGTACGTAAAATATTATCTTAAAAGCAACAACTCCAAATGCCTGTACCATAGTGTCGAGTGAATATTCAAATGTGCAGTAGGCCTTACGAACAGTATAAGAATATTCCAAATGGGTTGGTAGCAGAACATAGTTCCACAATATTCAATAGAAATGCAATAATAAGATAGAATAAGCTTACATTAGATTAAATCCGGTGAAATGAAACAGACAGTGTACATACCAGATAACAAAGAAGCGTCTTTAAAATATACTAAAAAGGCGGATTCCTAGAAGAGGAACTCCATTTCAAAGGAACACTATTGTGAACCAGAATGAAAGTGAAACGAATGGATAACAGCAGTCGCACAGTGAAAGTGAAGTAAAAAGAGACCCTTCCATTCGTTGTCGTTTCGTGGGTTAGTTTTTCTTCCACAGAATCGTATTTCTTCGATGGTCACAGAAGAACAAGTTTACTTCATGGTGGATCTTCGATATGATTAAAATCTCCTATTTATAAAGATGCGAATTGCCTGAAGTATTGCTTGAAGTCGTACTAATATTCAGCATTCATAGAATTATAAAATTATATCAAATAAGTTCATTCAACGTAGTTCCACGTTTCGACAATAGACGTTGCAAAGTTGGAAGCCATGGAGTAGTCTGGCAACGGTGCATTTCATTTCATTGCAGGGTGGGAAATTCAGATATGTTACAGTACGAATCAGAGTTTCCACCACTCCATTATCCTTTGGGGCTACAATGAACAAACCAATCGAAAAACACGAAAACATTCCCGATAAAAACGGCGTAAAACCGGACTGCAACATCCGAAAGTGCGGTCACGTACATCGAACCCATCCAAACTTTACCGCTAATGAATCCGAGTCGACAACACCCTCCCTAAGCCACCTTCCCCGGTCAGAACGGCAAGCTGTAGGTGAGCGATTTCGCACAGATAAACACCAGACAACCATAAAGCCCCGTACACATCTCAGAGTCAATCTATTTATCCGGCGGAAATGCCGTTACGGTTGCTTTGTTCCCAACATACGAACTAATTCCAAGTTGGTGGCGCGGAACGACTAAACATTCATTAATCGATGGAAGTTCGAGGGGTTATAAGCTGAGACAATGGCCCCTAGGGGGTTCAGGAACCTGCCTACATCTCTGCAGGTCGTTCCAACTTGGAAAACGGCCCCTGATCCAGGCTGACGTACTTGTTTCAACATTGACGAAATCGCCCTTTGAAGGGCTCATTAGGAGAGGTTGTAACAACGTGCAGGTTCCTTGGGGAGTGTTCCAGACTTGCTTAGAGGGGTGTTGGAAGTGATAGTTTCCCATCCCCTGGAAAGAAAACAGGAAAACTATTAAATTCTCATCTTGAAATGTGATCCTCTCTCGACTGTGGAAGTCTTCCTAGTACAAAATAGAGCTTTCTTCAAAAGAAGGGGGATGCTGGGGCAGTTTGTTGATTAAAATGACTATTATTCATATTTGTCGCTGAAATTTGAGTTCAAAACGGAAATAGTTATTTATGATATGAGTGTTAAAAGTGACGCTTTATTTTTTTGTGAGTGAAAAAGTTTTCACGAACAAAATAAAATCACTTTTAACACAAATACCATGCAATGTTTTTTGTACAACTGCTCTATTTTGATAATGAAATGAGCGAATTTGCAATGACAATAAACTTCAAAATGCATTTTAATATTCGAATAATCAAAAGGTTGCTGTGAATAGCAAACGTTGCCAACGTTATGATTACTAACAAATGAGAAAAGATGCTGTCATTTGAATTTCGTTCTTGTCCAATTTTTGTCTTGGGTTTTTAACTGCTTAATATGTTTGTCGAGAGTCCAGTTATTAATAAAAGTGACGATTTGGTTTTTTCTGTGGATACTGAAGAGTCTGCAAGAAGAGCAAATCTGGAATTCTCACCTAAAAATCTGTTCAGCAGTACGATATTGCTTATAACAATTTCCTGGCCTGGTTTAAATTGAAAAATGTAGAAGGGAACTATGGAGTTCATCAACTTTGTGGAGCAAATTTTCAATGATAAAGTCAAGCCCCCTTATTAAAAATGGTGTGGATGTTAGTAAATATTTAAAACGGAAAAGTGAAGGATATCGTCCCAAAAAATCGAAAATTCTCACTCGTGAAAAGTTTATAAATGAGGCACCAGATGAGAAATACTTGATGGTTAAGGTTGCAACTATTTTCGGATTATTTGGAGCCTAAGAGTTGTGTGATTTATCAGTGAAAGACATCGAAATAACAATTAAATCATTGGTTATACAACTTCCAAACACAAAAACGAAAGTCAGTAGTTCTTTCAGTATTATTGGGAAGTATGTTGACTATTTTCATAAGTACTTTGCACCGCGCCCTTCTGTCATCGAACATCGTCGTTCTTTCCTGAAATACATGAATAATGCACTGCCAATCCAGTATCAATACATTTGGGAAAATTCCATCTATTGTTGCCGAATTCCTCAAACTGCCAGAACCAAAGCAACCAAAGCACTGTTTCCGAAGATCCTCCGCTTCATTGCTAGCAGAATCAGGAGCAAAAATTACGGATATAAAAAACCATGGTGGATGGAAGTCTACGACGGTAGCCGAGGACTATGTTGATCATTCCATTGCATATAGAAATGTCATTGCTGAAAAAATTCTCCCAACCTCAACAGATTTTGTATCATCATCATCCAATATTGTACTTCCGGTTTCTACACGTACTGAAGGTGCTGAGGATTCTAATAATGTGTTGCGAAGCTCAATGTTTAAATTGATTGTTCACGCATGTTCACAATCAATTTTAACATTGTTTGTTGTCATTAAAAGTGTAAAATAAACGTTATCCATATCGATACCAGTCATAAAAAATCATTAATCATCTCTTAATAGCACAATCCATCCACCGTTTTTGTCGCTCCAGCCTCATTCTCGAGAGAGTAAGTTCCAATGACCCAACCAGACCATAAACCGCACCAAACAGTCACACGTTGAGGATAGAGAGGCTTCTCAATAATAACTCTAAGGTTTTCCGAGCACCAGATGCGACAATTTTTCTTTTTGACGAATCCACCTAGGTGGAAATGGGCCTCATCACTCAAGATGATTTTTCGAAGGAATTCAGGATTATTTTCGAGCATTTTAAGTACCCATTCAGCAAAGATACGACGTTGTCGATGATCTGCCAGCTTGAGTTCTTATGTTGACTGAACTTCATAAGCCTTAAGACCTGAATCTTTATGCCAAATGCGGTGTAATGGACAAACCTGAGTTTTCTTCAACACTTTTGGCTACATCAGCAATATTCTCGGCTGTTCTTGAGCGACTTTCACCACCTTCTTGTTCTAACACCTCGAATTTTTCCTCCAATTCCTGTATTGCTATAAGACAAGGTGCTTCACTGCGACCAATAAATATTTCACACTTTCATAGAGAATTTTAATAATTTCAATGCGATGTTCAATGTGTTGTTCCATTTTTACCAATGGCTTAGTTTCTTCTTGTCAAATGTCAAAGATAACAGCTTCAAAAGTGACATCTAACGAAATAGCGGGCTTTTCATGATAAATCCTCTCATCTTTACTTGTCTGAATGCCGGCTCTTTTCTTGAGATTGAATCTACCTGCCTTGTCCTGCACGGATCTGAAGTTTGAAGTTATAGAAATACACAAAATCACAGAGCACGGAAGAGTTACTGTCTTCTTCAATTAGAGACGGTGATACTTTATAGGACCCAAATCATATGGAAACCAACCTTTTAGAACTATGAATCAGACTCAATCAGTATCTGTATCTTAATTTTACTCCGAATATCCTGTAGAACTATGAGTAGTTCGACAATTCTCAAGGAATTTCTGTTAATTGCGCATTTAAAACTCCACTAATCTGACGAACTTTCATAACAAGGTACCTGGAGCCCCAGATTATTGCGCTTATTCAAGAGGATTACAACAAGGGTCTCCGAAAGTTTTGGATGTTTAAGAAGGCTAAGCCTTAGTCGAAAAAATTCAGCAGAAAATAACTCATAAACTTAAGAAAATTCCTTTTCCCTAACTGATGGCAGTTTTCGCAAGAAATTCAATCGAACTGTCGTAGCTATTTGTATTCCAAACTGAGAGGTATTTTCAGAAGAAACTGAGAATTCCGTTAACGAGAAAACGATGCCACAGTTCGTATTTTGCTACACAAAATGGATGGGATTTACTTTCGAAGTTGAAACAATTTCCAGTCTTTTGCTTCGATAGTTGAGTGGGAATATTTGATTCGAAAACTTTGGATTGGATGAAATTGATTGTTTGGGGATCAGCTTGAAGATTTCGTGAATATAATAATTGAAATAACAGATCCGGTTTGTTGGACTGAACAGAAGTAATTCCGATTTCTTTACATTCTCCATCCTGAGAACTCAGAGATCGATGACAAATACACTGCGCAAAAAATTAACGCACATTATGGAAATCTCAAATTTATTCTACAACTGAAGGTGTTTTCAATGAAAATTTTTTGACAGTTCCAACAACCAATTAAATTTCCTCATTTGATATCAGATGAACAATTTCACCCAATCATGTCAACATTACATCGATAACAGACCATGGGCTGTTTTCACGTTGCTATGGACACATATTGATTCATTTCGATTTTGAAGTTTCAAATATTTAATATTTCGAAATGTCACGATTTGGTTGCAATACTGACGATAATATTAATGAAATTATAGAATCGAACATACCAAAAAACACCGTTTACAGTAAGAAATTTGTATGGAAAGCATTTATAGACTTTTGCAACGATAGAAAGTATCAATTAGATGGAAATCGGACGGCGGAAGAATTGGCGTTGATTTTAAAGGATTGGGCTGTGAACATGAGGAGAAAAGATGGTAAAGAGTTCAAAGAAAGTACGGTCAAAACCATGTGGAATATAACAAGTAAGCTGTTACAAGAAAAATATTATAAAGAAATGAAAGTTATTATTGACCCATTCAAAAGTGTTGTATTTCAACAAGCGCGAGCTGCCCGTGATTCTATACGACGAAAACTGCAATCAGACCCAAGTAAAAGGAAGCAAAGTTCGGCAGCATTAAGTTCTGTGGAAATAACAAAAATGGTGAATTTATGGAATGAAAATACTCCTGAAGGGCTGCAACGGAAATTCTATCACATAGCCGCGGTAGAATTAGCTTGGCGAGGTGGGGAAGCTGCTGCTTGCTTGACTGAATTTTTTTGTATCGAATCAAACAACGATGGTTCTGTAACCAACCGAGTGGAATATAACCCTGTATTCAGCAAGACTTGCCAGGGTGGTTCAAGAATGTGTACTGAAAGCAAGTTTTTAATAGAAAACGATGACAGCAACGTTTGTCCTGTCCGATTATTCAAAAAATTGATGTCGAAAAGGGGCCCAAATATTAAAACCAACAGATTATTCGTCAGACCAAATCATCAATGGAAATCCGAAAATGATCACTGGTATGATAATATGCCCATTGGAAGAAATACGATTCAAAATTGGACAAGATCGTCTGCCGAAGCGATTGGATTGAATACAAAGGAAAAAAAAATTACTAATCATTCCAATAGATCGACCGCGGTTAGTCGATTGGCCCAAAGTGGTGTACAAGAACAACAGCTTATAAAAATTACGGGTCACAACAATGCCAACTCAATAAAACCCTACTTGAAAATTGAATTATTAACAGCATGCGTAGTGGAAATACATCTTCATCAGTTATAGAAACTAACACGTCTGGATCTTCATTTAACTATTCTAATTGTTCCTTTGTTAATTGCACCTTTAAATAAATTGTTTTAGCTCTGTATTTTTTCTATAATTAGCAAAAAATTTTCTATCCGAATAACCCTCGGACATTGATAAATGCTCAAAAATTCTATGACAACTTTCTCAAGCTTGTTGCTTGTAGACAACAGACCTCCGCCTACGGCGTCGGTCTGTTTCCAAGCAACAAGCTTTCGAAATCTGTCATAGAATTTTTTCGAACAATTATCAATGTCCTTGGGTTATTACTACTGATAATTATTTTTATCAGAATTATGCATCCATTTGTTATCCACTTTCAACGTTTTTCTTCAATACAGATGTTTTCTCCCAGCAGGAATAAAAAAGAAGATATTATCAGATTTTGAATGTATTGGCCCTATTCTAAAATCAGTTGTTCTCGATCAATTCTAGTGATCAATAGTTTTTCTTTCGTTTGATTTTCTACACTCGATCGCTATGCAACGCGAAACACGCAATTTGACCCAAGAGGAATGTGCCCAAGCGGTAGTTTTGCGAGAAGAAGGGTGGACATACGCAAGAATTGCAGAAAGGTTTGGAGTTTCCCATACAAGTGTGTCCAGAATGTTGCAGCGATTCAGGGAGACAGGTATGAATGTCCGAAGACCAGGACAGGGTAGACCACGGGTAACAACTGCCATTCAAGAACGTTACTTGAGAGTTTCTTCGTTGAGACAACGGTTTGCAAGCGCTCGCCTCCTTCAAAATCAGCTTGAGCAAACTCATGAGGTGCAAATTAGCACTCAGACAATAAGAAATCGCCTCAGTGAATATGATTTAAGGCCTCGTGTCGCGTTAAGAGGCCCAGCTCTTACCCCAGCCTATCGAAGGGCGCGTTTGGATTTTGCGAGAAAGCATATCCATTGGAAAGAGGCCGATTGGGAAAGAGTTCTCTTCACAGATGAGTCTAGATTCTGCCCCTACCATTGTGATCGACGTTCCCTTGTATACAGACGTCCACATGAAAGATATGGTCAGTGCAATTTCCTGAAGACTAGTGGTTTCGGGGGAGGATCGATTATGGTATGGGGTGGAATATCTTTGACTGCTCGCACAGACCTAGTGCCAGACCCCATCGTGCGCGCATCGTTCAGGAGTACCTTGAAGAGGTTGAAGTCTCTCGAATGGAATGGCCAGCAAGAAGTCCAGATCTCAATCCGATTGAGCAGGTTTAGAATAACCTCAAGAGAAGGCTGAGAAGTTCAGAAAATCATCCAGCTACTCTTAATGACTTAAGAATCCAACTCGGAGAAATCTGGGAAGGATTAGATCAGAACATTTTAAGATCACTCATTTTGAGTATGAACCGTCATTGCCGAGCTGTAATTAACGCAAGGGGTGGAAATTCCAAGTATTAAATCACTTATCAGCATTTTAGTATTTTGAAAATTGTTCATTTATCTTCTTTCACATAAGATTCGGTGAAATCCTGAATTTTTCTTCCATTTAATGTGTCTTGTTTCGTTCAAAACCTTTCCGAGAGAACATAAAAAATAAGTAATAAATTCAATGTAGAGTTAACTTTCATTAAAATTGAGATTTTCAGAATGTGCGTTAATTTTTTTGCCAGTGTATATCTGCTATGGGTGCCAGGACATTGTGGTGTTGAAGAAACTGAAAATGCCGCAGATTACCGGCCACGAGGTAACGGCCAAGGCATTTTATAACACCATTGACGACCTTTTTGAGTTTCAATGAATGAGTAGGATAGAGAACAAAAGATCTACTTGGTCGTAATTCCCAGAAAACTAACCGAGCCATAATGACCCCGGTTCAAATAAAATTATTAAAGAGAAATATTACTTCAAATTTTCGAGAAACCCACTAATGAAAAAGATGAGCTCAAACAGTGATGTCAAAAATGAGGCTCATGAAGTGATATGAGATAGTTTTGAATCATTTTTGGCCCATAATTCTCACAAGTTCAAATTAATTTTTGGTGAACTACCAGTTTTAATTTTACTGTGTCAGTTTCAACCATCAATTAGTGATAAATTCGATAATGTGGGCAGCATTTTGAGTTTTTTAATGAATGTTACGAATCAGACTACGAAAAGCACGAGACAAAATTATGAAAGATTGCTTCACCCATCAAGAAGGTACATATTTCAATTCAAATAGATCGGAATTTTTGAGCCATAATATCAAAAAGCGACAAAGGACAAAGAGAAAAACAATTTTTCAGTTCTTTTAACAAAGCAAAGCTGGTCGAATCATATAAAAAACTCTCATAGTTATCACTCAAAGTCTAGACTTATGAAGCATACAGTCATCATATTTCCATTTTCATATTCATAAAACGTTCATCACGTTTCAGGAATTAAAGTCCCTGTCCCCATCCTCTCTACCAGTTCTTATATTTACATCGATATTACTGAAACACAGAGCTTCATTTCAACGAGAAATTCAATAAAACTTCATTACTTCCATTCTATTCCGCTCGGTGCTTGTGATTGCTATCTAATATTAAACAGTGTTTTTACTTCGTTAAGTGACGTAGAGAGTATACTCCATTCAATTTTGTAATGTATTCCGGTTGGTCATAATTTAGGTTCATCAAGTTTTTTCACTTAAAACTGACGAAGGTTGGTACTCGTCAAATGTCAAATGATTCTCACATAGGTTAGGTTAGATTTCTTTTCATTCTTTTTAAACTTTGTAACTGGAGTTAGTTCTTTGAAGGTTAAACTGTGACACTTCGTAGTACTACTACATTTTCATACTGGAGTATTTCAAGTTCTGCAAAAAGGTATTAGTGTATTTTTTTCTTTTTCGAATGAACTATCATAAAGTAACGGACTATTTTGTCCATTATGTTTTATTAAAACTTCAACACTCGATTCTGGATTTCCGTACAAGAAAATAGGTTAACTTAATCTTCGTACCATGTTTATATACGGGAAATATTTCCAGTAATAACAGAAAAGAAAGTTTCTCCAAAATTCGTCAGATCTTTGGAATTATTGAATTCACAAGTTGTACAGAACAAGATTCCCGCTAAGAAATCACCCAACTTCGCGGATGTTTATAAACTTGGTGCAGAGAGGTAGAGATATGATGAACAGAGAAATGCAGGCCAGAGTAGTATTGAGGTATTGATGCCCAAAATTTTTTATGAATGTTTCATTTTATATCAGAAATTTTCGGTGAAATGACATATTTTGATGAGTTCTATCACCTGTCAAAAAAAAAGCCTCACCTTGAAATACACCCTGTATAATATGAACATCCGGATGTGCATTATTATACAAATCCTTAGACCATAGAAAGAGGAGACACAGCATCTCATTCATAAATTCGGGAATTGATGAAGCCAAAATTCAGTCAGAATTCAATGAGTGGGACGAAGATAGCACTATCATTTTACATTTATGTGGCAACATTGCAGAATCTAACTTTGAAAAATCCAGTGGCGTGGAGTTATTGATTTTGAAGAATGGAAATAAAATAACGAGTTAATTTATGGCGAATTCTTTCAATATTGGTACGAGGGCGGTTTATAGAAATGTGAAATTATTTTGTACTATGAATATATTTGAAGATTCGTAATTGATGCAAATGAATTATTGAACATACCAAAATGCGTAGCTTTTTTATATTACTTGGAATTAGTGAAAATAAGTATGAAAAATTAAAGAAAAACAATTGATTCTTTAGGAAGTCAATTAAGGTATATAAAATAAACTGCACGATTCATTAAATGCTGAAACTGACCACAAAAATGTGTAAATTCATGTGAAGGAATCAGATTTTCCTCTTCACGAGATTTTATATTAATTGAGGTATTTTATCACGTTATTACAAATATGATAAGTAATGGCTGCAAAAAGCATCAAACCGAGTCATCAATATTTGAGACGAAAATCTATGGGGCGGCGAATTGCCGAGCTTACATTATATGCATATGAACGGCGTTCAGTATGAAAAAAGCAACAATAATTGATGCCTTCTTTATTTATTCACAAAATTTAGCATAATTCCTTGAAGAAAGTGAACCTCATTTGTTCATCCGCTATCCACATCATGAAGAAGAACATGTAATCATGAAACCATAAGTAAAACCATAGTAAATCTACTGAATGCGATATTAAAATAAACATTGATATTGAAAACAGGCCCATTGGTTGTTAACTGCTCCTCCCAAAGTCCTATATACATTCGATAGTCATAGTTCTATTTGGAAGGCAGAATCCGAGTTGGTACCAATATTATTAACATATCCTGAGAATCTTGTACCAGTACCAGGGATATGAAACTTCTTCTTGTCTTTGGACCAGAGCAGTCAATGCTTCTTTTATGATACCTGGACTTCCATCCACAGATCTATACTTTGAGATAGTTTCTAAAAGGGGAGGGCTGTTAATGAATTGTATTCTTGGGGAAAAAAGAGGCCAATTTTAATGCAAAGGCTTTCAATGATGGGTTGTACGTTGTACTCCTGCTTGACTGGATCTTTTAACATTCTTTGAAATGAATCTCTTGCAACTCCTGAATTAATGAATGCCTGAAAAGAAGAGAAGATTTTTTGATATGATCATGACTTAGTTGTCAGAGTTAATGGAATTTAAGAGATTTGAGATGAAATATTCACCTTATTCTTCTAATTTTAGAAGAAGATGGTGCCTCAGTGAAACGGAAAGATGAATATCTCATTTCTCCACTGGCTCATTTTTTTCAACCCTGCAAAACAGATCACACCAGATATAATTAATCACTAATGCAACAAAAATTACAACCATTCCACCTGCCGGTAGGAGAACAGGTACTGGGAAGAGACTTATCAATTAATCGAATTTATCATATTATGTGAGATGCTTATATCTGATCCATCTCTCTGTTGAGTTTCCAGAGTACCGGCACAATGACGATTTTTTTGGTGAAATGGCTAATATTTGATTTCAATATTTTGGTTCTTTCTCTGGAAATTCCCAGAAACTTACCTTAAGGACGAAAGTTCGAAGATTGGTTTGGCAAGAAGGGGATTGGCATCATTTTTGAGATATCTGGTACCATTCACTCGAATAACGAAATCTTTTAGCTCAAAGTGTTCGGAACATACAAACAGTTTCTGAGAAAGATCATCAAGTAATATTCAGGATTGAGAACCAGTTGTTCCTCTTCTCAATATCAGAATGTAATCTGGAAAGTGAAATTCTAAAAATCTACGCCTCTGATACTAAGTATGAAAAGATTAGAACATACCTTTGCAAATTCAAGTTAGGATTCAAATAGTCCAATTTACCACACACAAGACAACTACGAACCATTTTCTTATCGTATTTAGCTGGAGATATTCAAAAGTAAATCCAAATAACGCTTTTAACATACAATGAAGCTCAAAATCTTGTTGACAACACTTTTCGAATTGTCAGAAATTTCATAGAATAAAGATGGCGGCACGTAATCAATGAATGAACTGGACATAGATTCAAAAAACCGTATTGCCAAACGTTTTTATACATTAATCTGGAGCAAAAAGATCGATCCGTTTCGCGAACATTTACATATACTTAAGTATATGTAATGTGAAGAATGCACAATAGTTGAAGAAACCAATACTCGTTTCTGGCATTCACGCACAAATGAGTAAATGAATTTCAATCTAAGAAACTTTTCATTTTGATTGAGAGTTCATTTATTAGAAAATTCAACGAACGTCACAACGTTGCAAAAATTTCTACTACATTTTGATTCCGTAGTATTACCTAGGAGCATAGAATAACTGGAGAGAAGGCTCCCCTTCGAAAATGAACTGCCAAAAACGTCCGAACTTGTCAGTTCGCCGCAAGGTCACGAGATGGCGACAACGTCGTTTCTTCCTACAACATGGCTATCCTTAATAAAATTATCTTTAATGGTTATTAGTTGTTATTACTTATTAGGTCCCATTTATTACTATATCATAATATATATTCTTTTGAAAGAAAGCAATACATACTTTTTTTCGTAAATCCGACAATATAATGCATATAGCACGTGTAAAGAAATGGCTACAAGGATCAGATTGAATATACGAGGAAAAATCTGTTTCCTGCTCCGAATCTGAGTGTTAGCAGAGGGAATGTAAACGGGGTACCATACAATTCTGCGTATAATACCCGAGAACAGATAAAACCTCAGTCTTCCCGTATAATAATAATAATACTTACCTGAATGTTCGCTTTTTTGATTTGACAAATTTATTACCGATCACAGACTTTTCCCATAAAAAGTTGATTAGAATAAAGCGATGATATGTCATCAATATTGTCTATGTTATGATTTATGGCCATTTTCAATTAAAAAGAAGCATAAATGTATCAATAACAATGACAGACACATTATATTCTTTGCAATTGTAGCGCCATAGAACAAAATATCTGACATGTTACTGAATAAAGGATCTCAGCGTTATCTATCGGGCGTCACACGAAACTCTAACCTCCGCCGTTATTGGCAGTTCAAAATGATCTGTCGAGCGTATGAAGCCTTCCCTCCAGTTATTTTATGCTCCTAGGTATTACAATCACCCAGTTCAGTTCTGATGATTTTGAAACTTGGCTTCACTATTTATTATTGAAAGGTGTGTCTCCTCTTTCTATGGTCTAAGTACAAATCACATAAACCACGTCTTATCATAATGTCAAACTTCAAATTCGATGTAAGCTTCGAGTCTAACCCAAGTTTTCTCTTTCAGGTTGGGTGGATGAAGGCAGATGATCAAACCATCCTCAGTCTGCACACCAGGGTGATAACCCACAATCCCAGGATATCGGTAACTCACGATGACAGCTTGAAAACCTGGCAGCTCAGAATACGGCAGCTGAAAGAATCTGATCGTGGCTGTTACATGTGTCAGATTAATACCTCCCAGATGAAGAAACAAGTTGGATGTATCGATGTTCAAGGTGGGTAAAAACTGGGATTACCGGAAGTTTCGAACAAACTTTGAAATATTCGGGTTCTCACTTCGTTCCCTGGGATTTTATGCTCTCTGGTTGCGAGAAACTAATCAACTTTTTGCGGAGTCGATTGAAACTTTGGGTTTTCAACTAGTTCGTTGATTTGAATTTAGAGGTCTTTGGGGAGGAATGTCACAAAACGATATTTCTCATGGAGTTGTTTTTATCGCGATTGAGATCACTTTTTTTTTGGAGAATCAGAATACTATGTTTGGTTTGGATGTACGTCCTGATTGTAAGACCAACAGTATTCACCAAATTTCATAGTTTTTTGAACATTAGTGTAAGACCACGTCGTTCCAGAGAAATTCCTTCTTCCTTCTAGAATGTTGCAAGGGGACAAAGAGACAGGGGAGAATTTGCTTTAATTAGAGTAATTTTCGGGAATTAAATGGGATTCCGACAATGTCGGAAGCACAACGTGAGCATCGTGGGTAGGGAAAATGCGAATTAAATCGTAGGGAGTACCTATGCCAATTGGAGGTGAAGTTCGGTTGGTTCTTCAAATCTCAATGTAACTCGAAGGTGATTTGGAAGTAAATCAATTAGTTTTCAACAGCTTTTATTTAACTTGCAATGTATGTATGTATGTTCGGGTGGAATCTTGCTACTCAATTTTGAAACAGATATCTTCAAACGATTGAGCTGAAATTTTGTATACACGTTTGATTTGAAAGATAATACACGATAAACTTTTTAACGTCATTCTATATCCAATATGGCGGACCATACAAGATGGCGGAATGGTTATTTTTTATGCACCTCTACAATATGGGTATCAAATGAAGGGGCTTGTTGAGAATATTTAGAAATAACTAAAAAGTAAAAAACAAATTAAAAGCAAAAAAACTTTTTGAAAAAAGCTTTTATTTGAATGCTCTAAAAAAAGAAAATAAAATTTTCCTTTAAAATTTCAACTATCAACTCAAAACCTCATTATACACAATTTATATGATCATAAAAGTTTGTCGCGCGATTTACTTGTGTGAATAAACCAGTACCTATTCAATTGAGTATCTTAATTGAATACTTATAGATACTTACACAGAACTCGCGACAAGCTTTTATGATCATATAAATTGTATATAATGAGGTTATGAGTTGATAGTTGAAATTTTAAAGAAAAATTTTATTTTCTTTTTTTAGAGCATTCAAATAAAAGCTTTTTTCAAAAAGTTTATTTGCTTTTAATTTATTGATGTTATTGACAGCAAATGTTTTCGTGAGTGTTTGATCTGGTAGGAGAGAAATTTTTATTATTAAATTGGAATTTTCGACAATTTGATTCAGAAAGGTACTTCATCACAATCCATTTGTGTTTGTTTTTCTTTGTTCTATTATTTTTTCATATTTACGTTTGTTGATTTACAAACATACATCAAAAACCTCTTCATGAGATGGATTGATGAGAAATTCTCCTCTGAGTGGAACACGAGAACGAAGCTCCTTATCATGGGGCCTTCTTCGAAGCCGGAGGTTGAAAAGTCCTTGATTCTCGAGAGGAAGCAATTGTCTCTGGTGACTGGTGCTGTCATCTGTTCAGCAAGCATTTGGAAAAAATGGGCCCAACTGAGTTTTTCCTGTGCCGCTGGCGCAGGAACGCGGATGAAACGGTGGAGCATATACTGTTCGCGTGCGGTAATCTATCTGTATTGAGGTTAACACACCTAGGGATCCCTACACCTTCCATCTCTCTGGTGAGAGTGAATCCTCCTGGCCGCATATTCATATCCCACGTACCGTATCGCAGCTCGGAGTCAGCCGAAGCTCACGCGATAAACCGCGTGCGTGATCGTATCTTATTTGGCGATATCAATTGTGGAATATGAATTGGGATTACACGTTATAATGATACCCCGATTCTTTTATTTTTTCCTGTTCAAATAAAAACGATTAGATGTTCCAATATTCAAGAATAATAACGGCTACCTCTCATACAAGAGTGAATAGTTTCAGGTTATGAATTTATAGAGATGAAGAAATAAGTATATTCAGAATAGATTTCATAATGAAGCGGAAAGAATGATCGAATTCATCTCTTAAATGGTATTTTTTTTTTACTTTTCGTGGGGTGTTCTAATAGTTGTTGTCATTGACCGAGTTACTTTTGTTGCATTCATAAGTTCTGCCTCGCACTTCTGAAACGAATTGACAAAATTAATCTCACTTTACATAGCTATCAAGCAAATTGAATTTTGTGGGTACATATCATATTCCCGTTGCTGTTGCAAAGATACACAAAGTAGAAAGCCGTTGAAAAGAAGAATCACTGAGCTTAATGTACAAAATTATTAGATGAGTTATGTAGTTCAAAAGTTGTCAAAAGGAGAATGGTATCAAGAAAGAATGTCACTTAATAGCGACTAGTTGTGCAACATACGAAAGACAAAAATAAGGATCATCATTGGTTGGAAAAATTTGTGAAAGTATTAGAATGATTGAAAGACTATTCAAAAAATTGAGTGGACAGAATTTCTTCTAAAATTATGAATTATGAATAAGATCACTCCACATTTTTCTCAAATGGTTAGTTATATCAGAACAAAATTTGGGAATACCTAGTTAACAACATCCAATAACCCTGTCCAAATGATGATTCAGATTGTTAAAACAAGAAATATTTTGTAAGGAGTAACCCTATTTTAGCTGAATGAATAAGAAAATGAGTCAATATAAATTTCATTCTTATGTATAATCCGCATATATTATGTTTAGCCATTGGTGAAAGGAATTTATAAATATGAAATTTTTTGGTTATGATATTCTAAGATTGTTAAAATCTTTTTACAATTATTTCCGTTCATCAAATAAATGATAATTCTTTATGTTGATTGTTGACGAGTATGTTATCCATTCAGAAACTGCACTTACCAATTCATTACATTCACTCTCCTATTTTATTTGAAGATTTTATTTTTTTTTAATTGTAGTTAAAGAACGTCTTGATGTAATTGCCTTTAGTTTTTTGATTCAATAATTTTTCGAATTGCTCCTATGGGAATATTACCTACGCAAAACCTGTGGCTACTTTCGTTCTTACCATTTAGTCATCGATATTCATAAAAATCAGCGCTCATTTCCTTCAGAAACTCTATTTGGTAACAATGCGATAGGATTCTCTTAGCGATCCCATACAATTCATAAAACACGTTCGAAATCGCAGGCACGGGTGCGATTTCGTACGTTAAGTTTACTTCGGCTTCGGGTGAATTCGGAATGCGATACGTTACGTGGGATATGAATATGCCTCCTGGACGGCATTCCTGTCGGCGTGCCTTCGGGTCTGAGTCTCTCTAGTATTGCATCAATGACGTATGAATAATGGGCCACAAGATCTACGTTTGGCCAACCAAGGACGCCGCAAAGAAAGAAGAAGAAGAGGTGTATACTCCATTCACAATTATTAAATCACAACTCTGGCCTTGGAAATTTGACACATTCCACTCTGTATCGAAGTAATGACGTTTTTCAAAATATTTGTATGTTCCAAGTCAACACTATGTTGCCCTTTCTACATTCTTAGCGTATTTCTCAGAATGTGAATTTATTTGGAAAATGAATGATTTGGAAAAGATGTGATGGACGAAAATAATTAACTTGTATATGAATTGATAGAAAGGATTCCTTTTCTAGTTATTTGCATGAAAAGTACAAGAGATCACTGTTGAAATATATTATTTTTCGCCATGGAAGAAAATTGCATTGCTTTCACATAATTTTCATATGCATGCTTGTGAAGATTTAATGTTTATTATCCTCTTGAACTGAGAGTTCATGACTTGACGACATCAATTGTTGATTCTAATCAAGAATTCATTAAAAAAAATCAACCCAAAGATATGAGATGAATTGATGGGTAATTACAAGAATCAAGAATAATGTCAATTTTATTTTGTTGATAACTTTCTTAAAATCAATGTTGGGATATAAAACTCGACTGCGTTTGTTCGAACAACATCTAAAGAATACATTTTTGACCATCTCGACCTTTTAAAGGCGTTTCTTATAGGAGAATTAGGTCCAAGTTCCACCTCATTAGTGAGGTACCTAACTTTTGCAAATCTGCTCAGATATCGCCAAATTTCTTGGAAAACCTGAAAAATATCATCCTAATCGACCTCTCGAGGCTCCATCCGATCCATCTACTGCGATATCTGTCCAAATTACAGCTTTTTCAACAAAATTCCCGTGTACCCCTTCAACCTCGAATTGTAAACATTCATCCTGGTCTTGAAAAACGTCATCACGCTCTAAACTGGTGCTAAAAACAATAAACATAAGTTAATCTTGGATATTCGAAGAAAAACTCTCCTGCAAATATCGATTAAATATCAAAAATCTGCGAACAATTTGTAGACCTAACAAAATGTGGAATATCTTTGATACTTTTACTTTGATGTAAACAAAGAAACTGGCAACGTCGTTTTGTCATTAACGATATTTTCTGTACGCGCACTGACTTTTCATCATATGTTCTGTGCTTTCCATCAGGGGCACCAACTCCTGAACACGAAACCATGACCTCCTATGTGATTAAATAAAAGTGAATGGAGTATAGCTTGAAATATTTTCTTGGTATACGAATCTTGATGTGGTTACGAATAGAGAGCAAGAGCTTCGAATTCCATTGTCTTCCTTTCTTGAATTTTCTAATTAAAGGTTCGAAAACGTTTATGTGTAGAATTCTGGTAATAGCAGGCTGAAGTGCCTGAAAACTGAAAGGAATATTCGTGCTAATGCAACCGGTAACTCGCTGACAGGAATATCGGAATTCGCGAATCGAAAAAACTAAATAAATGAGTTCCGAACGGATGAAAAATTGATATCTCTCATTGGATATTCACAAAGGAATTTATGGTTCGGGTCTGGCAACAAAAGTGTTCCGCTCTTCCTGGAACAGGGTTATAAATAATAGGAAGCAACATGAAAGGGGATTACTCACTAATCACATTTTATATTTTCTTTTATTTTTTCCTTTGTGAAAACAGCAGAATATTCATCACGTTCTGTCTTCCCATTCGAACTGATAAAGCCGCAAACAATTACGCATAATTTTCTCGTCCATCACCGCTTTTTTAAATTCATTTTTGCGAGCGTCTAAGGTCGGCTGAATTTTCCAGTCGGATTTTCATTCGACCGGGTTGATTTAGGTCTGGAGTGTATACCGTTAGTGGGATCTCCCGGTTAAAACACTGAAAAGTCCCGTATTCCCCAGAGAGATTTGTATTGAAGGGAAAATTTAATTGCTGTGTCGAAGCACTTCCAGCTCGAGTTACACATCTTTGGGCGCTCTTTTCATCCGAAAAGCATCAGTTGTTGGGGTGAAATTGTCGAGTGGAAGTAATTTAGAAGTTTCCAAAGTATAACGCAACAATTCTTAACTTAATAGCACGTATTTCCAGCCCGAAGGCTCGAAAAAGATACATGCAACTCCAAAAGAATCGAGGGTCTTTATAGTTATAGTCCATCCAAGAATTATTGACATCTCGGGCGGCTTTGGAAAATCGAAATTAGGTCGGTAATGCCCGTCCAGTGATATTTTGAGTTGCATAATTCGGGTTGGTGTTGAAAATGACACTGACATTTTGTTCTGTCATTAATGTTTCGAATGAATTTGGCAAATAGTTGAGCAAGTGAAATAAATATCTTTAGAATGAGGCTCTTGAAGAGTGTACCGCTTATAATTGGAACGGCTTTCCATAGCACATATTAAAAGAAATAAGAGAAGATTAGTCGAAATATATGGGATGTTGTTGACATAAAATCTTTCATTATGAACATGATGAGGTCTGCCCAGATGAGGAAATAACAGTTGTGGTTGTTGAAACAATAGTGGGAATATTTTCATTTCATATTCTACACCTTCATTGTTCACAAATATTGAAAGTTACAATGTCATGACAAAATTCTTCATATAGATTAAATAAATCCATTCGTTAAGTTTTGTTTCTGTCTTGATATCTTTTACAATTTTCCTAATCCATTCAGTTTGCAGGTAATCGTATGTGATAAGTGGAAACATTTTCATCTTCAGATTGCCTTACTATGAAAACTACTATTTAATTTTAGGTTATTCCTATATTTTTTATGCTATGATGAAAGCACAGAAAACTTTCAGTTACTTTTTGGTAACTAGAATTAAAGCTGTGACTGGACTTCCAAGGCTTGCTCTGATGTCAATAATTCTTGGATGGACTATATAGTTATAGTGAAAAAGGGTTACAGTCCATTGCAACCTTAAGGTCTATTGTGCCCCCTGACAGAGCTGTCATCATCGCGCTTTCTCACAGCGTCACTGAATACGAGGATGTATTGATATCTAGTTAGCCTAGACCAGTTTCATGCCTAAACAAAATATTGCGATACCATATCAACGAACAATAACTTATTAGAAGTGTCAGTGTGGAGTTAGATCGACGTCAAAAAGTAAACCACAGTTACGCAATGAATTAAAATAAAATGTCCACCGAAATTGTGAAAATCGAAAAACTGGAGTATCGAGCCATCAACGAGTACCTACCTGTATTTAAAAGGGTTAAGAGATAAGCAGATTTACGATTTAAGACGTGCTTAATAACCTTGGTGATCAATGTCCTTCGTATGCGACCGTGAAAAATTGGACTGCAAGCTTCAGATGAGGTAAATTTTCCATTGAAGATGATGACCGATCGGGAAGGCCAGTTTCTGTGTCGGTCTCCGAAAATATCGATGCAGTTCATGACATGATTTTATCAGTCCGTCCAATTGGGCTAAAACGGATATCTGAAGCACTGAAGATTTCACACGAACGCGTTCATCATATAGTTCACGTCAATTTGGACAAGAGAAAATTTCTGCGAATTGGATCCCCAAATGTTTGAATGTTGACCACAAGCGTGCAAGGGTAGAAGCATCGCGTTCGATCTGTGCTCGATTTGAAAACGATGTGGACTTCTTAAACCGAATTGTTACTATGGATGAGACTTGAGTACATTTCTACGATCCAGAAACAAAGTGACAATCGATGGAATGGCGACACTTTGGTTCTCCAAGACCTAAGAAGTTTCGTGTCCAGAAATCTGCTGGAAAAGTTCTTGTTTCAGTTTTTTAGGATTGCCATGGAGTAATCATAATTGATATTTGAATAAGGGTAGAACAATAACTGTGATTTCTATTCGACATTACTGACCACTCTACGGAAAAAAATAAAGAGAAAAGACGCGGAAAGCTATCCAAAGGTATTTTGTTTTTACAGGACAACGCTTCAGTACACAAATCTCATGTTGCCATGCAAAAAATTCGTGATTTAGGGTTAGAATTACTAGAACACCCCCCTTATTCACCAGATTTGACTCCGTCTGACTATCATCTCTCTCCTCAACTGAAAAAGAGTTCAAAAGGTCGTAAATTTTCTTCCAACGAGGAGGTAATAAAAGCTGTGGAGGACCGGTTTGCAGAGCAAGAAGAAACATTTATTTTGAAAGGTCTAGAGACGTTGCAGGTTCACTGTAATAAATGTATTCAATTATGAGGAGAATGTGTTCTATAGTAGGCTAAGAATTTTTCAATATATCCTAGTACATCTGGCAATAGAATTCTTCTCATTCGTTTGTGACGCCTGTCCAAAATCTACGCCAGTGACTTTTCCGGGCGTGAAAATTACGAACGATTTGAATGGGGCTCCAGCCGTCACTGAATGGCCTTTTCTCATTTTCGGATCATTCACAACAGAATGTCTCTTCGGGGATATTTTTTGAATAACATATTAACATATATATTGTACTGGCGTGCCCTTTAAATTATGCACATACGGTCTTCAAAGCGCAAAATTGAATCGGTATTTTTGCGCTGACATAAAGGGATTCTCTTGAGGACCATTCATCCGATGTCCCTCAAATATAACATGGATGGTATAACATTTTTGAGGATTATACAGCGTTACAATTTTCCTTCCTGAAATTAACTCAAAGGTGTTCTTGGATTCACAGTGATTGTTATGCGAAAATAAAGCAGAGAAACCAGCCATTGTTCTCATTGTCAATCGGGAAAACTCGAAGGAAAATCATTCGGATTCGTATTATACAACAATCCAATTATATTTGTCGAGGAGTAGCTAACCAGCAATTTAAAAGTGTATAGAACTCTTCTCGAAAAATATGAGGACGAAATCAAACTATGCCTGAAAGTTCTCGGTCGTTTGAAGTTTCATCTATTGTAGTGGATAGCTTCGTTAGCGATCTTACCTCGTTCCAATTTTATTCAGATCTGAGTATCGCAGATCGGAAGTCTAAGATGTTGAGATTTGCATCCAAAACACAATGGCCTGTAGGACTTTCGTGTCTACCATTATTGAATGTGGTTCTCAACACAAACCACGAAACGTTTCATGAACGTTGAATATGACACTATCAAACAACACGATTTTCTTTAATATTACTGCAAGTACCATGTTAAAACGTCTCCTTAACATGTTTCCACAACGTCTACTATGATATTCTGTAAATACGTTCCAGTATTAACAAAGAAAAAAGTTTCTTCAACATTCGAAGGTCTTTGGAATTATTGAGTTCACATAATATTTCCTCAAATTCATTATTGTCCCAGAGTGAATGAACATTTTAATAAATACGTAATTACCATGATTTTTATGTAGAAACGACAACGTTGCGGGCGTATCTGACAGGGGAATGACAAAAACCTTATATTTTCAAAATATACGCGGTGAAATGTATCAGAATTTCATGATTTATCAAATCAAAGTGTGTTGTTATACAAGATGTTCCTAAATTGAAAGTACAAACGAAAAGGGGAGGTTCCTTAAGTAGGTTTAAGAAAAAACAGTCCCATGAATATGGTTTCGTTTTCGAGATACAGAGTGTTGAACTTTTAATTTTTTTCTCATAGTATATACTCTTTAGAATACAGGGTGAGTCTTTGACTTGTACATATATTTTAACTGTAGATTCTTGAGGCCGAAGGAAACCCATTTTTTCATTTTCCATTTTTCCGAATTCGGCTCTGTTAAAGAAATATAGCCATTTGAAAAAAATATAGGGCTAAATACGTGCCTGATATTATTCTCTACAAACACAGCAAAGTTCATATTTTTCGATTGAAATTGAGGTGATTATTAGATGTTCTGGTTGATACAATTAGAAAATACTCAAGCACTAACCTTATTTGAATAAGAATATAACAAACACGATATGTCCGAACAAAAGCATTTGTCCGATTATTTCTGCAATCGAAAAACCGTATTTCTCTCACCAAAACAAGTTCCGTCTTCGATTTTCCTGAAGATTAGTTTGTAAACACTAATAATTTGTTCATATTTTCCTCGATATCCTGAAACGATCTCATACAAATTGGTTTCTCACTAACCTATCCTAACTCCATTAATCAGTCATATGATTCGAGGTCAATGACCTAACCAAATCCATCTTCTCTGTGATATATGTCACAGAACTCTCGAGATGACGATGCCAGATTGCAGATTTTCTCTTCAACAATGGTATAGGCGAACTCAATAAGGCAGTACGTCCCCTATCGTTAACGGAAGAACCATCGCAGAGGTACTAGTTTTATTTACTTTTCGCTGAAGGCTTCTAGGCATTGCTCTTTGGAAATGCCAAACGAGTTCTGATTTTCGTCGATATAGCGCTACGATCTAAATTTCAGGCGCGATGTAGCCGCCACGCAAGACAAGCCGTTGTTCTGTGTCTCCAGAGTCCCATCACAGACCAGTCTGTGATACAATGAACGACGCTTAGACGCGATAACCTTTCTACATGGACTTCGATTTATTTATTTATTTTCTTGCCGAGAATAAAGCAAACAAGTGATGATTGTGATGTGAAGACCGTGTAGTGTCGATTAAAAATTCCAAGAGGATATTGTTCAGATAGATATTTTTCTGAAGGACCGGTTACAATAAATTTTCAATAGAAACTGTGCTTATAAACTGTGTTATTTCATGCTTCCTGGAATTCAATTATTACATCGAACATTTTTCCATCAAAGAGTTAGTCTTGACAAAGTTGATAAACATTGATAACATTGTTAATTTGTTAAGAGACCAGAGAAGAAATAATATTCTATGGGAAGCGTTCAGATTGTTTATGAAATTAATGATTTTTTCTTCAAATTTCTTCGTATACATTTAGGAATAACTCAGGAACGACGCGTTTCTTTGAAAAAATATAGGAATACTTTTATTTTCGAAAATGATTGATTCTTTCGAAAATATGAACCGTTTATCTTTTTCAAGTGATTTGATAGTGTTTTTGCATGAATTCATGACTCGACTACGCTGTAACTTTCATACCAGGAGAAATATTGAATAAAGTTTGATTGAGGAAAATGCACTATGAATAGAGTATACAATCTACCAAGTTTCAGTCCATTCGAAATATAGGTTCCGAATATATGGAAAGAATAGTGTTAATTTCATGGATTTTTGACACCCTGTATTTTTCAAACGAAACCGAATTTTGAAAAATGGTATGAAAAAAAGTGTTTCGTTTGATGAGAGGAATCTACATTTAAAATATATGTACAAGTCGAAGACTCACCCTGTATATTCAACTGAAATTAGTCATAGATATTATATTTGAGAGTTCTCACCACGTGACATGGCTATTTCGATAGCAGATCTGCAGGGTGATATTTTTTCTGGAACACTGTCACCTGTTTTCCTCCAGAACTTTTTTTGGTGAGCAATTGTTAATTTGAAAAAATGTAAAGAGAAGCTTTGTTGTTATACTGAACTTTTCGGTTTCTTGTAGTTTTGTCGTATCTGCCACCAATTTCGAGAAAAAAATTCAAACTTCAACACTCTGTATCTCGAAAACGGAACGTTTGCGACCCCATGTTTATTGGACTTCTTTTTTCAAATTTACTAAAGGAATCTCCTCTTTTCATTTGTACGTTCAATAACGATGGGGTGAACGCTTCGTCCCAGCTCCGCTCATAGGACTAATTGGCTATTATGAGCGGAACTTGCCAAAGACGTGTGTGTCGGAGTTGAAAACGTGTTGAAACGCTTGGTTGAAGTAGAATATAGAAGAATTTCCTGAAAACCCTATGCAAAAAGTCCGATTACTGTCTCCAGTCACAACGCCGTTCCTGCGGCTTCGAATAACCGACCAAGACAGGACCTGCGGCGAATCCGATCAGCATCCAGTCGAATCCGACAGTAATTGAATTTTCCTCCTTTTTTTTCAAGTGCCACCCGATATCGACGACTCCGGGACCAGCGGCGACGTCACGATCTCGGAGGGCGAGAACGTCACGCTGTCTTGCAGCGCGACAGGCCATCCAGAACCCAGGATCCTTTG
Organism: Adalia decempunctata; assembly: GCA_951802165.1. Taxonomy (NCBI): domain Eukaryota; kingdom Metazoa; phylum Arthropoda; class Insecta; order Coleoptera; family Coccinellidae; genus Adalia; species Adalia decempunctata. The sequence goes on from OX637701.1 coordinate 5,385,413, forward strand.
GCGGCGAGAGGACGGTAATCACATTACGCAGCACGTCTCTGCCCGGGAGACTCAGAAAGGTAGGTGCGAACGTTACGGTCGGGAGATTCGCGGATGCCGAAAAACAAGCCCGGAATTTGGTCGGTTTTAGTATTCGATGAATATATTAGCGTCTAACTGGGGAAATCATGGGGTAACACCGCATTCGGGTCGATTCTGCGGATGGGTTGGAGGCTCGTTGCATTTTTTATCAGTCTGGAAAAATTGAATCCATGATAAATAAAATTAGGGGGAGTGCTGGTGGAAGTGGGGCAATTGCGGTCGTTGGGTAAATCGGAATGCGGCTATTATGGGTCGAGTGTTCTGAACATGACAATTTTTCTTCAACATAATACTGCTACGCTATAAAACCAGCGCTTAGCACTAAGAATCTCGCTTATATGCTGGATGGTTCCAAAGCTCAGTTGAAGATTGGAGTGGGTTATACAAAAACGATATTATTAAGGGGGCGCCAAGTGATTGCTCTAGTTTCCGAAAAATCACTAAACAAATCTAGATAAATGATCCCTAACAATAATTCTAAAGGGGGAGTAATTACCTCGAGATCCTTATATAGCGTTATATATGGCTCACACTGTATATATAAATAGATCATACGACGATAGCGAATTATGTGTAAAATAATGTATAGAAACCTTATGAGGTTCCTATCAAAATAACTTAAGTAGGTCTCATACGTTAACCTAATAGTGATGAGACTTAATAATAATACAAGTATTTTCTGACTTGAACTTAATGAATACAGCTCCATGTTAGCGCTGATAAATTCCAGAAATTGATGATACGATCTTAGTAAAGTTCCTCGATCCAAAGGGAAAAGGTAGTGACGATTTAGAACCTCCACGATGTTGAAATCACCAAAAGGTAACTGACGGCAGCAGGACTGATCTTTTTGGGCTTATTCGACCCGGTGACATATCAATCGACAATAGATGTTGCAGATATTCCAGCGTAACCACTGAAATGTCCCAGAACAAGGACCCTATGAACACAAATTCAAAGAAATCAAAATGGCGAACTCGACAGTCAGGAACACCTACCTCTTTCAGAGGGTTCTCTCAGTACCAAATTAAGTACAGTTTCCTCACTGATTATAAATAAAAATACTTCACCGAAATAGAGTTCCAGCAGAATATTGATCCTGGTTCTAAAATAGAAGACACAAGTTGCACGAGGCAGAATTGAAGGAATGGTTAATCTCACCTTTCAATATGGTAAATCCATTTTCAGGCACAGTAAGATTTGACAAAATCCTCCAAATAAGCTCTGAAGCTAAACGAAATTATCCCACTGTATATAATGTTTTCAAAATTCAAATCCCAAAGTCAGGTAAGTATCAAAACTCCTCGACTTTCGAAAACTGTTATTATTACAATTGTTATTTCCAGTAACACAGATTTTTGATGATGAAAGAGTTGATACTGATGATGACGAACCATCTGTTCACTCAGAAACTGCTGAACTCGAGGACTGCAGAACATTGGTACTCTCCTTACTACCAAATAATTTGCTAGACATTTCGATTTTTTGTTGACCGAATCATCGACATAACTCATCGCAATTTCGGTGCTCTCCCACCCTCCTGCACGCTTTAGTGCTCAAATATCTCCACCCGAATCCGCAACCATAGTGACTCCAGTTCTGCGAAAAGAGTGGCCGGTGTATAACTCTGGACTTTTAAACCTGAATATTTCGCTATTTGCTTTGGGGCACCACCAATAGTGTGCTGGACAGCATTAAGGGAAATGCACTTTCCATGTCGGTATGTCAAAAAAAAATCTTAGGCTTTCTGTTCCAGGAGGCCGAAGATTTACATATTTTCTGTATAACATACAGGGCTTGAAGCTGCAGCCATCATCGGTTATGGTGAATCTTCTTGTTGTTAAAAATTTTGTTTGCCGCAATGTCACAAAAACGTATTTCCCCATATCTTCTACATCATTCATGTTTAAGGAGAGATTTTCGTCACATCGACAACATCCAAAAATACCAAATATTGTTACAATTTTCGCCAGCAACCACTGGTCATCAGGAGCATGTAAAAGAAATTGTTCAGCCTCTTCTTTACTTAATACCTTGGCCTTTTTTGGCGTATAACGTTCATTTTTTCGTTTCAGAAACGCTATTACCTTTTGAAATCTGCAAATGACAACTAAACGTCATATTTTCAATAAATTTTTTAAGGAAAACAAACCTGCGAACAGGGGCATTTTCTTTCATTTCCAAGCAGCTTTTCAGCATAGGCCATTTTGCCCATAAAGTATTAGGGCTGAATCTAGCTGATAGTTGATTCAAGTAGATCAACAAAACATCTTCAGTTACCCCAATCACACTATTTTTGTTTTGCCACTTTTTGAAGTCGTCGTATTCTCGCTCGTACCTTGAAGCTGATTTTGCATTTAATAAACTTGAAGCTACACTGCTGGCTGCCTCAATAATTTCCTTTGGTACATTCATTTTCGCTTTCGCCATAACCAATGTAAAGAAAAATAAACAGACATGTTCATGGCAACGCTTCCATAGCTTACGACATTTGCGACAAATCATTGAGATTTTTTTTGAATTTATCTAACCTTTTCACAAATGAGAAACAAATAAAATATAAAACAATACACGCAAGGTAACGGGTTTTACTGGCTCAAGGAGGTAACTGACTCGCCTGCGGCTCGTCAGTTAAATCCTCCATTCGCCAGTAAATACCCTCTTACCTTGCTAGTAGTGTTATATACTATTTTTTGTTTATTGCCCTCTGAATATATGAATCAATTGTAAAGTATGAACTTTATTGTTGATATTTTCAACCAGGTTTTTTGTCTTGATATACGAAGAAAAACGGAAAAGCAGTAATATACATTCTGCAGAATATTATTCCGCATGTATACTGAAAATTTCATACATTTATTTTGAAAATTGACGGAGATATTCTGGAAATAAAATCGTTTGTCCAGATTTTTGTGAATTAAAAACAAAAATACTATACTTCAACAATGCCCACAATGAATTCTAGATTCATACAAATTGTTTTATTCAAATTTTACGAAATTTAAACAAACACATTTCATTTTATTCTGAACTATACTCCCAATTATTTCGAAATTTGAACAAACACTTATTATTTAACACTGAACTCTACTTCCAATTGATTTCTACATCTCGGTCTTCACCAGATTCTCAAAATTACCAAAGTTTATGGTTTGTGACTTCCTTAATTTATTCCTTTGGGCGATCGTAACTCGGTACCCTTCACGTGAAACCTGAGCCTTCATGGGTTTATTCGGATTCGCAGATGTTATTTAAATAGGGCTCTCCGAAATGGTGTGGTCAATTCTCGAAATATCGACATTTTATGATTTTTCCTCAACTCACCTTGATAATGTGGGATCTTTCGAGATTGAAATTTGAAACCTTGTTTTTATACCAAGAAGTCCCTTGGAGTAAATTGGTGAACCGACTTTTTTATCTAGTCCCACAAGCGTTCCTAATTAGGGTACATGTCCAGATGTCCTGCCTACCACAAAAAAATATAACAGAATTCGTATGAAATTTCGATGAAATATCTCAATGGAAAAAAGTCGGACATATCTCAATTTCCCAATTATTTCCATGGAGATTCATGAAATATTCCAGGTCTACAAGTTTATACGGATTTTGTATACCGCATACTGGATAACGCGAAACATCGCTTGGCCTGTGGGATCCTATTTACTATTACTAATTACTGAGCTTACTGGATGCAGACGAGAAGCTGGCAAAAGCATAACTAAAATATAGATTCAGGGAGACGATTTAATTCCCTAGTTACGTAAACAAACCAACATTATTGGGAACTCGACCGGGATGTAAAACCGAGATCCTTCCAATCCTACCTTTATTTTTACGTCTCTATTTTGATTCGTGCAATTCCATTCATTTGCGTCATGCTTCAATTCTGGAAGCGTATCCATTCCTGGAGTGAAATATTCAAAACGAACAACTGTCGCAGGGAAGCTCTCCAGTTTCGTTCCCGTTTTCTCCGGTCGCCTCTGTCTTGTTTTTGGGCTCCTTCGATTTTCCTGCATTGTTTCGACTCGGGTAATATGATTCGGAGCCTCTCGAGATTGCAGGCGACGTTCTCTTTAGTATTTAATGAAATTCGCGAATATCAAGTTCGGTGTCTGCGAAACTCGCCGTGGAATCGATAAATGAGACAACAAACTCGCTGAGGTAGGCTGCGATTTCAGGCCCCGAGGAATTCTCTGTTTCTTCCTGGAGAGGTCTTCTTACTTTGGGATTCGTTTGTTTCGGGGGTATTTTCGCGAAATTTCCTTTGACGATATGCGGAACATTGGATTTTATTCCCGATTTCCGAAAGGTTAACAATTCCAGCGACGTCAAAGATCCTGGTGTTGCAAAGGCTGATCCAATTAGCAGAGCTGTTTCCTTGCCAAGCACGCCAGGTGGCATACTTCAATATTCATATTTGTGAGCGTTAACGGTTGGGAAGTGAGCCTTCTATTTTATAGACCGAGACACTATCTGTTTACGTATACTCCATTCACAATTTTAAAATCACAACTCTGGCCTTGGAAATTTGACACATTCACCTCTGTATCGAAGTTATGACGTTTTTAAAATTATTTTTATGTCCCAAGTCAACACTATGTTGCCCTTTCTACATTCTTAGCGTATTTCTCAGAATGTGAATTTATTCGGAAAATGAATGAATTGGAAAAGATGTGATGGACGAAAATAATTAACGTTTATATGAATTGATAGAAAGGATTCCTTTTATAGTTATTTGCATGAAAGGTACAAGAGATCACTGTTGAAATATATTATTTTTCGCCATGGAAGAAAATTGCATTGCTTTCACATAATTTTCATATGCATGCTTGTGAAGATTTAATGTTTATTATCCTCTTGAACTGAAAGTTCAAGACTTGACGACATCAATTGTTGATTCTAATCAAGAAATCATAAAAAAAAATCAACCCGAAGATATAAGATGAATTAATAGGTAATTACAAGAATCAAGAATAATGTCAATTTCATTTTGTTGATTACTTCCTTAAAATCAATGTTGGGATATAAAACTTGGCTGCGTTTGTTCAAACAACATCTAAAGAATACATTTTTCACCATCTCGACCTCTGAAAGGCGTTTTTTCATAGGAGAATTAGGTCTAAGTTCCACCTCATTAGTGAGGTACCTAACTTTTGCAAATCTGCTCAGATATCGCCAAATTTCTTGGAAAACCTGATAAATATCATCCTAATCGACCTCTCGAGGCTCCATCTGATCCATCTATTGCGATATCTGTCCAAATAACAGCTTCTTCAACGAAATTCCCGTGTACCCCTTAACCTCGAAATGTAAACATTCGTCCTGGTCTTGAAATTCGTCCTCACGCTGGTGCTAAAAACAATAAACATATTCGACGAAAAACTCACCTGCAAATATCGATTAAATACCAAAAATCTGCGAACAATTTGTAAACCTAACAAAATGTGGAATATCTTTGATACTTTTACTTTGATGTAAATAAAGAAACTGGCAACGTCGTTTTGTCATTAACTATATTTTCTGTGTGCGCACTGACTTTTCATCATATATTCTGTGCTTTTCATCAGGGGCACCAACTCCTGAAAAAGAAACCATGACCTCCTATGTGATTAAATAAAAGTGAATGAAGTATATGTGCCCATGAGTGTCTTGAAATGAACCTCAAAGGGGCGCTATATTTATCACCAGGGATAGCCAGGCCAAGCTGAGGTTCCTGGAATTACCCTGCCAGAGATATCTGCTGACCTGGGACTGCCCTAACACCATAAAAAAACTGCCCAGAGACAACAAAGTGACTCCACTATTAGTACCAGGTCATTGTGGTGTTGAGGGAAATGAACAAACCGATGAGCTTGCAAATGTGCATCAAGGTTAACACCTGCTGGACATCAGCTTTTCTGTGGCATTGGAAAAGACCAATATACGGCAGTGGTCCAACAATAGGAGCTGGATAGCAGAAAAACTCACTGGAGAAACTTGATTGATTGATTGATTTGCTGACGAACAAGAGACCGGGTTAGCCCTTGGCCTCCCTGTGACACTGCGACCAACTTGGGTCTATTGCATCACTCTTTCGTCAGTGGTTCCTCACGAGAATAGGTTTATGTCCTTTATCAGGTTTAGTAGCCTATTCATGAGGTTTTTCGGCTTCATTCCAGTTTCCGGATTGATTTCACCGAAGATTCTGTGGCGCCTTCTTCCCAGGGCATCGCATTCGAAAATGATGTGAGAGGCTGTTTCTTCCTCTTCACCGCAGAGTCTGCAATCCACGGGTTCTCCAAGTATTCCTATGGTGTTCAGATGTTTTCTAAGGCCGCAGTGTCCCGTCAGTAGACCTACTATTATACGCGCCTTTGTTTTGTTTAGATTCAAAAAGTCAGCCGTCAAGGTTTGGCTTGTGCGTCCTACCATGACTTGTCCGTCGCTCTGTTCCCAGTGTTGTCGGTGTCTTTGTTTTATCCACTCCTCTATCAGGGTCCTGCATCGGTTTTTGCTGATTTCAAGCACAGGTTCTGGCCCTGTGAATGGCGTTTAAGATGCTTGTCTTGCTAACTGGCCTGCTCTTTCATTGCCCGCTATTCCCTTGTGACCTGGCACCCCCATCAAAGTGACCTTGTTGTGTTTTGCCAGCTCCAGAAGGTCCTGGAGGCATTCCCAGACGAGTCTAGACTTTATCTGTGTCGAGTTGAGGGCTTTAATGGCGCTCTGGCTGTCAGAGAGAATGTGGATGTGTTTTCTTTGCTAGCCACTCTCCAGGTTCTTCTGTATGCATGTCCTAATGGCATGTGTTTCAGCTTGAAATATCGTGGCGTGTTTGCCGAGAGGTATTATGTAATCCCTTCTTGGCCTCACTCCATGTATTCCCACTCCTGTTCCTTCATCTGTCTCAGAACCGTCTGTGTACCAGACTATTTATGCAGATGACTATGATTCTATACTCGAGTCCCATCTGTTCCCGTCGAGCTGTGTTTTGAATGGTTTTTTGAATGAGTATAGGGGTTGCATGTAGTCTGAAATCATATCGAGCTCGGCTACGTCAGCTACATGAATAATTCTGGTGTGCCCAGTTGTGCTGGTTCTCCAGTTTTTTGTTTGGATCAGTCTGTATGCACCCACCCTGACCTCTGCCATGACATGTAATGCAAGGGGTGAGAGGTTAAGAATGACCTCCATAGCAGCTGTTGGAGTGCTATTCATTGCACCCGAGATGCAGAGACAGGCAAGCCTCTGGATTTTCCCAAGGTTGGTTTTTGCCTGTCTTTGATTTGTTTTTGGCCACCACAAGAGTGAGCCATAAGTGATTCTAGGTCTTATTACCGCTGTGTGAAGCCAGTACATGGCTTTCGCTTTGAGTCCCCAAGTTTTTCCAAAAGCTCTCCTGCACATCATAAGTGTCGTTTTACTTTTGTTGGTTACATGATGTAGATGCGGGTTCCAGGTAAGTTTCTCATCGAGAATCAGCACAAGGTATTTCACCTGTTCTACAACTTGTAATGTTTCGCCGAAGAATCTGGGAGGTGTGAGATCTCCCATTTTTCTTTTGCGAGTGAAGGGAATGAGTGCTGTTTTCTTCGGATTTGCCCTTAGGCTCTCTCTGTTGCACCATTCCTCTACGGTCCTCAGTGCATTAAGCATAAGTTCTGAGGTTATTCCGGTGTATTTTCCCTTGACGAGTATGACTATGTCGTCTACGTATCCTTGAGAATATTACCCTTGGTTATTCAGGGAGGTTAGCAGTTCATCCACCATCATGTCGCACAGAAGAGTTGATAGTATGCTCCCCTGTGGGGTAACTGAAGAAATACTCCTGGACTTTCTCAATCTGAGAAATTCGTGATTATTTCACCGACCTATATCAGTAAGCTCCTAAATCTGTCACGAGCTGAGCTTCTGTACAAGCATCATTAGTACCGTATCGGAAAGTTGTAGGTTCTCTGGATCAGAAGCAGAGACAGCTGAATACATAATATGCAGGTTTTCAGAGCTGGCTGGTCTAAGACCATTCATATGGAGACACCGTTCCTGGATACCCACGAGGCAACGACCAAGGCTTCTTAAGATGTTGTCGATTTTATCAACACCATCGTCGACCTCCTTGGGTTTCAATGAATGACTGGGGTAGAGATCAAAAGATATACTTGGTCGCAATACCTTGAAGGCTAACAGAATAAAAATTGATACCAGGTGAAGATACTGCCCGAGTTTGAGATCTTCCACTTCAAAATCCCAAAGCATCAACTACACAAAGGTAGCTGCTCATTACCCTGACAGAATATCAATTAAATTCGTTTCTCCGAGATGCAGAGAGATATGCTGCCATTCGCAATATGGCCGACCGTCGGCAGTTACTGAATCCGTTATGACGCAAATCGTACATGCTGTATTCTGCTATATGAATGGCCGCAAATGTCAATTCGAACGGAGCTAATTACAGTGTCATTCAATGATATGGAGCATACCACGTACTGAAGCTAAACAGAATAATTCACAGCATGTTTCATCCGTATTGTGCGTTGATTGAATGCATGCTGAATACAGTAGAGCGAAATTAGGGAATGCCCGTATTTTGAGATGAAATTTGAACAATATTGTTAGTTTTGGGAGCGTGAAATGGTGCTAAATATTAAAAAAATTAGGGTTTTTCAGTTCGGAGTTTATTTGTTCCACGTAATAAAGGCACCAGTTTTCCACATAGTCGCTTCAATGATTGGAGAGGTGGATGACACAAAATCCCATTATTACATACATTTCCTCGGTGAATCAGAGGATAAAACTGTATATTTTATTTTGTCGGGAAAGCGTTCAAAAGATTGAAATCTTCCGGAAAGTACATATTGCTGACAAATATCACTCAGACTTTGAGTGCTCTGCGCTGGAGAACAAAACTTGAGAATGAATTGCAGATGAAATAAGATTTAAAAATTTCTTGGGATATGGAATATACAGAGTGAGTCTTTGACTTGTACATATATTTTAACTGTAGATTCCTCTCATCAAACGAAACACTTTTTTCCCATACCATTTTTCAAAATTCGGTTTGGTTTGGGAGATACAGGGTGTCGAAAATCCTTGAAAAAAACACTTTTCTGTTTATATCTTCGGAACCGTTATTTCGAATGAACTAAATTTTGGTTGAGTTTTTACTCTATTCATGGTGCATATTCCTCAAACGAAACCTATTCAATATCTTCACTAGTATAAAAGTTACAGGGTAGTCGACTCATCAATACACGCTAAAACACCATGAAACCACTTAAAAAAGATAAACGGTTCATATTTTCGAAGAATCAATCATTTAAGAAACTAAAAGTATTCCTATTTTTTTCAATAAAACGCGTCGTTTTCGAGTTATTTCCAATTTTACCCGCAGAAATTTGACGAAAAAATAATTAATTTCAAGAATAATCTGAATGCGTCTCTGAATCAAATATCATCGAATATTATTCCATCTCTGGTCTTTAAACGAGTTAGCAATGTTGTCACAATATTTATCAACTTTGTCGAGATATTTTTTAATAATAAAATCCCCCAAATGTGGGAGATAAAATTGAACACCAAGGAGGATTTAACACGCACAGTTTCTATTGAAAATTCATAGTTACCGGTCCATATTGAAGTTAAATGTCGATGAAATACAAAATTCGGATATGAATGATGAATCTCAACACAAACCACTTATTAAATTGAAATTAATGAAACGATACCTGATATGTTCCTATCTAAACAACGTCCTCTTGGAATTTTATAAACTTCACACGGTTGAAATTATATTAATTCACTTCACGTAATAATCACATTAGAACAATAATCCACTGAATGTATTAAGATCTACACATTATGTTTACACTGTTTACAGTTTGTTCAGAGACTCTGGTTTGTTATGGTTTAACGTTGGCATCCAGAGCTCCAGATAACCTATATTTCGGTTTTCGCTCTACGCATGCGTGGTAAAATTTGGCGGCAAAGTCGATTTATGATGGAAACGACAGAATTCATAGTTATTCATACCACGGTACACAAATGTATCGTGATTTATACAATTTTCCGTAAACAATCCTTAACCTCAATGAAAATATCAGCAAGCTGACAACATCTTCTTGTCATTTCTGTGCGAAAATTCACAGAATCGATACAAATTAGATTAGGTTAGGTTGTTTAATAATAAATCTGAATGAAAAGTCTTTCTTCGTGATATTGTTTGAGAATTTCGAGGAAAATATGAACAAGTTATTAGTGTTTACAAACTAATCTGCAGAAAAATCGAAGAAGGAACTTATTTTGTTGGAATAAATGTGGATTTTTAGTTGCAGATATAATCCGATGAAACTAACTGTTTTTATAGAAATCATCGTGTTTGCAACATTTTCATTCCAATAAGGTTAGTACTTGACTACTTGAGTATTCCCTAAATTGGGCCTAAATGTATAAACTCAATTTCTATCGAGAAATATGAACTTTGAATCAATTCCACAGGATCATTTCAGGGACGTATTTAGCCCAATGTTTTTTTTCAACAGAGCCGAATTCGGAAAAATGGAAAATGAAAAAAAGGTTTCTTTTGGCCTCAAGAATCTTCAGTTAAAATATACGTACAAGTCAAAGACTCACCCTGTATAGATACAAGTTTGGTATCAAAATATAAGTTTCCGAGGACGCTGAATTCAATTGAAAATGATTCAGAGCTCTAGCTACGATAGTTCAGATTTTCACCTGCGAAATGGCATTTTTTCAAAAATAGAAATTTCAAACCGTCATAGCTCCCGTTCCTGTGATCGTACCTAATTCTGTCTGTGAATTGTTGATGGGCATTGTCCCAAGCAACTCTGGGCATAATAAAGTCGATATCGAAAATCCCAACTTTTTGGGTGAAAAATGACAAAGGGGTATAACCCCCCAAAAACTACATATTTGTCATCACCAAGAAATCCCTGGGAAATCTATGGGCGTTTTTCAATCTGAGAGATCTACTATCGTTTGGCTGATCAATATCACCTATACTTTGAGGGCTCTGAGCTATCGTAGCCTTTTTTTTTCACCTGCGAAATGGCATTTTTCCAAGAATAGAAATTCAAAAATGTGCGAGCTCGCTTTCCTGTGGTCGGATTCAAATAAGGTTAATTCATTACTGATCTTTGAATCAAGTTCATTTATTGGAATGGGTTGCATCTTGTTGGAAAATGTCAGAATTTTGTGGGTCATATAAATATATCTTCTATCGTTCGCAGAACATGTGAGACAACAATCCTGAATCCGCACTCTCATCCGACCACTGAAGGGTGCAAATATTTGAATCGTTCCACTCACTTCCACTTACGCTAATAAAGACAAATAACTCTGGGTTTATTGTCAGCCTCCACATCGCGAACTAGCAGGGATCTTCAGTTTAATGATGGAATGTCTAGGGAGCTTAGTTTGTACGGAGTGCATTCCATTCAGGGAACAATTCTATTATTGCTTTCCTTATTCGCCGTAATTTCGCCAGTATCCCAAGGGTTGTCACTCTGCTTCTTCCATTAGAGAGAGCAAAGGCAGTAGGGTGGAACTGACGTTCTAATAAAATTTAGAACTTGCTAATCTCCTCTTTCAAAGTAGTTGTAGTCGAGACTCGTGAAACTCTTTGCATAATTCCGATTTTGATCGTTGTAAGACTAGGGATTACCTTTTCACTGTCTTCGTCTTCAGATATGTGCTATGGAAGAATTCTATGTGGTTATAGTCTTCATAACATTCACGTCTCTTCAAATTAGAGTAAACAATTTAAAAACTCAGATAGGTGACGATAAAATAATAAAATGATGAATAAATATAAAATTATATTGATCTTTATCAATATAGTTCTTGTTTTTTTCATTTTATATAATTGTTTTTGCCGTCAGGTTTTTTGTTTCCTCATTTATTATTTATTTATTTCAATTTCAAAATCACTTGCAACCAATACCCTACTGAATGCTCTCGAACAGGTTTGTTCCAGGACTTGATTAATTCTCTGTAATAAATCATTTGTAATGCTTTAGCGTACAGCCAGGAAAGTTTCTGTTGCCGTCCAGGTACATTTGTATGCGAGAAACTAATAGAAGCGGATGAGTTTGTTTCCTCGGTCATTATTGCGGAATATCTAACAGGAAATGGTCCCAGGGGTCAAACGAAATTAATTCCCTACGACCTACAAAGTGCGGATACAACTGGCATTTCACTTGTGTTCTGTTGATTGGAACTTTAGAGTGATCATATATTCATGTGATCAAAATTTGAGCAGGAATTCCGTTGCAACACGAAACGTATTTCCGAATCTCTCAGCTAATGCTTCCATTTCATACGGAGAATTGCATGGATGAGTGTTTGTTTCATCTCCGATGATCCAGTGAAATTAATACAAATGGAAATATTTCCAATTTCTGAAACAATAGAATATGCATTATTCCGTAGCCCTCCTACGAATGAAGAGGCGAAATGGAAAGAAAATACCAATGTTGACGAACCTGTACTGGAATTTCCGATACTAGGTATGCACAAACATATTCAGATCCCAAGCCCAGTGGAAATTTCGCAGATAACAACAACACTTTTTGATCGCTAGTTTCCTTTAAACGAGGGCTATAGTATTCATTCTCTTGAAATGAACTGATTATTCGGAAAATGAATGAATTGGAAAAGATGTGATGGACGAAAATAATTAACGTTTATATGAATTGATAGAAAGGATTCCTTTTCTAGTTATTTGCATGAAAAGTACAAGAGATCACTTTTGAAATATATTATTTTTCGCCATGAAAGAAAATTGCATTGCTTTCACATAATTTTCATATGCATGCTTGTGAAGATTTAATGTTTTTTATCCTCTTGAACTGAAAGTTCAAGACTTGACAACATCAATTTTTGATTCTAACCAAGAATTCATTAAAAAAAAAATCAACCCAAAGATATAAGATGAATCGATGGGTAACTACAAGAATCAAGAATAATGTAAATTTTATTTTGTTGATAACTTTCTTAAAATCAATGTTGGGGTATAAAACTCGGCGGCGTTTGTTCAAACAACATCTAAAGAAGACATTTTTCACCATCTCGACCTTTGAAAGGCATTTGTTATAGGAGAATTAGGTCTAAGTTCCACTTCATTAGTGAGTTACCTAACTTCTGCAAATCTGCTCAGATATCGCCAAATTTCTTGGAAAACCTGAAAAATATCAGCCTAATCGACCTCTTGAGGCTCCATCCGATCCATCTACTGCGATATCTGTCCAAATAACAGCTTTTTAACGAAATTCCCGTGTACCCCTTTAACCTCGAAATGTAAACATTCGTCCTGGTCTTGAAAATCGTCCTCACGCTCCAAACTGGTGCTAAAAACAATAAACATACGTTAATCTTGGATATTCAACGAAAAACTCACCTGAAATATCGATTAAATACCAAAAATCTGCGAACAATTTGTAAACCTAACAAAATGTGGAATATCTTTGATACTTTTACTTTGATGTAAAGGAAGAAACTGGCAACGTAGTTTTGTCATTAACGATATTTTCTGTGTGTGCACTGACTTTTCATCATAATGTTCTGTGCTTTTCATCAGGTGCACCAACTCCTGAAATCGAAACCATGACCTCCTTTGTGATTAAATAAAAGTGAATGGAGTATATATAAATTGTGCTCTTGAAATGAACTGAAAATAATGCCAAACAAGAAGTATACACAGGACCTCTGATAGAATCATCAAGTGAAATTTCATCACTCTGGGGCTTTCAGTTTTGGGGGAAACCCACGGAGAGACTTATTATTTTTGGACGTTCATTCCACTCGAAAGAATTGTATATAAGTTCAGCTCTTTAAATGAACTGAGAATAATGCCAAACAGAAGGTATATACTGGACCTCTTGGAGAATCATCGTGTGAAATTTCATCATTCTATACCTCCTAGTTTTGGCGGAAAACCACGAAGAGCTCTATTCTTTTTGAGGACTCATTCTACTTTAATGAAAGCCATATAATTTCAGCTCTTGAAATTAACGGAGCATAATGGTGAATGAACCTTAAAGGTGAATCTACCTGCCAGGTGAATCTACCGACAAGGTGAATCCACCTACAAGGTGAATCTACCGACAAGATGAATCCACCTACAAGGTGAATCTTCCTACAAGGTGAATGAACGAGCCCCTGACGTCAGTGCTTAGGTGACCCATTTTTTGATGAATCCTGACGAATATTCAGAGATATTTCGTGTACAAACTTCGGACGGGACAAAATGGGGCCCCATTTCATTTTTATTCCGCATGATTACATGGTAATTAAAATCGATATTGTGAAGTGGTGTGAGCGATCGGTTTCCACCGGCCTAGTTCTTTGATGTTGATGGATCGAGGGTATTATTTTTAGTGGATTAACAATGGCGTTATGCCTGGAACTTATGGTCCAGTCAAGGGGAGAAATGTTGGGAGAATGATTTGTGCACGCGCATTTTCTGGCATGAGAGAGTGCCTTGAATGACGGAATTAATTTTCGGGCCTGACTGAAGGGTATAAATAAGAGGGAGGTGAATAGGTCAATGCGAAGCCTTTCCATCAACCATTTGTAACTCTCCCAGGAATTGGTGGCCTTCATGAATTTCGTTGCTAGACAAGAAGCAGAAGTGTCTGATGAAGCAGACTCAAGCCCATATTGCATCGATGAGAGTGGGTCAACCACTGAGTTCGCGGTCTTCTTCGTTACTAACGACGTCTATCCGCAATTTAAACTGTTTGATATAACAAAAATGAAAGTACAGTTCCCATCCCATAATCATGTCACTCGTTTTAGGTTCTTTGCCCAATCGAGAGGCTATTATCGGAAGCTTTTCCTCCGCACTGGCATCAAAGCTGAATAATTTCGTTTGGCAGTACTCGGATTTTTGTCGTTCACAGAGAGAAAAGGCAAACACACAGAGCGGAATCGATGGCAAAGCTAATTGATGGCCAATTTTCAGAATATCCGAGATGTAAGAGATTGTCCACATCGGACCCCCATTGAAAGTTTCGTGGACGCGGGATCGCTCCCGTTATTCCCGATTGAACGCTCCAGAGCTTAATTAAATCAGGCCTTTATGCTAGGTTGGACGAATTTGTCGAGGATTTTTTAATGGGAAGCAAGCAGATGGCGGGTTTAATATGGGAAGAAGTTTTGAAAATCCGAGTTTTGATGGTACATATTCGACAGCTGACGGTTGCCATGTTTGATTGTCTCATGTAATAATTCATGTTATTGATTACGTATTGAAAATTAATGATTTTTTGAGGTACAAAATGAAATATAAATCACTTCTGTTGTGGATGGAGTCTTAATATTCGTATACTGTATGTTAAAAATGAAGAAAAAAATCAAAAGAAAAAAGTTGAAAACTGCTAGGCCCACAAATTCATTCGAAGACGCAAAATGGCGAATTTGCTGGTTATTCAATGAGGACTGGGAATACACTTTAACTTTTTCCTCGTTTGCTTGAGTACATCGTCAAAAATGCAAATCACAAATAGAAAGTCTTTAATAAGGACAATATTTGCTGTATCTATTCGTAGTATGTTAGATTTCAAATCGACTGAGCAATAATTGTGAGGAACTTGATGAAATAATTTATTATTCTCGTTGTATTCAAGATATCTTTGGGAGCTTGCAATGTGAATTTTTTATTCTAGTTTCATTCAGGATAACTCTAAGAGATCGCAATGTAAATGTTTCATGGCCGTTTCTTGTTTTGTTTTAATTCATCTTCATGTGTCTGCTGTTGTGAGATTGGTGAAGAAAAAATTTGATCCAGAGAAATTAATTATTTATTACAATGTTTTTTGTACAACTGCCCTATTTGATAATGAAATGGGCGAATTTGCAATGACAATGAACTTCAAAATACATTTTAATATTCAAATAATCAGAAGGTTGTTGTGAATGGCAAACGTGCCAACGTTATGATTACTAACAAATGAGAAAAGACGCTGTCATTTGAATTTCGTTCCTGTCCAATTTTCATCTTGGGTTTTTAACTGCTTGATATGTTTGTCGAGAGTCCAATTATCAATAGAAGTGACGATTTGGTTGTTCCTGTGGATATTGAAGAGTCTGCAAGAAGAGCAAATCTGGAACTCCTACCTAAAAAATCTGTTCAGCAGTAGCTACGATATTGCATATAACAATTTCCTGGCCTGGTTTAAATTGAAAAATGTAGAAGGGAACTTCAGTGGACCTGTTTTTCTGGCATACTCAGAAGAAAAATCAAAAATATGGAGTTCATCAACTTTGTGGAGCAACTTTTCAATGATTAAGTCAAGCGCCTTTATTAAAAATGGTGTGGATGTTAGTAAATATTTTAAGGTAATAGCATATTTAAAACGGAAAAGTGGAGGGCATCGTCCCAAAAAATCGAAAATTCTCACTCGTGAACAAGTTGATGGTTAAGATTGCAACTATTGTCGGATCATTTGGAGCCCGTCGGCGTGAAGAATTGTGTAATTCATCAGTAGAAGACATCGAAATAACAAATAAATCATTGGTTATACAACTTCCAAACACAAAAACGAAAGTCAGTCGTTTTTTTGTATTATTGGGAAGTATGTTCACTATTTTCATGAGTACTTTGCACTGCGTCCTTCTGTCATCAAACATCGTCGTTTTTTCCTGAAATAAATGAATGCCAATTCAGTTGGTATCAATACATTTGGGAAAATTCCATCTATTGTTGCCGAATTCCCCAAACTGCCAGAACCAAAGCAATATACAGGACACTGTTTTCGAAGATCCTCCGCTTCATTGCTAGCAGAATCAGGAGCAAATACTACGGATATAAAAAAACATGGTGGATGGAGGGCTATGTTGATCATTCCATTGCATATAGAAATGTCATTGCTGAAAAAATTCTCCCAACCTCAACAGATTTTGGATCATCATCATCCAATATTGTACTTCCGGTTTCTACAAGTACTGATGGTGCTCAGGATTCTTATAATGTGTTTCGAAGCTCCCTAACGTCACAGGGCATTAATGTTAGTAATTGTTCTAGTTTTACGATTAATATTAATGTTCAAAAGTAATGATTGTTAAATATTGATAAAAAAATTTGCAATTGCTGAATTTTTTTCATCTGATTTTATCGTCAGAAAATGAAGTGCGAAAAATATTTTTAACACTTATGTTTAAAATATTTTCAACACGTTTCCACGTTAACAATCAATTTCAACATTGTTTGCTGTCAAAATTCACTTTTAATGGCAGTTGTACAAACAAATGTTTTTATCGATCAAATTCTCAATTTTGAAAAATCATAATTCTGTCTGTGGTCAAATGATAGCGATGAAATTGTTGTGAAATAAAGAGAATTCATGCTCTTTCAGAAAAAATATTGTTATTTGTGAAATATAGAGCATTTATTCCACTTCAAGAAAAACATCATTATATTTGTCCATGTCCAAGCAATTCATTTTCGTTTGAAAATAAATCGATAGACTTATCACGGAATTTCAATTTCTTGTGATATTACTACTGATAAGTCTATTGATTTATTTTCAAAGGAAAATTAGTAGCTTGGAAACACCACTTGTCCGTAGGACGAGAGGTGTTTCCTTAAAGCAACTCATTTGAGACTTATGGGGTTAATTCAATCTGGTGTGATATTGTATAAGACTATTTCACGAACAAAATAAATGGCCAGTAACTCCATATTCGAGAAAAGCAAAGAAAACTCATGTTGACGTCTACAATTTATATTTATCAGTTGTCAAACCTTTCGTATTCATAATTCAGGCACAGATTATTCTGTAGTTCAATCGTTGAAAATACCGAAGTTATCAGACCAATCATAATTCAGAGACAGTTTGTATTATCGCCTTTGGACTGTGAATGGTCAGTTTTTGAAATGAGACAAATAGTCATTGGAATCCTACATCGTTGTAAGTAACGAGAAGTCCTTTCTCTTCCTCATTTTTCTTCTTCTTCTCGGCAATCTCACCGAATAAATCGCGTGAAACATTAACAAACCCAATACCAACCAACAGAAATCACGTCAATCCCCCAGAATCCCATGAATTCCACCTGTCTACCCTCAAAAGAATTCTCTCCCAAATCCCCAATTTCTTCGGAAATATTTTTCGTGACAGGTGACTGAATCGGAATAACTCCGGATTCTCGATTCCGGGCGACCGGACCGCATAGTCTGAACATAAATTCTCACGTCCTGGCGGATTATCGAAGGCACGTGGAATTCGTAAACGCCGAACCAATTTCCTTCAGGACGCTTTACGTTGAGTTGTTTCCGAAAAATTGAATCAGTAGTTGGCGCCGAATTCTTCGTTCTTGTCGGGCCGTACGTGTGGGTGTAGGGCGATTTTGGGCTTACGTGTGAACGTGAAAGATTGGAAATGAATCTCAGGCGTTGAGGTTCGATCAGTTGTCAAGTTCGATGTAGAAGGAAAAAATGAGGCATCGAACTCTTTATTTTGTTGAATGTTCCATTCATTCAAGACTCAGAGCTCTATGGTTTACCCACTTTCTTCGTCTCTGTGGAATTCGAAAAGGAGTCACTCAGAACCTCAAAAAAATTGTTTCTGTTGGTCACACTTCCACTACTCGTCTACTATTGGTTTTACAGCGCCGTCGGTCCACCAATTTCTCGCTCTCTTACGTGCTTAAACGAGTTATTAGCATGAGTGGGACATGCTTTACAAATCTTCATTGTTTACACTTGTTAGGAAAAAATATACAGGATGAGTCTTTGATTTGTACATATATTTCAACTGAAGATTCTTGAGGCCAAAAAAACCTTTTTTTCATTTTCCATTTTTCCGAATTCGGCTCTGTTAAAAATATATAGCCATTGGGCTAAATACGTCCCTGAAATGATACTGTGGAATTGATTCAAAGTTCATATTTCTGGATAGAAATTGAGTTTATACATTTAGGCCCAATTAAGGGAATACTCAAGTAGTCAAGTGCTAACCTTATTGGAATAAAAATGTTGCAAACACGATAATTTCAACAAAAACAGTTAGTTTCATCGGATTATATCTGCAACTAAAAAGCCACATTTATTCCACCAAAATAAGTTCCTTCTTCGATTTTTCTGCAGATTAGTTTGTAAACACTAATAACTTGTTCATATTTTCCTCGAAATTCCCAAACAATATCATGAAGAGAGACTTTTCATTCAGATTTATTATTAAACAACCTAACCTAATCCAATTTGTATCGATTCTGTGAATCTTTGCACAAGATGTTGTCAGCTTGCTGATATTTTCATTGAGGTTAAGGATTTTTTACGAAACATAGTATAAATCACGATACATTTGTGTACCGTGGTATGAATATCTATGAATTCTGCCGTTTCCATCATAAATCGACTTCGCCGCCAAATTTTACCAGGCATGCGTGGAGCGAAAAACGAAGTATGGTTAAACGTTAAACAATAACAAACCAGAGTCTCTGAACAAACTGTAAACATTATGTTCTGAATAATCTGAATACATTCAGTGACTTATTGTTCTAATGTGATTATTATGTGAAGTGAATTAATATAATTTCAACCGTGTCGAGTTTATAAAATTCCAAGAGGATGTTGTTTAGAAAGAAACATCGCCATAGATTATCAGGTATCGTATTATTTTTCATTAATTTCAATTTAATAAGTAGTTTGTATCGAGATTCATCATTCATATTCGAATTTTGTATTTCATCGACATTTAACTTCAGTATGGACCGGTAACCATGAATTTTCAATAGAAACTGTGCGTATTAAATCCTCCTTGGTGTTTAATTTCATCTCCCATATTTGTGGGACTTTATTATTTAAATAGCTCGACGAAGTTGATAAATATTGTGACAACATTGTGAACTCGTTTGAAGACCAGAGAAGGAATAATATTCGATGATATTTAATTCAGAGACGCATTCAGATTATTCTTGAAATTAATGATTTTTTCGTCAAATTTCTCCGGGTTGAATTGGAAATAACTCAAAAACGACGCGTTTCATTGAAAAAAATAGGAATACTTTTAGTTTCTTAAATGATTGATTCTTTCGAAAATATGAACCGTTTATCTTTTTGAAGTGGTTTTATGGTGTTTTAGCGTGTATTGATGAGTCGACTACCCTGTAACTTTTATACTTGTGAAGATATTGAATAGGTTTTGATTGAGGAATATGCACCATGAATAGAGTAAAGACTCAACCAAAATTCAGTTCATTCGAAATAACGGTTCCGAAGATATAAACAGAAAAGTGTTTTTTTCATGGATTTTCGACACCCTGTATCTCCCAAACCAAACCGAATTTTGAAAAATGATATAGAAAAAAGTGTTTCGTTTGATGAGAGAAATCTACAGTTGAAATATATGTACAAGTCAAAGACTCACCCTGTATACAACCTCACATAAGTGAAGGTAACAATGATATGAAAAATATATCAGATAAAAGTCCTAACAGCTAGTGAACAATCCAACATGGACCATACAGTAAAATTAATACATAACAGGCACAAAACAAACACAATATCTGAAACGCAACATGTCAAATGGGTCAATCACAAACAACCAGTCAGAATATGAATAAAAACTATAAATTAATACATCTTAATTTTAAAAACTCTCTCACATCATGAAAAGCGTGGCTGATCAAAAAATCTTTCACCTTATTTTTGAAACTGGGTAGCGATAAATTATAAAGAAAAAGGCAATCTTGTTATAAAGTTTCTTTGACATATAAAAAGGACTCTTCTGGACAAGTTCAGTCTATAAAAATCTGTTTTAAAAAGATCTCTACCTCAGGTAGGATATGCGTGGCAACTTCCATCTTGGGCAAAATTATGTTTATTTTTATGGACATAAATCAATGCTTCCATGATGTGAATGCTAGGAAAAGTTGAAATACCTAGTTTAGTGTAGGCCAAAATTCGTTTCGATGACAAATATTGTGTTATGGAGGGGTCTTTAGGGAGGAGATACAGGGCTTCCAACAACCTCCCAAAGAAGTAACAAAAGTGGTCACAATTTCCTAGAAAGAAGTTGCAGAGCTATCCCCTTATGTTGTCTGGGAAGGTAGGAGTTCTCACTATAACCAGCGAATTCACCATTTTGCAGCTTCAGATGAGATTGTTATCAGCAAAATTTTACTTTTTTTTTGTTCATTTTTTTCTATATTCATCACATACACAGACCGAATGTCAAGCTTTCCCAATACGAAATATATCTCACACTTATTTCTTGTGAATCAGTGTTCATCGGGTTATTTTCCAACCTATTAATTTCTGGTATCTAATCCAAAAAGTTTGAGATGAGATTATCTGGAAGTTGAACTGAAAGTGCATCAGTACGCTTCTCGAGCTGTAGGACTGGAATACCGATTTCCAGAAAACAGATCACGAGCATCTAACATATTCGAAATCATTTAAACTCGAATTACAGAATCTCTGGCCTGTAGTGAGCATACTGGGAATCTCGATTCACCCCAAAGTTTTTCCTCCCCCGCATTCTTTCAAAGCGCGATCGAGGATAAATCCGATATTCCATTTTACTTGTGGGTTAGGTTAACCCTGCCCGATAACCGAAGATTTTTCGGGACTTATCGTCGTTGGATTGGCGAACCAATTGAATCAGTCGGATTTGGGGAGAAAGTAAAAGGTACTGTTAAAATTGGTTGGGTAGAAAAAACGTCCTCTCTAATGGAACCTCTGAGTGATTTTCTCACTAGTCTGTCTATCAGAGGCGTTGGTATTTTGAGCCTAAACGAGGTTGACCACCAACAATGTTTTCTATAGAAATTTGAATGATTTACCGCTCGAATCAATGATAAATCAGGCTGATTTTATTCATTTTGCACTATGAGTTTTGTTACAGCTTTCAGAGACCAAAAAAGTGACAAAAATCAAATATTTGTTTATTGGTTTATGATACACATCAAGAAACTATTCAGAAGCAACAAAACTATCAATTCAAATTGAATGAAGAAAGCCATTATCTTCCACAGAGCGTAACTTTCTGCGAAAACCTAGCATCAGGTTTTGGACGGTATCTAGATCGATTTCTCGGATCTTCCTGTATATTCGGCGTCAAGGTTCCTCTTCATTTTGGGCTTCCCATCCTCCAAATTGTACGTTTTACCAAATTTACCAAATGGTACTTTTTGGTCGGCTGGCCAACCTTGAGTTTCTCTCGAATAGTGCCTGGACGCAAGGTCTGGCCAGAACATAATATCGTCTCCAGCGTGTTTTGCTTCAATTAAATTATTAACAAGCGATATTGTTAGATGCCCTATATTGACGTGCTAGTTTTCTTAGCGAAGTACCAACCTTGCTTTCCGCTCTTCTCGCCAGTCTTACGGTCCTTGTTTGGGCAGAAATTGTAGGTCCTCCACTCTTTGTAAGGTTCATACAAGGAACACCTTGCTCACTTTCAGCGATTGTCCTATAAATAGTTCTACAGGATACATTCCGATTTTCAAAAATTCCTTTCTTGTAAGCCATATCGACTCAACCACTACAACAACTGAAGTGTCAAAGTGAAGTTAAGGTTACAAACAAACGTTTATTTCAATAGAAACCTATATATGAAACAAGACATGGTCACTCAATGAGGTCTTTTGTCCACAGGACTTCTACTTTCGAGAAGTCTCCTAATTACAAAGCAGTAAAATATTTCAACAAACTACCGAAGGAAATTACAGATTTTGCTACGCTATAAGACTCTTTTCCGTCGACCATAAAATAAAAGCTCATTTTAACGCACTCGAAATCATCCATTAATGACCCCTATTAATGCATGATTTCTTGTATTAACGCATGATTATCATGGCAACCGAACATAAAATATTCAGTCGGAGCATAGATGCATCTATGTCGGAGCACTATCGAGTTGTCAAATTTAAATATTCGCTTTCGATCAGAATCTGATTTTACCAGTTTCGCTATTCTACATAATGAATATCGAAGAAAATATCCCTTCGACACCGCTAGATGTGGGAAAAACTGATGAAGCAGCAACTTTGAGTATTCTACCTGGGAAGAGCCTACATTTATGAGAAAACCTAGGAGGAATTTCGATCTTGGTGCAAGGAGAAGAACGTTCGGTAACGGTTTTGTTGGTATACTTTACGTGTATTGCACTAAGCAAATTTATGGTCAAAGTATTCGATGCTGAAGACAACATAGATATAAGCAAATAAAACAAACTGTTGATCGAAAAATCGAAAAAGAACATGTGGAAGAGTTCATGGCGAATGATCCCAATAGTATTTTGTTGATGTCTAAGGTAAAAATAAAACTCAATTGAATCGTTAATCCAACTTATTATCATGAAAAAAATGTAAACTATTCAGAATTTCACAACATGTCCTATATTCCATCCATGAATTTTTCGAAAACTTCTATAGGGAGCATAAATATTAATGTATATAGAAATGAACACAGAAATTTACATTATGTCAAATTTGTCTATTACGCAAAATAAAAAATTTTTGAATGCAGAGTTCAGTTTCAATTCATGATGAGGTCGACGGAAAAATCTTGTAATCAACTCGTTTATTAATCTAGCGATTAATGGTCTCAAACATTAACGCGCTCGCTCCGCTCACGCGTTAAAATATTTCGACCATTGATCGCCGTCATTAATAAACTAGTTGATTAAATAACCATTATAAGCGCTGAGGAGTAAAAATCTCGCTTATATGTTGGATGGTCCCAAAGCTCAGTTGAAGATGGGAGTGGGTTATACAAAAACGATATTATTAAACTATCACCAAACAAATCTAGATAAATGATCTATAACAATAATTCTAAAGGGAGAGTAATTACCTCGAGGTCCTTATATAGCGCTACAATGTATATATAAATAGATCATACACATCGATAGCAAATTATGTGTGAAATAATGTATACAGAAACCTTATGAGGTTCCTATCAAAATAACTTAAATAGGTCTCATACGTTAACCTAATTGTGATGAGACTTAATAATAAAGTATTATCTGACCTAACCTTAATAACACAGTTCGATATTAGCGCTGATAAATTCCAGAAATTGATGATACGACCTTAATAAAATTCCTCGATCCGAAGGGAAAAAGGTAGTGACGATTTACCAAAAGGCAACTGACGGCAGCAGGACTGATTTTCTTGGGCTGATTCGACCCGGTGACTTATCAATCGGCAATTGATGTTGCAGATATTCCAGCGAAACCACTGAAATGTCCCAGAACAAGGACCATATGAACACAAATTCAAAGAAATCAAAATGGCGAACTCGCCAGACAGCAATACCTACATCTTTCAGAGGGTTCTCTCAGTACCAAATTAAGTACAGTTTTCTCACTGATTATAAATGAGAATACTTCACCGAAATAGAGTTCCAGTAGAATATTAATCCTGCTTCTAAAATGAAAGACTCAAATTGCACGAGGCAGAATTGAAGGAATGGTGAATCTCACCTCTCAATATGGTAAATCCCTTTTCAGACATAGTAAGATTTGGCAAAATCCTCCAAATAAGCTCTGAAGCTAAACGAAATTATCCCACTGCATATAACGTTTTCGGAATTCAAATCCCAAAATCAGGTGAGTATCAAAACTCCTCGACTTTCGAAAACCACCATTTAATTGAAGAATGCGCAGAAAACAACGATCCCAGTAGTCTTCACTTGGATCAAATTCACCTATCACCGTATTTCAGTTCCGAAAACCTCAAATAAAATCCCTAACCAACATATCCGCATCGTTGTCCCACAAATCGAAATTTCCAAAATTGCATCTCGTTCCTATACAGCAGGCGACATAACAGGTTTCCCGAAAAGAAAACCAATTCCGGACATAACAATTTGTCAGTAAAAAAATTCAAATTCAGAGTGAGAACATTTTTGCCATCGAGAACCTTTTATTCGGTGCAAGAGTTCTTGGATGGGAATTTGGGAATTACCAAAACAATGATTTCGAGTGACTTGACACCTCATAGTTTGGATCTGTTAGTTTGTTTACATGCATTTTTGACTGTTTGTTCTTATATTTTTTCCCGTTTATTGTATACATTGACTGTTACTGCATGTTCAGTATAAATAAAATCTTATCTTATTTTATCTTATCTTATTGTCTTCATCTTATCACCACCATATTGGTCAATGAAATTTGTGCCAAATGAGACATATACTCCATTCACAATTATAAAATCACAACTCTGGCCTTGGAAATTTGACACATTCCACTCAGTATCGAAGTTATGACGTTTTTCGAAATATTTTTATGTTCCAAGTCAACACTATGTTTCCCTTTCTACATTCTTAGCGTATTTCTCAGAATGTTAATTTATTCAGAAAATGAATGATTTGGAAAAGATGTGATGGACGAAAATAATTAACGTTTATATGAATTGATAGAAAGGATTCCTTTTCTAGTTATTAGCATGAAAAGTACAAGAGATCACTGTTGGAATATATTATTTTTGGCCATGGAAGAAAATTGCATTGCTTTCACATAATTTTCATATGCATGCTTGTGAAGATTTAATGTTTATTATCCTCTTGAACTGGAAGTTCAAGACTTGACGACATCAATTGTTGATTCTTATCAAGAATTCATTAAAAACATCAACCCAAAAATATAAAATGAATTGATGGGTAATTACAAGAATCAAGAATAATGTCAATTTTATTTTGTTGATAACTTTCGTAAAATCAATGTTGGGATACAAAACTCGGCTGCGTTTGTTCAAACAACATCTAAAGAATACATTTTTCACCATCTCGACCTGTGAAAGGCGTTTCTTATAGGACAATTAGGTCTAAGTTCCACCTCATTAGTGAGGTACCTAACTTTTGCAAATCTGCTCAGATATAGCCAAATTTCTTGGAAAACCTGAAAAATATCATCCTAATCGACCTCTCGAGGGTCCATCCGATTCATCTACTGCGATATCTGTCCAAATAACAGCTTTTTCAACGAAATTCCGATGTACCCCTGCAACCTCGAAATGTAAACATTCGTCCCGGTCTTGAAAATCGTCCTCACGCTCCAAACTGGTGCCTAAAACAATAAACATACGTTAATCTTGGATATTCGACGAAAAACTCACCTGCAAATATCGATTAAATACCAAAAATCTGCGAACAATTTGTAAACCTAACAAAATGTGGAATATCTTTGATACTTTTACTTTGATGTAAACAAAGGAACTGGCAACGTCGTTTTGTCATTAACGATATTTTCTCTGCGCGCACTGACTTTTTATCATATGTTCTTTTCATCAGGTGCATCAACTCCTGAAAACGAAACCATGACCTCGTATGTGATTAAATAAAAGTGAATTGAGTATACGTTACTTTCACAAGTTATCTGACGTACATATTTTATGACGTTTGCGAAATATCACCAGAATATCTGTTTCCATCCATCATTTTCAACGAAATAAACTGCATTCCCTTCAAAAAAACCTCAGAAAAATTCCAGTATACAAATACTTTCACCTAGAGCTCTATTGTTGATCCCCTCCCATTGTATTCAGGGTTCCCGCCTCGATATCCATCTCTGGAACGCTGGATGGGTTCGAAATCTGAACGTATCCCGGTCTCAGTTTTCGTTTTGACGTTCCGGTCCGTCTCCTCGACGTGGATCCGGGCTCAGTCGACCGGAAACGAAACGAAGCATCCAGAAACAATAATGTGGATAGGTGGTTTTTTCGATGTACGTGAATTGTGCCCCGTAAATTCGTTGTAGTTCCATTTTCGTTCCGGCAGATGCGGATTGAACAACCGATGCTCCATCGGTAGATACGGGTTTATCGAGTTTCGATTGCGAGTGCGATTGGGGATTTCTGATTGGTCTTTTTTGCCTTATTCTTTGCGAGTACTTGAAAAAGTGAACGCCGGGAAAAGATTACATGATGAAATTGTTCCGACATTCGCTAGGATTGAAATAATCTATCACTGACTGAAGATCTACTTCGATCCAATAAAGAAGCGATCAGATCTATCAACTGGACTTATAATGGGTCTCTGCAATCATTGCTAACTCTATTAAGCATCTTTTTTCCTTAAACCACTCTTCAAGTTACTCTGAAACAATCTACAGGTGTCACAATACATACGTTCGAAAGTTGTGTCAACAAAATCTCCTACGATAGTACGATGAAAAGCAACAATTCCATCATATACACGTTTAAATACCGACCCTACGTTAGTTTTGAAACTGAAATTGAACCGAACGTTGATTGTACGTCCAATATACGTTTATGATACAAATTGTTAATACTGATACCATTATTGGACGAACAACAAGAAATAAAATACGTTAAATGAACGTTTAATGAGGTTCGAAGCGAAGCTGCAGTTACCACGAAAACCATAAGGAAACTCCATTATTAATTCTTGAAACGTCGCGTCGCCAGAAAGTTTCAAGATGATAATTCAAAGGTTAAGTCATGAAAAAATCTTTGCATGCATCTGAGAAATGAACGAGAAAAGGCAACATTGATAGAAGGAAGATAGATCGAAAAAAAGGTGAAAATGAAAAGTTAAAGAAAGTTCACATTTCAAATATACTTTCACTTCTGCGTATGGGTTCTTGGATTGTTCCGGAAAGGATGAGGAGGAGGAGGAAGATATAAATCAAGACAGGGTGTCTAAAGGATAGATTTTGAAGATAATTGATCCAAATTACTGGTCGAACGCCATTGATGATGGACGATCTGGACTCTGCACTGGTTGGCGGTTTGAAGGTGACACTGCTTTGACTTCATATTCCGAATGTCCCGAGACCTCCAAAAGGTGGAGTGAACTCCGACGCTTGAGAAAGGAGGCTGGCGATAAAAAAACATATGTTAGGTCCCATTTCATTTTGTACGAGAATTATCCGAATAAAATTTTCGAATTGGGTCCTATTCGCTTCCAGATAGTAATATAACCGTGACTAGAGAATTTGGAATGTTGGGAGCCCCGGATAATGAACATACGCTGCTAAACCATTGAAAACAAAGAATTTTAAAACAACATAATTTTTCGTGTTTCTTCTGTTGGAAAACTACTTTGTAAAAAACACCGCTTTTGAGATTCGACGAAAAAGCGGCTTTCCACCAATCAAGGGGTGTTATTACTTGAAGGAAAGGAAAGGGGTTATTAAAATTTTGAAGATCTTTCTCCATGAAGGAGAAAGTGTGGGAACGGATCAACGCACTAGGGTCAGAACACTCAGAACTTAGTGTTTACTAATTCTCCAGGGAGAGGGATGGTAAATGAAATTCTAAAATAAACTTCAGACGTATACTCCATTCACAATTATAAAATCACAACTCTGGCCTTGGAAATTTGACACATTCCACTCTGTATCAGAGTTATGACGTTTTTCACTATGTTGCCCTTTCTACATTCTTAGCGTATTTCTCAGAATGTGAATTTATTCAGGAAATGAATGAATTGGAAAAGATGTGATGGACGAAAATAATTAACGTTTATATGAATTGATAGAAAGGATTCCTTTTCTAGTTATTTGCATGAAAAATACAAGAGATCACTGTTGAAATATATTATTTTTCGCCATGGCAGAAAATTGCTTTCACATAATTTTCATATGCATGCTTGTGAAGATTTAATGTTTATTATTCTCTTGAACTGAAAGTTCAAGACTTGACGACATCAATTGTTGATTCTGATCAAGAATTCATTGAAAAAAATCAACCCAAAGATATAAGATGAATTGATAGGTAATTGCAAGAATCAAGAATAATGTCGATTTCATTTTGTTGATAACATTCTTAAAATCAATGTTGGGATATGAAACTCGGCTGCGTTTGTTCAAACAACATCTAAAGAATACATTTTTCACCATCTCGACCTTTGAAAGGCGTTTCTTATAGGAGAATTAGGTCTAAGTTCCACCTCATCAGTGAGGTACCTAACTTTTGCAAATCTGCTCAGATATCGCCAAATTTCTTGGAAAACCTTAAAAATATCATCCTAATCGACCTCTCGAGGCTCCATCCGATCCATCTACTGCGATATCTGTCCAAATAACAGCTTTTCCAACGAAATTCCCGTATACTCCTTCAACCTGGAAATGTAAACATTCGTCCTAGTCTTGAAAATCATCCTCACGCTCCAAACTGGTGCTAAAAACAATAAACATATGTTAATCTTGGATATTCGACGAAAAACTCACCTGCAAATATCGATTAAATACCAAAAATCTCCAAACAATTTGTAAACCTAACAAAATGTGGAATATCTTTGATACTTTTACTTTGATGTAAGCAAAGAAACTGACAACTTCGTTTTGTCATTAACGATATTTTCTGTACGCGCACTGACTTTTCATCATACGTTCTGTGCTTTTCATCAGGGGCACCAACTCCTGAAAACTCGTCGCTAACTTTGAGACCGTATTTCCAACAGAACCAAAATTGAGTTACCCTTACACCGTTTCCGATTCAACTGAGCACCTTCCCGCTTAAGGCTCTACCCGCCACTCTTAACTTCCGATTCCAAACTCAGCCAAACTCGAGTCAACTGGGAACCTTTCCGTTCAAGGCTTCTCCAGCTACTTCCTATTACCGAACGCGAGTCAACTGAGAACCTTCCCGTTTAAGGCTTCTCCGGCTACTGCTTGCTTCGTTCTTCAAAAACCAATCAAGTTGAAGATTTTCCTTCTTCGCACCTCTCTTGAGTGGGTTCTGAAAGGATGATGCAATTTCCTATGAAACTTTCGGGTACTGCCACGTTGCATATTTCACGATCTTAGCCTCAAATTCTCCTGCTATTGTACGCATTAAGTGCAACCGATTTCGTGGAACGATTTTTTGGTATCGTCTGAGTCTCATGAGGAACCGTAACCGAAAATAAATAACTTCAATTTTTATCGTCTCGCCAGCATCCTGTACCATACCGATAGATAATTTTCGGACCCATGAATATCAATTTCAGAAGTCTATACTTGTCAACTGAAATATGTCGATTTATTACAACTTAAGCACTTCTACTACAAACAGTTGTCTCAACTGAACTATTACAAAGATTGACTCGACATCTATCGTGTATGCGAATGCAAAATAGAACTTCTGCTGCTCAGAGGTGTCGATTCCGAAGAATTCCAAGTAATCTGGAACATCCATGTAGATCCGATACATCATTCGATCTCTGGTAGGAGCTTAACCAAACTTTTCGCTATCCAGCAAGAATGTCAGACTCGAAACCTATCAATATAATCCAATACAATCTCACGATCAGAAAACTGAGAAACAACGCGCCCCACGGATTGAATATCAAGAGCCCAGAGTCATATATTAAAACTACCAACTCGAGCTACGTCTGTCGATTCCGAAAGTATTGCGGGCGAAGCCATTGTCTGGGCTGTGGGAAAGCGAAAAAATCTAATTTCCAACGTAGATTCAGATAACCCGCCAAGGATTCGGATACGTGATACGATTTTATTAGTTTCCACCGCCATGGTGTTAGAAAATGGTATTTTCGGTACTCATTTTCATATTTTAATTCTGCATTCGCCTCAAACCATCGATTCTGGATTCTGAATTCTCCAACTTTATTCACAAAGCGTTTATGGCCCTAAATTCTACGTATGTAATACAGGGTGAGTCTCTATTTGAACAGAGGATCGAATTAAATAGATTCACGAAGGAATTCATCAATCTGATAAGCTCTGATTCTGTTACGCCCTGTGTGTCTCCGCCTCAGTCTTCACCATAAAAAATGAGATATTTAAGGGTCACCATTCAGCCGAGCAGAGGCGGGTATCGAGAACCGACAAAAAGGGAAGATTTATAGACCAGAAAATCGCCACTTTGAATTCACCAAAACCCTTCATATCCAGATGGAACTTCTATTACCCTTATTGGAACGACCATCAACCCTATTTTTTATGCTTTCAGTGGACACGTATAGCGGATCCGTACTGAATCTGCTCCACATCGATCGCTATCAAATGGGCCCATATCTTTGTATCGCCAGCAATGACGTCCCACCGGCAGTCAGCAAGAGGGTCGCCCTTTTTGTGAACTGTAAGTATGGGATTCTCCTGATATCGATTATGCACCTGATGATTTTTATTTCGTTTTGTGTTTGTAGCTTCAGCTCTCTGCGACATTGACGTCAGAAGTTTTTCTTTGGTTTATTGAACTGTTCTTCCTAGCTAATGAGTGGGTGTAAAGAGCACAGGAAGCTGAAAGAGAATGAAAGTCTGACTATGAATATCTGGGAATCTACCTTTAAGCAACTGGACAGAGACAACTGAGTGAGACCCTCATGGGTGTCAGACCACTGTTGCATTGAGGGTAATGACAAATCGGGGGCACTTGCAAAAAGTACATCGAAGGTAAAACCAATTGGATCTGAACCCTTCTCTGGCTCGAAAAAGAACCACTATAGGGCAACTTTACAGCAGAAGATCTCAAGATCTGAAACTAACGAAGAGATTTTGGAGTTTTCGCTGTCTTGCACAAGGAAGCTTGACCAGCTAATGCTGATAAAACTTTGGCCATTTCCAGTAGAATACAGATAATGAGGAAATCAGAAATAAGAGAGTCTGGTCTATGACCAAGTCATAAGCTGACCTTCCGAATGGACCTTCGAAATGTCCAGAAAATTAGGCGAGGAATTCTTCATAGCGATGTTAAGTTGGATTGGAAGGCAGACTGGAAAGGAAACTAGTCAACCAGACTTTCAGAGAACCACAATTAATTGGCGCACAGATGGTTCGAAGATCCCAATAGAAGCAGCAGGATTGGGTCCTGGCACCAAACGCTCACTAGCACTGTTCAGCGTGTTTCAGGAAGAGATGAATCTGGGAAGAGTAAAGCAGTAGACCTTGAGGTTAAAGCACTCTAAACCCCTCTAGACAGGGTGATACCGGAGAAGACCGTCAGATTTTAGCAGAAGTTTACACTACTGGTACTAGTCAAGGCAGTTTCGAAACATTGGTTTATGGTTGGAGGCCTCTATTGATAGTCTAATTTTTCTTTTATTCGTGCCTTTGGTATGGCTTGATCATTATTGATGAAATTTTCAGCGTAGAACGATATGATTGCCTTCTTTCAATAACTCCAACCCTTTTTCAAAATACAGGGGGATAATTATCATAAATTCAGACTAAATTTGCAGGTTGAAAAAACACCCTGTACATTCTATTTTCGAAAATTCGCTACCTGCTTCAGATTCTACCATAAGTTTACATTACTGGAGCGTTTTTATTTTATTTTTTGGCATACTTCCAGTATTCCTAGAAAAATATGAACAATATCTTAATTTCCCTCCAAGACAAGATTCAATCAATACTTATAAAATATTTTTTTTATTATTTTTATCTTTATACACTCATACATCCCTTCATCAATCAGAAAAAAATAAATCGTTTCTCACTCCCTTTTTTCAGGGACGTAGACCCTTAAATTCCTCGAAAATTCTTTCAACAAGGTGTTCTGTACTTCTTATTTCAACCTTATAAACTTTGTTTTCAGATGTCCCCACACAAAATAATCTAAAGTGTTCAAATCAGGCGAACTTTGTGGCCAAGCTATAGTGCACCAATCCATCTGTTCGTCTTTGGTATTCTATTTTGGCTTCATTTCCATTTTCGTTTCAAAAAACATAAACAAAAATCATATCTGCATATCAGTAAATAATTGTGGCATGTTGAAATACACTTCTTGGGACATTTTATTTATTTAATATTCCCATTCTGTGGTTCACTGTGATTGTGTCTTAACGAAGTTGATTCAAGTTGACATTTAAGTTTCATGGAAAATTTTCAGTTTGATAAAAACTATTTTTCATACATTCGGAAGAGTTTTGTATCATTGGACAATACAGCTTTCTATCAGCTTCAGAATATTCTCACTGCGAAATATTGATATTTTTCATCTTTAGAATTTTTTTCAAAAAAAACTGGACGTGTACCAGAAAAAATAAAAACGCTCCAGTTATGTGAACTCATGGTAGAATCTGAAGCAGGTAGCGAATTTTTGAAAACGAAATGTACAGGGTGTTTTTATAACCAGCAAATTTAATCTGAACTCATCATAATTCCCATCCCTCATTTTTGAAAAGGTGTAAGAATTATTGGAAAAAAACAACCATATTGTTTTACACTAAAAATTTAATCAAAATTAATCTAGCCATATCAAAGTTATGAATAAAAAAAAATGGTCGAATCGGACAAATCACTCTGTATAGACTCATCAATAAGGGCCCTCAACCATAAACCAAACATTGTTTCGAAACTGCCTTGACTAGAATAAACTTCTCCTAAAATCTGACGGTCTCCTCCGGAATCACCCAGTATAATCTTCAGGTGCCTCGAAGAATTGTTCGAATAGTTTATGTTCATTGGCTATTTATTACAGTACCTGGAAAATCATATTTTCCTACGTCACTCCCTTCCTAATTAGACGTAGAATATCATTCCTCAAGAAACTTCATGTTACATTTTGACCGACGTAAGTTGTCCGATAGCACTCACTAATTTCAGAGTACACTTCAACGCTGGAGATAGAATGAATTATATACTTCAAATGTGCTTCAGAACCCTCTCACTCTCAGACTGGCTCTCTTGAGGATACTCTGAAGTTCTTAATTACTTTTTCAGTGAGAGTCGTTAATGAATGAGCAATAAGGCAGCTCGCATTCTTGAACGCTGCTGTATAACTCATTAACAGGGAGTAACTCTCTCATAAAATTAGATATCCAGTAGGAATTGAAGGATTTAGGGATGTTTCGACATTTATCAGCATTATAATGTACCTACACGAGAGCTGTTGAATTGAAATAGAAACAGATTTCTGAACAGAGCAGTTCTTTTATTCGGATTATTCTTAGGAGAGAATGTGAAGTTTATGCCACTTAGTAGGTACATTTCACCTTGTTGGAAAGCGTAAAGTGATGTTCGAAGCATTCTTACTGCGTTTGCCTGTGTTGTCCCTCTCTAGAATTATTCAAGAAGCTGTCTTCGTAAATCACCCTGTATATTAGCTTAACCCAGTCACGTAACGCGATTAATATTTCATATAACTTACAGTTCCTCCGATTATCCAAGTTGCCAAGCCATTAGTGGGAAGCCCAAGAACTTTCAACATGAAGCTGAGATGCGAAGTTGAATCATTCCCGCCATCCCATAATTACTGGATGAAAGAACGTGATGAGATTCTCCTGGAGGGGTAAGTTCCTTTTTTCGAAATCTATTAGTTGCAAATGAACGTTTGTGTCGGAATCGGCCAACTGGGCAACGTGCCTCCCGGAAAAGTTCCGGGTAATTTTTACGAGTATCTTTGGGATATTTTCGTCATGTGAAAGGCTCTATTCAGTCGGAACTGGATCTGATTGTGACAGGTTATTAATCTCCGAAGAGAATTTCTGAATTTTCTATTGGCCGAGAATATCAGGAGAAATCGGGGAATTCGGTCTGATGAATACTGCGAAATATTCGCTTTCGTTTCTAAGGAATTGAACAGTTCATTGAAGGAAAAGATGAGTTTTCTATTACAAGAAGTATCATTTTATGGAATGAGACTTTGATATTATCACATTTTTCAGAAGCACGAATTTCAAGGCAATATTCTTTCATGAAAATATCACAAAAACCTAGTCTACACTATTATATTGATTGTATACAGATGTATTTGCACGGAAACTATGAAAATTCACATGCAATATGGAGAAAAAGGTTGTATTCTTGTCCAAGAAAATTTATTTTTACTTCCTGGATAGAAATAACAGCTCCCCAAACATTTCTGAAAACAAAACAATGCAACTGAATTTGAACCATACTCATCGTTGAATCGAAAATAGTCATATTTCTTTCAAAATCGATTTTTCGTCGAGGTTTTTGTTCTGAAACGTGAAAACGATCAATAATAATCAGTTGGCGACCAAAAATACCCTTCCAGAGCCCGTTTTATAACAAAAATATTGCAATTTAAATCTGCAGGATAAGAGGAAATGGTTACAAGTTTCTTGGTTCTAAATGGTCCCCTGGACCTTATATTCCGGTCACTTTCGTTAGAGAATCGTATACGGAAGCCTTTCTGCAAGAATTCGATCTACTAAATACGTTTTAAGAGTTACAAATGATTCTGACCTTAACCTACCTTCTCAGAAATTAACCATCAAAATATCGTCTAAAATCTGGTATAACGGCCAGAAAACTTAAAAAAAACATTGTTATCAAGTGTAAAAAGTCGATTTGTACCTACTTGAGCTATGTTTCTCGTTATAAAACGTTTTTTGTACAACTTCCATTTAAAGTGACACTTTTAATGGCAGCAAACAATGTTAAAATTGATTGTTTACGTGAAAGCGTGTTAAAATATTTTTAACATCAGTGTTAAACATATTTTTAGCACTCCATTGTCTTATAATGAGATCAGATGAAAAAATTCAGCAATTGCCAATTTTTATTATCAATATTTAACAATCATTACTTATGAACATTAATAATAATCGTAAAACTAGAACAATTACGAACATTTATGCCCTGTGACGTTAGGGAGCTTCGCAACACATTATTAGAATCCTCAGCACCATCAGTACTTGTAGACTTCCATCCGCCATGTTTTTTCATATCCGTAATATTTGCTCCTGATTCTGCCAGCAAAGAAGCGGAGGATCTTCGAAAACAGTGGCCTGTATATTGCTTATTTGGTTCTGGCAGTTTGAGGAATTCGGCAACAATAGATGGAATTTTCCCAAATGTATTGATACCAACTGGATTGGCAGTGCAATTATTATTCATCTATTTCAGGAAAAAACGACGATGTCTGATGACGAACGGGCGCAGTGTAAAGTACTTATGAAAATAGTCAACATACTTCCCAATAATACTTAAAGAACGACTGACTTTCGTTTTTGTGTTTGGAAGTTGTATAACCAATGATTTATTCTTTATTTCGATGTCTTCCACTGATAAATTACACAATTCTTCACGCCGACAGGTTCCAAATAATCCGAAAATAGTTGCACCTTAACCATCAAGTTATTCTCATCTGAAGCCTCATTTATAAACTTTTCACCTTGTTCACAAATGAGAATTTTCGATTTTTTGGGACGATATACGATTTGAATATGCAATCAACTTAAAATATTTACTAACATCCACACCATTTTCAATAAGGGCGCTTGACTTTATCATTGAAAATTTGCTCCACAAAGTTGATGAACTCCATATTTTTGAGTTTGCCAGGAAAACAGGTTCACTGAATTTCCCTTCTACATTTTTCACTTTACACCAGGCCAGGAAATTGTTATATGCAATATCGTACTGCTGAACAGATTTTTTAGGTAGGAGTTCCAGATTTGCTCTTCTTGCAGACTCTTCAATATCCACAGGAACAACCGAATCGTCACTTTTATTAATAATTGGACTACCGAAAGTCCATATTTTCAATCGTTATCGTCTCGTCAAGCATCCTGTGTCGACCGATAAGCAATTCAATAATTTTCAGACCCACGAATGGCAATTTCAGAAGTGTATACTAGTCAACTGGAATATTTCGATTCATTACAATCTTTGGGGGCGCGCAATGAATATGCAGTGTTGTGATCGAATTCTTGGTGTCTTCAGGAAGATGGAATGAGAATTTCTAAGAGGAAGTTCTTGTACATTATTACCTGAAGGAATGTGAACTTCAAAACACTGCCCCCATTTACACTTCCATAATTACTGCAAAATACTACAAGACTGAGCTGTTATAATCTGAATATCCGCAAAATTATTGTTGCCTTATTTGTTTCCCCATCCTATTGAGATTCTTCAACCCCAGTTGTCGGTTCTCCCCATTTATTGAACTAATTCCGGCGTAGCACCTCTCGCGATAAAGCAAAACCCCTCGTCATTCGTCTCACCTCCGATCCCGCGACCTCCTCATCTTCCCGCCCGCATTCTCCCGTCCCAGTTTCAAGAACCATTACCTAATCCAGTGAGAATAGTGAGCCGTGGAAATTTAATTCTTGTTGGAAGTATTCGGGGACGACACTGTGGGCATGTAATCGGCCCATTTTACAGGCCACCGGCTTGAATGGATACCCTCATTCTTTTTTCATTGAAAATGTCGGGCTTCGTTTGGTAGAAGGAATCGCTCTGGCGAAAAATTGAAATCGGTTAAGATTAATGGGAGAGTGAGCAGCACAGATATTGCAATCAAGGGAGAAGGCAATGATGGATTGTATTATCAGGTGGTGTAATCAGCGCTTAAATTTTCAGCTGAAATGATAAGGAGAGAATGAAGATAAATGCATAATTTAACTAGGGATATTTGATGCGAAAATATGGTAGGAATCTATATCGCCCTAGCCTCCTCGTTCCTCGCGTAGATGGCGCGCGATTCTTTTTCGTCTCAAAAAAACGGCCGCATGGATTATAAGTGCCGTTTCCCTCACTCTATCCATGCGACGTGTAGAATCAATCCACCTGCGCCCCACGTCTACAGCAGGCTCCTACCAAACTGTATTGATATGTTCAAAGGTGGGAGCTGTAAAGTAACGTGGAATGCAACAATCAAAAAGGCTAACTTCCGCGAGAAAAATATTATAATTCGAAGAAACTGAACTAGTCTGTCACTACTTTTCCCCAACAAAAGCACGATCCTAGCAGTTTACTTTCGAATTAGATCTCCACTAGCCCACTTACTCTCAATTTCAGCTTTCGTAATTCGCAGATCAAAAACGAATGTGAATCAGGACATCATCAATGCCATCAATGTAAGAGCAAGATTGAATTTTCCACCCCTGTGACTATCTAGACCACTTTCAATACCAGACAATGAAACATGAATTTGACAATTTATAATTGAGGCACCAGATACGATAGATCAAAAGAAGTTATGAAGACTTTATGGAGAATATTTTCGGTATCAGTATAAGCATAATTAGTTATAGTAAAGAAAATAGCATGATTAGAAATCCTTTAGACTCAAATGATCCAAATTCATTTTCTCAGAAGAATAGTTATTTATGATTTGAGTGTTAAAAGTGACGTTTTATTTTGTAAGTGAAAATTTCACAAACAATTTCACAAAGAAAATAAAATCACTTTTAACACAAATACCATACAATGTTTTTTGTCCAACTGCCCTATTTTGATGATGAAATGGGCGAATTTGCAATGACAATAAACTTCAAAATGCATTTTAATATTCAAATAATCAAAAGGTTGTTGTGAATGACACACGTTGCCAACGTTATGATTACTAACAAATGAGAAAAGACGCTGTCATTTGGATTTCGTTCCTGTCCAATTTTCGTCTTGTGTTTTTAACTGCTCAATATGTTTGTCGAGAGTCCAATCATTAATAAAAGTGACGATTTGATTGATCCAGTGGATATTGAAGAGACTGCAAGAAGAGCAAATCTGGAACTCCTACCTAAGAAATCTGTTCAGCAGTACGATATTGCATATAACAATTTCCAGGCCTGGTGTAAATTGAAAAATGTGGGAGGGAACTTCAGTGAACCTGTTTTTCTGGCATGATTTGAAGAAAAATCAAAAATATGGAGTTCATCAACTTTGCGGAGTAAATTTTCAATGATAAAGTCAAGGATGTAAGACAATATTTTAGAGTAATAGCATATTTAAAACGGAGAAGTGAAGGATATCGTCCCAAAAAATCGAAAATTCCCACTCGTGAACAAGTTGAAAAGTTTATAAATGAGGCACCAGATGAGAAATACATGATGGTTGAGGTTGCAACTATTTTCGGATTATTTGGAGCCTGTCGGCGTGAATTATTGTGTAATTTATCATTGGAAGACATCGAAATAACAAATGAATCATTGGTTATACAACTTCCAAACACAAAAACGAAAGTCAGTCGTTCTTTCAGTATTATTCCCCTTTTGTCATCAAACATCGTCGTTTCTTCCTGAAATACATGAATAATAAATGCACTACCAATGTAGTTGGTATCGATACATTTAGGAAAATTCTATCTGCTGTTGCCGAATTCCTGCCAGAACCAAAGCAATATACAGGACACTGTTTTCGAAGATCCTCCGCTTCATTGCTAGCAGAATCAGGAGCAAATATTACGGATATAAAAAAACATGGTGGATGGAAGTCTACGACCGTAGCCGAGGGCTATGTTGATCATTCCATTGCATTTAGAAATGTCATTGCTGAAAAAATTCTCCCAATCTCAACAGATTTTGGATCATCATCTTCCAATATTGTACTTTCGGTTTCTACAAGTACTGATGGTGCTGAGGATTCCAAAAATGTGTTGCGAAGCTCCCTAACGTCACATGGCATTAATGTTAATAATTGTTCTAGTTTTACGATTAATATTAATGTTCATAAGTAATGGTTGTTAAATATTGATAATAAAAATTTGCAATTGCTGAATTTTTTTCATCTGATTTCATCATAAGGAAATGGAGTGCTAAAAATATTTTTAACACGCTTCCACGTAAACAATCAATTTTAACATTGTTTGCTGTCATTAAAAGTGTCACTTTTAATGGCAGTTGTACAAAAACCCGTTTTTCTTTATTTTAGTCATAATAAACGTCTAAAGTTTGTCTTCGAATTTCATTTAACATCCCCCTTCCTGGAGAATTAGTAAGCACTAAGTCCTGACCCTGGTGCGTTGGGCCGTTCTCACACTTTCTCCCTTCACGGAGAAAGACTTTCAAAATTTTAATACCATCTCTTCTTTTCTTTCACCAATAACACCCATTGATTGGTGGAAAGCCGCTCTTCCGCCATATCTTAAATTGGGTGCTCTTTACAAGATTGTGCAGAGGGTGCATAATGAAATTTCCTTCCCAAAGAATTCTGATACAGCCGGGATATCGCCTCTCGAGATCCGATATCTCCTGGAGTATTCCAGAATAGACTGAAAACATCCATCTTTTCTCCACAGCCTCCAGAAGCTCGCCTCGCCTGGCAATTTTCCCTTCATCGCCCTCAATTCCAACTTCCAACATCTCCAAGTGCACTCGAGACGGTAAAAACCGCATGAATTCACCTACTTCTGATTTATTCACCGCCTTCAAGTGTGGTGTGTGCACTCCAAGATTTTCCAGTCTAATAAACTCCTCCAAGTGTTAATTCCGACCGACGAAATCCCCGATGATGAGAAAAGAGAGGAATTAATGAGTTGGAAAGTGCAATTCCGACCAACTTTCATTACTCGAGAAACTCACGTCAGCTAGAACCTGCTTGGTCAATAAAAATGAATTCTTATAGGGGACAATATCGACGGGGGAGGGGGGCCTACGCGAAATCCGTGCTCAACTGGCGGAAGTGATATCGACATTCCGGTGATTTAAACACTTCAGAACTGTTGAAACTTCTGTAGGATGTGGAAATTGGTTTTCTTGGTTATTTATCGGCGAAGCGGAGATGGATTTTGATAGTGTGTAATTTTTCGAGATAAGTTTCCGTTCGCGGACGTCGAATAGGGATTTATGGAAGGCGACGACGGTGGGATCGGAATATTCGGGTATCGAGACGGTTTAGTTATTCTGGTCGGAATCAAACTCGGATCTTATTTGAGGAAGAAATACGGAATTAATGGAAACAACATGGGGAATAATGAGGCTCGATGAACAAGTTTTCCATATTCAAAGAAGTGTATACTCCATTCACAATTATAAAATCACAACTCTGGCCTTGGGAATTTAATACATTCCACTCTGTATCGAAGTTATGACGTTTTCCAAAATATCTTTATGTTCCAAGTCAACACTATGTTGCCCTTTCTACATTCTTAGCGTATTTATCGGAATGTGAATTTATTCGGAAAATGAATGAATTGGAAAAGATGTGATGGACGAAAATAATTAACTGGAAAACTACTATTGGGAATTTTGGATAATTATTTATTTAATTGTTCACTTGTAACAACGCCGACGTTTCGAAACGATTCTTGTTTCTTTATCAAGGCTAAAAAATAACAATAATTAGCACATAAACGAAACACAAATTTTATAAAAGCAACTATACCTAGTTACGGTGACAATATTGTCCAGAATTAAAATCTTGAAAGTTACAAATAAAGGAAATCATCATCTCAGGTATAACAAGCATGCAAAAATCACAACAGTTCATATTGGTAGAAACCACGAAAATCAAATTGACCATGACCTGACATGAACCCGTCGTATGTTATAGAAATAAAACAATCAACAAAACATTCAATCACGGAACCATATTCTAATAAATAATAACATTTAAACTAATTATTTTTTATTATTATCGTTGTTCTTATTAACAATTTCAAAAATGTAGAACTAATCGGGAAACAATGAACAATTCCAACACAACCAAACTTTATTTCTATAACATACGACGGGTTCATGTCAGGTCATGGTCAATTTGATTTTCGTGGTTTCTACCAATATGAACTGTTGTGATTTTTGCATGCTTGTTATACCTGAGATGATGATTTCCTTTATTTGTACCTTTCAAGATTTTAATTCTGGACAATATTGTCACCGTAACTAGGTATAGTGGCTTTTATGAAATTTGTGTTTTGTTTATAATTATTGTTATTTTCTAGCCTTGATAAAGAAACAAGAATCGTTTCGAAACGTCAGCGTTGTTGCAAGTGAACAATTGAATAAATAATTATCCAAAATTCCCAATATTAGTTTTCCAATTATACTTATCATGGATAATAATCAATTTCCAAAATAATTAACGTTCATATAAATTGATAGAAAGGATTCTTTTTCTAGTTATTTGCATGAAAAGTACAAGAGATCACTGTTGAAATATATTATTTTTCGCCATGGAAGAAAATTGCATTGCTTTCACATCATTCTCATATGCATACTTGTTAAGATTTAATGTTCATTATCCTCTTGAACTGAAAGTTCAAGACTTGACGACATCAATTGTTAATTCCAATCAAGAATTCATTGAAAAAAATCAACCCATAGATATAAGATGAATTGATCGGTAATTAGAAGAATCAAGAATGATGTCAATTTTATTTTGTTGATAACTTTCTTGAAATCAATGTTGGGATATAAAACTCGGCTGCGTTTGTTCAAACAACATCTAAAGACATTTTTCACCATCTCGACCTCTGAAAGGCGTTTCTTATAGGAGAATTAGGTCTAAGTTCCACCTCATTACTGAGGTACCTAACTTTTGCAAATCTGCTCAGATATCGCCAAATTTCATGGAAAACCTGAAAAATATCATCTTAATCGACCTCTCGAGGCTCCATCCGATCCATCTACTTCGATATCTCTCCAAATAACAGCTTTTCAAAGAAATTCCCGTGTACCCCTTCAACCTCGAAATGTAAACATTCGTCCGGATCTTGAAAATCGTCCTCACGCTCCAAACTGTTGCTAAAAACAATAAACATACGTTAATCTTGGATATTCGACGAAAACTCACATGCAAATATCGATTAAATAGCAAAAATCTGCGAACAATTTGTAAACCTAACAAAATGTGGAATATCTTTGATTCTTTTACTTTGACGTAAACAAAGAAACTGACAACGTCGTTTTGTCATTAACAATATTTTTTGTGAGCGCACTGACTTTTCATCATATGTTCTGTGCTTTTCATCAGGGGCACCAACTCCTGAAAACGAAACCATGATCTCCCATGTGATTAAATAAAAGTGAATGGAGTTCATATGTTTTTGTCGGGAATGATCTCAGCAATCTTCAGGAAAGGAAACGCCATCAAAAATGTTTTAATAATTGAGCTATTTGAGTTTAATCACCTCTATCAATTATTTTTGAATCCCTTTCTGAGAGTTTAGGTGGATGAAAATGTAACATATTGTCCTCAAAATTACCTATGTATTAAAGTCAAGGAAATCGTCCCATCTACATCAATTGAACAAACAAAACTGTTGTTTCTCAACCTTTTTACTGACCCAACAGTAAATTCAAGGAAAAGAACTGAAGAACTGAGAGCGACGTAGTGCCTTTTGGTATGTTCCTAAATCAAAAAATCGAAAATTTCCACTGATTCACTTCCAAATTGCCTCTAAAATACATCAAGATTTGCGAGAACCGATCTAACTCTATTTCCAATTGCCACCAGGTACTTCCTACGCATTTTCCCTTATTCAGAATCTCGGTTTCTGTCCTTATATTCACTGTAATTTCCTTCCAGTTGAATTCGCAAATATTGAATTTTCCTTTAACAATTTTTCCAGGGGAAAATACACAATTGTGGAGAAACGAAGTGCGACGAAATGTGCCATGATTCTGACGATCCACAACGTGTCCCACGAAGATTTTGCCAGTTACACCTGCGTCGCCTCAAACATCAAAGGAAAATCGGACGGGACCATACGTTTGTACGGTGAGTGAAAACTTACAATCTCTCGCACAGAAGAGGAAAATTACTGCGTTTCCTACACCAATTTTTTTATGATCGTAAACATGCCAATCTCGAAGAAACGATAAATAATGAATGGGAAGGGAAATGATCTTGGCGAGCGTTTCTGTTGTTTCTTATCTTACTG
Organism: Adalia decempunctata; assembly: GCA_951802165.1. Lineage (NCBI taxonomy): Eukaryota > Metazoa > Arthropoda > Insecta > Coleoptera > Coccinellidae > Adalia > Adalia decempunctata. The sequence goes on from OX637701.1 coordinate 5,428,910, forward strand.
GGAGGTTTTGTACCCAACGAGCTTAATTGAATAATTAATTATCACAGAAATCTCTCCTTTTCTTCATAATGGAGGCTGATTTATCGGTAGGTTTTGTGCCTCACAAAAGGAGTGGAAATGAGTTCTGGAAATGGGAACTTTGGAAATTCAGCTACTCTTGCTTGTAGGATATTCCAAAGGGGGAAGTATTAGCTTTAACTTCTCTTGAAAGAAGTACCTATAATTAGGATTCGTTAATGGAGCAAGACCATTCGAGTTCAATTCAATGCTACATTTCTTACATAGTTAAGACTATACTTGATATTGTATTAAGCAAATTTCGATTAATTGGAAAAGTTTTCCAAAAATTCAGATATTGTGGTATTCAAATTCCCAAAAATATTTGACAGGGAGGACTGAGCTCTACTGAATCATGAATAATATATATATAGGGTGAGTCTTTGACATTTGAAAAAAAAAATTGGGCCAAATACATGCCTGATACAATTCTCTGCAAACACCTCAATATTCATATTTTCCGATTGAAATTGGAATTGAAGTGAACTAATGCAACTTTCATTCAATGTCTTAATTTAGTTGGAATTACCATATCTTGTCCAATTGGATTTCTCGTAATTGGGCCAAGAATATATCACGATGCAACAATCTCAAGCATGCTATATTACACGCAGAAAATAACAAGACATAAAGGAAGTCATTACTCGAGATAGTTTTTCCGGTAAGCCAATACAATTTCCCCGAGGGCTAGATTCTGCAGATTTCCATAAGAGAGTTCTCAGACGTTCAAATTTCCCCCCATCCCATAGATACATCCCGGAAACTCATCAGAAGAGCTATGCATTAATAAAAATGGAAATCAGGCATAAAGTCTATCCTGCCAGAGCTACTACTACCCTCGAGTCATTCGTAAAAGATTATAAATTGTTCAATTCGTATGGGAATAAGGCAATTCCGTTTAATTTATGGGCGTCACTTAGAAATCTCTGCAATGAACTATAAGATCGTGGTTTTCTTGAGCATATCTTATTTTTTTCAGGAAGTATTACTCGGTTCATTTCATGCAGCTCATACATTTTTATCTCTCCAGTGTTTCTTCTTTTTGCTTTTTATTTCCAATTGTGATTCAACAACAATATTTCTTGTTGTTTCGGCTTTCATTTTGCTGACATGCTCATCAAATGTGTTGTTATGTATCTCTTCCTTAATTTACAGAAATTGTGCTGACAACTACAACATCTACGACAACCACCACAACAACAACTTCTACTACTCCGTCGACTACTATAACAAATCTCATACTTGGTAAGTAACAGCAATTTGATTATATAATCTTTTTGGAGAATCACCTGGCCCGGCGGACTTTGTTTCGCCTAAATGATACGGTGGATTTCACAAATCCTAATCACCGATGATCAGAGATCAACAGCTTGGTTCTCTCACTTTTGAATCGTCAAATCGAGTTGATTCTAGATCAAGCTCCGATCACCGATGATTTCGCTATTTGAAATACACCTACCATTGCTATTTTTCCAGGCAGGAGCTAAATTAGGCAAAATTAAAGTTCAAAATATACAAAATTCCAACAATATTGTTATGTACATGAAAAGAATTCTTTCTTTTAAGTGGTACCTAATTGAACATGAAACTTTTTTGTGATGAACGACATCACGAATTCGAATATGAATCGCGATCGAATTATATGGATGGGGAATAGTTCCAATGATGATTTACCATTGATCACTGTATAAACCAATTCAGTTCTGCTAATACAACAATGAAAATTCGAATTGAAGTACTTTGTCTATATAACCTCTACATTTCTCGAAATTTTTTAATTCAACTCAATCCTTACCAAAAATTTGGCTTCGCTTTTCGTCTGGGAATAGCAGGGTTATAAGCCATATTGTGACTTTCTTCAGAACTTATATGATTCAAATTGTCAAAAATATAAACAGACGTTTAATAATAGCACTTATGGTAGCTGTAATAACGAGTTGTCCCATATACGTGAATTCAACGTTGAATTTCGGTTTCAAAATGAACTTGACAAAATTCAACGATTAGCAACAGATTCACGTGTGTGTGTGTTCATTGGGTGTCCTATATGGTTTTCGAGTAGCCTTCCTGATTGACAAGGAAAACAATGTTTCCCGAATTGTTTGTACAGAAGGACTAAATTTTTCTCGATCTCGCTCTCTCGAAGTTATTCTACCGGATCCATTTGCCACAGATCAATTGACGAAACACACGCAATGCTTTTGCAAGAAGCTAATTTGAATTTCAAACAGTTGAGAGAGGATTACTGAAGGAATATCAACATTGTTGGAAAATAAACAGAAACTTCGTTCTGCATTAATGGGAAACAATAACAGCTCACTCAAAATCGTGTTTGAACGAGGAAATTCTCGACGGTAATATTCACGTCAGAGAATCGTCTACCTATGTAGGTTATTCTGTGTGTGCATAGTATGTACGGTGTTTCGATGACAAGAAGTAATTGGCATCTTTCTTCTACTGATTATTATGATATTCCTTCATGAATATTCAATGTACAGTGGCATTCATTATAAAACAGTTCACTCTATTTTAAGCGTCTGAATACAGTATTGAAGATTTCTGTACAGAAAAATATACTTGGAATATATCGAGGAAGATTTTCTTTCATGAAAATTGTATCTTAACCCTTCAGGAGATGTTATAAATGTATTTGAAGAGTATATTTTATTGCTACACTTCACTGTTTTGTTCTTCATTATTCCACCGACAGTTATATGGTTTGTTTGCTCTAAATTTTTTTTTTCAGAAATAACCAGAAGCAGTGAACGTCCATCCATATCCATATCGAATTTCATTGGTGAGTATCCTTCGGAACAAATTCCCCATTAAATCAACCGTCAATTATGTCACCACACCATATCCCATCCACATATTCTAGTTAATTATGATCCTAGCATCCTTTCTTTGTACGCGACCAATCGTCGATGAATGCACTGTTGAATCCGGCAATTAATACAGAATGAAACTTCATTGGATACACTTTTATTGTTCTCCTTCAATGGAATGACATGGAACCCGAGTTTCAACAAGCGGGAATAGGGATATATGTAGTTGTGACAATTTTTCGAAACGGTGCGACACAATGGAGGCAATTTGGAACCATTGTGCAATTATCGAGCATACTATATGATTTTAATTGGTACAGCCGGAATAATGGAGAAATTGATTTTGCTGCGAATATAGAACATGTTGATTGGTCGTCAGAACTCTGTGAAATTTTACTCCATACGATAAATGTGATGGATACAAAGGCGTTCGCTATTACTTTTTTCGTGGAAATTGTTACAAATTATTATTCCTCATATCCCGATCACATGTGTTCAACAACAAAAATTTCAGCAACTATTAATTCGTTAGTACTAAATGCCTTATCTACCAAAGGAATGATTTTTTGAATATCTCGAAAAGTAAGTGAAACTGATAAAAATCAAAAAATTCAACTTACATTAGGAAAACATAATATGCTGTTCTATTTGGTTGCTATCGTGAGTTGGGTTATGTGGCACTGATCGTGGCATAACAAGCCAGAAACTACTCACTACTCTTCTCCAATGGCAGCATGATCCTAGCAGTTCACTTTTGAATTTGATACCCACTAGTCCAGCCTCTCAGTTAAGCTGATAAGTAAACTTTCAGTGCTGTATTTGAGTTCCTAGCTTGCTCAGAAAAGGATGAGTGGGAGGAATATATGAATCAACGCTGGGAGTCTTAGGGCTAGAGTAGAAACATAATTGATTCAATTCACTGGTTGAACGCCAATTGGTGTTTGGTACTGCTTCGAATTCATTTACCGACCATCCCGAGACCTCCAAAAGGTGGAGTCCTGTTACCCGATATTTGTGTCAGTAAGGAGGCTGCCGATTAAATTGGCTCATGAAGAAGTGAGAGGTTGCAGTGAATTGTAACCCTTTTCTAACTATAACAAGTAGTTACTTTAAACAACTTTGGTACATTAGTCGTAAGATCAAGTCACATTGAAATTCGATAAGGAATTCAAAATCCTGATAATTTATTGAGAATGCCATTGGAAGAAACGAAGTTGATAGCTGCTATGACCAAATACAACCTCCATAATGAAATATCCGCATTCCTAATTATCCTTCTCCATGGAGTTATTCGCTTATGAAACTAAACTAAACTTCGTAAAGTCGATGGAAATCCGAATACTTCATGAAAATATCAGAGTTTTCTATCAGAATTCGTTATAGTTTCCAAACTAACTCCAATCTATGTGTCCGGGAGCTTCCAGGGCAATTCAACAAGAAAAGATTGAAAAGTTTCCTGATGGATTTTGCTACATTTTTCGAGAATAACGCTGTGGAGTTTGGAATGTTTTTATATTGAAAATATTTTTATTTACTACCTATCGATGTAGTTTGAGAAGAGTTTGAAGTTCGGCAGGGCTGTCCAAACGCGGTATACGACATTTGAAACAGCAAGCATTCTCAAAATGCACCAGGCGCTTCGTAACTCCCGCCGATGTAATTTATTATAATCTGACGGCACGTGAGGTGGCTAATTCCGGTTGACCACAACCGCGCCGCCAATAAAGTACCTGGATTTGCGTTCATTACTTTCCTATTCATTTGTTATCAGTGCAGGTGGTAAACTGGGTGCGGAAGAATTATAGCTTCATTCCTTGACGGTGGGGTATGTTAATTCATAGGTTATTCAACTGAAACCAATTTATTCTTGTCCATTTTATCTGGTTACGTATAGATCTTAGATTTTTTGCCTTAACCAAAGATAAAACTGTTTCTGTAACTGACATCTTAGTAGAGGATATCAAAACGTTCATTCTTCAGTGCCACACATCTGAGTACAGTTTAAACTGTACTCAGATGTTCCTACTAGGGTATAATATAAGTTCTACCGTTTCTGTTGGATACTACCACGATAAGGGTTGTGTGGCACTGAAGACGGCTAATAAGCCAGAAACCGGTCTGTCATTATCCTGTTGTGGTGGTTCCACCAGTGGTGTACTTTGGAAATTATATCTCTGCTAGTCCAATTTCTTCATTATTATGCAGTCTTAGGACGATATCCTCTTCGTTTTATGGAAAATATGAGTTATTTTCGCTATGAAATATCCTGATAGCTTCGCGGAAATATTAAATTGGTTGTGAATGAATTTGAATAATATATTCGAGCATTCTAGGACACGTAATGGGTCCTTCTCTGAATTGAAATCCGAATAATTTCATGTTAAATCGTCCAATTTTATGTGGATGGCCTCTAAATCTCGTTTTATTCTCCTGAAAGGCCAAGGAAACCTTTAAAATCATGAGTTACGAACAAGAATATGGAAGTAGAAGCAATAATTTGATCTCGGTGTATTCTTTCAGTTTGAGTAAAAATTTTGGGAGAATCCACAGAAGGAACTGATTCAATTATAAATGTCTTTGGGGTCTTATTGATATAGCTCCGTTCTTTGATATTCCACTCTGATAATTTCGGGAAGATTACAGTTAATTATGATGAAAACAATGCCTTATTTTCACAGTTAAACTCGAGAGTTAAAGTCGAGAACCCAACGAGTAGAGTCAAAACAAAAATGATATCCATATTTTTCTTGATATTGTTCTCCTCGGTATAAATTGAATATTTGTCTCCTCTGAAGGTATTCAATCATGAAGTGAAGGAGCTTACGAAAACATACCATACAATATTCCTCTCAAAGAACGAAACAGGGAGATTAAATTCATGCACATGGCACAAATGTGTTTTGTCTTATATGTTGAAGCTTCGGCTTTCTTGGTTCCATTCAGCGAGTTTTCTCTGTGTTTAAGTCGTCTAAGTCTCACCCTATATATATGGTTGGGAATCTGTGAGATTTGAAGCGTGGGTACAAAAAAAAAACTGAGTCACCAGTGTCACTCAGTTTCTGAGCACTCCTTCAAAAAATCAATTAAAAAAAGGTTGAAAAGAGAAAAAGATAAACGACTGAATTTCAAGAACCAATGCTGAAGACAGTGTAGAACTTTTCGTGCAGTCTCTTGCAAGAAAAGTACTATGACGACTCCTGAAGCTCTTATCTTGGCCAGAAGAGCCAGTTTCTCCTGTGCTGGATTCATTTCAGCTCGAGAAAAATATCGTTGACTCTCCATAAAATCGCATTCAAAACAATCTGGTGTTCAGTTAAACATGCAAAGGTTCTAAAAGCTGTGGAAGTAGTGAATGGTTGGTTTTCAAAAGTGAAAGACAAAGCTGCCCTCTTTGTCTTTTTCATAAACTGATATCGAAACGAATCGACAATATAACCTCACCACGACTGTTTTTAAAACCAAATCCACACTGGAGAAATGAAACTGACAAAAGGAACTGTAATGGATCTGTTGAAAGAAAACATAAATAGATGGACTAAATCTGCTGCTGGAGCAATTGGCTTGAATGTAAAGGACAAAAAGATAACGAATCACTCGAATAGATCAACTGTTGTTAACGAATTGTCAAAAGAGTGGTGTAGAAGAACAACAATGGCTGAGAATAACTGGTAATATAAATCAAAATTTTATAAAACCATACTTTAGTTTCGATCAAGAACACAATAACAAGATCCTCAATATAATGCGTGGTAATAGATCTTCTATTTTAAAGGAGAGAACAGCAATGAACCTTATAATGACTTTAATTTTCATAATTGTTCTTTCATCAATTGTTCTTTTATCAAATGGATAAATATTTCGTTGTGTTGAGTTGTAATTTTTTTGTCAACAAATTCTTCCCGAATATCCCTCGGACATTGACAAATGCCCCACAATTTTATGACAAATTCCTTATCTATTATCAATGTCCCAGGGATATCACTACTGATATTACATTATATAAGAAGTCCTATCCTCTCAAAGCATTTTTTTTATATTAATCATCCCAGAAACCATTCGTATGTCTTCGACACTTTCTATCCAGATAACTACCATATTGTTTCAGCAAGAATAAGTTATATTCCCAAAATATTGAAATCATGATGACCACTCTGTATACAAAAAGGTGGTAGACAAATTATATTATCCTTTCTCCCAACATACTTAACTCGATAGATAGCTAATGTGAAATCGTCATACCGAATACCCATAAACGATACGTGATAAAACCAAACCATTCCATCCCCTAATAACACAAGTTTTCAATTTTCAGGTGGTCCAAATGCGGAGGACGTGAGGCACCCGGACTGGTTTTATCCGAGCGTAGCTCCGGAGCCATTAGAATTGGAAACCATATCCGGAATGAGCTCTCCCCTCCACATTACCACTCATTATCATATCGTAACGCTTTCGATATTGCTGGCTCTCAGGTGACATATCTGGTAATGTTCGGGTGATCTGTCAAATCCTTAATAACGCTAATGCACCCCCCCATCCTTAAGATTAGTTACGAGTTTTATAAACGAGTCGAATACGATCTTTATATCTGTGACATTCATATCATTGTAAAATATCTGTTTCGATATTCATCGAGATGAATATTTCTGGAGGTGACCGCTTCTGACATGGACCAATTACTCGAGACCAGTAGCCGACACAGTCCAGTAAGCAAACCATTCCAATGGAATAGCTCTAGTTATAGTGCAGTGGACTGACTCATTAGACTGGCTTAGTCTACTGTTATAGTTGACTGACTTACTGGACTGGCTCTCACGAGACTGGCGCACTGGACATTGCTTACTGAACTGGCTCACTGGACTGGTTCACTCGACTGGCTTAGTGGACTGGTTCTCTTGACTGACTTACTGGACTGGCTCACTAGACTGGCGCACTGACTTATTCTTCTGGCTTACTGAGCTCTCTAACTGGACTGGTTCACTTGACTGACTCACTGGACTGTCATTGGTCTTGTGTGAATGATCCATTATGTGATGATATCCTTCGAAAGCCTGGTAGGTTTGTACGTATTGTAAACCCTTTATAATATGAATTTCACCATCGAAACGTCATGAACGAAAACGAGAATGGCGAATAGTTTAGAGGAACAGAACACCTGATTTTATCACGCAGAAATAATTGATGAATATCGAAATTTATTTGATTCGTGTACATATAGACTTAGGTGAATCATTTTGTGTAGGATTTAATTACTGTAATATGTGTCAAAATATTGAACTTTTGTGTCAAACCCAATAAATTATAAACCTACCTTTAATTAGATGAAATTAGGTGGTTATGAACTGTATATTATGTTTGTACATATCGAGAATGGCAACGCCGATACTGTTGAATAAAATATATCATTAATTTATTATCTTGTTGGCCTTTGATTAAAATTCCTGTCCTCGATTATCGATTTCAGTCAATTAATATTGGAAATGATCCATACTCCGAAGAACACAGTTTTCGGTCCTAAGGAACATCTATTATACTCCATTCACTTTTATAAAATATTCCGGTTGGCCATGATTCAGGTTTAAAACGTTTTTTTTTGTACAATTGCCATTGAAAATGATAGCAAACAATGTTGAAATTGATTGTTCACGTCGAAGCATGTTAAAAATATTTTTAATATTAGTGTTAAAAATATTTTTAGCACTCCATTTTTTTATGATGAAATCCGATTGAAAAAATTCAACAATTGCAAATTTTTGTAATCAATATTCAACAATCATTACTCATGAACATTAATATTTATCGTAAAACTAGAACAATTACTAACATTAATGCCCTGTGACGTAAGGTAGCTTCGCAACACATTATTAGAATCCTCAGCACCATCAGTACTTGTAGAAACTGGATGATGATGATCCAAAATCTGTTGAGCTTGGGAGAATTTTTTCAGCAATGACATTTCTATATGCAATGGAATGATCAACATAGCCCTTGGCTACCGTCGTAGACTTCCATCCACCATGTTTTTTATATCCGTAATATTTGCCCCTGATTCTGCTAGCAATGAAGCGGAGGATCTTCGAAAACAGTGTCCTGTATATTGCTTTGGTTCTGGCAGTTTGAGGAATTCGGCAACAATACATAGATGGAATTTTCCCAAATGTATTGATACAAACTGGATTGGCAGTGCATTTATTATTCATGTATTCCAGGAAAGAACGACGATGTTTGATGACAGAAGGGCGCAGTGCAAAGTACTTATAAAAATAGTCAACATACTTCCCAATAATACTAAAAGAACGACTGACTTTCGTTTTTGTTTTTGGAAGTTGTATAACCAATGATTCATTTGTTATTTCGATGTCTTCCACTGATTAATGACACATTTCTTCACGTCGACACGCTCCATATAATCCGAAAATAGTTGCAACCTTAACCATCAAGTATTTATCATCTGGTGCCTCATTTATAAACTTTTCAACTTGTTCACGAGTGGGAATTTTCGATTTTTTGGGACGATATCCTTCACTCTTCCGTTTTGAATATGCTATTACCTTAAAATATTTACTAACCTCCACACCATTTTTAATAAGAGCGCTCTAATTTATCATTGAAAATTTGCTCCACAAAGTTGATGAACTCCATATTTTTGATTTTTCTTCCAAGTATGCCAGGAAAACAGGTTCACTGAAGTTCCCTTCTACATTTTTCAATTTACACCAGGCCAGGAAATTGTTATATGCAATATCGTAATGCTGAACAGACTTGCTCTTCTTGCAGACTCTTCAATATCCACAGGAACAACCAAATCGTCACTTTTATTCATAATTGGTCTCTCGACAAACATATTAAGCCTACTAAGCAGTTAAAAACTCAAGATGAAAATTGGACAGGAACGAAATTCAAATGACAGCGTCTTTTCTCATTTGTTAGTAATCATAACGTTGGCAACGTTTGCCATTCACAACAACCTCTTTATTATTTGAATATTAAAATGCATTTTGAAGTTCATTGTCATTGCAAATTCGCCGATTTCATCATCGAAATAGGGCAGTTGTAAAAAAAACGATGAGCTCCGCTCATTTCACAAACTTTTTCACTCACAAAATAAAACGTCACTTTTAAGACTCATATCATAAATAATTATTTTACTCAAAATCAACGAAGGTTGGCACTCGTGAATGACAATTAATTAAGTCGAATGAACTATCACAAAGTCTATTCTGTCCATTGTTTTTCAGTAAAATTTCAACACTCGATTCTCGATTTCCGTAGGAGAAAACAGCGTAAATGAAACTTCCAACCATGTTTCTAAACGTGAAATATTTACAGAGTTAAAAGTTTCTTCAGAATTTGCCAGGTCTTTGGAATTATTCAGTTCACATAATACTTTTTCAGATTAATTATTTTCATCAATAAACATTTTCATGAATATACACGGTGAAATTTGTCAGAAATTCATGGTTAACCGGAATACTTTATGAAGACGAATAATGACCAAATATAGCACTTTTCATGAAGAGGTGAGTCAATATGTTTAGGAGAAAAACTGATATTACCAATTGAATATCATATCAAAGTATAAAGAAAAATGAAAAATAGTTTTAAATGAATCCAAAATAGAAGAGATAATGTTCAGTTAGACAGGGAGCAAAAAATAAATTTCCACTTATTGAAGATTAAATAGACATCACAGAAATATGTGAAAACCAATGAGTAACAACCTCATGAACAAACACTCCTTTCACTGCCAGTTCCTTCATATATTCCATAATACCCCTGTAAATAGTGGATAGAGTGTCCTAAATTAAAAGTTCAAGCAAAAAGGTTTCGTTTTCGAGATAAGAGTAATTAAGTTTGATATTTTTTTTCGCTTTTTATTTTAGTTGTGTTTGGATTCGAGCACCAAACTCTTCGGGCATGAGAATTGCATGCTCGTGGAGTTCTGCGTTTAGATATCAAAGAAAAAATCCAGCGCACATTCCACTCATGATTTTGATTACCCATACGCGTCAACGAGAAATATACCGCTCACATCCTGCCTACGAAATCCCATTTCAGTTCAATCATATGTCGAATTAGCAGACCATGATGAGAGTGGCTGTGATGAACTTGTTATGTTGCATACATACGGCAAAGCCTATAAGGGAAATATCCCATCCAGCCCGGAATTGGTCCCACAGGGCGTCAATTTGAATTTATGATGTAAACGAATTGCCCCGACACTGATTGCCACATCTTGGCGAATTCGTGAATACTTCCCCCGTCGAAGAAAATTGTGAAAATGTAATTTGAAAAACTAATCGCCCCATTTGATGGAGTCTGAAGTGGCCCTGATTCGAATATGGCTAATTTAGGGGTTGGGGTGCATACAGCGGTACTTTCGAGGTAGTTTGATGGAAGCTATTGCCGAAATCAGATTGTTCAAGACTCGTGAATATACTGGAATTGGGTCTGCTAGAAACTTTTTCGTTACCAATGGAAAATGAGCAACAAAACTTTTGGAATTCAGAATTTGAGTTTGATAAAAGGCAAAGGAAGGAGTATGAGAAGAATTCTCTGTTCTCTTGAATCCAAAAAAGTAAAGTAACAATAGCTTCTCTACAATATGAATACACATCTTGAAGTTCTTGTTGCTAAGGACTGAACGAGAATAAATTCGCTATCACAAAAACGCCTATATCTCTGGAACCAATTGAGAAAAAATCAAAATTTGATCATAGTTAGCTTTGTTATAAACGTCAGAAACATGTGAAACATTTACTTCATAGATATTCCAATTCTCTATCGCAAAATGTCAAGCGAAGTGGAAACACGAGAATTTATAGTGAAATGTTTTCAAAATAATCGAAAATGGAGCTTCAAAAGAATCGCAAAAGAGGCTCGCGTTCGTCCGGAAACGGTATCAAGAGTTGTTGAGCGCTTTAACGAAGTTCTTACAATTAACCGCAGAAAGGAACCATGAGGAAAAAGGTGTTTCATTGCCCGAAAAAAAGTGGAGAAAGCCAACAGCCTTTTTCAGAAGAATCCTAACCTTTCAGGATGGAAAGTGGCCCAAATAGTGGGTTGTTCGCAGTCAACCGTTCAGAAAATCAAGTCGAGTTGTGGGCTTAGAACATACAAAGTGCAGAAAGTGCCAGACAGGAACGCTGTGAAGAATCAAGAAGCGAAATCAAGAGCAAAGAAATTAAAAACAATATTTCTTGAAAAATTTTTCCTGTTGCTTGATGGACGACGAAACCTATGTCTTGGCTGATTTCTCGCAACTTCCTGGTCAGGAATTTTATACTGCAGATTCTCGTGGAAAAGTTGACGAAAAATTTCGTGTGAAGAAACAAGCAAAGTTTCCTGAAAATTCCTGGTTTGGCAAGCAATTTGCATTTGTAGGAAAAGGAGCAAATTTTTCGTTGGCCAAGGCTCTGTTGACTCGAAGATAAACATCGAGGAATGCTTGGAGAAGCGACTTTTACCATTTTTACGTGAGCACGATGTGTCAACAATCTTTTGGCCAGATTAAGCTTCATGCCACTACAGCAAGGCCACCAAGGAATGGTACGAAGCTAATGAGGTGGTTTTTGTCCCCAAAGAGGCCAATCCACCAAATCGAAAGATATTGGGCCCTATTAAAAAGAGAATTGAAGAATACTAAGAAATCAACGAAAACATTAGCGGAATTCAAGCAAAAGTGGAAGACAGCATCCCAGAAAGTGACTGAGAACACTATAAGAAGCATGTTGGGAAGAATTCCAGAAAAAAATCCATGAATTTTGTAAAAAATAGTTTTGGTTTTTTTATTGTGAAAACAGTTTTCATTAGAATTAGAAAATGAGTTTGATTTTCGAAATCGGTCTAGTGGTTCAAAAGTTATAAGCGTTTTTGTGATAGCGAATTTAATCTCGTTCAGTCCTTACGTTCCAAAGATATCCAGAATTATGTCAGAATTAAAAAAATGTGTTTACGAGTTCTCAAAGATATCACTATGTAACCAAAACAACAAATTCTCATCGAGAGTTTGTGAGATGATTGACATCTCTAGTGAAGATAATTGCCTCAAGCCTCTCTGATATTTTCACACCTCAGCGATTCGTAACATCATCACACCCTGTAAATATCCTGATGGGAAAAGTATTCAATTAACTCCCGTGACAAGGGATGACGCTAATTTGGCAAACCCGTGTACCAGAGATTCGAATTCTCATTTCGATGAGGCTAATATACCTAAATTTTATTACATTAGGGGTGAATTTTGCTGTGCTGTATTCCCCTACGTGATTTTAGCCTCTCTGACCCAAACCTGGCTAATCATTATGAGTGGCGTAACGTTATTTGAGGGGACATATTTCAGCATGAATAATAGGAATACATCCATGTGATTCAGACTCATGAATGGATTGCAAATGTAACAATTTTTTTTGTTTATGGAGGAATTCCTTCACATATACTCCATTCACAATTATAAAATCACAACTCTGGCCTTGGAAATTTGACAAATTCCACTCTGTATCGGAGTTATGACGTTTTTCAAAATATTTTTATGTTCCAAGTCAACACTATGTTGCCTTTCTACATTCTTAGCGTATTTCTCAGAATGTGAATTTATTCGGAAAATGAATGAATTGGAAAAGATATGATGGACGAAAATAATTAACGTTTATATAGTTATGATTTTCGATCTACTTAAACTGTTTTTAAAAAGAATTTTATTCTTTCAATTATAAATCACAATCGTTTACGAATGAATGATTATACAATTAGAACAGAGTAGAACGGAGTTACATCAAGCTTAAAGTCTAAAATGGAACTAACTCTAAGAAGTGTCTGTTTTCACTAGGCACCTGGATTCTGAAAGAATCCGTATCAGCACTATCGGCACTCTCGCACTCTGGCGTCGCACTTTCCTGGAACTCGCGGCCGGCGTCAGCTATTTGGTACGACGAGGATATCGTAACACTTTCCCCCTTAAGAGATAACGTCTCTGTTATCTGGTGGATGGCCTCGCTGAACGTCTTCCATTTCCACATGTATGATTTTCCGTGGACTGTAGATTAGCTCGGAAATTCTTGCCCTATGTTTCATAATTATGATTATTCCTGCAACTATGAAACAAAGCAAAATTGCACTCGTTGATAAGTGGGAGATTTGGGATGCTGCATGTAGATACAGGGGCTGGTCCTGAAGTTTCTCGGCTTCCTGGAGGATTGAGGTTGGTTCTACCAAGTGTTGTAATTGAAGTTCCACTTGGTGGTTGTAGTTGAGGGTAATTTTTGAAATATTTCGTGATTTAATTTCAAAAATTGGAATTGTATTGTCGAATATTGAATTCTCGATGATGATGTTGCAGTCGGAATTCAACAGGTTTATTCCTTGGATGGATTTCTTGACTACTATACCATGGCAGTCCTCTAGTATTGTCTGCGTATGCTTGAACAGGGTGAGGAGTTCTTTATTCTTCAGAATGTGGATGATCTTGTAGTCATTTTCAATGTAAACTGTTTGGCAGCGCTCTGGTGATGACAGGGTGCATACTTCTTTGGTTGGTGGTTGAAGGCATAAAACAATGGTATTGCCTAATGTGGAGGAACAGGCTTCGTTTGTCCAGTATTCTTCATTCTTGATTTTAATCAAGTACTTCTTTGGAGGTACAACAGCAATATCTTGGTGATTGGGTAGAGGGTACACTCGGGAATAGTTTGCAGTAAAAAGTTTAAGAATAGGAATTTTAAGAAGAAATGTAATAGTTTCATCCGTTCCTATGACAGATATCTTTGCAAATTCAATGATTTTGTAAAGATGCACATGATCAATTGGAGATAATTGCTGTGATTTATAAATTTTTTCAAGATAGGTTCCAATCAAGTTAAGTTCTTCGACTTTAATGAGTTCTAAATTTGGTATTTCTTTCATTGCAAAACTAATAGTTCTTTCAAGCATTAAAAGAGTGTTCAATAGTTCTTCTGATTGAAGTATTTCATACTCGATTGTAGTTCTAAATTCTTCAGTTGATTTGATATTTTGAAAAATTGATTTAGTGTGTAAAATATTGTCATTTAATAAGGATAAATCTTCTGCATACCTTTGTGTCAGATGATTAGCAAACGAAGTTATTTTATTTATTGTTTCAATTTCAGAATTTTGATACTGATGGAGACTTTCTAAGTTTTCATTGATAGTTTTCAAATCGTCATCATCTAAATTTCCAGTTACAAATTTGATTCCTTTACCGATGAAATTTGCCAAACCTCTTCTAACTTTTCTGTTAAGAAATTTATGTAAAACTTGTTCAATTTGAACTAAATTGGTTTTCAATTGAAGATAAATTCTGTGAGATAATTCATCAATAGTACGATTTTTCTGAAGAGCATTGAAGTTGGAATTGAGTTGATCATAATTTTCTTGCAAAGTGGTTATGTTTATGAAAAAGAGAAAATTATGGTAATGATCAAGCATTTTTGCGAGACCTAAAGGTTCTTCGAAGTATCCATTATTGGTTATTTTGTAGACCTGAAGGGCCTGGTTGGTTTGGGTCTGTATCAGGAGGATTATTGGTATCCTGAAAAGAACAAACGTTTTTTCTTAGTTTTTTCACTTTTTTAATGTGAGCTGTGGTTTCTCTAGATTTTTGAGTTAAACCACAAATCTTATTATGTTGTTGTTGTTCAACAGTGACTTTTTCAAAAGGAGGGTCTGTTTTTCTTGGTCTATTTCTTTCAACGAAAACTTCCCTCTGTTCTAAATTCGGAGGATCGTTTCGATTTTCATTTAATTTATTGAGTTTCTTCTGTGATTTTTCTTTATTTCGTTCGTAGATGTGATCGAAAAATGGTAAGATTTCCTGTTTCCTTTTTTCGTTATACTGTTCGTAAACAGTCATATTCAAGTCAAATTCTGGCAATTTGTCGTAAGGACCATAAAGTAAATGAAAGGGTGAATAACCAGTTGCTGAATGAATTGACTGGTTGTAGATTAATGTTGCAGTTATCATAAGATTGGATGGGTTTTCGTTAGGATTTTTCAATTTTAAAATTCGTAATTTTTCTATGATTGTCGAATGAAATCTCTCTATAGGAGAATTTGAACTTGGATTATTCACGGTTGTGAAGTGTAAATCAATTTTGTTCAATTTACAATACTCAGTGAAAGTTTTATTATGGAATTCTCTTCCTTCATCACATACAATTTTCTGAGGAATATTATGATGTGAAAAATAATGACGTTGTTTATTAAGGATTGTTAATGCCGTACCGTCTTTAACGAGGTATGACTGAGCATATTTGGAAAATAGATCGATTATTGTCAAAAACTTGGAATTCTGAAAAGAAAATGTGTCAACATGAATTACTTCAAAAGGTCTTTTCGCCAAGAGAGGTCCTGAAAATTTCAATTTATAGGGGTGTCTCTCATATTTTGACTGGAGACATAATTCGCATTTATTTATAATTTCAGTTATTTTGTTTTTCATTTTCGGCCAATAGTACCTTTTGGATAGATAGCTATGTGTTTCTGAAATACCATTATGATTTTTGTCATGATATTCTGAAATGATTTCTTTTTGGTTTTCTTCTGGAATTACATCTAATAGAAAATTATTACTTATGAAAAGTTTCACTGAATAATTAAATGATTTTTTGCAGAATCTTACAAAGGGTAGACGTAATTTGTTGTCTCTAAAATAAATTCCGTATGATTCATTTGGTCTAAGAATTTCTCTAAAAAGGGTTGAAATATCATTTTCAATACAGTGCTGTCGTATTGATACGTTGTATGTGTTTTTTCCGAAGGGCTTAGTGAACTTCAGATTGTACTGTTCGCCAAAATTCAAAATTATTCTATTTGGGTAGATATTCACGGATGTTTCGGTGATAGGAATGACTTTTCCGTTATCTTCTTGAGTAGAATGAATTGTAGCATTCGAATCATCGTCTTCGTTCAAATTCTGGTTTTCGTTATTCTGAATAGTATTTTGGGAATTCAAAATATTTTCTATTTCTTCGTCGCCTAGTACAGGGAGTTCATTTATGTTTGGTAAAATTGAAGAGAGTTCTACATTTAAATCTTCTTCTGATAATAAAGATTCATTTTCTCGGTTATTAATCTCTACTCGAGAAAGGGCATCAGCAACTTTGTTCTCTTTGCCTTTGGTATAAACTATGTTGAAATCGAATTCTTCTAATTTCAATTTCCAACGTATAAGTCGGGAATTTGGTTCTTTTATTTTATAAAGCCATACAAGGGGATTATGATCGGTTTCAATAGTAAAATTTTGTCCAAAAAGGTATGGTCTGAAATGTTTAGTGGAATCTAGGATTGCTAGTAATTCCTTTTCTATGGTGGAATAATTCTTTTCAGCTGAATTAAGAGTTCTTGAGTAGTAAGCTACTGGGCGATTTGCTTGTGAAAGAACGCTTCCAATGGCTATGTTTGAAGCATCAGTAGTTAATTTGAAAGGTTTTTCGAAATCTGGGTAGACTAAAATTGGGGCATTTGTTAGTAATTCTTTACATAATTGAAATGCATGTAGATAATCAGGATCATCAGGCTTTATTTTTGCGCCTTTTTTCAAACATTTTGTGAATGGTGAAACAATATGTGCAAAATTTTCTATAAATCGACGGTAGTAACCTACCAAACCTAAAAATGATTTTATTTCTTTTACTGTTCGTGGTAAGGGGTAGTTTTCTACGGTTTTCAATTTTGAGGGGTTAGGAGATACTCCTTTAGGGGTAATGACATGTCCCAAAAATTCTACGTTTTTACTTAAAAATTCACATTTATCAAGTTCAATTTTAAGATTGTATTCTTTGATTTTTTCAAATATCAATTTCAAATGGTAAATATGTTCTTGTAATGATTTAGAGAAAATGACAATATCATCCATGTACACGAAACAAAATATGTGGAGATATTTTTTAAGTACGTCGTCCATAACACGTTGAAATGTGCTTGGGCCGTTTTTCAATCCGTAGGGCATACGAAGGTATTCATAATGACCGTTGTTGACTGTAAAAGCAGTTTTCTCGATGGATTCAGGATCCATTTCTATTTGATGGAATGCTTTCGCCATGTCGATGGTTGAAAAATAGCAACTTTTTCCAAGATTGTCCAAAATTTCTTCGATACGTGGAAGAGGGTATTTATCTTCTACAGTTTTATCATTGAGACGTCGGTAATCTATAACCATTCGATATTTCTTTTCACCGGACGCATCTTTCTTCTTGTCTACAATCCATACTGGGGCACTGTAGGGTGAAATTGATGGACGTATGATGTTATCATCAAGCAGTTTTTGAATCTGATTTTGAATAATTTTTTTCATGTGATGGGGGTGTCTGAAAGATTTGACGTAGACAGGTTCCTCATCTTTTGTTCTAATTTTATGTTTGACTGCATTACTGAATGAAAGATCGCAGTTTTCATTGTAAAAAATGCTTTTGAATTTACTACAGAGTTTTAAAATTTCTCTTTTTTCTTCAGAATTCATGTGAGTTGTTCTGATATTTTTTGCTAGTTTGAAATTTTGAGTTTCTAACGGAGGAGTTGATATTTCAGTTTCGAAAAGAGATTGAACAGGTATTCTTTCCGAAAAATTGATTTCTACATCATTTTCTATTGGCTGGGCAATCGGTAAGAGACAGAATCCATTTTTCGCGTGGGCAATGCATCTAGGGGTAGAAAATTGATGGAAGTTTATTTCAGGTAATAAGACATCACCATTTTCTATAGTTACTGGTATTTTTAAGAAATTCTTTGCTGTAAGTTTACGTGGTTTTATTTTTGTAGACGAATATTCTAACGTGAAAGGAATTTTCAAACCATTGATTTCGAGGGTATGGGTTTGATAATCAATTTTTGCACCTAGTTTTTGCAGGTCAGACGTGCCTAATAAAGCATCAAATTTTTCATGCCAATCAATTACATGTAAGTGGATATTCTCAAAAATGCCTAGTTCGTACAATATTGGAAAATTCAGGTTATCATTTGCTTTAATTGTGTTTCCTAAACCTGATACACTAAATTCTTCTTTGAACAGAAATTGGGAAAATTTTTCGAAGGCGGGTTTTTTATTAATGACTGAGTTAGTTGCTCCAGAGTCGATTAAAATTTTTAAGTCAACATTGGGGAGGTAAATGTAAGGTAATTTTGATTTGATATTAACGCAATTTAAGTCTAAGTTTCTGGAAATTCCGAGGCAACTTTCTGAAAATTTCCGTCTTCCTCAAAGGTGTTTTCTTGATAGTCTTGATAATCGACATTTTCAGTGAAAAATTCAGATGGGTAATCTTCAAAGTTTTCATCTACTGGTTGGACATTAAATAGTTCTTCAGAAATGAAGTTTGGTCTCCGTTGGTTTGTTGAGACAGACATGGGTGTATTCTGCTGTCTGAAAGTATTTCTAGTAGAGACAGACATAGGGGTAGGTTTCGGTGGTGGTTGCGTTTTGTACATACTTGAACCTGGTTTGGTTCCAAAAACTTCGCGATTCGTTGGAAATCTTTGTGTATTCGCAATCGGTTTGTTTATTGAATGGGGAAAACCTGATGGGTTTCTGGAGTTATTTGAAACGTGATGGTTTATTGGGAAATTTGAATTGTTGGTATTCCTTGAATTATTTGAATTAAAATGATTAAAATGGTTATCTGAGAATCTATTCGGATGATTATTGTGATGTTGAATTGGTTTGAAATGAGGTTGTGCCAAAGTTTTCTTAGTTTCTTGGGATTTACGAAGAAACTCGGAATATTCCCATTCATGTTTTCGGTTGTCATAGAATTTACATTTATTAATGCATTCTTCTAAGTTATTGAGCTCGAAATTACTTATGTAGGATCTGTAGGGTTCTAGTAGTCCTACTTGAAATGTTTTTAATGATAATTTTTCTGCTTCGTATTTCTTATAATCTAGCAGATTTTGGTCTTGAATATTCAAAGTGAGGTGTTGTAAAAGGTCACTCAAAGTTTTCGAAATTCGGCAATAATAATCTAAATAATTTTCGTCTCTCCTTTGGACGCATTGTGAGATTGCAGCAATTAAAAGTTCTTCATTTCTTTGATCGCCGTATCTCTGTAAAAGAGCACGTCTAATGGAGGGCCAATCGGTCGCATTTTGAAATGAGATGAAGTCTCTTGCTTCATTCAGAATTTTCGAGCGAATCGAAAAATTTAAGCAAAATTCTAAATCTTTAGTTAATCTACCATGTAAATGTGAGATTAAATTATCTACTTCATTTATAAAAATTGACAAATTTCTTCCAGGTGAAAATTCTGGAATGGAATTTAATAATAATTGGATGTCTTGTCGAGACACAGTCTCTGATACAGATGTGTTAGAAGAGTTTTGGTTCATTTCAACGTTCAAAACTCTACTGGGATAAGGTCGAAATCGGTTATTTCTCAATAATCGTTCTTGAATATTATTTGTGTTCAAAGATTCTAAAGTTTCGATGTCTTCAGCAATTACCTCTAATTGTGTGGGTGAATCTGTCATCGAAATCAGAAATGTTTAAACTATTGGGAATGATGTTGGGAAAATAGGACTTACACCAAGATTTGCATCCTAGAGTGGATCGTCCTTCCTTCTTGGTTGAAGTGCAGGTTGGATAACTTATTCCGTTTGGTTCTTGGTTAGCAGATATCGCACTAAGAGTTGAAACTCAACGGGAGTTCCTAGAATACGATCCGTTCACAGTTCGTATTCACTATGGACACTAATTTCAGTTTTTTCTCGAACTAAAACCCCGTTGCGATATCCTGTTCGCAGCGCCAGTTATGATTTTCGATCTACTTAAACTGTTTTTAAAAAGAATTTTATTCTTTCAATTATAAATCACAATCGTTTACGAATGAATGATTATACAATTAGAACAGAGTAGAACGGAGTTACATCAAGCTTAAAGTCTAAAATGGAACTAACTCTAAGAAGTGTCTGTTTTCACTAGGCACCTGGATTCTGAAAGAATCCGTATCAGCACTATCGGCACTCTCGCACTCTCGCGTCGCACTTTCCTGGAACTCGCGGCCGGCGTCAGCTATTTGGTACGACGAGGATATCGTAACAATATGAATGGATAGAAAGGATTCCTTTTCTAGTTATTTGCGTGAAAAGTACAACAGATCACTGTTGAAATATATTATTTTTCGCCATGGAAGAAAATTGCATTGCTTTCACATAATTATCATATGCATTCTTGTGAAGATTCAATGTTTATTATCCTCTCGAACTGAAAGTCCAAGACTTGACGATATCAATTGTTGATTCTAATCAAGAATTCATTGAAAAAATTCAACCCAAAGATATAAGATGAATTGATGGGTAATTACAAGAATCAAGAATAATGTCAATTTTATTTTGTTGATAACTTTCTTAAAATCAATGTTGGGATATGAAACTCGAGTGCGTTTGTTCAAACAACATCTAAAGAATACATTTTTCACTATCTCGACCTTTGAAAGGCGTTTCTTATAGGAGAATTAGGTCTAAGTTCCACCTCATTACTGAGGTACCTAACTTTTGCAAATCTGCTCAGATATCGCCAAATTTCTTGGAAAACCTGAAAAATATCATCCTAATCGACCTCTCGAGGCTCCATCCGATCCATCTACTGCGATATCTGTCCAAATAACAGCTTTTTCAACGAAATTCCCGTGTACCCCTTCAACCTCGAAATGTAAACATTCGTCCTGGTCTTGAAAATCATCCTCACGCTCCAAACTGGTGCTAAAAACAATAAACATACGTTAATCTTGGATATTCGACAAAAAACTCACCTGCAAATATCGATTAAATACCAAAAATCTGCGAATTTGTAAACCTAACAAAATGTGTTCGATATTTTTACTTTGATGTAAACAAAGAAACTGGCACCGTCGTTTTGTCATTAACGATATTTTCTGTGCTTTTCATCAGGGGCACCAACTCCTGAAAACGAAACCATGACCTCCTATGTGATTAAATAAAAGTGAATGGGGTATAGGTACTAACCATTCAAAAATTTTTCGAAGTTTTTACATAATGAAGCTCACAGTAAAAGGTATTCATGCTTTAGAGCCTCTTGACGAATTGCTGATGTCAAAAGATTTAGACAGCATCTTCATTAAGGTGAAGAAAACGAAAAAACATCATTTACAAATAATTAAATTGTAGTAGTTGACAAGCAATTGAAGCCTACATAGGGCTCCAGAAGTATTGGCAGAAGATGACCACCATCAT
This sequence comes from Adalia decempunctata, assembly GCA_951802165.1. NCBI lineage: Eukaryota > Metazoa > Arthropoda > Insecta > Coleoptera > Coccinellidae > Adalia > Adalia decempunctata. Next base: position 5,450,989 of record OX637701.1, read on the forward strand.
ATGTGCCTATAACTGGCTACTAGATCTATCAACAAGAATAAAATACCAGGTGAAGACCTCCAGAAGTTAAAAAAAAAACCACTTCGTCCACAGAGAAAAAGGCCAAAATGTATGGTATTTTGCTGAGATAATCAACCAAGGTTAAACTGTGAGCTCTATGTTGTCCGTTCATCATTTAAATTCGAAATTTGATAGCAATTTCATAAAATTGACTCATATGGGCTTCAAAACATATCCATATATAACTTCACTGTCATCAAAAGAGTGATGAGAGATGCACAAAGTATCCTTCTCCTTCAAATATGCTGAAAATACAGAAACTGGTGGTGGCCTCTATGTGAGGGATGAGAAAGTATCAGAAATCCTTTATACCTCTCTATCCTGTAGGAATTGGTGTGTTTTATTGATTTTCCAACGGGAATTCTGAATGCTTAGTTCACACCCTTCACGTTGAGATGGCACTACAAGCAAATTTTATTGACGAAAATATCTGAGTATACCTACTTGATAAGATACCTTTTCTCTATTAAGGCTACAGGACACATTTTGAAGAGTTCCCGATAGAGCGTCCACTCTTCATTTCCTAGCACAGAAATGGAGAGGTGGAACTACGTTATCGTTACAGTTGCATCTGCATATAACTGAAGTAGTCATTTGAATCGAAGAAACTGGATTAAGGTTCTATTGAGCAAGGTAAGTGCTGTACAAATGCAATTTCAACACTGTCTTTTTCTAAATGAGACTCATTGTCTCAGTGTCTCCATTTTGAATTCAAGCAGCTAATTGAGAGTAGGCTGATGCCTTCAGAACAGAAGGAAGAGAACATAACACCAAAAAATCGATAGAAATGAAGAGCTTGGAATTTTAAAAAGTTTCAGTTCTCCTAAAAAAGTATCTGAAAATTTTAGAAGAATAAGAACTAGACTGAACCGTTACCAGGTACTCAGAAAGCATAATCAATTTCATCTCATAGAGATAGCACAGAACACAACCTATTCTACTTACTCGTACAAGCTACAAACTGAGAAGCTTGTAGTTTCTGGCAGGTTGAGAGTTATCAGTATAATAATAAATCCCAATCATAAATCATAAGAAGAAACGGCAATCCCTACAAACAAAGATCAGGACAGCAATTGAGAGCCAAGATAGTTTCAGAGCTAATCCAATCAAAGATATACCTAATAGAGTTAATAAAAATGCTGAATTTATGAAGAACCATGTGACTGCCACAATGTCGAAAAGTAGCAAGAACTACTTCTACAAGGACTGGCATCATCCAACCTACTTGGAATGAAGACCACAGCCTGATATAGAATGAAAAAAAAAACGAAGAAAGAAAAATGTTGAAACTGAAAATTCAAAGAAGAAGCCATCTTACTTGAAACAGTTCTTCATCTGCTTCCGATACTTTCGACTCAGAAATCATGAGTTATATTTTCACACACCCTTATGGATTTTCCTCTGCATACATTTCACTGAACCTCCAAATTCTCCTGCAGATATAAACGCCTCTCCTGACATATTTCGCTCATCTACGAATATTCCAAATGGACTCTCCACTCCCAAACACACTCAAAGAAATCAGAGCAAAATAAACACATCTTTCAGCAGGCAAAATACGAATAAATCCGTCGTGCATGTACCATCAAAGAAAACTACCGAAACCCGTCTCAAAGACACAAGCTACCTTTTTATAATTAATAAACTCTACGTGCCCCATCTTCACGAAATATCCAGGGCCTAATATATCAAACATGCCGAAAAGGTAGAGAGGACAGATGACCCTTTGATTAGTCAGCCGTTTCGAGAAGTCACGGTATACAAATGGAGACGAAAGAAACAAACCTTTGATTCTATCGAGATTTCTTGGGAGTTGTACTTTTTGCATAAGGGGGATAGAGGAATATTCGGCTCGTTTATTTAATAGGGTTCAAGGTCAAAAAAACAGAGTGTCTGGAGTAGGTTTCGTATTTTTCAGTTCTTCAATGAGAGTAGAGAAAGAGCAGGTTCCTCCTATGCGCCAGTAACTCAGTTCATTTAGTTCTCAACGTATAACACCTCCAGAGTTACTCAGCTAGTACTTGAGTATTCCCTGAATGTATCAACTCAATTTCAATCGAGAAATATGAACTTGGAGGTATTTGGCTGATTTTTATTCCAATGGAATATAAAAACGGTTTCTTTTGGCCCCAAGAATCTACAGTTAAATATACAGGGTCTTTCACGAGGAACCTCACCCATATTTATACGGGAAACTACTGAACGTATTTTCATGAAATTCAGCACTTATAAGTATTTCACGATGCTGATGAAATCTAAAATATTTTCAAGGCATGAGCACCTTCGGTTTTTCCGGAAATGACGTCAACTTCCGTTTTTCAAATTAGAACACCATTTTTTTATTGCATAAATAGATTCCTTAGAAAATTTCAAGTTATTTTGATGTAACATTTTTCAGTTTTGGTTGGAAAATTCTCTCTGAGCGGGAAAATTCGAAAAAAAAATCGAAAATGGAGCTCCGCTGAAACAAGAATAACTTCGAGGTTTTTTGATGGAAAATTTTCATTTTTGGGATTTTTCAAGATGTAAGATTGATGTATCCACTTTGAAAATCGAAATCGCGATTCATGATACAGGGGGTGAAAAAATCGCTTTCAAAGTTAGGGATGACAAAATCGTGAAAAATCAATTTTTTCAAATTAGAAGCCCATTTTTTTATGGCAAATATTGACTCTACGTTAAAAAATAATGTGAGTAAATGCATCACACCCTTGCCCTAAAGTGGATATTTTCTGAGTTATTCACAAAAAACTGTTTTTCGTCTTGAATTTTGAGCTATTTCTTTTCCCTTCACGCCAAAAAGAAGAAATTTTCAGGAACTGTTACTTAAACCATGTTTTAGATTTTACTACCCTAATATGCAAGAGAAAAAAGTTACAGGTTGTTCCTAAATAGATGGCGAATTTGGATTCGAATTTGTATCGGAAACCTCTTTGTTTCAACTAGATTTAAATAATCTTCATTGGTAAAATTAGGCATAGTGATCGATTTTATAACTTAATACGAATTATCAGCAAATTAATAGTAAACACAAAATGCTACTGAATAAAGAGGAATTTGGCAGATGTAATTAATGATATCTATCATTAAAAAAAAAGAATGTAAAACATGGTAAGTTTTTGCATATGGTTCATAAGGAATTATTTATTTATCACTGGAGAGAAAACCGATGGCCGATTAGTTGAAATAAAGAGGTTTCCGATACAAATTCGAATCCAAATTCGCCATCTATTTAGGAACAACCTGTAACTTTTTTCTCTTGCATATTAGGGTAGTAAAATCTAAAACATGGTTTGAGTAACAGTTCCTGAAAATTTCATCTTTTTGGCGTGAAGGGAAAAGAAATAGCTGAAAATTCAAGACGAAAAACAGTTTTTTGTGAATAACTCAGAAAATATCCACTTTAGGGCAAGGGTGTGATGCATACACTCACATTATTTTTTAACGTAGATTCAATATCTGCCATAAAAAAATGGGGTTCTAATTTGAAAAAATTGATTTTTCACGATTTTGTCATCCCTAACTTTGAAAGCGATTTTTTCACCCCCTGTATCATGAATCGCGATTTCGATTTTCAAAGTGGATACATCAATCTTACATCTTGAAAAATCCCAAAAATGAAAATCATTCCATCCAAAAACCTCGAAGTTATTCTTGTTTCAGCGGAGCTCTATTTTCGATTTTTTTTTTCGAATTTTCCCGCTCAGAGAGAATTTTCCAACCAAAACTGAAAAATGTTACATCAAAATAACTTTAAATTTTCTAAGGAATCTATTTCTGCAATAAAAAAATGGTGTTCTAATTTGAAAAACGGAAGTTGACGTCATTTCCGGAAAAACCGAAGGTGCTCATGCCTTAAAAATATTTTAGATTTCATCAGCATCATGAAATACTTATAAGTGCTGAATTTCATGAAAATACGTTCAGTAGTTTCCCGTATAAATATGGGTGAGGTTCCTCGTGAAAGACCCTGTATGTGCAAGTTGAAGACCCAAAAATAAAACAAACTGCTTCCAATATTGGCTACAACCGAATTTCGATAGGTATTGTTGAAAATCCAAACAAATTCCCATTGTTTCGCTCAAACTCCTCTGCAACATCTGATTAACAGTTCGGAAACAACAAAATTATATATAATGCAGCATTGTAGCAGGCTGAATTCCATCAAAAGAGCGCTTTGCTTCCAATTTCAATTTCCGCGCTGGAATTTATAGGTAAAGAGGGAAAATCAGAGGGTGCGAATCGATCAAAAATGTTGTGCACGTTCAAACTTTGAAAATATTGCCCTAATGTCTTTTTCCCGGAAATTCGCGATAACCCACAATATTGGGGTTCATAAATATATATTTGTTCCCGATATATAACCTAAATTGAATCGGCCGTCGAGAGAAACGGAACAACTGTTGTTTTCACATCTTCCAGAGGTTATATTTCCGAATCAGAAAATAAATAGAACTTCGCTGTGACATAATCACGGACTCGCTTCTCCCCGAACTTCCCGGAAGTTTGAAAAGAAACATTTTTTCGGTAGATACTTCTACTTCTCGTGGATCATGTGATGCGGGTATTCATACAGATGATTAATATGTTTCCTGGAAATCGGAAAGTAGTTTGGAGTAAAAGGTGAAATTTATATGTCGTGTCGCAAACTCTCTGATGAGAGGGTACCTTTCGCAACAATTCTTCATTCTGACAGAAACATGACAACTTTGTCGGGACAGAACATTTCGGGAAACATACTGCTCTAATGGAAATTACTGATGAAACATTGGTTCAATATGCGAAACGTAAATGGCAAGGTCCTTCAGTTTCCTGTTCGAAAAATCGTCCAAGAAAGGCTTCTTCAAGCCACGGTTTATCAAGACGGTAACATAAGTCGAGTAGCCTGCAGCTACTGCATCAAAGGTTGAACCATAGAAATCATAATATAATATACTTACTCTAGAATGCTAAATCAATTGGATCGAAGTGTTGTAAAAATTTCAGTGTGATCCACAATGCGCATACGTGCCATCAGGTTGTTTCTGAACAGGGTCGGCTTCAATAAAATTTTATGCTGTTATTGTTGCAGTTGGATTTAATCAATTCATAATTAGTATTCGACACTTACTAGTTGTTTTGAACATATTGATAATTTTCAACAGCTATTTGAATGGTAAATTTGGAATCATCAACCACTGGAAGATAAGCTGAAAATCTTTCATTATTCCAAAACCTCTTCAGGCGTTGAAAAAACCCGGTTTCGGTATGAAAATTAATTCAAGGATCAAGGAAGACAAATTCTGGTTAACGAACAACGAATCTTTTGGTAAAGTACAGGAAAAAAAATCAAATGAGCAAAATATACTAATATATCCCTTAAGGACAGTTACTATTCTTCGGTGTTCCTGAAAATAGTGGAAACATGAAAATGTATTGTACATTTGTACATCTGCCAATGCGTTACTCTGCATCGTTTCATGAGTGAATTCTGATACCTACATTCATTCTTCAAGTCATTTGTCTTTTTGAGTTCCGAGTATATTCCAAAATCAATCTGTTATCTGAATGAAACTTCAAATATTTACTTCAACATATTTTATGTTCGAGTTCGAATTATCCATTAAAAGATGGTTTACTCACAAGAATTCATGATTTTTCATAATGAATTGCTTTCTTTTTCTATATCGATGCATTTTTGCCAAAGTAACGTAAGTGACATTTTTGGTGAAAATCATGTTTTTCCATTAACGTAAAGCTTTTATTGTTAAGAAGGTACTGCCAAAGTGTAGTAAGCCTAGAAAATACTTTAAACACTAATTTTTGAGTATTTTAAAAACGTATGTCCAGAATTTTTTTAATCATGCCCGTCAAAGAAACAAAAGTTCAACACTATTTTCAAAATCGTTTTTGGTGACTTACGTTACTTTGGCAAATACATATCGATATAAAGAACCAATCTCATGGTGCGAGTGGATAGATATGTGTCAATCGAATGAAAAGCAAAGCGTAAATCATAAATTTCTAACAGTTTATATGAATGAAAAGGTGCACATAGTTTACATACTCAAGTGGGAAATGAACGGGTCAAGACAAGGACACCACAACACTATACAGTTCATTGTTTATCGGATACGAAAAAATCCAAATCGAACACAACACACAACAAAAGCAAAATGCACACGAAGAATATCAAACACGAAAATAACAGTTACGCACCAGTAAACTAGTTTGTCTATGCAGTAAACTAAACTGTGGCTGCAGACTGACACTGACCCGTCCCTGCCTAGACTTTCACTAAGGTCATTTCAAAGTCATTTGCCATGAGACAGAAAAAGCGGTGTTGCGCGGTCTATATCTATTTAGTGAAACCTACTACATTACTGCTCTGATTTTCTCACCAATTCCACAAATATTGCAATTCACTTATGATATTAATGTGTCTCAGGGCGGGTTTCACAAAGATGAGTTGATTGCACGATTAACAAATTACTCCGTCAAATTTAACAATCCGATCAACTACAATCGGGTTTCACAAAACTTGATCCCACAATTTAACGACTCCGTCAGTTAACGGTGGAAAACAATCCGACAACGTTGCATTTACTTAGGAAAACGGCTGCAAATCGGTTCTCGTTAATCACACGATTAAATTTTAACGGTGAACACAGACAAGCGCTAAGAAACTAAGAATAAGGTTAGAATTTTGTTTATGTGGATTCTACTTTGAGAGTTCGTTGATTTTTTTCGAATACCTACTTATTTGAGTATTTAAATAATCATGGAACACCAGAAGAAAACTCTGAGAGGCAAGAACTATACTTCCGAAGATAAGAATTTGTTTCTTTCACTTATAGAAACGTGAGTTGAATGTATCGTTGTATTACTGAAAGTAATGGTTTTTTATTCTTCTCCGAAACCCCATTTCCGTCATCCAATAACCGCCCAGAAATATTCCTTTAGACATTCCTTGTTCCCTTGTCTTTTTCAGAAAAAAAGATGTAATAGAATGCAAAATATCGAACCGAGTCAGCTTGGAGGCCAAGAAGGAGGCTTGGTTCGATATTACAAGGAAGTTCAATGCAACTTCAATAGAACAGAGAAGCATGCAGCAATTGAAAACTTTTTATGAGAATATAAAAAGAAAAACGAAGAAAGAAGTGGCTTCAGAAAATGTAAGTATATGTGCTTATTCAACTCGATTCATATTCTGAACACCTTTCTTTGTAGAAGGAAAAATATAAGGAATTACTCCATTCTGGGATGAAATCGCAGGATGAAGTTGAGGGGGTTAACCTGAAAGACCTCACAGAGAGAGCCAGGCAGGAGAAAGTAAGCCTGTTAATAATTATTGATAGTTCACTAAATTTGTGGATATGTTAAAAATCAACTGATACTATTTTTGTTTTAAATTTTATTATCAATAATTTAGATAAACATTAATAGTGGTTTATACCTATTGCAGAAAGAAATCTACCGAACAGGTGGTGGTAGCCTCAACACCACACTTACGGAGACTGATCATAGGATTTTATCACTTCTAGGTGATAATATAAGACCTCTTGATAATGAGTATGATGATGCAAATATATACTTTGGTAAGCTCATACAATTATTGTAATTGTATTCACATTATCCAGTTCGAATGAACGCAGGAATATGAGGTGATAGTCAAAAGATAGATAGAATTTGTCTATCAATACATTTGTAACGATGTTTTATGATTGCTTCCGCATGTCTGCAAGTGAGTAATCCAAAATTCTTACTAGTTTTTCTTTAAATGAAGGTACAGTGTTCCTAGAAATAGAACGATTATTTTGGATACATTTCTCAGTGGAATTCCAGCATTGTTAGATACAATGGTATTCCAAAATGAAACATATATGCATAGAAACTCATCAGGTCAACCTCATGGTATTACATTCATTTTATTTGATTTACTCGATAATGATTTAATTTTTGTGATTACATAATTAGGTGTGCATGTTAGGTTAATGTTTTAGCTCGTTACAGTTTGATAATTGCAGAACTATCCAGGATACTTGAATACTGTTTTTTTGCCAATTACTAACATAAATTGCTTTTCAGCAAACCCTGCTTCCTTATATCAAGAGGTCAACCTTATCCCAACCCAAGAAGTGGTAGACCCTGCTCCCTCATTCCAAGACTTCGACCCTGTCCTGGCTGTCCCATCCCAAGAAGTGGTAGATCCTACTCCTCAAGGAGGTTCCTCCTCCCTTCCTATCAGAAAAACCCAAAATAAAAAAAGGGCCATAAAAAAAAGAAAACCTAATGTTTTGTGTCCTAAAGACAGGTATTATTTGCAAAAATTAGAGAATGCCAAAATAGAAAGGCAGATTTTAAAATTACAATTGAGAAAATTGAGAAGAGATATGTAATTCTTAATTAATAAAAGTTTTGTTTCATAGAACCTTGTTTTTTAAGATTTCCCAACAAATCTTGAATCCTTATTTTTTTTCATCATTAATTGTAAGTGGATTTTTGCAAATTACAAACAATAATTCCGTTGGAGAATATCCAAAACAGTCAGATTTATTTATTTAGAGAATTAGGGATACAAACAGGTGTGAAACCCAGAAACAGTATCCACTATTGAGAACATGAACTACATTTTAACTCAAAAAGAAAAATAGTTCATACAATAACTTAAGATGCATCAATACATTATAACATAATCAAGTTGAGAACAGATTCACAAATAAGATATAAAAAAAAGAAAAATAAACTATAACATCCTTGTAAAAAGATACTTTGAGACAGAAATAATCTAATAGGCAGCAATGAATGTTTTTTTCAGGGTCAATAACCACTCTTGAAAGAATAGCTACAGCATTCAAATAAATTCAGTTCAGTATGAAATGATCACTAAATAGCAATAAAACTGTTTTTTTATTCAAATATGTATATTGATAAAAAAAGAGATAAAGGAAATAATAGTGCATTGCGTGTAGAAGAACAATCAATCATAGATTATTTTTTCCTTTTTTTTAAATTATAATGAACATAAATTCAAAAACCGTTTGCGATTTCATAAAACCATATTTATGCAGAATAGTCAAAAGGGTAGTAGTACAAATTGTTCAGCTGCTACAGTTGTTCCCAAATCAAGTTCTCCTTTGCACATGTTACCTGAAAGTGAATACAATACAGTTATTGAGTTGTAGTTTGACCTTGCTCAAGATTTACCTTTCGAAAATATCCGATACCAATGCAGTTCGTACTGCAGTGTTTTGATGGTGATGATTGAACTGGTGGTCTTCTTCTCTCTCGGTGTTTAGTTCCTCAATCTCTTCCATTTCATCGAACTGGCCCAGCAGCACACTGCAGGCAACTATGATACATAGCAGTGTGTCCATTTTGTTCCTGAGTCCAAAATGCAAGCAAGGAAATCTTCTCTTAAGGGTACCAAAGCATCTTTCCACTGGATTTCTAGCTTTAACATGAGCTATATTGTACCTCCTTTCAGCTTCATTTCTTGGACTCAGAATAGGTGTCAATAGGTAGGGCTTACAAGCGTAACCACTGTCGCCCAAAAGGTAACCGCTACCATATAAGCCCTGCTCCAGTTCGACTATCAATGGGGAATCATTGAAGATCGTGGAGTCATGTACAGATCCCGGCCATCGTGCTATGATGTGCATTATCTTTAATTTGGCATCACACACTACCTGCACATTTATGGAGAAGTAGCCTTTACGGTTTCTGAAATTCTCCGCATTCGTTCCTCCTGGTGATGTAATCCGGATATGTGTGCAATCAATAGCTCCCAACACTCTTGGCAAACCACTAATTTCGTGGAAACCAGCTGCTACTTCCACCCTTTCTTGCAGGGTAGTTGGCATAGAAATAAAGCGGGGTTTCAATTTGGCAATTTGCACGGACACTCTTTTCACTATCCTGCATACAGTCGATTTAGAAATATTTACGTGATCTCCTATCGTCATTTGAAAACCTCCTGTTGCAAAAAACCTCAAAGCCACCAATATTTGTAATCTTGCATCAATGGATTTATTTCTTCTTGTGTGTGCTTCAATTTCGCTTCCTATTTCATGCACTAATTCCATAACAGTACTCTTGTTGAATCGAAAACGGTTTTTGAAATCATGTTCATTATAATTCAAAAAAGGATCGTTTCTGTCTCTGATTGTCCTATATATACGATTCCTACGAATTACAGCATTATTTTCTTCCTCTGAGGAAGTTGAACTTATATCGCTCAACATTTTTAATTTTAACGGCCGTCAACTAGTCTGATTGCTCAATTTCGTCGAATCAATTTGGTTATGAGCACAGACGCGGTTTGTTCGTTAATCAGATGTCAAAAATGTTTTGTGAAACGCATTTCCTCCTTAATCGACCGTCAAAGCGCGTTAATTGTGCAATTTTTGATGGCACCGTTAAATCCTTAATCGCACCGTCAAATCCTTGTTGGCACCGTCAAATCCTTGTTGGCACCGTCAAATCGGATGATTAAGCGGTTAATCGTGCGATTAAAGCTTTGTGAAACCCGCCCTCATTGTCGTAGGAAGTGGCGCATGAGCTATAAAATAAGTTTGTTACTCAATGGAATATTTTTATTGTTTAATTATATTGAACTTAAAATAGAACCGACAAAACATTTAGGGCATCGTTCTACGTGAAATTTCCTAATGGTGAGCATGCGCACATTGTGAATCAGTTGCCTATGCGGCACGTTTTTCGCTGCGGAACTAGCATTCTAGAGTAAGTATACATATTATGATTTATGGGTTGAACCCGTTAAACCTGAAACCTTCTGTGGCATTGTAGAGAATCACTTTGAGGCAGCGTTGAAGCAATGGAAGATGCAAAACATGACAGTCCACTGGAAAGGATCTTCAAGACAGAAAATCTGAAAGAAGCAAGTTTTGTAGAGTTCTACTAATCGTGATCATTGATTAAATCATAAAATACGTTACCCAAGCTTCATTTAACTCAGTTTCACATTTCGGCATGCCTTCGTGTGAACAGGGCACAACTAATTGGAACTCGAAATAACCCCAAGCCATCTCTACATATTAAATGTGACTGGAGGTATAAATGGCCAGACCTATAATATGTTGTCGACCCGAAGCCATAGTAAACGGTCTAGAGTTTTTGTTGAGCCTGTTGCCTGCAGGTTCTCATCAAGGCAGCTAAAGACCGTTTTTGCAGTTGGAGGATTCTTTATAGGAGTCACAGAGTTCAGTTGAATCCTGCAGCGAATATGGAAATGAGGCCAATTAGTGCTAGTTCGAAGTTTGTATGTTTATTCTCCAAATATTTATGAGTTGGGGTTAGGTAACGACTTCGGATAAGTTTTGAAACAATGTGAGAGTTCCTCAGATACCGCAGAAGGAATATTTCGATCAATACCATTCAGAGGAATCCATCTGAAGCTTTTCGAACTTCATCAGTAGTCGTTTATTATCAGTATGTCCAAATGAGAACGAAACATTGAGCGATCTTTCTACTGGAGTCAGGCTACTGACATTTGATTCCAATTTTGCTTGTCGATGATGATCGTTCAATATATTCTTTCAGATTAGGCTATTTTCTATATTCAGTTTATCAGTTATATAATTCAGTACGAAAATCCAAGTCTAAATATGCACATGTCTTCATAAATGTAAACGACAGCAAGTGGTCTGAAGAAGAACAATTCATCCCGCTGCTGTAGGAAATTTTCTTATTGTCTACAGAGGAGTTAAGAGTTAGAAATGAAAAATGTAGGTACACAATGCAGATCTCCTTAATAAAGGAATTAAAACAATACTTCCTTGCTATGCACACATTACGCCAAGTTATAATTCCAAGAACACCCTAGGGAAATTAAAACAAGCCGTTCGTTTTTACTTTAAATCCTCTAATGTTGTTACGGGATTCTACCTGATGTCAAAATTCAATTCGAAACAACGAACATAATTCTACAAGGAGACAGGACCGGCTTCGGTAAAAACAGCAGGCTGACTTCAATAGCTTCATAGTCATGAGGAAATTTATTTGAGTCTTTGCATCTTAGCCTAACTGACAACTGGAGCTCTGAAGATATAGAAAAGGCTCTATGTGATGCCCACAATTCAGTATGAGTGCAGAACAGGATTTTCAGAAGCTGCAGAAGAAATTATATTGATCCAATAACTGATCCTTGTGGAACTCCTCACACAACGGTTTTGATTGTAGCATTGTTGTCTCTGAAGACATATTTAGTTCCAGAGGGTCTTTCCATCTCCTATTTAGAGATATACTACTTTATTCCACATGATGTCAGCCTTATTTTTTCGAATACATCAGTCATAAGGACCTCCTCATCATAATTAGATTTGTTGTCGAAGCACCAGTAAACTTGCAGGTCCTAATTACCAATTATATGGGTTCTTCCATTCCATTTTTGTTTCCTTTGATACTTGATGTTTCGAAAAGAAAGGAACAACCTCTGAATTAGTTTTAATAGTTTTCGGAACGATGTGAGGTGATTCAAGTGGCAAATTTCCATCATGCTCGAGTAAGCATATCTGGCAGGCTTATCAGATTTTGTTATGAGTTGCAAACAGTTTCGGCAATCCAACTATAATACCCCTATAGTAAATATAATTATTTTCCCCTCAACAAAGATCCATTCATCTTAAAAGGATATCATATACCCCAAGGCCGATGCTGTAAAACCCACATGCTCCTCTCCTGTTCATATGACAGCGCTGTGAAATATTATAATGCTTTAAACGTTCTATGAGTTTCGTCAAGTGTTTGTTTTGTTCAAGACTTATTTTGGCGTGTAACTTCACATCCAAGGAAAATTATCCTTCACTCGAGAATGTACAACCTTTGTATTGATGTCCTCATTTGTAACGTGGAGCATTTGAATGCTTGTAGGAATTCAGTGGGGTGTAGTATTCACATCGTGATCCTTCTGTTTGGTCTTTGAATGAACGTCAAGCTGAAAGTATGGAATTTCTTGGTTCATTTAATGAGGAATTGATTCCAAACTCACAGATGAGTGCCAGTATTAGCTGGACTGCATACTCGAAACCAGAAAGAGTCAAGGAATAAAAACCTGAAGATATGCTTCCTCATGCATTTCCTTGACCCCATTACGCTCAGTTGAAGATCGTGATCTCGAATTCAAGTGTCTACATTCAGTTCAATATCTCCCATTCTTCCATTGTAGCTCTCGAGGGTGTGATAAAGCGGTATATTGCTAAATCTGAAAATTTCATTGAATTGCACAGACACCGACATATCTGTAATATTAGAATTCCTGCTGTTCGAAATCGAACTATAGGTTTGCCGAACTATATATTTATAATGCATCAACATGGAGGAATTTATGGCAAGGACATATTCGAGCAGCTTTATGTCGCTTTTCGATTTCTGGGTTCTCGAAATTATATGCTGAATCCTAAGGACTGAACGAGAATGAATTCGCTATCACAAAAACGCTTATATCTTTTGAACCACTGGACCGATTTCGAAAATCAAACTCATTTTCGAATATTCTTTTAATTCTAATGAAAACTATTTTTAAAATAAAAAAACAGAACTATTTTTTACAAAATTCATGGATTTTTTCTGGAATTATTTCCATCATGCTCCTTATAGTGTTCTCAGTCACTTTCTGGGATGCTGTCTTCCACTTTTGCTTGAATTCCGCTAATGTTTTCGTTGATTTCTTAGTCTCCTTCAATTCTCTTTTCAACAGGGCCCCATATCTTTCGATTGGCCTGAGTTCTGGGCAATTTGGTGGATTGGCCTCTTTGGGGACAAAAATCACCTCATTAGCTAGGAGCATAGAATAACTGGAGAGAAGGCTTCATACGCTCGACAGATCATTTTGAACTGCCAATAACGGCGGAGGTTAGAGTTTCGTGTGACGCCCGATAGATAACGCTGAGATCCTTTATTCAGTAACATGTCAGATATTTTGTTCTATGGCGCTACAATTGCAAAGAATATAATGTGGCTGTCATTGTTATTGATACATTTATGCTTCTTTTAAATTGAAAATGGCCATAAATCATAACAATCATAACATAGACAATATTGATGACATAAAATCGCTTTATTCTAATCAACTTTTTATGCGCAATTTTATGGGAAGTCTGTGATCGGTAATAAATTTGTCAAAACAATATCCTTATCGGAAAAAGCGAACATTCAGGTGAGTATTATTATTATTATTATACGGGAAGACTGAGGTTTTATCTGTTCTCGTGTATTATACGCAGAATTGTATGGTACCCCGTTTACATTCCCTCTGCTAACACTCAGATTCGGAGCGGGAAACAGATTTTTCTTCCTATATTCAATCTGATCCTTGTAGCCATTTCTTTACACGTGCTATATGCATTATATTGTCGGATTTACGAAAAAAAGTATGTATTGCTTTTTTTCAAAAGAATATACAGGGTGTTTGGAGGGTGAGTAGCCATAGGTAAATGGTGGATAGGTGATGCTCTTGGCTACTTGTTGCGCCTAATAAAATAACATTTTGTCCAAAGTTCGAGGTGTTATAATTTTTTTTACCATTTTTCTGGAAATTTCCCATTTTTTTCATTTAAACCTTGAATTTTTTCAAATTTAATGCTCGAGGTGCCTATAGAATGATTTATTTCCTTAGTCTAGTCTTGTCTTATTCAGATTGAATCAAAATTTCATACAAACGTCTTCAAAAAACCTGACAGCGTCGTATCAAACTTCAAAATGAAAAAAAAAATAATGTTGTGTCCACTTTACAAAGTGAAATAAAAATTTTTTTTACATAGTGTTGGGTTTTAAAATGGCTTTAAAAACTTCTCTAGTTAATACTCTTTGCAATGGTATGTAACATGTACCATTAATAATCAGATAACTCAACAAAAAACCGTTTTGTCTTCAAGGATGCCTTGAAAGGATGACGACAAAACTATTCCATTGAGCAGGCAAAATCTTTTCTCTCATTCTACCACAGCTAAAAATAGCGTGCTCTCTCTATCATCGGCTAACAATACTCCCAAGGGCGTCTCCGGGGAGGGGGTAGCTGCCCCCCGTGACCTCCCGCCCAATTAGAATAGAAAAAATGAACTTATTTTCGTATATTATGCTATTATTTCATAAGTTTTTAAGGGATTATTGAGCTCTAGAGGGGGCAGCTGCCCCCCGTGTCCCCCCCAGCACAAAAGCTGGGGGGTAATTACTACATTTGCAAGTCATTTCATAGGCCTGCAGTAATGCAGTTTTGAGTTCACTCAACATTTCGGTGGTTCATCAACATGTTCTGTAGAAAACTAAAGATAGAGAACTTCAAATCATTTATTTTAAATCTTGTTCAAATTGTAGGCCATTATTTCTAATACCTGCGTAACATCTCTTTCTTATGACAAAACGGTTTTTTGTTGAGTTATCTGATTATTAATGATAAATGTTACATACCATTGCAAAGAGTATTAACTAGAGAAGTTTTTAAAGCCATTTTAAACCCCAACACTATGTAAATTTTTTTTTTATTTCACTTTGTAAAGTGGACACAACATTATTTTTTTTTTCATTTGGAAGTTTGATACGACGCTGTCAGGTTTTTTGAAGACGTTTGTATGAAATTTTGATTCAATCTGAATAAGACAAGACTACACCAAGGAGATAAATCATTTTATAGGCACCTCGAGCATTAAATTTGAAAAAATTCGAGGTTTTAATGAGAAAAATGGGAAATTTCTAGAAAAATGGTGAAAAAATTATAACACCTTGAACTTTGGGCAAAATGTTATTTTATTGGGCGCAACAAGTAGCCAAGAGCATCACCTATCCACCATTTACTTATGGCTACTCACCCTCCAAACACCCTGTATATTATGATATAGTAATAAATGGGACCTAATAAGTAATAACAACGAATAACCATTAAAGATAATTTTATTAAGGATAGCCATGTTGTAGGAAGAAACGACGTTGTCGCCATCTCGTGACCTTGCGGCGAACTGACAAGTTCGGACGTTTTTGGCAGTTCATTTTCGTAGGGAAGCCTTCTCTCCAGTTATTCTATGCTCCTAGTCATTAGCTTCGTACCATTCCTTGGTGGCCTTGCTGTAGTGCCATGAAGCTAAATCTGGCCCAAAGATTGTTGACACACGTGAAAATGGTAAAAGTCGCTTCTTCAAGCATTCCTCGATGTGTATCTTCGAGTCAACAGAGCCTTGGCCAACAAAAAATTTGCACCTTTTCCCACAAGTGCAAATTGCTTGCCAAACCAGGAATTTTTTTTGGGAAACTTTGCTTGTTTCTTCACGCGGAATTGTTCGTCAACATTTCCACGAGAATCTGCAGTATAAAATTCCTGACCAGAAAGTTGCGAGAAATCAGCCAAAACATAGGTTTCGTCGTTCATCACGCAACAGGAAAAATTGTTCGAGAAATCTTTTTTTTATTTCTTTGCTCTTGATTTCACTTCTTGATTCTTCACAGCGTTCCTGTCTGGCTATATGTTCTAAATCCACAACTCGACTTGATTTTCTGAATGGTTTACTGCGAACAACCCAATATTTGGGCCACTTTCCGTCCTGAAAGGTTAGGATTCTTCTGAAAGAGGCTGATGGCTTTCTTCACTTTTTTTGGGCTATGAAACCTCTTTTTCCTCCCGGTTCCTTCCTTGCGGTTAATGGTAAGATCTACGTTGAAGCGCTTAACAACTTTTGATACCGTTTCCGGACGAACGCGAGCCTCTTTTGTCATTCTTGTGAAGCTCCATTTTTGATTATTTTGAAAAAGTTATACTATTAATTCTAGTGTTTTCACTTCGCTTGACATTTTGCGACAGAGAATTGAAATATCTATGGAGTAAATGTTCCACATGTTTCTGACGTCCATAACAGAGCTAACTAAGATCAAATTGTGATTTTTTCTCAATGGGTTCGAGAGATATAGGCGTTTTTGTGATAACGAATTTATTCTCGTTCAGTCCTTAGTCAAGAATGTATTTCATAATTCCATCGACGAAATTTTGGTTTGGGAAACTTGCAAATCTTCGATTCTCAAAATATTGATAGTAAGATAGCCTGGAAAGAGTTATTATTGAAAAATAAAGCATTGAGAAGAACATCAACATGATGCTTTGTGAAAAAGAAGGTGGAAAAAGTGAAAGAGTACCCAAAATTTCAGAGTTAATACCCTCAAATGACATACAGATGGCCCTAAAACAACGAAAGTCTCTCGAGCTTTTTTCGGGCAGAAATACTTGCAATACAAAGATGCGTAGATCTAAACCTGGACAGAAACTATCAAGGGTATGACATAGCGATCCATCCAGGTAGTCAAGCTGCTCTAGCATAGCATTCAAGTGTCATCGACTCCAAGCTGATATTGGAGTGACGATGGAAATTCAAAGAGGTAGGTAAGAGCAACAAGATCTCTTTATTCTGGGTTCTTGATCACTCAGGAATCAAGGAAAAGGAAGAGTACCACACTCGAGCCAGAGAGGGAGCACAAATGCCACCTACTGGACCATAATCTTCTGTGGTGAAGGCAAGAGAGAGTTTTGGGGATGGGAGAATCTGAAAGCTAGGGACTCTGAAGGAATCTTCCAGGACTTAATCTCTTCCAAGCAGTCTCAGATACTGAGTTCATTGGAGTTCTATAGCTGGAGTTCAAGCTATAGATTTTTCAGAAGCAAATACAGCTCTGACGATGTTCACAATAGACCTTGAGGTTGCAGTGGAATTCAATCCTCTTAACAAACTATAAACTATAACATCCCCTGACTTCAGGAGAAGAGACCTCATGGCAACTGTTGGCCACCGTGGTTGGAGTTCCACAGAATCCAGCAATTGACCACAGATTGCTCAGTTTTCTTCCCTACTCGTTTTAGCATAGATTAAACTCTATGAATGCAATAGGACGACTCTCCGTATAAGTAAGAACCAGTTCAGATGAATTTTCAAGATAGGAATCTACTGTTTTCACGAAGATTTCATCTATTTGTAAGGCAAAATAAGTATTTAATATCCTGGAACCTCTGTTCGACTGTGGATCCGGATAGCTATACGGTTAATTGGCACTACTGACTTGATAGTTTCAAATAATGCCTCTCAACTCAATCACGGATTGCAGACAGTATCAGGAGAGACACTCCATACATATTTGAAGCATGGACTGAAGAGCGCATTGCGGAAAAATTGCCACAGCCTCACGTTCGACGCTGCAAAAAATGCGGATATGCAGAGCTGATGGATAATGCAGGAGAAGAGTGAAATCAAATCTGAATTCCCGGTGAATTCAGCAATCAAAACTCTTCAGGACACGATTCGGCAATCGCATACACTTAGAGACTGACGTATGTGTCAATGTCGATGCTGACGTTTCGGTGGGAACTCCAGCACTCGACGAGTTCAAATGGTCTTATTGAGATTCAGAGACCACAGAATAAATGTACTCGGTCAAGGCTACCTAATCGATGTTTGGGATAACATTTGATGATATGAGGCAGAAGGTTGTTGTCTGAAACCTCTATATTTTCAAAGCACCTCTTGTATTCGTCATTGTGCGAATATACGATGGCAGTTGAGAAGAATAGCTAACATTTCGTATCCTAGTCCTTCTTGAATTGTGCTCCTACATCTCAGACACCAAACATGGAGAATGTTCAGTCTTTGAAGACGAATTTTGCGACTGTTGTAAGAGACGTCTTATGGAGATGTGAGATGAAGTCAGTTATATTCCAGTTGAATCTTTAAGACCTCTACTCCAAAGTCCCCTCTTTTTGAAATATGGGGGACGTAAATTGAGAATCACCACGTCAAGACGAAGGAACCCAGTCTTGCCGGTAGTGTCTGCAATTTATTCAGTTTGGAAGGCTGGAAAAGGTCGAAGGAATAATTCAGGATAGAAAAGTCTGAGTGCATGCATTACAGAGAAATTGATCGATGTATTCCATTACTTCGGTCTAGTTAGGGCTTTCTGGAAAATATATAGTGTGAAATGAAAATGAGCCAAAGGTCCCGCTGCTTCATGATTCATGGAATCGAGAAGAAATAGCCACCCGGGGACGTATTTCAAACCTGTTCACTTCGAAAAATGTCGTTTTTCCATCGGGCTTTTTGAATATATGGGTGTATTTACTGCAGAATGAGACATTCTAAGTAATTGGGGAATTATTTCGCTAAGGAAAACTATTCTTGTAATCGTGATATAACAAGATCCTTGAAAGTTTGTCGGAGTAGAGCCATTTTCTGCTGTAATATTCTAAACTTCGTCAGAGTAACAAAACTCGACCACGACTGAAACAGAACGAATAATGATTTTTTTAATTTAATTTCGAGTATGGTTTTAAATCTACATGAAATATCTGTGGAATATTTTTGAATTCGAACTCGAACTTTCACTTGAACTCGAAATTGAACTCACTTGAACTCAAACTTGAACTTGAACTCGAAGTGGCAGTGGAAGTAGAAGTTAAAGTGGAAGGGGAAGTGGAAGTGTGGAAGTGGAAGTGTGGGAGTGGGAAGTGGAAGTGTGGTAGTGGAAGTGGAAGTGGAAGTGGAAGTGGAAGTGGAAGTGGAAGTGGAAGTGGAAGTGGAAGTGGAAGTGGAAGTGGAAGTGGAAGTGGAAGTGGAAGTGGAAGTGGAAGTGGAAGTATAAGTGGAAGTGGAAGTGGAAGTGGAAGTGGAAGTAGAAGTTAAAGTGGAAGTGGAAGTGGAAGTGTGGAAGTGGAAGTGTGGGAGTGGGAAGTGGAAGTGTGGTAGTGGAAGTGGAAGTGGAAATGGAAGTGGAAGTGGAAGTGCAAGTGGAAGTGGAAGTTGAACTTGAAACCGAACTCGAACTCGAACTTGAACTAAAGACATGTCACAAGCCCTTATTTATATTCTAAACGAGCTGGCAAGATTTCAAGGCAGTTTGATTGTCATCTAAACATCGTGGAAAACTTTCTCCATTATTAGTTTTACACCGATATCGAACTCGCAATAAAGACGATCATTTCTAAAACAACGTCCCCAATCGATGGCAACGAATCCGTTCGACAAAGCTCCAACAGCGATCAAAACAGAGGAAGATATTCGTAATCCCGGATTATAGACGGAAGGTCCTCTCTTAATCCGGAGTTAGGTAGTAAATACCCGGAAACTTATGCGACTCACCCCGATGGGAGAGACTCTAATTACCACGGTGATAAACTCGTAGTGTTAGAGAAAAGCAAGGAATATTAAAAGGAATTCCTCCTCTTAGAAAGGAGCAGAACTGCTCATTCACATTTTTTCAATTCAGCAATTTAACGTAATGTTGTGTAGTTAGTTCACTGGGAGATTTTAATAAATGGTGACTTTCTGACTTGGAAGGAAGAAGGTTGAAAGGACTGTGCAGGATTGAACTGTCGGAATTTTCGTTTCGAAAGCAAAATAAAATTTTCATTTTCAATATTACAATAAGTATAAAAAGGTCCTCATTTGACACTGTAACACTCCAAGACATATTAGTTTCTAAAGAATATGATCTATACAGGGTGAGTCTTTGACTTGTACATATATTTTAACTGAAGATTCCTCTCCTCAAACGAAACACTTTTTTTCCATACCATTTTTCAAAATTCGGTCTGGTTAGGGAGATACAGGGTGTCGAAAATCCATGAAAAAAACACTTTTCTGTTTATATCTTCGGAACCGTTATTTCGAATGAACTGAATTTTGGTTGAGTTTTTACTCTATTCATGGTGCATATTTCTCAATCGGAACCTATCCAATATCCCAACTAGTATAAAAGTTACAGGGTAGTCGACTCATCAATACACGCTAAAACATCATAAAATCACTTTAAAAAGATAAACGGTTCATATTTCCGAAAGAATCAATCATTTAAGGAACTAAAAGTATTCCAATTTTTTCAATAAAACGCGTCGTTTTCGAGGTATTTCCAATTTTACCCGGAGAAATTTGACGAAAAAATCATTAATTTCAAGAATAATCTGAATGCGTCTCTGAATTAAATATCATCGAATATTATTCCTTCTCTGGTCTTTAAACGAGTTTACAATGTTGTCACAATATTTTTCAACTTTGTCGAGATATTTTAATAATAAAATCCCACAAATGTGGGAGATAAAATTGAACACCAAGGAGGATTTAATACGCACAGTTTCTATTGAAAATTCATAGTTACCGGTCCATATTGAAGTTAAATGTCGATGAAATACAAAATACTGATATGAATGATGAATCTCGATACAAACTACTTATTGAATTGAAATTCATGAAAAATAATACGATACCTGATAATCTGTGGCGATGTTTCCATCTAAACAACATCCTCTTGGAAATTTATATACTCGGCACGGTTGAAATTATATTAATTCACTTCACATAATAATCACATTAGAACAATAAGTCACTGAATGTATTCAGATTATTCAGAACTTCACATAATGTTTACAGTTTGTTCAGAGACTCTGGTTTGTTATTGTTTAACGTTGGCATCCAGATAACCATACTCCGGTTTTCGCTCTACGCATGCATGGTAAAATTTGGCGGCAATGTCGATTTATGATGGAAACGGCAGAATTCATAGATATTTATACCACGGTACACAAATGTATCGTGATTTATACTATGTTTCATAAAAAACCCTCAACCAGAATGAAAATATCAGCAAGCTGACAACATCTTCTTGAAATTTCTGTGCAAAAATCGATACAAATTAGATTAGGTTAGGTTGTTTAATAATAAATCTGAATAAAAAGTCTCTCTTTATGATATTGTTTGGGAATTTCGAGGAAAATATGAACAAGTTATTAGTGTTCACAAACTAATCTGCAGAAAAATCGAAGAAGGAACTTATTTTGGTGGAATAAATGTAGCTTTTTAGTTGCAGATATAATCCGATGAAAATAACTGTTTTTGTTGAAATTATCGTGTTTGCAACATTTTTATTCCAATGAGGTTAATACTTGACTACCTGGTTATTCCCTAAATTGGGCCTAAATGTATAAACTCAATTTCTATCGAGAAATATGAAATTTGAATCAATTCCACAGTATCATTTCAGGACGTATTTAGCCCCATATTTTTTTTTCAAATGGCTATATCTTTTTAACAGAGCCGAATTCGGAAAAATGTAAAATGAAAAAAAGGTTTCTTTTGGTCTCAAGTCTCAGTTAAAATATATGTACAAGTCAAAGACTCACCCTGTATAATATGACTTTACCTTTTGTGATAATTGTCCACTGCTTAATGTTCGCACAGTCTAACAGGACGTAAGAAATGTGAATTTTCTCAAAATCCCCGATTTCAGGGACCCTGGAAACTACATTTCATCCCTCGGAACTTCGGGCAGCCATGCTCCCTACGTTCACGTAATATTTTAGGTTGTCGAAGTTAGACCCGAGCTCCGAAAAAACTTGCGAAAAAGTTCCCGAACAAATTAGCGAAGCAATCAGTCAAAATCTGATTGCAGTTCTTGGTTTCTCCGAAAACGCAAGATGCCGATTACACCAATTTATGCTCCGGTTGGAATTTCTAGTCCCAATTTTTTGGAAATTTATGGGGCTGAGGAACTATCAAGGGTTAAATTTTTCGGTGGGTGGTTTGTGGTCGCTGAAACCGGTCACTGGCGTCCGCAGGAATCCCAAATCCTTTAAGTAACTACTCTTCACCTTGTACACATAATCCTTCTGAATCTACATGCGCGATATCGCTAATTTACATGTCCTGGGAACAAACCTGTTACACCATTCGTCCCATGGCAATCGAATGGATTATTTAATTCGATCGAATGGGTGTCAAATCACCGAATTGACACCTCAGAACTCATCTTGTCGTGGAGAGATTGGATAACCGAACTTGTTCGAACAGGCAGAATGAGCTGATTATCCTTCTGTCAAAAACAAACCGAAAGTTCGTGACAACGAATCCAATATTCTCAAATTTCAACATAACTTTCTCAGAAAGACGGCTCTGAAGATAACTCCGTGATTGCTTTTCAATTTCCGCCGTTGGAAAACTTGTGGATTCTTCCCTTTATGACAGGAAGTTGGAAAACGACTGAAATATTCTACTACTAGGGTTTAAGGGATTATTTTGTGGGATCCCGATGATGAAGGATGACATCGATTGTTCTTATAAGCTTCTTCGTCTGAACCTGTCCGAACATTAAGCCAGCATAATCATTACGGCACAATTGAATCGAAATCTTAGTGTTTTATGTACGAATCTATTTCCAAATCATGAATTGTCCCAGCTTCGCTCACAGGACTCATAAGATTGGCCATTCTGTGCAGAGCTTGCCAATAATGAAGATTTTAAAGATATCCTGATTACGAATATGCCTAGTTGAAGACATGGCTCGTCTTAAAGCCTATGGGACCCTGGTACACCGGTTCGGTTTAGGGTGGCGGCCTCTGACGAGCACTTGCTCAAGCATGGCCATCGTGTGTAGAATTCTACACAAGCTTGTGAAGAGTTTTTTGCTGCAAGGTGGTTATAAGAGCTCCTGACCACCAGTCATCACTTTTCCGAATATTTTCATTCAGAAATTCTGTTTCTTCAAATTTGTATCGTCTTTTTTGAGCACCCTTTACTTCTTATCAATTGCTAGACTCACTAACGTAGGGCTGCCGATATTAACTCTGAACTATTTAGTGGAAGGGTATTTTATGGCCTGTTAAAATTGCATGGAAGGTTGAGTTGGTTATACGTTCGAGAAATTTTGGTTATAACAAGATTATGCTGGACCTTCAGCCTCCTTCCCAGTAATAATTAATGTGGCAGTTCTTATGACTCCGGCCCACTAATATATTATAAACCTGCTCCCTGGGGCAAGAAAACTCGATAAAATACTGCTCAGGATTGAACGACCACAATTTCGAGCCTTAGGGAATGTGAAAAGCGACTAAGGAGTGAATGAGGAATGAAAACTCTTCAATTCACTGATGTCCTCATTGATTCTGTATCCCAGTAAGATAATACGATCTACAACTCAAGTAAGGATACTTATGACTCGTTGAAAAAACGTTTCTTTTAGGTTTTCTTTTAACATTACCTCTATTCGTTTATTGTGAGTTATTTATTCGTTGTAACGTTGTTATTGTAATGACTATTTCACTCATCTCAAAAACTGACCAATCACAGTCCAAAGTCAGACAGACTGTCTCTGAATTATGATTGGTCTGACAACTTCAGTATTTTCAACGATTGGCTAATCTGTGATTGAACTATGACTACGAACGATTTTTCATTAGAATAGGAATTTTCTGACCTTTCATTTTGTTCGTGAAATAGTCTTATAAATTATCACACGAGATTGAATTTCGTTTGAATATAAATCGATAGACTTATCAGGAAATTTCAGGATAACCGCCCTTTCACGATTTCTCAACGTTTTTTATCGACTCACATTCCACCAAATTGAAAAGTAAAAATCAAGTTGTAAGAACAAAAATAAAGACAACGTGTAGAAATTCAACCATTTATCTTTTAAGTATACGTTGAGGAAAAACGAAAAAGAAAAGTTTCATGATGTAATGTTTATAAAATGTGGAGAAAAATAATCACTGAACAGCAGAATATAGTTATCTCAGTTCGCTAAAAACATAAGGTTGGTGAAAAGAATCATATTTAACGTTTATATAACGTTGCTTACTTCATACGGAATATTCTTAGATGAAGCATGATGAGGACACGTTTTAAAACGATAGCTGGATTGACAATTCCTTTCATATACGAGGATGTATTGATATCTAGTTAGCCTAGACCAGTTCCTTGCATAAACAAAATATTGCGATACCAAATCAACGAACAATAACTTATTAGAAGTGTCAGTGTAGAGTTCAACGTCAAAAAAGTAAACCAGATTTATGCAATAAATGTGAAAAAAGATGTCCACCGAAATTGTAAAAATCGAAAGATTGGAGTATCGAGCCATCATCGAGTATCTACCTGTATTTGAAAGGGTTAAGAGGTTAGCAGATTCACGAAGATATGCTTAATACCCTTGGTGATCAATGTCCTTCGTATGCGACAGTGAAAAATTGGACTGCAAGCTCCAAAAGAGGTAAGCCAGTTTCTGTGTCAGTCCCTGAAAATATCGATGCAGTTCATGACATGATTTTATCAGACCGTCAAATTGGGCTAAAACGGATATCTAAGAACTGAAGATTTCATACGAACGCGTTCATCATATAGTTGACGTTAATAGGGACATGAGAAAAATTTCTGCAAAATGGATCCCAAATGTTTGAAAGTTGACCAAAAGCGTGCAAGGGTAGAAGCATCGCGTTCGATCTGTGCTCGATTTGAAAACGATGTAGACTTCTTAAACCGAATTGTTACTGTGGATGAGACTTGGGTACATTTCTACGATCCAAAAACAAAGCAACAATCTAGGGAATGGCGACACTCTAGTTCTCCAAGACCTAAGAAGCTTCGTGTCCAAAAATATGCTGGAAAAGTTGTTTCTTCAGTTTTTTGGGATTTCCATGGAGTAGGTAATCATGATTGATTTTTTGGATGAGGGATGAGGAGATTACTATTCGACATTACTGACCAATCTACGGGAAAAAAATTGAAGAGAGAAGACGCGGAAAGCTATCCAAAGATTTTGGTTTTACAGGACATCGCCCCAGTACACAAATCTCATGTTGCCATCCAAAAAAAATCGTGATTTAGGGTTAGAATTGAAATTTGGTTTGGTTCTATAGTAGGCTAAGAATTTTCCAATATGTCATCGCACGTACTTCGAACGTCAAATCAACGATCGGTTGAATTTGGGTTTCAAAAGTACCGAAATTCAACCATTAAGCGTATATAAACGTATGTTTAACGTGTATGTGGCTCTGATAATTCTTGGAAGTAAAAAGATCATAATGAAATTCGAATGATCCTCAAGCCACCCCTTATAACTACCGTCCAAATTTCTAACAATAATAGGACACTGGCCCTGCTGATATTGTAACAATGACCCGACACGGTGCTTTCATTTCTAGGGTTGATAATTTTAGGGATGATATTTGAATAACTAGTTATATTTATGGAAGTCTGCAGAAATTTGAAATTCAAATGAGTCTCCTGAAATCCTAAAGAGGAATCTGAAAGATGAATGGAATCTCTGAGTTAGTAGAAGGCAAAATTGGAATTCCCAAGAATCTATCTGGTCTATGAAACAGCTTGTACGAGGATATATTGAAAAATTCTCAGCCTACTATAGTACCAAACAAAATTGTCAAAATATTTTATTACTCAACATATTCTCCTCTTAATTGAATACATTTATTACAGCGAACCTGCAACGTTTCTAGACCTTTAAAAAAAAATGTTTCTTCTTGCTCTGCAAACCAGTCCTCCACAGATTTTATTACCTCCTCGTTGGAAGAAAATTTACGACCTTTTAAATATTTTTCAGTTGGGGAAAGGAATGATAGTCGGACGGAGCCAAATCTGATGAATAAGGGGGGGTGTTCTAGTAATTCACTGTAAATCACGAATTTTTTGCATGGCAACATGAGATTTGTGTACTGGGGCGTTGTCCTGTGAAGACAAAATACCTTTGGATAGCTTTCTACGTCTTTTCTCTTGTATTTTTTACCGTAGAGTGGTCAGTAATGTCGAATAGTAATCTCCAGTTATTGTTCTACCCTTATGCAAATAATCAATCATGATTACTCCATGGCAATCCCAAAAAACTGAAGCAAGAAGTTTTCCAGCAGATTTTTTGACACGAAACTTCTTAGGTCCTGGAGAACCAGAGTGTCGCCATTCCATCGATTGTTGTTTGTTTCTGGATCGTAGAAAGGTACCCAAGTCTCATCCATAGTAACAATTCGGTTAAAGAAGTCTACAACGTTTTCAAATCGAGCACAGATCGAACGCGATTCTTCTACTCTTGCACGCTATTGGTCAACATTCAAACATTTGGGGATCCATTATGCAGAAATTTTTCTCATTTCCAAATTGACGTGAACTATATGATGAACGCGTTCGTATGAAATCTTCAGTGCTTCAGATATCCGTTTTAGCCCAATTCGACGGTCTGATAAAATTATGTCATGAACTGCTTCGAAGTTTTCGGGGACAGACACAGAAACTGGCCTTCTCGATCGGTCATCATCTTCAATGGAAAATTTACCTCTTTTGAAGCTTGCAGTCCAATTTTTCACGGTCGCATACAAAGGACATTGATCATCAGAGGTATTAAGCATATCTTCGTAAATCTGCTTACCTCCTAACCCTTTTAAATACAGGTACCTACTTGATGATGGCTCGATACTCCAATTTTTCGATTTTTACAATTTAGGTGGATATTTTTTTCTATTTATTGCGTAACTCTGGTTTACTTTTTTGACGTCGAACTCTACACTGACACTTCTAATAAGCTATTGTTCGTTGATATGGTATGGCAATATTTTGTTGATGCATGGAACTGGTCTAGGCTAACTAAATATCAAGACATCCTCGTATATACGTTCTATATGTTAAGTAGAGAATTTTTCGTTGCATCAACACATGTCTCAGGTCTAGACGACCAATAATTGAAAATGCCGATTTGCAAACATGCAATAGATTGTTTCCATGAACGTAAACATTCGGTCAGAGTTGACAATATTGACTAAAAGTAAACAATGTCAACCTAAAGCGAAACAAAGTTTATTCGTTCCACCAGAGACGGTTCATTAGTACGTGTTGATTATTCATCGAATTTAATAATCTCAGGGTATCTGAATATACCAACGATGACATAACAAAGAAGAATATTCGGCCTCTATGACCAAATTTCCACAGAATAGACTCCGCTCGAGAACACTGATTGCATTCACTTTCTTTGTGCCGGATCGCAATGCGCCCAAGTGACAAGATGCATCTGTTCACGTTGTGTGTGTTAATGAGCGCTGAGGTAGGCGCGGGAATGGTCAAACCCTCGGGAACACTGCCGCAAACTTGCCAATGCGTGCCAAAACACATGTGTATGGACGACTCCGGCACCGATATCAAAGACCTGGTGGACATTCGGTAAGTTTCAATAGACTGTAAATCATATTCGCCAATAATACCGGCTGACATATTGATGTTCGAATCCGGGAATCCATGTGAACCTGTTATTTGCTTTAATATGCGTCGGACCAATGGGCCCCGGCCCTCCGGGGGTCTATCTGTGCCCGGTGATATCGAGAACATGACGATAAATCTCTGAAACAAAGAAAAGTATTCGGATTGAAGTTATGAGACGCCGGATTCCAATATTCCCGAGTATCACGTATTCCCTTTGCTGAATGTACTCAAAGGGCCTGTTTATACAGAGAGAAATAATTTTATGTCCATAGGGTTTGAATAATATTATTCTTCCGAAGATGTTTCCAGTTTCCTCAGTTGCCTGAACTGTGCAAAACATACGACTGGGAAATTTGGGAACTCAAAAAGTTTTCTGAGATATTACAACAGTTTCCATACCGTTGCTACGTTTAATAGACGTTACTAGTAGAATTTTCTTACTTTTGAAACAGAAATTCAACTGGACGTGGTTTCCAGCAAAATGAGAAGTTTATATTCCTCGTTTCAGTAATATTTTCTTCACGTTTCAATAACGTTATAATTGTCAACACTATGAAACGTTTCTTAAACGTTTGAAATTAAATCATTTAATGAATTGAAGTTTCTCGCAAACTGAGGAGTAAGTATTCCTAGTTTGAGATATTTTTTTTCATGTTTCATCAACGTTAAAATTGATTGTTTACGTGGAAGCGTGTTAAAAATATTTTTAACATTTTTTTATGATGAAATCAGATGAAAAAAATTCAGCAATTGCAAATTTTTATCATCAATATTCAACAAACATTACTAATGAAATATTAATCGTGAAACTAGAACAATTACTAACATTAATGCCCTGTGACGTTAGGGAGCTTCGCAACACATTATTAGAATCCTCAGCACCATCAGTACTTGTAGAAACCGGAAGTACAATATCGGATGATGATGATCCAAAATCTGTTGAGGTTGGGACAATTTTTTCAGCAATGGAATGATCACCATAGCCCTCGGTTACCGTCGTAGACTTATATCCATCATGTTTTTTTATATCCGTAATATTTGCTCCTGATTCTGGTGGCAATGAAACGGAGGATCTTCGAAAACAGTGTCCTGTATATTGCTTTGGTTCTGGCAGTTTGAGGAATTCGGCAACAATAGATGGAATTTTTCCAAATGTATTGATACCAACTGGAATGGCAGTGCTTTTATTATTCATGTATTTCAGCGAAAAACGACGATGTTTGATGACCGAAGGGTGCAGTGCAAAGTACTTATGAAAAAAGTCAACATACTTCCCAATAATACTGAAAGAACGCCTGACTTTCATATTTGTTATTTCGATATCTTCCACTGATAAACTAAACAATTCTTCACGCCGACAGGCTCCAAATAATCCGAAAATTGTTGCAATCTTAACCATCAAGTATTTCTCATCTGGTCCCTCATTTATGAACATTTCAACTTGAGAGTGAGAATTTTAGATTTTTTGGGACGATATCCTTCACTTTTCCGTTTTAAATATGCTATTACCTCAAAATATTCACTAACATCCACATCATTTTTAATAAGGGTGCTTAAGATTATCATTGAAAATTTGCTCCACAAAGTTGATGAACTCCATATTTTCGATTTTTCTTCTAAGTATGCCAGGAAAACAGGTTCACGCAGGTTCCCTTATACATTTTCAAATTTACACCAGGCCAGGAAATGGTTATATGCAATATCGTACTGCTGAACAGATTTTTTAGGTAGGAGTTCCAGATTTGCTCTTCTTGCAGACTCTTCAATATCCACAGGAACAACCAAATCGTCACTTTTATTGATAATTGGACTCTCGACAAACATATTGAGCAGTTAAAAACCCAAGACGAAAATTGGACAGGAACGAAATTCATCGTCTTTTCTCATTTATTAGTGATCATAACGTTGGCAACGTTTGTCATTCACAACAACCTTTTGATTGTTTGAATATTAAAATGCATTTTGAAGTTTATTGTCATTGCAAATTCGCCCATTTCATTATCAAAATAGGGCAGTTATAGATGCATCTGTGGGCAGTTGTACAAAAGACATTGTATGGTATTTGTGTTAAAAGTGATTTTATTTTGTTCGTGAAATTGTTCAATTCGCTCCGCTCATTTCACAAACTTTTTCACTCACAAAATAAAACGTCACTTTCAACACTCATATCATAAATAACTATTTCCTAACGACATTTCCACGTTTTTCAACGAGTAGTAAAGGTATCGTTGAATGTTTGAGTAAGGACCACTATGCAATCGAAAATTTCTAGACCTCACTGTTAAATTACCTAATAACCATAATTGTAACGTAACCTAACCAACGTTAACGATTTCCATTCCAAATCTGCATTTTCCAGGTTGCTTGGAATGAAATGCATCAAAAAGGACCACCTATGCTGCCTTCGAGTTCGACGTAAACCTCCTCATAAAGTACCACTCGAGGCAGAACCAGAAGAATCAGAACTACCAGATTTACCACCATTCGATTCTTGTGGCTACCAAGTCATCTTCGGCCAGAGAATCATAGGAGGAAAACATGTGGTAACTGGTGAAGTACCTTGGACAACAGCTATATTAGTTGAGGAAACCGATTACTGGAAATTCCAATGCGGTGGGTCTTTGATACATCCCCAGGTCGTCTTGACTGCTGGCCACTGCGTCTATAAGTACAGAGTAGACACTCTCAGAGTCAGAGCTGGGGAGATTGACAACGAATCTGAAAGTGAGCCACTTCCTCATCAAGACAACTTTGTGGTAGAAATGGTAGTTCATAGGAATTTTCATCCAGAAACTCTAAAGAACGACATCGCTATCCTGTTCCTGGGTACCTCCTTCAGGATCACTCCAAACGTCCAAGTCATCTGTCTCCTATCAGGAGATCCCTCCAACCTTCTTCCAAACTGCCATTCAGGTGGTTACGGTGTGGACGGACTCAGAAAACAATTCTCAGGAAAAAAACTGAAAAAAGTGGAGATCCCTCTAGTACCAAGAACGGACTGTGTCTCCAAGCTGAGACGTACGAGACTTGGAGGTCATTTCAATCTCCACAAGAGTTTCATATGTGCCGGTGGTGGGAAGAAACGGGATACTTGTAAAGGAGACGGTGGTAGTGCTCTCGTTTGTCCCATGAAGAACCAGACGAATCGTTTTGTGCAAGTGGGGATCGTATCATGGGGGGTCGGTTGTGGGAGTGATATACCGGGGGTTTATGCTAATGTTAACATGTTTAGGAAGTGGATTGACGATGAGATGTCGGAGAGGGATTTCGAATTGAGTGTGCATAGATATGAGTAGTTGAAGCTGGAAGAATAGAAATTTACAGAAACTCTGGTTGATTTTTATATCCTAATGCCATAACATTTATATTTTTTGTCTCTGTTCTTCGAAATTGTTTTTTTATTCTTTTAGATTTCGATTATTTCTGAGTGCGATTCAAGTTGTTTGAAGTAGGAAATGATTTATTTCCGAGAGTAATAATAGTATATAACATTACTAGCAAGGTAAGAGGGTTTTTACTGGCGAATGGAGGATATAACTGACGAGCCGCAGGCGAGTCCGTTACCTCCTTGAGCCAGTAAAACCTGTTACCTTGCGTGTATTGTTTTATATTTTATTTGTTTCTCATTTGTAAAAAGATTAGATAAATTCCAAAAAAATCTCAATAATTTGTCGCAAATGTCGTAAGCTATGGAAGCGTTGTCATGAACATGTCTGCTTATTTTTCTTTAGATTTGTAGGATTTTATTCCCGTCAATTGTAGATAATTGTTGGGTATTTCTGCCATTTCTGAATTTCGTGTGTGGGACGCTTTATATTGTGCTCAAGATCAGCGTGACAATTTCTCTCTGCGTTTGATGACTTCCATGTGTGAGCGAGTCCTAAATCTGAAATCTTTATCTTATAGTTGAAAGGACGTGCAATACGATATTCGACAGTTTTACAATTTCGTGGAGTGAGATAAATGGACCAATTTAGGCTCAAGTGTTTCTTTGTAGCATTTCACCCTTAGGTGGCCTTAGACCACCATGGGTAGAATAATTTGTGACGGTTAAAGATACACTTGGCTCTTGCTTACTTCATTGGCTTAAGTCGTACAAGAAGTAACACCTCTTTTCTCGAATGCAAATTGGGGGCGGAACCGCGAGTTAACGTTAAGGGGATAACTGGGTTAATAGAGAGTTAATAGGGTAGAGAGTGAAGGAATAGAGTTCATAGTCGATAGTTAGACGGGTCGATAGTTAGAGTCGGTAAAGTTTCAAGACGGGGGTAGTTATTGCCATTAAAGACGGAATTAGATCTTCAAGAAGGTACCATATCGGCGGTACAAGATTAATTCATTTGTTCGGCGTAAAGACGTTTTCTATATCTCTCGAAGTTCAGTAAAGGCGGATAAATAAGTGTAAGACGTATTTATAATCTTCAAGTGTAGATTGTTGTAAATAGTTTATCGTGTAAATAAACTGTATATAGGCAGTTTGACTTTTATTGGTTCTTGGGAGAACTGTAGAAATCGAAAAAAGACGTAAAATATAGGTTTGGCAGCCAATGCGAAGGTCATATTCCTAGACGACCGAAAACAAACCTACACATTTGTTTTGGCGAAAGCGAAAATGAATGTACCAAAAGAAATTATTGAGGCAGCCAGCAGTGTAGCTTCAAGTTTATTACCTGCAAAATCAGCGAGAATGAGACGACTTCAAAAAGTGGCAAAACAAAAATAGTGTGATTGGGGTAACTGAAGATGTTTTGTTGGTCTTCTTGAATCAACTATCAGCTAGATTCAGCCCTAATACTTTATGGGCAAAATGGTCTATGCTGAAAAGCTGCTTGGAGATGAAAGAAAATGCCCCTGTTCGCAGGTTTGTTTTCCTTAAAAAATTTATTGAAAAATATTACGTTTAGTTGTAATTTGCAGATTTCAAAAGGTAATAGCGTTTCTGAAAAGAAGAAATGAGCGTTATACGCCAAAAAAGGCCAAGGTATTAAGTGAAGAAGAGGCTGAACAATTTCTTTTACATGCTCCTGATGACCAGTGGTTGCTGGCGAAAATTGTAACAATATTTGGGATTTTTGGTGTTATCGATGTGACGAAATTCTCTCCTGAAACATGAATGATGTAGAAGATATGGGAAAATACGTTATTGTGACATTGCGGAAAACAAAAGATTTAACAACAAGAAGATTTACCATAACCGATGATGGCTGCAGCTTCAAGCCCTGCATGTTATACACAAAATATGTAAATCTTCGGCCTCCTGGAACAGAAAGCCTAAGATTTTTTTTGACATATCGACATGGAAAGTGCATTTCCCTTAATGCTGGCCAGCACACTATTGGTGGTGTTCCAAAGCAAATAGCGAAATATTTAGGTTTAAAAGACCCAGAGTTATACACCGGCCACTCTTTTCGCAGAACTGGAGCCACTATGGTTGCGGATTCGAGATGAGATATTTTAGCACTAAAGCGTGCTGGAGGGTGGAAGAGCATCGAAATTGCGATGAGTTATGTCGATGATTCGGTCAACAAAAAAATCGAAATTTCTAGCAAATTATTTGGTAGTAAGGAGAGTACAAATGTTCTGCAGTCCTCGAGTTCAGCAGTTTCTGAGTCAACAGATGGTTCATCATCATCAGTACCTATCAACTCTTTCATCATCAAAAATCTGTGTTACTGGAAATAACAATTGTACCATGATTCTCAACATATATGACGATAAAACAAAATTTTCTGATGTAAATAATACCACTAACTTGTAAAAATTTTGCAAGTTAACTGTCAGTTTTACAAGTTAGTGACTTGATAAAATAATTTTTCTTGATTAATATTGTGTTTTCGGAAACTGACGTTTACAAATGAGAAACAAATAAATATTATTTTGTTGGCCTTCATTCTGATACTACTATACCTACATAAATCCATGGTCAACTTCTTTTTTCAAGTTGAATACATTGTTTCATTCAATTATAATATGATCACTGCTAGGACCAATAGATATCATAAAACCACTTGAAAAAGATAAACGGTTCATATTTTCGAAAGAATCAACCATTTTAGAAAATGAAAGTATTCTTATGTTTTTACAATAAAACGAGTCGTTTTCGAGTTATTCCTTATTAGATACGATGACATTTTAGAAAAAAATCATGAATTTCAAGAATAACCTGAAAGCTTTATTGGGTTGAATATTATCGAATATTATTTCTTCTCTGGTCTCTTAACAAATTAACAATGTTGTCAGAATGTTTATCAACTTCGTTAAGACTGGAATCTCTATGCTGATAAAACGTTTGATGTAGAGATATATAATAATAAAATCCCACAAATGAGGGATATAAAATTGAATTCTAACAATCATGAAATTATACCGTTATAGGCGACTGGAATTAAGATCGTAGCGCTATATCGGCGAGAATCAGAATTACTCGTTTGGCAACGCCTAGGCGCCTTTAGCGGTAAGTAAACAAAACTAGTGCCGTTGCGATAGTTCATCCGTTAACGATAGGGGACGTACTACTTCCTTGGTTTCGTATATTGTTTGATTTGAAGAGAAAATCGACAATCTGGCATCGTCTTTTCAAAATTTCGGTGAAATATCACAGGAGATGGGTTAGGTCACTGACCTCGAATCCTATGACCTAGGTTAATGGAGTTAGGTAAGGTTAGTGAAAAAACAATTCTTTCTAAGATATTTTTGGAATATCGATGAAAAATATAAAGAAGTTATTAGTGTTTACAAACTGATCTTCAGGAAAATCGAAGAAGGAACTTATTTTAGTGTGAGAAATATGGCTTTTCAATTGCAGAAATAGTCGGACAAAACGGAGTGTTTTTGTTAGGAAATATCGTGTTTGTAACATTCTTATTCAAATGAGGTTAGTGCTTCAGTAGTTCCTAAATGTATCACCCAGAACATTCAATAAACACCTCAATTTCAATCGAAAAATATGAACTTTGAGGTGTATGCAGAGAATGGTATATCAGGCACGTGTTTGGCCAATTTTTTTTCGAACTGCTATATCACTAACACAAGCGAATTCGGAAAAATAGATAATGAAAAAAATGTCAGAGACTCACCCTGTATGGTGAATCAGAACAAAGGGGCGAATAACAGAAGGAATGCCCACACCTAATGGAAACAAATCGGACATTAACAAGCCTTTATTCAGCTCACATCCCCTATTTCGGTGGTTTTCCTCAAAGGAACTATCAAGCCTATCTGGATGATCTTGAATAATTAATTCGGATTCAGATTTGGGCGGTAAATACCTCGTGAGTCGAGAAGTAAAAAGTTGTTAATCTTATTAAGTGCTCAGAAGTCATGCAACGAGCCTGTCCGGCCCGCCATTCCGCTATTGCTGATAAAACAATTTAATCAGATTTTACGCAGATTACACCGAAACTTTTTTAATTCAACTTTGTTAAAAAGGTTTTATAAGCTAGTCGAGATGCTGCGAATTCTTATTCTTCTGTTTTTCGCCCGGCAACTGACGGGGTGTGCCGCTGGACAACACGATAACCATTTCAACGAATTTTTCAATTATGAAATGATTTAGGGGATGAAACTTGCCGACGTTTGTGTGATATGGAACCCGGGAAGTTTTATTAAATGGGAATTCGGTAGTCGGAAGGAGCGATCGCTGAATCGATTATGGTAAGGCTCGGTCTCCACCAACGAAAAATTATCCAGTTCTCTTCTAACTTTCAGACAAGAAATTCTTATCAAAATCTCTCAAATATAACTGGAATGCAATCAAAATACGTAATTCTCATAGCAGGCTTTAAGATATCTTCTGAACAAGACAAAAATAAGAAATTCACATTGCGAGTTCCCAAAGATATCTTGAATACAACGAGAAAAAGAAATTTCTAGGTCCGAGTTATAAGAACGTAAAAACGTCGTCATTCATTTTGGGATTTCGGGAAAGATCTTCGTATCATTTGAATCTCAAGATTCCCGACCAGTATGAGTAAATCTGTTGAGTAGATGTGTGCTGTGAATGATATTAGGTATAATCGCTACAAATATACTGCTCCACAAGAGTTGGGGATATCGTATTCAATCGTTTGAAAGTATGTAATCTTCGAGAAAATCGCTGTGAAATCATTTAAAACTCAACAATTTGAATCGATCCAATAAAAATCAGTATGAGACATTTCGTCAATCTGGTCGCCTTTTTTCTGAAGTTTGGTTTTGTGCATATGCTTCATGAATGTTCTTATTTTGAAATGAAGTCAGTTCATCAACGGCTTCGATTGGAAACGAGTTTTCTGAAAAAGCCAAGACGTAAATTGACAAACGCTGAGGCTAATAGGGCTATCGGAATGCATCAGGGTGGCATAACTCAGGTTGTTGTAGCGGAAAGGCTCCAAGTCAGCCAAAGTGTGATATCTGGACTTTGGAATAGGTTCAGGGAGACAGGTTCCGTGTTGGAAAGACCAAGGCTTGGTGGGCGACGAAAAACAACACCTGCTCAGGATCGTTTCATCACCGTTTCGGCGAGAAGAAACCCTACATCTACGTGTAGAATGCTACGGAATACTCTTCAAAATGCAGATGGGGTCCAATTTTCCATCGAAACCATCGGACGACGTTTGAGAGATGTGAATCTAGGTTCTAGACGTCCATTAAGAGGAGTTCCATTAACACGTGACCATGAGCGTCAAAGACTGGAATGGGCAAGGCAACATATCAATTGGAACGAAGAATGGCGTAGTGTCCTTTTCACTGATGAATCCAGATATGGACGATTTTAAGATTCTCGAAGAATAAGGGTATGGATAATCCCACGCTTACCCCGTAATCGTCGCTATGTCCAAGAAGTCCATCCATTCCGAGGGGGTAGTGTTATGGTATGGGCCGGGATATGTTTCAACGGGCGCACAGATCTACACATTTGTCCTGCGAATATGATCGCCTTACAGTATAGGAAGCACGCTGCTATTGGTGAAACTTTTCAATTTCTAGACGATTGTTGAGAATGCGCGCGAGGAGCTTGGTATTCCACATTTACCAATACCTCCGCACTCACCAGATTTGAATTGCATAGAACCTGCATGGGATATGCTCCAAAGAAGATTAGATAATCTTCAACCTACCCCAGAATCCTTAAATGATCTGAGGAAGCTTCTGCCCCGTTTATGGAATCAAATTCTTCAAGAAATATTCAACAGCCTCGTGTGTAGTATGCAAAGAAGATGTCAAGCTGTTATTGATGCCCCTGGGAATAAAATTTCGTTATTTTACTCGATTTTTCTTAACCACCCTGTATACGCTGCATACCTACAGGCTGAAATTAATTTGCAACTTGAAATCATATTAATATTATTTTTCATCAGAAAAATCTTATTTTTCCTTTATTTTTCTGCAATTTAAGTCAATATCCCTAACTCATGTGGAGCAGTTTACTTCAGAACATCACATTGTGAATCCAATCTTTTTGCTGAGGCCACGGAAAACCTAAAGCTGATTTTCCTTTATCTATCAACACGCCAGAACTCGCCTCTTCCCGAATTAAATGAGAAAACGTGCCAATTACCTGGTGCATAAACGCCTTCGAAAATTTAAAAGGCCTTGCGACACGTTCGATTTCTAAAAACAGGAGTTAATGGAAGAGTAAATTGAATCACTTCGAATCCATTTGCTGTACAACAGATATTTTCCAAGGGTAGGAATTTCCCGGATTTTATTTCCTGGAACAATTTCAAATTTCCTGACGTTTTTCTACTTCCTTTCTTTTTGGGAATCGATGGAATGGAACTAATTGGAAAGCTAGGGCGATACCTGGATTTTTTCCAGGGTGAAGGTTATATTTTTTCGGAATTCCAGTATGGTTGTGCATAATGAATAGAAAAGAGAATATTGAAGCTTTTGAAATGTTCTCAGTATGCATGAACATATATGTATTTCTTGTTATTAATTCCTCATGCTCATTTCTAGTTACACTTCTAGCTATTTTCTTTATTATATTTATCACTCATGATTCTTCCCTGTCTAGCAATGTAATCTCAAATAAACAGCCCATGTGTCAAGCCCGAAGGTTAGAAATGGAATGTTTTTTATTGAATTCAGCATCAGAATATCAAAAAATTATTTTTTTATAGCGAATCTTATGATATAGTCCTTCTAGTTATATTTTTTTCCATGATTAACTTCCGACATCGAAGTATTCTGTCGAAGAATGGTTGATATTGATGCAACTAATAATTAATTGACTCCGATTCGTACTCGTGCTCGAATTCCTATCAATATTGAACCATTGAAATCATGTTCGAACAAATTACAAAGTTCGGCTGTATAGCCAATGAATTCTCCGTAACAATATATCGACTCCCCTTCAAGTTCTGAATAAACAATCAGGTACAATCGATATTTTGACGTTAGAGGTCATGAGATTCTCGTTAAAACAAATCTGCTGTCGGACTTTCGGCCTGGAACATTCTCATGAATATTTATAGGAATTGTTTCGCATTCTCTCGCCATTTTTTGTACAAAAATAACAGCGTATACATCTATTGGAAGTCTCGGCAGTGGTGGAAAATACAGTAATGCGGGTTTGTTTGAAAACTCTCACATTTGTCGCGTCAAAATCATGGAACAAATTCATTTCATCAGAAGAAAAATATTTGGCAAAATATTTTGAGGAGCTGATTTTTTTTTGTTATATATATATATATTCTTTTGAAAGAGAGAATTACATACTGTTTTGTAATATCAAACAATATATGGCATATGGCACGTGTGAAGAAATGGCGACAAGGAACAGATTGTATAAAAGAATAAAATCTGTTTCCCGCTCCAAATCTGAGTGTTAGCAGAGGGAATGTAAACGGGGTACCATACAATTCGGCGTATGATACACGAGAACAGATAAAAACCTCTGAAAAAACTCTGTCTCCCCGTGTATGTGTGGTGATACTGAATTTGTTAAAAAATATGCTGCTATCCATGTTACAGAGCTCCTTGTACTTGAAAACATGCCTTTTCATCGAACTGGAGGCAAATATCTTGAAATTACATCTGTAACAAGAAAAAAAGAAGAAAAACGAGAAAGAAGCAGTAGAAAAAAAATACTTCACCTGCTAAAAAACCTTTTCACAAAGTCCTAACTCTCTCATGGATCGGGAGGATCTTTCGATCAGGTCCGATCTTCCAAGTGATGATTCTTCTGTTCTTCAGGTGTTCGAGGAACGCTACAGGCCCCTTATGTTGGGGGATCATCTCCCATAGATTAGAGTGGTTGTTTTTAGCAAAAAATCAGCAAAAAAGCAGGAGCAAATTCGAAAAACGTCTGACACTTCATTGTTATGCTTTGGTTCTTTGCGAATAAAATGCTGTATTTTTTATATACCTGAGACGGAGGATCTGGATTTCTCTCGCGAAGGTCCAAAATTTGGAAATTTCAATCCATCAACATACTAATTACATATTCGAGATCTACGATCTCGAATTAGTTAATGTTTCAAATTTCGAGGCGATAAGATGAGATATAATTTTTGGAATTTGTTACATAATTTTGACGCGCGCTGTATAAAGCAGAGCAAACTTGTAGGCACAGGTGACAGTTACTAATCGAGTTATTATCAGTTCTCTGAACGAAATATATGAAGATCAGCGAATGTCAAGCGTCACACTAAAATTTTCTGAATTTTACAGGGTGTTAGATGAACTCATGCGGCGAAAAGTCAAGAGGCTGTTCCTTGGACTATTTGGAGGATTGTTTATTCATTGATTATTTTTGAAAAAGCGTTTTATTGCGAAGATATTGTAACATATCTGAATTTCCTACCCTACAATAAAATAAAATGCACCGTTGCCAGACTACTCCATGGCTTCCAACTTTGCAACGTCTATTGTCGAAACGTGGAACTACGTTGAATGAACTTATTTGATATTATTTTATAACTCTATGAATGATGAATATTAGTACGACTTCAAGCAATACTTTAGGCAATTCGCATCTTTATAAATAGGAGATTTTAATCATATCGAAGATCCACTATGAAGTAAACTCGTTCTTCTGTGACCATCGAAGAAATACGATTCTGCGGAAGAAAAACTAACCTACGAAACGACAACGAATGGAAGGGTCTCTTTTTTACTTCACTTTCACTCGGCTGCTGTCTGTTTTCACTTTCATTCTGGTTCACAATAGTGTTCCTTTGAAATGGAGTTCCTCTTCTAGGAATTCGCCATTTTAGTATATTTTAAAGACGCTTCTTTGTTATCTGGTATGTACACTGTCCCAATTTAAATAACTCTGTTTCATTTCACAGGATTAAATCTTATGTAAGCCTGTTCTATTTTATTATTGCATTTCTATTGAATATTGTGGAACTCTGTTCTGCTACCAACCCATTTGGAATATTCTTTTACTGTTCGTAAGGCCTACTGCACATTTAACTATTCACTCGACGCTATGGTGTAGGCATTTGGAGTTGTTGCTTTTAGTATAATATTTTACGTACAATAATCACTGGTTTGGAGGATTAGGATGAGCTGTTTATATCGTCTGTGCCAAGGAAAACATCCCCCACAACAGTGGCACTGAGACTTCCTCTGAGGGTTCTATAGACGAACGTCCTCAGTAAACATAGCCTCGTCTTCGGGCCATGGCGAGCCAGGCAAGTGGAGGATTGCTTCGATCTGGTTCCACCGTTCATCAGTTAACAGGAAATATAAGGAGTTTATCGTCACTTCCAAACCAACGCGACTACTACGATCTCTTCCATAACACTTGGAAGGAAGGATTCTCACACTAGGAACTACAAGCATACTGCTTATGAATTTCATTAATAATCAGGTGACACACTATATATGCCTATAACCTTTGGATAACTTTGGATGTATTGGATTCTGTTTTTTATCACAATTGTGCCAGTAATAACCTTACCGGAGTATAGGAAGCTCCATATTGTACATGTCACCAGTGCTCTACTTTTAATAATCGTTCTATGGATTGTAAACATATCATCTGTAATGCTAAAAGAGTTTTTGCTTTCAAATACAATGAAGAATTGGATTTAGTTCGTTTTTATCCCTTCATATGGCTATGGTTCCTTGAACTATGGTGCTGGAGGAATAAAGGCTATTGTTCCATCTTAATGTCCAATCTAGTGTATTATTTATCTATTTCACCTCATTATTTCCCATCCTATATTTCACTAATCTGAATAACTACGACATAACATAGAGTTCTACCAATCTAGACGATCACATCACAAACC
Organism: Adalia decempunctata; assembly: GCA_951802165.1. Taxonomy (NCBI): domain Eukaryota; kingdom Metazoa; phylum Arthropoda; class Insecta; order Coleoptera; family Coccinellidae; genus Adalia; species Adalia decempunctata. The sequence continues at coordinate 5,492,264 of OX637701.1, forward strand.
AAAAATATAAGTATAAAACCCCCTTTAACGTAATTCTACCCTCAGCTCTTCAGAGCAGGGTTGCCCCTTTTCTCTTTTTCATAATGTTCTTAGGATTTACAAACTTGGAATGTTACAATATAGAGCGTAAATCTTTCAGAGTAAGCAAAATAGATTTACTGTATATAATGCTCCTTTCCAGCTGTGTGGTATAACCCATGTACCATGGAGTCAAGCACTGTAAGAACAGTAGGAGTAGAAGACAATGTGCTGGACATGATAGAAGAAGATCCAGGTACTTCTACGCGAAAACTTGCATACACTTTCAATGTGAGGAATTGGACTGTTTGGAACATTCTCCGTTCTGAAGCAGTTTAATAGACCATCCCTTGTAGCGCAAAGGAGAAATTGTTTTCCCGTGGGAGACACGACTGAGATTTACGGTTTGCTCCCTGTTTCCGCGGCAGGTAATAATTCCAATCCGGAAACTGCTGAAAGTAGGTCCGAATGCGATTTCTCGCATCAGTGACATATTTTCGCAATCTAATAGAGGCAAATTTGATTTTCGTTATTCAATATATCCTACCTACGCCCGACGTGGCGGCGTTTTCCATTCCGAATCGGAAAAACCGACGGAACGGGATGATGCATGCGCCCGGGCGTCTGCTCCCAGGAGTCCGGGACTGGAAAATGACTTCACATTAACGTCCGACTGTCGTACGTACCCGTCTGTCCTCCATTCGGTTTATTCGCATCTTCCAATCAAATTGGATTTGCGGACTCCGCGCCACTCTTCTACTACAATAATTTCGAATTTACACTTTTATGAGTTCGGGAATCTCCGTCTGTTTTTCCCTGCTTCAGTTCGGCGTGATAAATCAATGCCACGGGTCCTGGAAACGAGTCAAATCCCTCATTTCTGAGTGCAGTAGGTCGACTAGATATGGCTGAATAAACCAAATGCAACCTCAGAACTTCCTACACAATTCTTCTTCTTCTTCTCGTGCAGCCAACCTGGTTAGCCGCACGTGGTCCTTGTGGCCCATTGTCCATACCGCATTTCTGCAATACTAGAGAGACTCAGACCCGAAGGCATGTCGGGAGGAATGCCGCGAGCCGACACGAAGGAGTCCCTCTCACCATAGAGATGGAAGGTCTAGAGTTCCCTAGGTGTGTTAACCTCAATACAGATAGATTACCGCACGCGAACAGCATATGTTCCGCCGTTTCATCCGCGTTCCTGCACCAACGGCACAGGGAACACTCAGTCTGCAAATGTTAACAGATGGCCAGTTAAAGCTCAAAATACTAGAAAAAATTGCTTCATCCAGAGAATCAAGAGCTTTTTGGCCTCCGGCCCTTCGATAAGGAGCTAAGACTGGCTGAGATCCGTTCTCGTGTTTCGCTCAGAGGAGAATTTATCATCAATCCATCTCTTGAAAATATTTTTGATGTATGTTGCAACGCTATATTATTCTTTATAAGCGCTTAGGACTAAGAATCTCGCTTATATGCTGGATGTTCCCAAAGCTCAGTTGAAGATGGAAGTGGGTTTTACAAAAACGATATTATTAAGGGGGCGCCAAGTGATTTAATATTCACATCCAGCACACTTGCTCTAGTTTCCGAAAAATCACTAAACAAATCTAGATAAATGATCTACAACAATAATTCTAAAGGGGGAGTAATTACCTCGAGGTCCTTATATAGCGCTATATATGGCTCACACTGTATATATAAATAGATCATACGACGATAGCGAATTATGTGTAAAATAATGTATAGAAACCTTATGAGGTTCCTATCAAAATAACTTAAATAGGTCTCATACGTTAACCTAATAGCAATGAGACTTAATAATAATACAAGTATTATCTGACTCAAACATAATAAAACAGTTCGATATTAGCGCTGATAGATTCCAGAAATTGATGATACGACCTTAATAAAGTTCCTCGCTCCAAAGGAAAAAGGTAGTGACGATTTAGAACCTCGACGATGTTGAAATCACCAAAAGGTAACTGGCAGCAGTACTGATTTTCCTGGGGCTGATTCGACCCGGTGACTTATCAATCGACAATTGATGTTGCAGATATTCCAGCGAAACCACTGAAATGTCCCAGAACAAGGACCCTATGGACACAAATTCAGATAAATCAAAATGGCGAACTCGTCAGTCAGAAATACCTACCTCTTTCAGAGGGTTCTCACAGTACCAAATTAAGTACAGTTTCCTCACTGATTATAAATGAGAATACTTCACCGAAATAAAGTTCCAGCAGAATATTGATCCTGGTTCTAAAATAGAAGACACAAATTGCACGAGGCTAAATCGAAGGAATGATGAATCTCACCTCTCAATATGGCAAATCCCTTTCCAGGCACAGTAAGATCAAACAAAATCCTCCAAATAAGCTCTGAAGCTGAACGAAACAATCCCACTGTATATAACGTTTTCGAAATTCAAATTCCGAAATCAGGTGAGTATTAAAACTCCTAGACTTTCGGAAACCACCATTAAATTGAAGAATATGTACAGAAAACAACCATTCCACCAGTCTCCACGTGAATCAAATTCCCGCATCACCGTACTTCAGTTCCGAAATTCTCAATTGAGAATCCCTAACCAACATATCCTCATCCTTGTCTCACAAATCGAAATTTCCAAAATTCTATCTCGTTCCCACACCGCAGGCGATACAACAGGTTTCCCGACAAGAAAACATATCTTCCCCCAAACGCGTCGCAATGCAGTGGCGTGACCACGATCAGGGATCGAAAAATAAGCATTCGCCAAATACGGACATAACAGACTGCCTGAGATCCGTTCTCGTGTTCCATTCAGAGGAGAATTTATCATGAATCCATCTCTTGAAGAGGTTTTTGATGTATGAATGACAGATAGGAAGCTCGTGTTCCTCCTACAGAATAGGATGCGGCATCGCCAACATTTTCCGAGACAAAGGATGGCCTTTTGATCAGCGAAATACCAGTTTTCGTATTTTCTAACTTCGTTTTGAAAATTAATGAAACGTTTTTTTCAACTTGTACGTACGGTATTGTATCTGCTCTTTTCAAAGTGAGAGCCATTTGAAAAAACATACTGCCAGGGATCTTTGCTGACCTGGGAGTACCGTCACATCGTAGAGCAACTGGCCAGAGACAATAGTGACTCTACTATGAAAGCCAGGGCGTTGTTGTATTGGAGGAAATGAAAAAACCGATGAGCTTGCTGAAAGTGCATCAAGGTTAACACCTGCTGGTCCTGAGCCTTTCTGTCGGCTTGGAAAAGACCTTTATAAGGCAGCGGTCCAACAATGGGCGTTGGACAACAGAATAACCCTCTGGAGAAACTCTCCTGGACTTACTCAGTCCAAGAAAGTCGTGATGATTTCACCGACCTTTACCAGTAGGCTCCAAAAGCTGATAGGTCTGCTGACAGGGCACTGTTGGTACAAACATCATTTGTACCGTATGGGAAAGTTAGCAGATGAGATTTGTAGGCTCTGTGGATCAGAAGCAGAAACAGCCGAACATATGGTATGCAAGTGTCCAGATCTGACTGGCCTAACAACCATTCATGTGAAGAAAACGGTCATGGATACCCACGAGGTGACGGTTAAGGCTCCTAAGGATGACCTCCTTGGGTTTCTGTGAATGAGAAGGGTACAGAGCTATAGATCAATATGGTACCAGTTTCTGGAAGACTAACCGAGGCATGACGACTCCAGTTCAGAATAATAAATGATAAGCCATTCAGAATGGCATCAGTGTCATCCATTCTGTTCATCACGAGACCTCTTCAGTCCACTTCTGATGTTATTTCGTACTACCTCCGTAGGTAGCTGTGAAAGAACTCTTCAGCTCTGCGAACAAATTGATCTTAAATCCTTATCTTCTACTGAAATAATTCTGAAGGAGATCAATTAACATCCTCATAAATCTTTCTCTCCATAGGACATTTCGAAATGACATCGTGGGGATCCAGAATCGAATTGTCTAGGTTAAAGTTCCTGGAGAAATGGTACAAATAACTGTTCCATAATTCTTCTTTCTGCATTTTCCTATCTCTGCCTATTCTTGTTTTCGTTTTCCCTCCGTCGTCTTTCTTGTTCTTCCCGTTTTCTTGCTTCATCCTCTTTTTTTCTACGTTCTTGTTCAATTCTTTTCTAATCTTCTTTATACCTTTGTTGCCTTCTTCTCTCCTCTTCTTCCTCCTTTTTTCCTGTGCTGTGCTCTCTCTTTATTTTCCTTGTTCTCCAATCTCCTCATTTCTTGATCATGCCGTTTTCTGTCTTCATCTTCTCTGCGTTGTTTTTCTTTTCCTTCTATTTCCCTCATTTCTTTTTTTTGTTCCAATATTCCGTTTTGATCGTCTTTTCTCTCACTTCTATCTTTTTCTCTCTTCGTTCCTTTGTCTCTCTCTTTCTCTCTGTTCATTTTCCTTGGTTTTTCGTTCTTGTTCTTGTCTTTTCCGTTTTTCATCCTCTATTTTTTTTTCCTCGTGGTCACGTCTTCTTTGTTCTTTCCTATACTAGTAAGTTTTATATGAATTGAATAAATAAATACTCAACAGCCTAAAGATTCATCTAGATATCGCTTTTCAGGACAAATCGCCGTTAATTGGCGTCCATTCGGCGCATTCAACAGCGATACAGCGTTGTTCGTCCAGTTTGTACAACCAAAAAGTGGATAATGTTCCATACGTGACACAAACTCGATTCCGGAATGACATCGACAAATTAGTGTCATGAAAGAACATGTCACGCATTTTGTAACGGAATTCATATCCAGCTCGCATAGTAATCACCGCAAAATGCGAACTCAATAAAAACCGCGTCAGGGATAATCCAGTCCAATGGCGGTGAAAGGATATCCTGTCCAATAAATGTATAATTTATGTCATTATGGATGACATCGCCATGTGGAGAGATTCGGGGCTTGAGAACGCTATCAGAGGGTTAGATTAACAGTTTTATGCACTTCTTCATCTTATTTATTCATTTCAAAAGCTGAGAAAGTCTCTGACTCGATGGTCAGATCAGTTTTCTTCATCATCTTTCAGCCAAAAATTGAAATTTTCGAATAGCTCATATTTTGCACAGAGGGGCGAAAGATCTCACAGTTTAAATTCTTCATTGCTAACCAAATTGAGTTGATCGAAATCTGAACTATGCTGGTAAGGACTGTGGAATATTTTTTATTTGATTCAGCGACCTAAAATACCTACATTTTGATACCAAAGTCAACCATGGCCCTTCCATAGATGAATAATTTTTTTTGTTTTATTCTGACAATTTTTTTTTTACAAGGAAGAATCTATACTATGCTAGATAGGCCTCCGGAATGATTTTCATTGAATTCAGCGACCTTAGAAACCCCAATTTTGATTCAGAATAGAGGGTGAACTCAGAGTAAGCAACACACAAAAAATATAAAACACAGTTTCAGTTGGAGAAAACAACTCTGAAAACTTTTTTTCATGAAACAACAGTTAACTTGATATCTGAGGATGTGAGGCAACAAATCAAAAAATACAAACATATAAAAACAATACATAAATATATAAAATTGAATTCTGAAACACTTACAATATCAGTCTTGTCCCTCCTCAATCAAGTTGATTGTAGGTAATAAGAATTCGAATAACTCACAGATCGCCCGAAATAAAAAAAATTAAATTTTTCTCGTTATCAATGAGCATTTTTCGAATATGTCAATTTTTATTGATGTGATTGAGATCATTGAAAAAGAAAATGTGAATCTGTCGGACAAACTAGTTGATGAACTGATAGAACTTATAGACAAAGAAGAAATCTTAGAAGTTGAGGCAAAATTGAGACGGATCTACAAAAAGATGAAGAAGCTAAGGAATAAAGCAAAAATTCTGGTAATTCATCGAAGGATAGTGGAATCAAGAAAGATTGCCAAAAACTGAAAGATGAATCAAAATCAAATACATCAAAATGATGATAATGGAGTAAGAGAAGTAGTTTGATTTTTTTCTGGAGCTTTAGTTGAAATTATTTTAATCTACTTAAATAACATTAATAAACATAAGATTGTACCAGTAGTGAGATGACTTGGGAATGTTGAAAGGAATGTTACTTTCAAAAACTTCAGGAAGATTTGGGGGAAATATTGGGGCTTACCCGAAATGAAACATCAACAAACCTCATTTATCTATCTATTGACAGCTTTCCGCCGAACTGAAAACAGAATTTGCATCAGTAACGTGAAAATTCCCTCAGCTTCATCAATTTCCCAAACACTTTGCGAACCAGTCATTTACCCATCCGTAAAAATCGATCAACAGTGAATTATTTGACAGCATTTTTTCCGAATTTGAGGAATCAGGTCACAAGTTCGACAAAATCGGAGCGGGACTGCACTGATTACGAATTCAATGAATTATTGGTACAAAAATGATTTGAAAAGATAGGTTTTTATTGAGTTTGTTTTATCTGATGCCCCAAAAATGAGACATTAAAAAAGTGCAGAAAATGTTGTGTTCAAAATTCATATTTTTTCGTCTTCTTATACCACAAAGTTTTCTGCTGCGTAATGGTGCCGTAACAAAGAAGAACAGGTCTATGACTATACTCACCTTTTCTTGGGTTCACCTAGAATCCCAAAAACATTATTCCTAACTGCTCAGCCCCAAATACTTACCCTCATCAGCCCTAAGAGTGAATTCGTTTGGTAAGATAAGAACTTTACCCGATACAATATTGCACAAAACCAGACAGCCAGCAGATACATCTCTTTTAGTCAGAACAACCGTAAGTAACATTCTCACAGTGTTTTCTTTGTGGTATTTGTTTATATTCCATACATTCATTTTATTCTTTAATTCTCGAGGTGATAAGAATTGCTACAGCAGTCCATTCTTCTCTCCAAAAGATAGTATATTATTTATGTAGAATAACGAACTCTAGGCAAGCCTCCTCAGAATGTACAAGCTTGACAATAAAAAAATCAATCGAACGATGAGAGTATCAGGTCATTTCGAGCTGTCAAAAAAAATTGCTAACATTTTGTCATTTCTTCAGCCCGAGAACGTTTATGACAACTTCTGACAAATTTTACGAGTTTCGTTGGGCCAGAAACAACCAAGGTCGGTATAAAAACCGCCATATAACAGACTAATGAGACTTAGAAGCAATTAGGAGGCCAGAACTAATTCAATACATCTTCTAACTTTTAATAACAATAGGGCTAGGAAATACACGCGAAGCAGCTGAAAAATACACAATATACTTGTTGCAACGGTTTGCTTGAGGGTGAGTTATGATTTTTATGTCTCGAATACAGCATGGGGTATTTGGGTTGAAAAGATAAATGTTTCTTGTTTGGGAAATAGAATTTGGACAAAGCTGCTCTGGGTGTATAGTTTATGATTGTTTTGGATATTATGGGAATTCCTTTCGGATGGTCCATATATCATCGGTTTCACGACAAATTTTCGCTGTTCTTTCAGAAATAAGCTACTGTTAAATCGACTAGATTAATGGCTTAGCGGAAAAATGGAACTTCAGTGTTGTGTGACAGAAAAATCATCATCACTTCAGACTTGAGCTATCATCGATTTGAGATCTTGGTCACAATATACAGTAACCCTGTATTAGTGTGGGTTTCCTAAATTCTTCGAAAATAGAAACGTTTCCAATACAAGCTATTTTATGCGCTATACCATTTTCCAGTATAACTAACTCGACTACATATACACTTTCAAACTTGGGCTAAAATAATTATGCATTCATCCATATTTGATCTGATGTTTGAATTTGATATAGGATCCAACTATGACCACAACCCCATGAAGTTGAGTAGAGTGTTCAATATTTAATGAATGATTGCATGAGGTCAAGACCTTGAATATGCTGAACATTTCGAATGAGCTTCAATAATAGTTGTGGTTGTTATTGTTTTTTCCGAAGAGGAATTGAATTTTGTCGAAATAAAACTAAAAATAACTTCACTAAGGTAGATCATAGTTGACTTTGGCATCAAAATGTAGGTTTTTGGGGTAGCTGAATTCTTAAATTTAATTCTGTACACCCGATAAAAAGTCCGGGGACAAGAATTGCGCGCTTGGAAAAAGTCCGGGGAAAAAATTGCGCGCTTGGAAAAAGTCCGGGGAAAAAATTGCGCGCTTGAAAAAAGTCCGACGACAAAAATTTTCGCGCTTGGAAAAAGTCCGGGGCCAAAAATTGCGCGCTTGGAAAAAGTCCGGGGAAAAAATTGCTCGCTTGAAAAAAGTCCGGGGACAAAAATTGCGCGCTTGGAAAAAGTCCGGGGACAAAAATTGCGCGCTTGAAAAAAGTCCGGGGAAAAAATTGCGCGCTTAGAGAAAGTTTGGGGAAAAAATTGCTCGCTTGAAAAAAGTCCGGGGACAAAAATTGCGCGCTTGGAAAAAGTCCAGGGACGAAAATTGCGCGCTTGGAAAGAGTCCGGGGACAAAAATTGCGCGCTTGGAAAAAGTCCGGGGAAAAAATTGCGCGCTTGGAAAAAGTCCGGGGACAAAATTTGCGCCCTTGGAAAAAGTCCGGGGACAAAAATTGCGCGCTTGGAAAAAGTCCGGGGACAAAATTTGCGCCCTTGGAAAAAGTCCGGGGACAAAAATTGCGCGCTTGGAAAAAGTCCAGGGACGAAAATTGCGCGCTTGGAAAGAGTCCGGGAACAAAAATTGCGAGCTTGGAAAAAGTCCGGGGACAAAAATTGCGCGCTTCAAAAAAGTCCGGGAACAAAAATTACGCGCTTGGAAAAAGTCCGGGGAAAAAATTGCGCGCTTGAAAAAAGTCCGGGGACAAAAATTGCGCGCTTGGAAAAAGTCCGGGGACAAAAATTGCGCGCTTGGAAAGAGTCCGGGGACAAAAATTGCCTGAGAAATTTATTAATAAAATAAAATGGGAAATGTATTGAGTTTATAGGTTTAACTTCAACTCTGTAACCTATGTTGGAATTTCACAAGGTGACAAAATAATTATAATCACTGAATCCATAAATACTGATAATTCGTTAACTCAAGAATGTCTTAAAAACGTTCTTTATTCATCCATCTTTACTAATCTATAATTCAGAACTATAACAATTCATTTTCGTTCCATCTATTTTTTTTGGCAGATTTAGGTTTCACCAGAAAACAATTTGAAATCTGATACCAATTACCGTTGCTGGTTTTTCAATTCTATCCTCTAACTTCGTAGCCACAACCGTCTTAAAGAGATGTCTCTAGCGTTGCTGTAGACCTATCAATCATCTATCAAGTACTTCTGAACGGTAGTTCGGTTGAACTAGTCACAACAAAGTTGAAATTAACAGTAACATCAAGTAACACAACTAACTAATCTATCCACAAAACCCCTCTTGATGTCTTGGTAAACAGATTGACCTTGTCAATCGCAATGTGAGCTCTCCAAGATATCGCATTGTGAGGTCTCCAAGATATCGCATGGAGAGGTCTATAAGATATCGCATGGGAACATAAGTGGAAACTTTGCCTAGTAACATCACAGAGAGATCTCTGGGCCTTGCGTTAGGAGCTCGCATAAAAGTCGCATTGTAAGCTCTCAGAGATATCGCGGAGAAGTCTGTGTTGCCTGGGTTGGCATTGAACGACAGAAAAGTAGTAAATACTTGAGTAAATACCTCAGAACGACGAGAATCAATGTAGCATTCCCCTTCAGCAACAGTTTGTTGTACAGCAGCAATGTTTGGATTTGAATTTGAAGCCGTACTTTCAATGAATCGCACTCATGTCCTGGTCCGGTCGGTTGGCGGGTGCAATAGCAAAATAAAATGAATTTATGTGCAATTTGGGTCGTTAAAGGAATGAACTGGAGATTGAAATAGGTGCAGGGATTTATTTAGCCAGTCGGGACGTAACTGAGAGGACTTAGAGAACACAGGTAACTACCGAAGCGTGTAGTGTTTCATTAGCCGAGACGGAAACATAGGTAATTTATGGTATCATGCCCCTACAGAAGTTTCACCTGGTTTATCCCTTTTCTCTGATGTGGACCGGATTTTTTCGGGAAAGTCTCATCATTATTGCATGGATCACTTTCGGAAGTTGGGAGATGAGGAAGCTTATGCTTATCCACCGGAGTAAAAAGATTACCCTCGATTAATTTCGAATATAGATCGAATCTGTCAATTATTCACAAAACAATCATCAGGGAGGTCTGCTGGTGAAGAATATCCTTCACGCACAAAATGAAGGGTGTCCAGTTTCCAAACGACTGAGCTAGGACTTTTTCGTAAATTTGATTTCATTGTTAACCATACAGGGTGAGTCTTTGACTTGTACATATATTTAAACTGTTCCTCTCATCAAACGTAACACTTCTTTTCTGTACCATTTTTCAAAATTCGGTTTGGTTTGGGAGATACAGGGTGTCGAAAATCCATGAAAAAAACACTTTTCTGTTATTTCCAATTTTACCCGGAGAAATTTGACGAAAAAATCATTAATTTCAAGAATAATCTGAATGCGTCTCTGAATTTAATATCATCGAATATTATTCCTTCTCTGGTCTTTAAACGAGTTTACAATGTTGTCACAATATTTATCAACTTTGTCGAGATATTTTAATAATAAAATCCCACAAATGTGGGAGATAAAATTGAACACCAAGGAGGATTTAATACGCACAGTTTCAATTGAAAATTCATAGTTACCGGTCCATATTGAAGTTGAATGTCGATGAAATACAAAATTCGGATATGAATGATGAATCTCGATACAAACTACTTATTAAATTGAAATTTATGAAAAATTAAACGATACTTGATAATCTGTGGCGATGTTTCTATCTGAACAACATCCTCTTGGAATTTTATGAACTCGACACGGTTGAAATTATATTAATTCACTTCACATAATAATTACATTAGAACAATAAATCACTGAATGTATTCAGAACTCCACATAATGTTTACACTGTTTAGAGTTTGTTCAGAGACCCTGGTTTGTTATTGTTTATAGTTGGCCTCTAGATAACCAATAATTCGGTTTTCGCTTCACGCATGCGCGGTAAAATTTGGCGGCAAAGTCGATTTATGATGGAAACGGCAGAATTCATAGATATTTATACCACGGTACACAAATGTATCGTGATTAATACTATGTTTCGTAAAAAATCCTTAACCTCAATGAAAATATCAGCAAGCTGACAACATCTTCTTGAAATTTCTGTGCAAAAATTCACAGAATCGATACAAATTAGATTAGGTTAGATTGTTTAATAATAAATATTAATGTAAAGTCTTTCTTCATGATATTGTTTGGGAATTTCGAGGAAAATGTAAACAAGTTATTAGTGTTTACAAACTAATCTGCAGTTAAATCGAAGAAGGAACTTATTTTGGTGGAATAAATGTGGCTTTTTAGTTGCAGATATAATCCGATGAAACTACCTGTTTTTGTTGAAATTATCGTGTTTGCAACATTTTTATTCCAATAAGGTTAGTACTTGAGTATTCTCTGAATGTATAAACTCAATTTCTATCGAGAAATATGAACATTGAATCAATTCCACAGTATCATTTCAGGGACGTAATTAGCACAATTTTTTTCAAATGGCTATATCTTTTTAACAGAGCGGAATTCGGAAAAATGGAAAATGAAAAAAAGGTTTATTTTGACCTCAAAAATCTTCAGTTGAAATATATGTACAAGTCGAAGACTCACCCTGTATATTGAAGACCTCCTTACACCTTTCAATGGAGGGTATTATTATTATTTTCTCGTGAATCTTGTAATATGTATCCATGTGAATGGGAACTAGTAGCCCACAACTCAGACCACTGGCAGTATTTGAATGGTCCTAAACTTGAAAATAAGTGTCTCACTGGCAGACAACACGAAATTAAGTTTAGAGTTCCGGGTCCTACTTAATTAAAAACGAATTTTCGACAAGGCAGGCCTAATTCACCACAACCCTCCCCCCAAGCACAATATACGAGGATACAAAAGGTATAATGAAAACCCTTTCACGTGTGATAAAAGGTGTATAAAAGCGGATGGGTCTTTGACTCCAATTACCGAAACACCAGTCGAATACGGCTGGGGATATCTCAGAGAAAACATCTCGCTGCCGAATAAAAGGAAAACCCAACCGTATCCATGAAGAATTCATATAAAATTTATATTCCGTAAGTGCTAAATGTCCCCGTCAGATTAAAGCACCCGGCTGATGCTGCGGGAGTAAGTAATTTATGAAACGCTAGAGCTGAATCTGTATCCGGAGAGGATGGCAGTTTCTGACACATCCATTGGAACGGATTCTAGTTTCGGATGTTTGGTTGAGGGATCGCTCCATCAAGTAATTAATCTACAGATTTTCTTTTATTCCTCGTTTCTGGGTCGGGATTTCAAATTGACGTACCCATATATTTCTACGTGGCTCCTTCGCCAATTTGTTTCATTATCTGAAGGAGTTACTAATCAAATTCTCATCATCTGTTGATTTATTCAAGAATTTGGAGCCTCATACAGCAGTCTTCAGGTTGCTTATTTTTTCTATCTAAGACCTCCTCTGATTTCTTTCATCATCCACAGTCTATAGAAAACAATTGTACAAAACGAAGATTGTACCCATATATTTCTACCTGGCTCCTTCACCAATTTGTTTTATCATCTGAAGGAGTTACTAATCAAATTCTCATCCTCTGTTGATTTATTCAAAATTTTGAAGCCTCATACAGGAGTCTTCAGGTTGCTCATTTTTTCTACCTAAGACCTCCTCTGATTTCTTTCATCATCCACAGTGTATAGTTAAAACAATTGTACAAAACAAAGATTGTACCCATATATTTCTACCTGGCTCCCTCGCCAATTTGTTTCATTATCTGAAGGAGTTACTAATCATATTCTCATTATCTGTTGGTCAAAAATTCGAAGCCTTATAAAGGAGTGTTCAAGTAAGTCATTTTTTCACTAAGCACTGAACGAGAATAAATTCGCTATCACAAAAACGCTTATATCTTTTGAACCACCGATTTCGAAAATCAATCTCATTTTCGAATCATCTTCTAATTCTAATGAAAGCAATGTAAAACCAAACCAATTTTTTACAAAATTCATGGATTTTTTCTGGAATTTTCTCATCATGCTTCTTAAAGTGTTCTCAGTCACTTTCTGGGATGCTGTCTTCCACTTTTGCTTGAATTACGCTAATGTTTTCGTTGATTTCTTAGTCTTCTTCAATTCTCTTTTTACCAGGGCCCAATATCTTTCGATTGGCCTGAGTTCTGGACAATTTGGTGGATTGGCCTCTTTGGGAACAAAAACCACCTCATTATCTTCGTACCATTCCTTGGTGGCCTTGCTGTAGTGGCATGAAGCTAAATCTGGCCAACAGATTGTTGACACATCGTGCTCACGTAAAAATGGTAAAAGTCGCTTCTTCAAGCATTCCTCGATGTATATCTTCGAGTCAACAGAGCCTTGGCCAACGAAAAATTTGCTCCATTTCCCACAAGAGCAAATTTCTTGCCAAACCAGGAATTTTTTAGGAAACTTTGCTTGTTTCTTCACGCGAAATTGTTCGTCAACATTTCCACGAGAATCTGCAGTATAAAATTCTTGACCAGGAAGTTGCGAGAAATCAGCCAAGACATAGGTTTCGAACAGGAAAATTTTTTCACGAAATCTTTTTTTAATTTCTTTGCTCTTGATTTCGCTTCCTGATTCTCCACAGCGTTCCTGTCTGGCACTTTTTATGTTCTAAGCCCACAACTAGACTTGATTTTCTGAACGGTTGACTGCGAACAACCCACTATTTGGGCCACTTTCCGTCCTGAAAGGTTAGGATTTTTCTGAAAAAGGCTTTCTTCACCTTTTTTGGGCTAAGAAACCCCTTTTTCCTCCCGGTTTCTTCCTTGCGGTTAATTGTAAGATCTTCGTTGAAGCGCTTAACAACTCTTGATACCGTTTCCGGACGAACGCGAGCCTCTTTTACGATTCTTTTGAAGCTCCATTTTTGATTATTTTGAAAAAGTTTCAATATAAATTCTCGTGTTTTCACTTCGCTCGACATTTTTCGACAGAGAATTGGAATATCTATGAAGTAAATGTTCTACATGTTCCTGACGTTCATAACAAAGCTAACTATGATCAAATTTTGATTTTTTTCTCAATTGGTTCAAGAGATATAGGCGTTTTAGTGAGAACGAATTTATTCTCGTTCAATCCTTATAGTCTTCCTCTGATTTTTCTTATCATCAGCTGTCTATAGTTTGAACAATCGTACCAAAAAAAGATTGTACCCATATATTTCTACATGGCTCATTCGCCAATTTGTTTCATTATCTGAAGGAGTTACCAATCAAATTCTCATTATCAGTTCAATTATTGCAAAATTCGGAGCCTCATACAGGAGTCTTCGAGTTGCTTATTTTTTCTACCATAGACCTCCTCCGATTTATCTTATCATCAACAGTCGATAGTTGAAACAATTGTACCAAACAAAGATTGTACCCATAAATTTCTACCTGGCTCCTTCGCCAATTTGTTTAGTTTCCTAGAGAAGTAACTGATCGAATTGGTGTTGATTTATTTCAAAACCTATTTCAAACACCTCTCAAAAATATCTATACGATGAATCACAATTACTATATAATGGGGTCACTGCGACAATATTGACTTTTTGATCTTATACCCGAAGAGATCCTCAGAGGTTTTTAGGCCAGCAAGCTCTGGACACTGAAGACCACGTGGACAGCTATTTCTGATCTGATTCTCTGATCATCAGAGCTTTCAAATCACATCTGGTGAGAGCTTCAGGCGTTTTACAATCTTTCTGATCAACCCACGATCTCTCTTAATGGTGTACATGATGTTTTTAGTGCATAATTTTGTGTAAACCAATCGATCATTCATTCATCCTATTATTCAAGAAAAGTATTTGAATTTCTGATGAATTCTATTTATGAATGAGCCCCAACTTTTCCATTGTGGTTCGAGGGCCAGTAAATATTGGATCATTCCAAACTGGAGGCTAATTGATGAAATCGATATCCGCAAAAAAAACTGGAACTTTCCAACGGCCTACTCAATCCCAACCAATTTTTTTCACCCCGCGAAGTTGACACTGGAGTAGTTAGACCCATCACAAATTCAATCAGGAATTCAATTTCGGAAACTGTGTCGAAATAAATTTCAGTGTCCCCCGCCGCGAGAACTCGGTATACGTGAACTTTCAAAAGAAAAAGAACTGACATGCCAACTTAAATCTGCGAATTTATTCCTTCCGTGAGAGTTACGTAAATCGCAAGAAACAACTGAAAAATATCTTTACGAGCTCCACTTTTATCGTAATGACTGGCTACGAGCCGGAATGTGAAGTTTTTCGTGTTCCGCAGGGTTTCTTTTATGTCTAGAAAGTTTCAGCGGCTTAACGTCTGGGCGAAGAACAAAAAATCTGAATCTGATACATTGTAGCGGTTTGGAGAAAAGGCTCTGAAGGTGTTCGATGGATTAATGGCTTCTACAAGGGTGAATCTAAATCGGAACTCCACTACTTCCAACTGCTCAAAGTTTGATCAGGTGGCCAGCAATTAGCACTTCGAGATTCCGCTTCACACTTCAGCAGGATTTTTTCACTCGCCCTCAAACTTCTAGCAAATCAATGTCCGAAAGAAGTTGAGGAATTTTAACCATTGTAGGCAGGAGCCATTGACAAAATGCAATACCTACGTGGCGCCAAATCCGCAAGAAGAAGTCCCTGAACGTTGAATGTGGTATGTGAACCACAAATTATCTTTCAGAATTTTCTAAATAGTCCAAATATACTGCTCCACAAGAGTTAGGGATATCGTATTCAATCGTTTTTAAAAGTATGTATGTAATCTTCGAGGAAATCATTTAAAACTCAATAACAACTTGAATCGATCCAATTAAATCAGTATGATACATTTCGTCAATCAGGTCGCCTTTCTTCTGAAGTTTTTCTTTGCATATGCTTCATGGATGTTCTTATTTTGAAATGAAGTCAGTTTATCAACGGCTTCGATTTGAAACGAGTTTTCTGAAAATGCCAAGCCGTAAATTAACAAACGCTGAGGCTGATAGGGCTATCGGAATGCTACAGGGTGGCCTAACTCAGGTTGTTGTAGCGGAAAGGCTCCAAGTCAGCCAAAGTGAGATATCTCGACTTTGGAATAGGTTCAGGGAGACAGGTTCCGTGTTGGAAAGACCAAGGCTTGGTGGGCCACGAAAAACCACACCTGCTCAGGATCGATTCATCAACGTTTCGGCGAGAAGAAACCCTACATCTACGTGTAGAATGCTACGGAATACTCTTCAAAATGCAGATGGGGTCCAAGTTTCCATCGAAACCATCAGACGACCTTTGAGAGAGGTGAATCTAGGTTCTATATAGACGTTCATTGAGAGTAGTTTCATTAACACGTGGCCATAAGCGTCAAAGACTGGAATGGGCGAGGCAACATATCAATTGGAACGATCAATGGCGTAGTGTCCTTTTCACTGATGAATCCAGATATGGACGATTTTCAGATTCTCGAAGAATAAGGGTGTGGAAAATCCCACGCATACCCCGTAATCGTCGCTTTGTCCAAGAAGTCCATCCATTCCGAGGGGGTAGTGTTATGGTATGGGCCGGGATATGTTTCAACGGGCGCACAGATCTACTCATTTGTCCTGGGAATATGATCGCCTCACACTTTAGGAAGCATGTCATTGACAATGTGTGCCAAATTTTCACGCTGCTATTGGTGAAACTTTCCAATTTCTAGACGATAACGCTAAACCGCACCGTGCAGCCATAGTTGAGAATGCGCGCAAGGAGCTTGGTATTCCCACATTTACCAATACTTCCGCACTCACCAGATTTGAATTGCATAGAACATGCATGGGATTTGCTCCAAAGAAGATTAGATAATCATCAACCTACCCCAGAATCCTTAAAGGATCTGAGAGAGCTTCTGCCCCGTTTATGGAACCAAATTCCTCAAGAAATGTTCAACAACCTTATGTGTAGTATGCAAAGAAAATGTCAAGCTGTTATTGATGCTCGTGGAGGCCATACATAGTATTGATATTCTTGAATTCTCTGGGAATAAAATTTCGTTATTTTACTCGATTTTTCTTGACCACCCTGTATACGCTGCCGACCTGCAGACTAAAATTAAGTTTCAACTTGAAATCATATAAATATGAATTTTCATCAAAAAAAATTCATTTTAACTATATTTTTTTGCAATTTAATTCAACATCCCTAACGCATGTGGAGCAGTTTACTTCCATTAATAGTATTTGCAAGTTTTCACGTAGTAGTACCTGCTAGGAGCATAGAATAACTGGAGAGAAGGCTCCCCTACGAAAATGAACTGCCAAAAACGTCCGAACTTGTCAGTTCGCCGCAAGGTCACGAGATGGCGACAACGTCGTCCGTTCCTACAACATGGCTATCCTTAATAAAATTATCTTTAATGGTTGTTAGTTGTTATTACTTATTAGGTCTAATTTATTACTATATCATAATATATATTCTTTTGAAAGAAAGCAATACATACTTTTTTTTCGTAAATCCGACAATATAATGCATATAGAACGTGTAAAGAAATGGCTACAAGGATCAGATTGAATATAGGAAGAAAAATCTGTTTCCCGCTCCGAATCTAAGTGTTAGCAGAGGGAATGTAAACGGGGTACCCTACAATTCTGCGTATGATACACGAGAACAGATAAGACCTCAGTCTTCCCGTATAATAATAGTAATACTCACCTGAATGTTCGCTTTTTCCGATAAGGATATTGTTTTGACAAATTTATTACCGATCATAGACTTCCCATATAATTGCGCATAAAAAGTTGATTAGAATAAAGCGATGATATGTCATCAATATTGTCTATGTTATGATTTATGGCCATTTTCAATTGAAAAGAAGCATAAATGTATCAATAACAATGACAGCCACATTATATTCTTTGCAATTGTAGCGCCATAGAACAAGTTATCTGACATGTTGCTGAATAAGCGATCTCAGAGTTATCTATCGGGCGTCACACGAAACTCTAACCTCCGCCGTTATTGGCAGTTCAAAATGATCTGTCGAGCGTATGAAGCGTTCCCTCCAGTTATTCTATGCTCCTAGGTACCTGGATCGTTTTCGATCCATCATGTGCAATGCAGTTAGGATAGGTAAGGTTAGGTGAGGTTAGGTCCAACTAGTTTTAATACTTTATTTTAAGGTTCAGCTTGCCGAAGGTCATGCGCTCATTGGGACCGCTGTATCTAGACGGGAATGTGGATGAGACTAGCATTCTGAGATTTTTTATGTATGAAATAAACCAGAGAAACTACCCTCGAAGTCAGAGTGCTACTAAACCGAACACAACGATCAGGTTTGACACCCACACGTCAAATTTCGTCGATCCCAGAGAAGACTGTCTGATTTATCCCGATTTTAGCTGGATTTCGCTAAAATCCGGTGAATGCTCCGGTGGTTCGACGGAGCAGCAGTTTGCTTAATTAATACGTTTTATAAAACGTGTGACGAAAAGCAGCGTCGAAATAAAATTACATCGCTGGCAGGTATACAGGTTCAACACGAAAATCCATTATCGAGTGTCACCAAATAATGGCTTGAAACGATGGGCATGTTTTTTGTTTTGTGCTTTCTTTCACATTTGCAAATGCAGGGGTGATTTTTTCGGTCATCGGAATGATGAATTGTTCGATGGAAATTGGGCCATGGAATAAAATGCGCAACAAAATTGAAGGATCAATAAAAGAAGTTATCTGTTATAAGAATTTCTTCCAAATATCACGTTGATATTGGATGAAAGCTCAGGTTTGCCCTGCGTAGGACACCTAAGCATAACGATTACCATGGATACGAGGAAAAGGATGCGCTACCCTTTCTAGATGTTTTGGCAACATTCGAATGGTAAATCAAAACACACTGTACCTATCAGAGAAATCCAACCCCTCTTATCAGAAATTTAGTAAACACATGAATGCAGCATACATTTAGAATGAGAATGTTCCATACTCTTCCATTAAAATCTTAGTTTTCTATACTTAACTCAACTAGCTGATTTGGCTTGATCATATTCACCTGGAAATTGTAAAGAAAGCGCTCTAAATTATTTTCTATTGAATTGAATATCAACGAAAACATTTCACAAACGGAAATCGATCTCAAATTATATTTTTTTGAATGCAGATTCTTCAAAAACCCATATTTCGACACCAAAGTTAACCAGGCACTCATAAATGAAGGATTTCTATAAGTATGTATCCATATTAACTGTCTTTAGATAAGTATCCAAGGGACGTGGATATTTCTCTCTAGAACACCGTTGTTTTCAGTCGAATACGTCCATCATTTTCAAGTTCGTTTGAAAACAAGAATAGATAGACATAACTCAGTTATTAGAAAACCAATACTTTATTAGGTGTATGCTTAAATCAATAACCACATAGTTTATTAATATGGGGTGTGCTTATAGAACAAATTGAACCATAAACCTGGGAATACGACACGCTAAAAGCTTCCCAGGTTTGCGTTCTACGATATTCCCCCCTACTCTTTTACAATTTCAGTATAAAACACCATTTTACGATACTTTCGAATGGCCACCACCTGGGATACGTAATTGAAAAAAATATTGTACCACCGATTCTTCATTAATGCGTGCTTTGGCTTCTGAATTCTGCGGCCATTGGCTTATTGCCACAGACACAATCAGCTATTGAGTAGATTCAATGGTTGGTTAGATATAGGGGTTAGAATGGAGGTAAAATGCATGATTCCATTGACAGAGTTCCTACGAAGATTATAACATTAAGGGTTTACCATTAAGAGGTGTTGTTTTGAATAGCACGCTATTCCGGTAGATGTCGCTTGCGAAGCTGTGATTTTTCGACATTTGACCAGTATTTACAACGCCATTAATCAAAATGGAACGATACACGTTTCAACAACGCATTGAATTGATTAAAATTCACTATAAATATGGTGAAAATTTGGCAGAGACGGTTTGTAAAACTAGAACATTTTTGGGTCTTCGTGAAGAACCTTGTCGAACCGCAATATTGGTGGAAAAATTTGAGCTGTTGAGACAAGTTGGTGATGTGAAGAATAAAATATTACTCATTTGGCTCTGTTATTTCTAACACTTAGATTTGGAGCGGGAAACAGATTTTATTCTTTTATACAATCTGTTCCTTGTCGCCATTTCTTCACACTTGCCATATGCCATATATTGTTCGATTTAAGAAAACAGTATGTAAGTCTCTCTTTCAAAAGAATATATATATATATATATATATATATATATATTTCTCATTATTAACGCCATACATTCCTCTTTATAATTTATTTATTTTTTTATTTTTATTCCACTCCCCCGAAAGTTCACATACTAATTTAAGAATAAGGAATACGAAATAGTCGAATTAAGGACTGAACGAGAATAAATTCGCCATCACAAAAACGCTTATATATTATGAACCACTGGACCGATTTCGAAAATCAAACTCATTTTCGAATCATCTTCTAATGAAACTCTAATGAAAACTGTTTTTACAATAAAAAAACCAAAACTATTTTTCACAAAATTCATGGATTTTTTCTGGAATTCTTCCGATCATGCTTCTTACAGTGTTCTCAGTCACTTTCTGGGATGCCGTCTTCCACTTTTGCTTGAATTCCGCTAATGTTTACGTTGATTTCTTAGTCTTCTTCAATTCTCTTTTTACCAGGGCCCAATATCTTTCAATTGGCCTGAGTTCTGGGCAATTTGGTGGATTGGCCTCTTTGGGGACAAAAACCTTCTCATTAGCTTCGTACCATACCTTGCTAGCCTAGCTGTAGTGGCATGAAGCTGAATCTGGCCAAAAGATTGTTGACACATCGTGCTCACGTAAAAATGGTGAAAGTCGCTTCTTCAAGCATTCATCGATGTATATCTTCGAGTCAACAGAGCCTTGGCCAACGAAAAATTTGCCCCTTTTCCCACAAGTGCAAATTGCTTGCCAAACCAGGAATTTTTTAGGAAACTTTGCTTGTTTCTTCACGCGAAATTGTTCGTCAACATTTCCTCGAAAATCTGCAGTATAATCCTGACCAGGAAGTTGCGAGAAATCAGCCAAGACATAGGTTTCGTCGTCCATCATGCAACAGGAAAAATTTTCCAAGAAATCTTTTTTTAATTTCTTTGCTCTTGATTTCGTTCTTGATTCTTCACAGCGTTCCTGTCTGACACTTTCTGCACTCTGTATGTTCTAAGCCCCCAACTCGACTTGATTTTCTGAACGGTTGACTGCGAACAACCCACTGTTTGGGCCACTTTCCGTCCTGAAAGGTTAGGATTCTTCTGAAAAAGGCTGATGGCTTTCTTCACTTTTTTTGGGCTATGAAACACCTTTTTCCTCCCGGTTCCTTCCTTGCAGTTAATTGTAAGATCTTCGTTGAAGCGCTCCACAGCTCTTGATACCGTTTCCGGACGAACGCGAGCTTTTTTTCCGATTCCTTTGAATCTCAATTTTTGATTATTTTGAAAAAGTTTCACTGTAAATTCTCGTGTTTTCACTTCGCTTGACATTTTGCGACAGAGAATTGGAATATCTATAAAGTAAATGTTCCACATGTTTCTGACGTTCATAACAAAGCTTACTATGATCAAATTTTGATATTTTTTTCTCAATTGGTTCAAGAGATATAGGCGTTTTTGTGATAGCGAATTTATTCTCGTTCAGTCCATATCATTTATTAATATGAAAATGAGGTACAAATAGGTTTCCCAAAAGAAGTACCCTCTGAATACAAATCAATCATCCATCAACCAAAAGTAATACATCTCAACAACAAGTTGAAAGTTATACAAGAAGAAGTTCACTTAAACATAAGAAAAATTAACAGTTTCAAATTTAGCACCCATAAATTAAACATAAGTTAAATAAATCAAGAGACAAAACTAAAAATTCAGTTACCCAATAAACACAGTAACCATTAAGAAACGTTGTATTTTTTAGGTAACGTCACTATATTTCATCGTTGAAAAAACGGTAAAATGTCGTTATGAAATACGTTTCTTTTTAGTTTCATCGTAACGTTTTCCCTGCACGTTGATTCAACGTTGCAAACCTCCTATTGTCATAAGTAAAATACCGTGATATAACGTTATTATTAAGTTTCAACGTAACGATGTATTTTCGTTTCGGAAATAACGTTGATGGTATACGAATTCTCAACGTTGATGTTTATGCCTAAATACCACAAATATATAACGTTCATTTCAAGTGTCAAGGTAACGTTGATTTTAGGGAATGAAAATACCTTGATATAACGTTATTTTTAAGTTTCAACGTAACGACGTATTTTCGTTTCGGAAATAACGTTGATGGTATACGAATTCTCAACGTTGATGTTAATACCAAAATACCACAAATATTCGACGTTCATTGCAGGTGTCAAGGTAACGTTGATTTTAGAGAATGAATTAATCTTGAGTAAAAATATTTTTGAATGGTTATTATTTGAATTTCAGCATAATTTGTCCTAAACTAAGGAAACTTATAAACCTTTGTCATCTACATCTTGAAAAATATTCTAAAAACTTTCAAGATATTCAAATGTTTTTTTCATGAATATGAAAATAAAGAACAGGAAATAAATTTTGGTCCAAATTTTAAATGAAGTATTATCACAAGAAATGTTTCTCATTGGAGATATAATTTTGGTCAGATATATAGGTGTAGTTATCGTTAGTAGTACAACATTATTTCGGTGGACTCTTGTTATTTATAATGGGTGAAAATTTTGGGAAACTTGGGAGTACTTATCTATTCCAGTGGACAACAATTTCAAAATGCTGACAATTAAACACAGATTCATCAATATTTTGTAATAATAAAAAAATAAACAGAATAAGTAAAATATGAAAGAAAAAACATAACTATAAATATAAAGAGAACAAACAAAAAAATTTATAGATTTTTAAATGTACCTACATATTAAAAAAAATGTTTAAATTTCATTTTTTTTATTACTTAATGCAGCGTCCTTGAGTCTTCTTTCGCAAATTCCAGCCAATCTTTTGTTACATCTGCAATTTTTAGGTCTGTGGCTGCCGCAAATTCTTTCTTGACAGCCACTGAAAAAATCTTAATGCTCATTAGATATTTTGAAAATATAGGTCTACAAAATGAAGCCTTACCATAAATGAGTTCCGTCGACTTCTTATCTCTAAAAGGTTTTTTCTCCCTGCCCTTCCAATTGTATTGGCAAGCTAAATCATTACTCAATATGAATCTGAGAATTCTTCTGGTATGATCCTCGGGACCATTACCTCCCATTGACTTATATCGCTTAACCTTAAAAAAAAACGAGAATAATTATTTTTACAGGGAACTGGGGTAATAATTTTAGCATTGCTATATCAATTTATACCTTCGTAAAAAAACAAACTAACATTATTTATGTAACAAATTTCACAAACTATGTTAGGAATGACAAAGCTTTTATATTATGTAGATATGTCCAATAAATAACATTTACTCACAAATTATTTCGGTATCCTCTGCTGATGAAACAGGAACTGATTCATCCAAAAAAATCGGTGGTGTTAAATGTTCCATATTCGAGTTCTCCGATTCTTCAGAAGAGCTCTGGAAGCTTTCCAATCTTCTTTCACCAATCAATAATCAAAATGAAACTTTAGGGTACTGATAGGTACTTACCAAAATCTTTGTTGTCGCACTTCTAAACAAATCAGATAATTTTCCCAGCTAACTCGATTTACCACGTCGAAAATAGCGAAGGGAACTATCGGGTGACTGCGGCACTAGCTCTTCAATATGTGGAATGCACGAATGCAGGATTCAACTCAACTCGATCACAGCAGGATCGCCGGCGCCGGCCTATATGGCGCCGGCACTATCACGTATCACGTCATCACAACCCCTGCCGACTCTAGTGCACTGTTGCCTAGGTTGATTAATTATTATCTTTCAAGAAACTTCATAATTTTCTATTAATTGATTTTAGCAAAGACGATGTATGTTACGAATATAAGGTTATTACTAATAATGGGTTTCATATTTTGAACGAATAAAAAATTCAAAGTAAAGAATGCAGGAAATAAGTTCGGACATTTCGGTAGGTATGAAATCACTATATCACTTCACATAAAATGATAATATTTCTCCATCCTTTCGAAATGAAAGATTTTATAAAAGAAACATTAAAAGCGTTTCAAAACGGTATATTTAGGTACCTACCATCATTATAATATGCTGTTAAATATTTCTTCGAATTAATAAGAAGCTGATATAATACAATACATGTAATAAATAAAAAATGTAATAAATATACGTTTCATAATGGTGGATGAATCAACCAGTTGAATTGGGTAAGTATATTATATGTATAATAATAATCAACGTTCCGTTGAATTTGTGTTTCGGATGTAATAAGTAGAGTTGAAGTGGGTTAACGTCTGAGTTGATAAAAAGTAACTCATTTAACGTTTAATCAATGTTACTGAGCTCACGTTGAAAAAACAATCAAAAAACTGTAATGAATATACGTTTCATAATGGTGGATGAATCAACCAGTTGAATTGGGTACGTATATTATATGTATAATCAACGTTTCGTTGAATTTGTGTTTCGGTTGTAACAAGTAGAATCAAAGTAGGTTGACGTCTGAGTTGATAAAAAGTGACTAATTAAACGTTTCTTCAATGTTAAAGAGCTCACGTTGAAAAATCGTTTGAAAAAATACAATAAATATACGTTTTATAACGGTTCATCAACCAGTTGAATTGGGTACGTATATTATATGTATATTCAACGTTTCGTTGAATTTGTGTTTCGGATGTAATTAGTAGAATTAAAGTTGGTTTACGTCAGAGTTGATGAAGAGTGACTCATTTAACGTTTATTCAATGTTACTGAGCTCACGTTGAAAGAACATTTGAAAAAATGTAATAAATATACGTTTCATAATGGTGGATGAGTCAAACAGTTGAATTGGGTACGTATATTATGTGTATAATCAACGTTTCGTGGAATTTTCGTTTCGGATGTAACGTAGAAAATTCAACGTGTAACGTTAAATCAACTTCAGCCACTATAAATAAACGTTTATTATACGTTTGTGTGTTTATTGGGTAAGGGGCAGTATCACCTGTTGAATCGTGGTAGATCTCTATTCAAAACTGGTCTCTTTATTTCACGAGTAAGTACCCTAATTTACGACTTGGAGACTTGATTTTTTTTATTGGAGTTGAAGAACGTCCCTAGGGCAAATAGTTTTTTTCTTTTTTTCGATTTAATTAGTTTTTCAATTGAAAAAACAGGGTAATCGTTAGATCTGGGGTTATTGAATATGTTTCTGGTTTTCATGAGTAGAAGCTATATTTTTGAAATAATCATCATGAAAATTTTTGTGGTTCATAGAAGATTAAATTGCCGAGGGCAAATAGTTGCGAATTTTTTGATTTAATCAGTTTTTCAATTAAAAAAAAAGGTTGAACTTCAGCGTCTTGGAAACTACATATAATTATTTTTTCTGACGGTTATTCATCATTTTTCAGAAAGAATCGCAACTGTTTGCCCTCGGCAATTTAATCTTCCATGAACTACAAAAATTTTCATGATGATTATTTCAAAAATATAGATTTACTTATGGAACACGAAAAACATATTCAATAACCCCAGATCTAACGATTATCCTGGTTTTTTTAATTGAAAAACTAATTAAATCGAAAAAAAGAAAACTATTTGCCCTCGGGACGTTCTTCAACTTCGATTAAAAAAAAAACAAGTCTCTACGTCGTAAATTAGGGTACTCACTCGTTAGGGTACTTACTCGTGAAATAAAGAGACCACTTTTGAATGGAGATTTACCACGATTCAAAAGGTTATACTGCCCCTTAAGGCTTCCAGAATAGACAGACAACAAATGAAATAAACATATGATCATTCATCCAAGAAAATTGCATTTTTCCTTTGAATGTCAAAATAACACCCCTCATTTGTAAACCCTTTATATCCTGAAAGATGGCGATGTGTAGAATTATAGCAGGTTTTGGTTTACGTTTCGTCCCAACTCCGCTTATAGGGCCTCATCTGATTGGCTACTAATGACGTAGTGGTTGACGATGTTTTAAAGGGGATATGTGATTTTTGAGTATTAAGGGTTATAATTGCTCTTTCCAAAATTAATAGGGGCCTAAACTACCGCAAAATGAGTGGGATAAGTACGGTCGTAGTCGAAACCATTCTATTCCCGATTCATCCCATGAGTGAGCGTGAAACTCCATGAAATTAAAACAGATTTCTCTAATTCGAACGGACCGTGATCAATATGCGCTATTTCCATCCCCCGAGTGGAAATTTTCGAAGGGAGAAAAATGATTGAACTGTTGGTAGGCGACAGTTGATGGCTGAATGTATAGGCGCCAGGTGGCCCGGCAATTCGAAGCAATAGGCCGACATTAATTTTCCGGTGTGTTCATTCGTCACTCCCTGGGAGGCTGGAGGACGGACCGGGGGTGGGGGGACGGAGGGATGGCGGCATGATTTCTGGCAAGCCGAGAGGCCCGATCTCCACTTGACAACTGTTCCTTTCCGCATAATTATACATCAAATCATTCCGGGCCGGAATTAACTGAATGTTAAAACGGGGCTTGTCGGATATTGTCACCGGCGAAGTGCGCAATGTTATCTTTTCATTAGGGGAGAAGTCGAGGTGCTTATTGACGGTTTTCTCGGAGGAGATGACTTTTTTGAATGGGTTTATTCTTTCGTGAGATTCCGAGTGTCTCCGTTCGAAAATTTGAAATGGAGATGTTAACTATACCAAGAGCTCACTTCGAGATAAGAATAGACTGATTTACCAATTATTATCACAACGAAAATTGAAGAAATAAATGTTTGTATGAGACTGAATAATGAATCACAGAATGAAAGAATGATACTCACTGGCTTGAAAAAAATATCTTCTCTTGAATGTCTGCCTTTGATCGGTGACTACAATTTCAGTTATATTTCTTCAGTATGCATCGACTGCCTTGGTCATTAGCCTTGTGCAAGGGCGTCGACAAGGGGGGGCAGGGAAGGGCAGTTGCCCTCCCTAGAGACCAAATGTAGCTAGCCTCAAAGCTACCGAGGTGCGAGCAATTGTAGTTCATATTTTTTTATCCTCCATAATATTGCCCGATTGCCCCCTCCCCCTTAGTCATTAGCTAGTGACACCCTTGTATTTATTATAAAGTGTTCCTTTGTGGATGGAATTATAAAACTTTCATTCATCTCTATAGATCTACGAAGGCGTAGAAGGGACACATTTCGAAGTAAAATATTTTTCAGTATAATTCCGAGTTCAAACTCGGAATTAGCACTAGTTCCGACTTTAAACTCAGAATTAGCGCGAATTCCGACTTTAAAATCGGTATTATACGGAATTCTGAGTTCAAACACGGGAGTAGATATAATTCCTAGTTCAAACTCGGAATTAACCCTAATTCCGACTTTAAACTCGGAATTAACCCTAATTCCGACTTTAAACTCGGAATTAGCCCTAATTCCGACTTCAAACTCGGAATTAGCACTAATTCCGACTTCAAACTCGGAATTACACATAATTCTGAGTTCAAACACGGAATTAGGGCAGAAAAGAATGATGATAGTATTCGGAGATGATTCTACGGTGGCGTAGAATGTTGTTGCATTCATTTCAAGCTTTATCGTTTTCTCATTGTACTTGAGAAGCTTCTTTATGTTGAACATACTTTTTATGTATGCTATGCATCTTAACCAGTCTTCTCCAGGCTTAGATCAATAAAACAATATCATTACAATAGATACAATGTGGCCTACAACATTGTATCCATCATTGTCTTCTTCAAATAATGCCTTAGGGATTTTATGACTCCTTTTCTTCAGAGGAGATATGAGCTCACTTTTTGATTTGATTGCAATCATATAAGGTGTAGAAGTTAAAACTTAGTACATTCGTTGGGTCTTCAGCTTACGTTTGCCTTGTCCCATTGAGAATCTTCCTTCAACAGGAACAACAAGAGAAGCATAAGATGCATTGCCTTTATTAGCCACAAATGAATGTTTTAGTTCTCAATATGCTATGACAAGTCATGGTTCTTTATTTGCTGATTGAGCCTGAAAAGACTTGTCTTGCTTTGTCCAGTAGATACCTACTTTTCATCTGAAATTACTATTTCATGTCCGTTGAATGTAAATGTCATTTTGTCCATAATAGCGTTGAAAAGAATAATATCGAATGAGTACAAAAAGTGTATTTAACATCAAAAGTGCTGATTCCGAGTTGGAACTCGGAATTATACTGAAAAATATTTCACTTTGAAATGTGGCCCTTCTACGCCTTTGTAATAGATCAGTTTTCATTTATTATTATTAAACCAAATTAGAGAGTTGAGGTACACTATAACCTATAAACTCTAACTGGAAATCAATCAGAAAAAACAACAATTGATGGTGATTACTCGAAAATTTCATGAAAGATATCTGATAATATATTATTCTCAATTTACCCCCCAGCAACTTTGACGGTGATCCGAGAGCTTTTTTAAAAAAATATGCGTAATTTTCCGAAATATGGACATTCTGCAGAAAAATCATGTTCTCAGACAGCCACCAAAGTCACTGTATGTACTAATTCGAGGTCGTAGATTACGAATCTGTAATAAGTTTCTTCCTAGGTTTGATACTTCAGGAAATGTTCAACTTTTTGTGGAAATTTTCCTGAAATTTTGGATTTTTTGATAGTCATTACTCGAAAACTATATTTCATGAAAAATATCTGATTACAATTTCTTAATCTACGCCCTCGAATTAGTAAATCTAGCAACTTTGGTTGTAATTTCCCGAAATATGAAAATGTGGCCGAAATATCATGTCCTTAGACTGTCACCAAAGTTACTGTATTCACTAATTCGAGGTAATAGATTACAAATCTGTAATTAGTTCCTTCCAAGTTTCGATACTTCTGGAAATTTTCTGCTCCCTCTTTTTATTCAAGGGCGTCGCCAAGGGAGGGCAGGGGGGAACTTCATATAATAATAACACTCACAATTGAGAAAAATTACATTATGAACTCCAAAAAGTTGGCAGGACATAATGACATGATAACTCCATACTCTTTTCTAGCTTCACTCTAACGTATGGTCCTAAAGTTCTGGGGAAATTTTCAAAAGCCTATAACTCTGACTTAAATAATCTCATATTTTTATCGAATTATTCAACAATTTAACTTAACTATCCTTATTATAAATCAAAATTCAAGTAACAGACAAGGGAGAATTCTTTTCGATTTGCCTAATTATTCCCCTGCTTCTCAATCAGACCAGGTGAAATTTTTCCCAAAACTTTCGGACCATACGTTACATTTTCCAATATGATAAATGTACCTGTAAACGTGCTATGTTTCGAAACCCCATATACAAATCACCCACTGGACAATGGATATTTATAACCCTGCAAGCTCCCCCACTCGGCGCAATTAACAAAATTATAATAATCGGGACGCATCCGAAGCGAACGCCCAATTAACAACATTGAACGAACGTTAAATATAACCACTCGAAAAATGGCACAGTTCCCAGCCGCACCGACAACAAAACAAATCCGACTCGTCCTGATTTCAGTGTCAAGCAATCGAATGCGGCGTCAAACTCGGTCAAGTGCAAAAAATGTCCCCCAAAATCCCCGTCCCTAAGCTGGCTCGTTTATGTGTGAAATTCCTGGCGAATCGATTGGTCCATTCCCTGTCAGATGACGAAGGTCTGAATTACGAAGAGGCCAAACAATATTTCTCGGACGTTACCCTCGAAGTGCTCCAAGACCTCCTTGCGGATATCCTAAATTCCGTTCATCTGGACGCAGCCACCAGATACAGCATTCTGGAAGTTCTGCTCCGGGAAGACTTCCGAAAATTGGATACTGGAATATTTCCGCATTCTTATTACGAAAAAATCCTGGAAGTTATTATATCGAGAGGGACCGGGATCCAGCAGCTCAATCTCAAAGGGGTTTGGGCCAGGGATCATCCAGTTTTGTTAACTAAACTGGTCGCTTCTTTGGACAATCTGAGAGTTCTCATCATACCCCATATGGCTAACGATGCCATTCTTCGAAGCATCTCGGAGTGCAGGAATCTGCAAGTATTGGATATTTCTGGTGAGTCGTATTTCACCCCAGATGGCTTGGGTTATTTGAAAAACGAAAATCTCCACATCCTCGACGTGGGGTATTATGGAAAAAAAGGGATATGCGAAGGAAGCAGCGACGATACTGATCTCATCGCTGAAGTTATAAGAAATTTACCGAACTTGAGGGCCATTCGAACTTTTTCCTTCACTGGAAGCTCTTTATCACTTCCACATCATCTACACACCACCAAAATAACCTTTCTCCGAGACACTGAAACAACTGTCGAATCCATACAAATCATCTCGACATTATGTCCCAACCTAGAAAGCCTCCACCTGAATTCACCCACCCCAGGAGTCCTCCAATACCTCAAACACTTCAAACGCTTAAACTACCTGAAGTTATGCAAAGGCTCATCTACAGAACTCACAGCATACCTCCTCACTCATCAACCCAACCTGGAACTCCTCAAGGTAGCCAGTAGCAAAGACAAACCTCTAGATCTCACCACAATAGCAAGAGGATCTCCAAGAGTCCACACCCTAGAATTCTACCACATGCATTTAACATTCTCCACTCCAGAAGTGTTCTTTATCCACCTCACAAATATCGAAGTTTTGTACTGTGATATGACAGATAGCTGTCTGAAGCTCATCCTCAGCAATAGTCCCTTACTGAAGAAAGTTATGATTGGTTGTGAAGTTAATTTTACGGATGGTGATTTGTTTAGGTTGTGCGCTGATTGTGAGTTCGTTTTTCTGGAGGAGCTGTGGTTGTCGAGTGCTAAAAGTTTGACAGCAATGTCTGTGGAGTTGTTGATGGGTCACTGTCCAAAATTGAGGCTCTTAGGACAGATGAGTGGATGGGACATCACAAGTGAGGAAGTTGAGTTTTTCAGAACTTTGATTGAGGTGTCGAATATCGATCTCACTTTGTTGCCAACTGTGTTTTAATATAAGGATGTTTGTATACTCCATTCACAATTATGAAATCACAACTCTGGCCTTGGAAATTTGACACATTCCACTCTGTTTCGAAGTTATGACGTTTTTCAATATATTTTTATGTTCCCAGTCAACACTATGTTGCCCTTTCTACATTCTTAGCGTTTTTCTCAGAATGTGAGTTTATTCGGAAAATGAATGAATTGGAAAAGATGTGATGGATGAAAATAATAAACGTTTATATGAATTGATAGAAAGTTTTCCTTTCCTAGTTATTTGCATGAAAAGTATCTACAAGAGATCATATACAGGGTGTCCCAAGTTCGAGTGCCTATTAGACGTTTCTGGAGAACTGGACATATTTGAAATCTGAAATTTGGGATTATGATATTGTTCGAAATTCTCTACAGACCTAAAATATTTTCAGAGCCAGAGCACTTCCGGTTATACAGGGAGTGAAAATAAATTTGCTCAAAAAAATTTTTTTCAATGTTTTCGTTTCTGATATGATTGAGTATTCAGTGCTGAATACATTTCTGTTGAAACCATTGTATTCATTCGAATAGTTTTCAAAATATCGAAAAAAAACCTGAAAAAAAGTAAAATATTCATAGTCAGTATTATGTTCATTTTTCTTATTCTGAACATCCTGAGTGTTAACCGTTTTCACAACGTCAAAGTAGAAGAATGTGGAAAGGTCATGCATCTTTTGAATTTCATAAATATCATCATAGGGTGTTTCAAATTTCGTGTCAAAAACTGTGATCCAAAATTGGCCATAACTTCTGTTTTTCAAATTAGAACCCTATTTTTTTATTATTGCGTTGGATTCTGCGGATAAAAATAATGATAGCACTCTCTGATGCTCTTGCTCTTAAATTCAGTAATTCCCAAGTTATTTGAGCTTTTCTGGATTCATGTTGTACGTAGAATCAAATTCATCTAATCTTTTACTTAAGAATATTCTGTGATCATAGAAGATAAGTTTTCCCATTAAAAATTCCCAAGTGACAGGTCTTATTTTAGGTTTTATCTTTACTTTTCGTTTTATTCAATGGTTTCATAAAAATATTCATCGAATATGTTGCATCGTTGCATGAGAATATTCTGTGACCATAATAATTCACAAGTGACAGTTCTGACTATTACTTGTTACTATGGTTTCATGAGAATATTCATCGAATCTGTTTAGATTCGATGAATTTTACTCTACGTACGACATGAATCCAGAAAAGCTCAAATAACTCGGGAATAACTGAATTTAGGACCAAGAGCATCTTGGAGTGCTATCATTATTTTTCTCCGTAGAATCCAACGCAATAATAAAAAAATAGGGTTCTAATTTAAAAAACAGAAGTTATGGCCAATTTTGGATCACAGTTTTTGACACGAAATTTGAAACACCCTGTGATGATATTTATGAAATCCAAAGATGTATGACTTTTCCACATTCTTCTACTTTGACGTTGTGAAAAAGGTATACACTCAGGATGTTCAGAATAAGAAAAATGAACATAATACTGACTATGAATATTTTACTTTTTTTCAGGTTTTTTTTCGATATTTTGAAAACTATTCGAATGAATACACTGGTTTCAACAGAAATGTATTCAGCATTGATTATTCAATTATATCAGAAACGAAAACATTGAAAAAAAAATTTTGAGCAAATTTATTTTCACACCCTGTATAACCGGAAGTGCTCTGGCTTTGAAAATATTTTAGGTCTGTAGAGAATTTCGAACAATATCATAATCCCAAATTTCAGATTTCAAATATGTCTAGTTCTCCAGAAACGTCTAATAGGCACTCGAACTTGAGACACCCTGTATATTATTTTTCGCCAACGAAGAAAATTGCATTGCTTTCACATAGTTTTCTTATGCATGCTTCTGAAGATTTAATGTTTATTATCCTCTTGAACTGAAAGTTCGAGACTTGACGACATCAATGGTTGATTCTAATCAAGAATTCAATAAAAAAATCAACCCAAAGATATAAGATGAATTGATTGGTAATTACAAGAATCAAGAATAATGTCAATTTCATTTTGTTAATAACTTCCTTAAAATCAATGTTGGGGTATAAAACTCGGCTGCGTTTGTTCAAACAACATCTAAAGAAGACATTTTTCACCATCTCGACCTTTGAAAGGCGTTTCTTATAGGAGAATTAGGTCTAAGTTTCACCTGATTAGCGAGGTACCTAACTTTTGCAAATCGGCTCAGATATCGCCAAATTTCTTGAAAAACCTGAAAAATATCATCCTAATCGACCTCTCGAGGCTCCATCCGATCCATCTACTGCGATATCTGTCCGAATAACAGCTTTTTCAACGGAATTCCCCTGTACCCCTTCAACCTCGAAATGTAAACATTCGTCCTGGTCTTGAAAATCGTCCTCATGCTCCAAACTGGTGCTAAAAACAATAAACATACGTTAATCTTGAATATTCGACGAACAACTCACCTGCAAATATCGATTAAATACCAAAAATCTGCGAACATTTTGTGAACCTAACAAAATGTGGAATATCTTTGATACTTTTACTTTGATGTAAACAAAGAAACTGGCAACGTCGTTTTGTCAATAACGATATTTTCTGTGCGCGCACTGACTTTTCATCATATGTTCTGTGCTTTTTATCAGGTTCACCAACTCCTTAAAACGAAACCATGACCTCCTATGTGATTAAATAAAAGTGAATGGAGTATATTTGTTTCATCTTTGGTAATGATCTGTGTCACATGATTGTATTTTTCACCAATCTGTGGCATTATATCGTCATGTCTAACAATGTTATCGCTACTGAAAGAAGGAATCTGCAGTGTTTCGAATTTCAACAATACATTTCTTACGAAAATCAAATGCTTTCTTTGGTCTCAATGAAAAATTCCATTGAAGAACTCCTTCTGAATAAGCGAAAGTAAAAAATATATCTTTCATCGTTAACAATAGGTAATAATATACATTTTCTCGTATGAGAATATTTTGATCACAAAAATACTGAGAATTATTTCAAGTTTCATTAAACAGAAGTAAGAAATGTAAAGGATAGCAAATATGATAGGAATAAGCTAGGAATAAAAAAACATTGAAAATAGGGACGAAATACATCGATGTACACAGAAGATATGAAAAAATATGAATGAGAATCAGGTTCCAAATAAAATAAGATAAAAAAACTGGCAAAAATAAAAGTTGACTAAATTTTGTTCTTATGCTTATTAAATATTTTAGCTTATTTCCTATATAAAAGCTTCCATTGAAATAAGCATGTTAATCACCCTTATTCTTAGCTTATTTTGTTTCAAGACTCTCATTGTTAATAATACATCAAACCATATACATTTTTTGCATAAAAAAACATTGATATTGAATCTTTAAGCTCAGAAAGATGTGATGAAAAATACTGAGAATGAATTCAAATAATTATTTTCATTCATATTTGAAACATGAGATTTCAACAAAAAACAATATATAGAACAATTATTGTTAATAGTCCCTGCTGTCCCCTAAAAATGAGACCCTTCTATTTCAACATAAAAAAGAGATAGGATAGTAAACCAAGAGAAAATATTAAAAAATCCCCTCTATAAATATCGTCTCGTGCTCTTTGGATAGCAGTCACTCTACCATGAAAGAATATCATCTTGGAAAGAAATTTCACTGCAATAAATATGGTAATTGAACGAATTTTCGCCATCTGCCTCTTCCGGTATGTTTGTTTTATTGAGCTATAACCTCAGGTCTCGGTGTAATGAATATTTCATTCAACGAAATGTACAATGTATTTTTAGTTGGTTGGAACAGAACAAATTGTCCGGGACTTCGAGAAATATTTGGATTTATTCAGTGTATCAAAATATGGACCGCTCGCAATACAATTTAGTTACACGAGAGATATTTGTATGTTAATACTGATGATTTTATTCAGCTGCATGTTCTATGAAAAAATGTACCTCAATATTTTCATTGATAAAAGACAGTGGCATACACCGTATATGTATCGAAAAAATGAATTATCTTCGTGAACAGTTACGAAGGGTGGTGTGTACTCAATGTTAGACCTAAGTAATGATGACTGATGAAATCTGTTCGTCTGCATTAGCGAGGACAATAGGATAGGAAGCGAAATTAGCGCTAAACCTGTTCCACGTCTGTAGATAGGACACAAATCTTCGGCTGTCACTTACAATCATAATTAACTTGCTAATTTGCTGGCTGATGTCGTCGCTATGATATACAACTTCTCGCCAACACATACACACTCGTTTTTAAATGAAAAGCACATCCTTCATTCGCACTCTGTCTGAAAACAGCTTAACGCTGAAGATTCTTGGTTTTTCTGCTACTCAAAATGCGACAGCTGTAGGTTCTCCATTCTCCTACTCTTATGTTGATCTCAATTAGGTTTTCTGTAATGCACAGTGATGACATTGACGAATATCACAAGATACTGTTTGGAGACAGCATACGAAGTCTTTGAAGCCTGATAAAAATGAATTGATTCAAAATATTGAAAAATCCCTCAACCAATTGCTGTACCTACATCATTTCTGAGTGTAATTCAGAAACGTTCAATTGTATTTTAGATTCAGAATTTTGATTTCAGTAGTCAGTTTATAAACTAAATATTTCAAGTTAATTGATTGTGTTGGTTCCCATCCATAGTTTCGAAATAAAGACAAATTATCAGGTAACTGGATATATTTGTAAGAATATTGTCAAACAATTGCCGACGTTTCGGGAGCTACTTGTCCCTTTTTCTTACAAATATATCCAGTTACCTGATAATTTGTCTTTATTTCAAGTTAATATTCCTGAAACTGGCAATTACTTAGGCTCTGCAATCTATCATGTCTCTATTAGTTCTTCGTTTTGTATTTGATTGTGCTGTGACTCTTAAAGTTCAACTCTGTGTGTCCATTGAGTTTTCAAAATGCTCTTTGTTTCTCTGTGTGATAGCAGTTATTGTTCATTATTCATTTGAGAAATACAGTCAGCTTTGAAAGATTCCAAACATCTTTTGAAATTGATTAAGATATTTCAAGTAACTTGAATTTCAAAAAGGGATGTGGATGTATTGATATCTAGTTAGTCTAGACCAGTTCCATGCATTAACAAAATATTACGATGCCATATCAACGAACAATAACTTATTAGAAGTCTCAGTGTAGAGTTCGACGTCAAAAAAGTAAACCAGAGTTACGCAATAAATTAAAAAAAAGATGTCCACCGAAATTGTAAAAATCGAAAAATTGGAGTATCGAGCCATCATCAAGTAGATACCTGTATGCAAAAGAAATAAGAGGTAAGCAGATTTACGAAGATATGTTTGATACCCTTGGTGATCAATGTCCTTTGTATGCGACCGTGAAAAATTGGACTGCAAGCTTCGAAAGAGGTAAATTTTTCATTGAAGATGATGACCGATCAGGTAGGCCAGTTTTTGTGTCAGTCTCGAAAATATCGATGCAGTTCATGACATGATTTTATCAGACCGTTGAATTAGGCTGAAACGGATATCTGAAGCACTGAAGAATTCATACGAACGCTCTCATCATAAAGTTCACTTAAATTAGTTAAATTGGGACATTTATTTATTTTTTTTATTTATTTATTTATTTCCACACATACACCGAAGGAGGTAATTACATCTGCAGAACAACAAAACCACTATCAACTACTTAACCTAGGAGAACAATCTTCTCACATTACCCAAACTAGTATTGAATAGATCTAAATCAAACTTCTCAATGAACTCATTGCATATAAGCATCATCTTATTAATAGGAGATGAACTACCAGGTGTTACATGGAAAGTTTCTCTACTTCTAAGCCTCAGATATAAATTAGGCACATTAAACTTGACAAGATCAACAAAATTGCAATCTTGAAATGCTACATAATTCAAAATCTTGAAAATGAAAATAACTGCACTGCACTTGCGTCTGTTAACCAATGTGCACATATTGAAATCTTCCAACATTGAAACATATGACTTCATGAAAGGATACTCATTGTATTTTTTCAAGTATAAATAGCGAAGAAATCTTTTCTGAACTTTTTCAATCATGTCAATATGACTAATGGTCAATGGCATCCAAACCACT
Organism: Adalia decempunctata; assembly: GCA_951802165.1. NCBI lineage: Eukaryota > Metazoa > Arthropoda > Insecta > Coleoptera > Coccinellidae > Adalia > Adalia decempunctata. The sequence continues at coordinate 5,529,476 of OX637701.1, forward strand.
GAAGCATATTCAAGGTATGGTCTTACAAGGGTTTTATATAGTAAAATAGTGGTGTTACAATCGAAATCTTTGCTATTTCTAAGAACCAAACCTAGTAACTTGTAAGCCTTGTTGGTGATGAACTCAAAATGGGTGTTAAATTTCAGATTATTTTGAAAGATTATACCCAAATCCTTAATCTCTGATTTGCGTTCGATAATTTCCGATTCAATTTCATAACTGAAATATATCGGGTTGGATCTTCGAGTGTAGGTGACAACATGACACTTCTTTATGTTGGGAGACATTTTATTGATTTCGAACCACTGCACCACTCTATTCAAGTCTTCCTGCAATAGATAGCAATCAAGTAGACTCAAAATCCTCCTAGACAACTTGAAATCATCCGCGAACAACAATGCCAATGCGAAACGCAAAAAGGCAGGAAGGTCGTTAATAAAAAGCAGAAAGAGCAATGGCCCGAGTATGCTGCCTTGAGGAACACCAGAACTTTGTATTATGGCCTGAGATAACTCATCCCCGACCTTCACAACTTGTTTTCTTTGATGCAAATAGGATTCAATGAAAGCACAAGCATCCCTTGAAAAGTCACTCATAGCAAGTTTATCGATCAGAAGTCTGTGATTGACTCTATCAAAAGCCTTTTCACAGTCGGTATATATCGTGTCGAGTTGGAAACCTTTTTCTATTGCTTCCACTGCAAGCTCAGCAAAAGAACAAAGATTGCTTACGGTTGATTTCCCCTGAACAAAACCATGTTGGTACTTATTGAATTCAATATTGGAGTTATTAATAATATCGTTATATATTATTATCTCAAATAATTTGGATAGGGCATTCAAAATGCTGATCGGCCTATAGTTTTCAATGACATTTTTTTGCCCTTTTTTATGGACGGGAGTTATTATAGACGACTTGAGAAGATCGGGAAAAGTATTTTCTGAGAGTGACAAATTGAAAATGTGAAGTAATGGAACTATTAGAAAGTCAGTACAGCCTTTGTAGATGTACGAAGGAATATTATCGGGACCATTAGATTTTTTTGGTTTCAACTTTTTCATAGCGTTTCTAAGACCATCCTCTGAAATGACGGAAAATTTGAAACTTCCCCATGTCGAGCTCATCTCACACGAATCAACCCCACTGGTGTATACGGATTCAAAGAAGGTTGCAAAAGCACAAGAAATTTCTTTTGCATTATTGAGCAATTCTTGATTGAATTGCATCGATGTTGGAATTTTATTTCGAGATTTCTTTTCACCAATAAACGACCAAAATGATGAAGGATTACTATTGATATTTTTTTCGAGTTGTTTTTTATATCTTGCATATTCGAGCTTTGTCTGATGCTTTACATCCTTTCTGAGAGAAGAAAACATAGCATCATTTTCCTCCCTCAGATTTTTATGCAATTTATTCTTTTTAATTATTTTTTGTTTCAGTTCCGGGGAGAACCATATGGGAAATTTATGCCTTTTCACAGACGTCGAATTATTATACTTAGGAATAGATTGATCCAGCATAGTGTAAAGTTTCTCATAAAACAGGTTTAAACATTCATTGACACTCACACAACTAATTACGTCAGACCAGTTACATTGAGACATCAGGTTGTAGAGCAACATATAGTCACCTCTAGAGTAGTTATAATTATGTTTTTTGACGAATCCATTTTCTAGTCGCTCATTTTGTTGAAACTGAAAGGAGAGCTCAAGTGCCGGATGGTATCTGTCCTCGCAAAGAAGAGGAACTTGTGATTTCCGCACTAACAGATTAAGATCAGAAAATATCAAATCCAGCACTCTACCCATAAAGTTTGGAAATTCATTGTGTTGCTTCAAATCAAATAAATTCATGAAGCTATTGACTAACGTACTTTTTACACAATTTTCAGATAAAATGGGGATGTTGAAATCCCCCAAAATCAGTAGATTCCTATCATCTAATAAAACATTATCAAAAATCTCAAAATAGTTTTCATACAAAGTATGATCCGATTTCGGCGGAAAATACGCAACAGAGATATAGCACTCACAATCTCCCACCAGTAGTTTCAGCAATACACAATCCAAAAAACACTAGGTTTTCATCACTTCAAAACTTATACCACATTTGACTGCAAGAAGAACACCTCCTCCCCTGGTTTGGCCAGTGTTCCTGTCTCTCCTTACTACCACATAACGATCATCAAAAATTTCCTCATTAAGTACACCATCATTCAGCCAAGTTTCGGTAAGGGCGATAATATCAAAATCAGATGATAATACACTGGTGTAAAGGTTCTCCGTCTTGGACCTCAAACCTCGGACATTCTGGTAATATACTGTTACTTGTTTTTGATGTTTAGTTGATAGCCTGTCAGTTAAGTGGCGCTTTTCGGTGTTGGTTTCCTCCGTAAAAAATGAGAAACAATCGCTCCCTTGGGCCATAGATCCTTATTCCAAGCCCTCTTCAGCTGTTCCCTACATATTGTGACTTTCATGGAAGCATAGTGGGAAGGATGCTTTGAGGGATGTATCTCACAAACAACATTGCCGAGTTTATTCTCCAACAACTTCACCATATCTTCCACCTTGGTAGATGGATTCAGTCTAGTAACATGAAGAGACGTTAATTTTGGAACAGTTTGAACGATCTTGTCATCATTTCGTCCAACAAGAATTTTTCTCCTCTTTTTGTCCCGAACAACCCTGAAGCCCTCGGAATCAGATTCAACTCTTTCAGGCTTAGATATGGGCAAGACCTCAATGGAATCGTTTTTTGTCTCTTCGTTGAATTTAGAATCGTTGATCTTTACCCTTGGTTGATACTCCATTTTTGATGTGTTCTTGGTAAGATCAATCGAATCAATCTTCAACAACTCATTCTGGATCGACTCTGATGAGTGAAATGGCCTCATAGTCACAGATCCTTTGTTTATTTGTTTTTCTCCGATGTCAACAACATCAGTGTTATGAATTGTTCCGGTATCAATCAGCTGTGCAGCGTACACGGCATCAACGTTAGCATACCGTTCCCGCTGATAACTTTTTGTAGAATTCAACTTTTTATTAAGGTCATGAGAACATGAGAAAAATTTCTGCAAAATGGATCACCAAAAATTTTAATGTTGACCAAAAGCGTGCAAGGGTAGAAGCATCGCGTTCGATCTGTGCTCAATTTGAAACGATGTAGACTTCTTAAACCGAATTGTTACTATGGATGAGACTTGGGTAGGTACATTTCTACGATCCAGAAACAAAGCAACAATCTATGGAATGGCGCCACTCTGGTTCTCCAAGACCTAAGAAGTTTCGTGTCTAAAAATCTGCTGGAAAAGTTCTTGCTTCAATTTTTTGGGATTGCCATGGGATAATCATGATTGATTTTTTGGATAAGGGTAGAACATTAACTAGAGATTACTATTCGACATTACTAACCATTTTACGGAAAAAAAAATAAAGAGAAAAGACGCGGAAAGCTATTCAAAGGTATTTTGTTCTTACAGGACAACGCCCCAGTACACAAATCTCATGTTGCCATGAAAAAAATTCGTGATTAGGGTTTAGAATTATTAGAACACCCCCTCATTCACCAGATTTGGTTCAGTCCGACTATGATCTCTTTCCTCAACTGAAAAAAGTTTAAGAGGTCGTGAATTTTCTTCCAACGAGAAGGTTATAAAAGCTGTGGAGGGCTGGTTTGCAGAGCAAGAAGAAAATTTTTTTTTGAAAGGTCTAGAGACGTTGCAGGTTTGCTGTAATGAATGTATTCAATCAAGAGGAGAATATGTTGAGTAATAAAATATTTTGACATTGAAATTTTGTTTGGTTTTGTAGTAGGCTAAGAATTTTTCGATATATCCTCGTACCAAGTTTCAGATTCCAGAATTTTTTTTCTCCAAATAATTCTCACCTCAGTTTCACAGAATTTTTCCACCGCAAAAGTTCGATATAAAGTTATCCCAGGAAGAAATAACAAGTTGAAAATGGGTAACAATAAAATTGGATGGACTGAGCCCATTCCAATTTCGGAGAAGAAAGTTTTCTTCAGGACTAAGCGGCTTGGTTTCTGAATTATATATCGTAACCTTAATGTATGAATGGGAGTTTTGCGGTATTCCTGCTGCAAATTGAAGTTCTTCGCAGGTTTGGAAACGGAAGACTGACTGACAAAGATCATTGTTTGAATAAATGAAAGGATCATAAAAGGGTCATTCCGGGAAGTGGTAACTGAATATACAGCTGACAGATGCATCAGGATGAAGTACATCTCTACTTTACAAACATTTTTAGAGCTCGGATTATCTAGAAGAATTTTGGGGCAACAAGAAAACATGAGCTCTTCTTAACCTAGGTTCTGGCACTGGCAGGAATAAATTGAGACACCTCATTTTTTCAGATTATTGCTGATGATTATTCTCGAAGCATCAATACCGATTTCCAAATGTCAATCACGAAAACCCCCCAAATATAAATGTTGGATATCCATCCGTGTGACAACAACTCTTCATGAACATCAATGAATGCATACCCCTGAGAGCAAACCATATTTTTCGATGAAATTGGGAAGGTGCACCGGAATGCTATGGAAATGTTTACGTATTCAACGTGAAAATCAGTGTATATTATGCAGCGTTCTCGAAATGTACACACAAAAATCATCTCATGGTCAATAAATCCGACATTTCATGTGCACATGAATTTTATGAGAACAAATGGGTTGCATTATTACCCAAATTCAGATTGATGCGTGAATTTATATAAATCATTCCGGATTGTCAGGCCGAAATGGACGTGATGCTCTTCCGTATTTCGGATAAAATAACGAATAAAAAATTTGTGGTGTATAACTAATGCACAGGAAAAATTTAATGAACGTGAATGAAAGAGGAAATTTTCATATGAAAAACAAATGAGGGAATATTGCGAACTCAAAATCGATTGGTAAATAATGCTCTATGGAAATACACAAAATGACTCACATAAAACTATCCATCAGTACATTTCTGATGTTGGTCAGTAATCAAAGTCTTATATAAGGTTTTATCAACATTTGGTAGCACTTCCGGCGTGAGATCGATAATAACAAAAACTTTCCTAATGTAGGAAGTGCTACATAATGTTGGTAAAATCATTGAATAAGAATTCAATTACTGACAACCAGTAAATGATAAACGTTTTCTGTGGGCCACCCTGTGAACAAAAAAAATATTCGGGTAGCTCATTATGTCTACTGTAGATCCCTCTGATTTCTCAAATCATTAAGAATCTAAGGTTGAAACAATTGTACAAGACAAAGATGTACCCATATATTTCTACCTGGCTCCTTCACCAATTTGTTTCGACATCTAGAGGAGATAATCATTAAATTCTCATTAGTTTTTTATTTACTCAAAAGCCCGGAGCCTTTCACGGAAAGAGTCTTCAAGTTGCTTATTTTTCTACTATAGATTCATCTAACTCCCCTTTTCATCAAGAATCTGGAGTTGAAACAAATGTACAAGAAAAAGATTGTACCCATATACACTGCGCAAAAAAATTAACGCACATTCTGAAAATCTCAATTTTAATGAATGTTAACTCTACATTGACTTTATAACTTATTTTTCATGTTCTTTCGGCAAGGTTTTGAACGAAACAAGACACATTAAATGGAAGAAAAATTCGGGATTTCACCGAATCTTATGTGAAAGAAGAGAAATGAACAATTTTCAATATACTGAAATGCTGATAAGTGATTTAATACTTGGTATTTCCACCCCTTGCGTTAATTACAGCTCGGCAACGACGGTTCATACTCAAAATGAGTGATCTTAAAATGTTCTGATCGAATCCTTCCCAGATTTCTCCGAGTTGGATTCCTAAGTCATTAAGAGTAGCTGGATGATTTTCTGAACCTCTCAGCCTTCTATTGAGGTTGTCCCAAACCTGCTCAATCGGATTGAGATCTGAACTTCTTGCTGGCCATTCCATTCGAGAGACTTCAACCTCTTCAAGGTACTCCTGAACGATGCGCGCACGATGGTGTCTGGCATTATCGTCCATAAAAATGGAATTTTCACCAATGTATGGGGCAAATGGCACAACATGCTCTTCAAGAATGTTCCTTATATACTTATCAGCATTCATAGCTCCATTATCAACGACTATAGGTCTGTGCGAGCAGTCAAAGATATTCCACCCCATACCATAATCGATCCTCCCCCGAAACCAGTAGTATTCAAGAAATTGCACTGAACATTTCTTTCATGGGGAGGTCTGTATACAAGGGAACGTCGATCACAATGGTAGAGGCAGAATCTAGACTCATCTGTGAAGAGAACTCTTTCCCAATCGGCCTATTCCCAATGGATATGCTCTCTCGCAAAATTCAAACGCGCCCTTCGATGGGCTGGGGTAAGAGCTGAGCCTCTTGCCACGACACGAGGCCTTAAATCATATTCTCTGAGGCGATTTCTTATTGTCTGAGTGCTAATTTGCACCTCATGAGTTTGCTCAAGCTGATTTTGAAGGAAGCGAGCGGTTGCAAACCGTTGTCTCAACGAAGAAACTCTCAAGTAACGTTCTTGAATGGCAGTTGATACCCGTGGTCTACCTTGTCCTGGTCTTCGGACATTCATACCTGTCCTCCCTGAATCGCTGCAACATGCTGGGCATACTTGTATGGGAAACACCAAACCTTTCTGCAATTCTTGTGTATGTTCTCCCTTCTTCTCGCAAAACTACCGCTTGGGCACAATCCTCTTGGGTCAAATTGCGTGTTTCTCGTTGCATAGCGATCGAGTGTAGAAAATCAAACGAAAGAAAAATTATTGATCACTAGAATTGATCGAGAACAACTGATTTTAGAATGGAGCCAATACATTAAAAATCTGATAATATCATCTTTTTTTATTCCTGCTTGGAGAAAACATCTGTATTGAAGAAGAACGTTGAAAGTTGATAACATATGCATGCACAATTCTGATAAAAATAATTATCATTGAGAACACCTTCAGTTGTAGAATAAATTTCAGGTTTCCATAATGTGCGTTAATTTTTTTGGGCAGTGTATTTCTACCTGGGTCCTTCACCAATTTGTTTCGACATCTAGAGGAAATAATCATTAAATTCTCATTAGTTGTTGATTTACTCAAAAATTCGGAGCCTTTCAAGGGAAGAATCTTCAAGTTGCTCATTTTTTCTTCTATAGATTGATCCAATTTCTCTTATCATCAAGAATCTTAAGTTGAAACAAATGTACAAGAAGAAGATTATACCCATATATTACTACCTGGCTCCTTCGCCAATTTGTTTCGGCATCTAGCGGAAATAATCATTAAATTCTCATTTTCGGTTGATTCATTCGAAAATTCGGAGCCTTTTACGAATGAAGTCTATTTCGAATACGTTTTGAAGTTATTAGTACAGCTTCATGAATATCTGCTGTGAATTTGAGTTAAGGGAGAACACTCTTCATCCGCAGATCTACTTATCTACCCCAAGTGACGGATTTGAATTCTTGGCTTCTGTTTTGAAGCAGAAGATTTCAATTGGTGTCTTCTAGTGGCTTCGATCCAGAATTAATCATGAGAATACAGTGACTACACCAAATTCAATTCCATGGTGGTATCACTTGCATGGATCGAATTCAAGTCTTCAGCAATTGGCGATATATTCTGATATTACATGAGAAATGCGTTCAAGGAGCCGAATTTCGATAAAACAGTGGCGCACCCAGAAATTTTTTTCGGGGGGGGCTGCTCAAGAGTAATCAGGTTTTTGTATGTTATATAATTTAAAAAATGCGCCGCAAGCGACAACCTTCCTAATTAATGGATATATCGCATTCGTTTTTTTGGGAAGACAATATAAAATTGCTTTAAAAAATGCATATTTTATTTTTTTCACAAATACTAAGTGAAGGGGGTAAGAGGACGCGCCTAAAACTTGATTAATCATTCTACAGAAATAAAAAATGTCATGAGCGAAATTTCCGAAAAGCAACTAACTCGAATATTACAAGAGAGAAATTTTACCTGCTTAAATTTCATCTCGAGTGGTATTCGGCATGACTATTCCACGAGAAACTGTCTAACATGGTCACATTTGACACGGATTGCGCTATTTGTCGAATTACAATTCAAAGATTAACTAAACGTTGTTTGTTTTCTCTATGATATTCATTTCCGAAGCTATTTATGAATTGTAGAAACGTCAAAAATTTTATCGCTGGAAAACCAACTTGTTGGTTTTCCCGGCTTGAAAGTGTTATCGAGATGAAACGATCGTTGCTACGGAAATTTCCTCACTAAAAACGGAAAGAGTGAAATAGTCATTCAAAAACGCATTGTTTTCGGAAGAAAGGTCCTGTTCGTAAAATAAGAAAAAATTTTTTAGATCATCAGTGAAAGCCTCATCAATAGTGTTCGTTGGCAATAAGCTGCACATAAATGACGACAAAACATCTTTGTGTTTTAAGAATCGATTGTGAATTTGTGCTATAGAATTGTCAAGAAATGGGATAAATATTGAAATTCGAAAGTAAGTCTCTGCATTTTCGCATTCTACATTACATCGTTTTGTTTGTCTTTTTGCAATTCGAGGCTTTATCAGTGGAACTTCATATTCTTTACATTTGTCTTCTACTTTCAAGAACAGCCTTTTGCAATGGCCGCAACGCAGCGACAAACAAGACACGATGTTTAAGGCCAAAACACACAGTTTTGCATATCGACTAGGATGCGCGTAAAAATATCAATCCCTATTTCTATCTCTAAAGGAAATGTTTAAGTTTCCATTCTGTTCTGAAATAATTATTATTACTTTTAGAAAAATAATAAGATGAAAATATTTGAATTAGTTTTTTTGTCACAGCTCGGGGGGGGGCTGCAGCCCGACAGCCCCCCCCCTCGGTGCGCCACTGCGATAAAATGAACACATTCAGTTTTTGCGTGCACTAGTTGCGCCCCAGTCTCATTCCGCGATTCAACCCCTTCCGAAATTAATATGATCATCCCCTATTTCTTGTTGAACAAGGTGCAAATTAGGAAAAACGGCTGCCGAATTTCGTAGCAGCGGCGGCGAGAATAGAAGAGCGCGTGCGCAGCGGCGCTTCTAACTGAAATACAGTAGTGTGCACGTTAGAGATTCAGTTTCGAATCCGGCACCTCAGACGGCTCAATTTGCACCGAAAGCGCAAGTTCCGCGACTCACTTGTTTACCTTACGAATGAAAGCTGCTGACGAAAATTGTAATTGAATTTTTCCGTCTGACATTTATTGATATAGTCGGATAAATAGGGGGAGGCGTTGGTTGGGATTTTATCGAGCGAATTGTTCGTTTTTCACGCGCGGAAAATCGTGTTTGAACACTGAATTTTTTTTGATGATGAGGACGATGTGAAGTGTTCTTAGAAAGTGATAGTGATGGCTTATTTAATTCAGCTCAGACTCTGGTTGATTGTGCTACTTGGGTGTTATTCCTCAGTGCACAGCTACCAAGGTAATATGAGATGATGAAGTTTTTTTCGGACTTGAAATTCAGGAATATGTATAATTTGGTTCGACCTCTTCTATAAAAGCTGATAGAACACTCTTTGCCCAGTCACCTATTTCCTTTTTAGGACTAATGAAGAAAGTGATTTCTGAGCTTTAGCACAGATGTCGCTGTTCGCTTAGATATAACTCATAAGTTCGTCACTGTCCGCTGGATATTGACGACGACTTATCTGTTCATCTGTTAGTGTTACAGAGAGTACTCAAAGGGGCGTAATGATTGTCGTTTTGCTCTTTGGCTTTCGTTAGTTTAATGAAGTTGTATGCTTTAGAGATATTTCTATAAACAGTATAAACTTTCTTGATTTTTAATGATGGCTCGGATTATAACTCCAGCTTTTTTAAGTCAGTTAATAGAAAGTGTTACGCTTCAAGATACATCTTTATTATGAATTATTCTTCAAAAAAAAATAACTAGCATCATTCTTGTGATTCGTGTGCCTGTGTCAAATCAATGTTGTCAACTCGTCAGTCCACAAATCAAAAAGAGCGCTAACGTGAATTACTGGCGAGGATAACATCCACCTAATATTCCGATGACATCGAAGGCAACGAGTAACGATAACACAAAAGACATTGAAAACACGCGATATTGAAATCAGCTGTTGTTCCATCACAACTTCAGCTTTCTACGACGATTCGAAAAGCTATAGTATATCGATTGATCAAATATTGTTACTCAATTTGATATGAATATTTCATTGGTACAATTCACTATGCTGGATTAAACCGTTGTTTAAATAATGTTCATGTAATTTACTCCAATAAGGTCTTCATTAGTTCGGATATTGGTTTTATGGAAGGGTGTATTTTTATTTCTACCAGCTTTCTAATGAAATTGTAAATACATGATGATTTTTTTTTTCGCTTGACATGGGTTTGCTCTTCTATCATATAGAACACTGTGTAAAACCAGATTCAAACAAGACTAATGGCTGTATTTCTGATGAACTCAAATTTATCACAAAATGAAAAAGTACAATCACAATCTCTAAAGTTAACTATCACCCCTGTACCTAAATTGACATATAAGAAAAAGGGATTCAACTGTGAATAATGAACTTGGCCAAGGAGAGTTAAGACCTACCGATAAGACCTCAATTGAAGCATCAAAGAACACTTTACTACAAACTGTCATAGCGTATGAAGATATATCTAGAAAAAAACAACCAGAGTCTCGGTAGTGGGCCACAATTTCACTGTTGGGTCGAAAATTAACAGTTCTGTGCTTAAGTAGGCGTAAGGACACAGAAACAAAGCCTCCACTGCTTCTCCGAACTCGTACAAGTTACAAGCTTCGAAGCTTGTAGTTTCCTCGGAGACCTAGGAATTATCATTATAATCAATATCAATATCAATTCGTTAGCATTACTTCGACATAAAGTTTGATGAAAATTATATTCGAAAATCATGTATAACGACGAAAGCGCGTTGTTAATTCTGCAGTTTTCTGCGAAACTTCTGTAGCCATGAACGCTGGGAGCTATTATTCACCATTCAGCCTCTACTGTAATAAACGACTCAAAACGTCAACTTCCATGTTGAGGAGTGAAATGGGAATCAACTTCGTTACCAAGAGCGAACTTAAATTATAATGTCAAGTTTCTTCAAAATTGTTTGAATTACTTAGGTTAAATAGATTTCTGTCCTCCGTTTCCATGCCTTTCAGATTTCGAATAAGATTTCGTAACGAGATAAAGAACGCATATTTTGGGCCTTTCCCGAACAATGACGCAAAATCTGTTTCGTCCGACCTCGTATAAATTTGGTAGAGATTGACGTCAGAAAATCAGTAGGGGTTTCAACATTTCTGAGGGAGAGAAGAAACCGATTACCGAACTAGTGCGGGAATATATTAGTCGAAATTATCGAAATAGTAAAATTCGAATTGAGTACTTCTTCGGATCGTTTTTCATCGAAAATATTTGAAAATTCGACGAAATATTGAGAAATTCGACGAAATATTTTGAAAATTCGACGAAATATTCCAGAATTTGACGCAATATTTCAGAATTCGACGAAAGATTTCAGAATTCGACGAAATATTTCAGATTTCGACGAAATATCTTTAAATTTCACGGGATATTTCTGAATTCGATGAAAAGTCTCTGAAAAATATTTCTAGAGTTGAAGCCTCCGAATATGGGATGCGTTCAATCATTAAAAAATCGTTTCCGCTATAGATGGATGCAGATATTTTCTCCCATTAAAAACGTCGAAGTGCTGTGCGTTTAATGTGAAATCGATGAAACATGTTTCCAGTAACCCACATCCAGATTTTCCAATATTAACTGATACCAATCATGAATATATTAGAGCAAATATCGTTAATGAATCCGCAAATTCATATTTTCACCCAGACTTTCATCATTTTGGTTGGCACCCAACACTAACGAATGGAATCTGATTAGCTGATGCAAATTCACGCTAATTAAACTGGCTGATGATATGAACAAATTAAATGATACTGAATCATATAAAACAATGGTTAGTTACCTGGAATTCATGCGAAATTCAAAATTATTGAATTGGTAAATGATTAATTTTTTTGGCATCAATTCCTCTCAAAGGCCAGCATCAATGGCCCTTAAAATGAACGGATTATTCATCCATATATCAACACAACATCAAAACTGTTGAAATCTCGAACAAATAAAATTTCATCCAGTATATAATCGATGGAATATTTCTGAATACACCTCGCTGTCTCTCTCTCAGTATTCATTAGAAGGAGACTTAATAAACACAGACAAACCTTAGAAACTATTCCCTTCGGTTATCGGAATCCTCACTGATTCTAAAAAGCTGAGCAGAGAGATATTCGAGAGGGTAAAACATCCCGCTCTAGGCTAGTTGAAAAGAAAAGGGGGAAAACTTTATCCATCAGTTTTCGTGTTGGGTCTCTGAGTAATAAAATCGTCTGGGGTTGGTAACTAAGTTTGTGTACCATGGCCAGTAGTTATTTGTGAGGTTCTCATTAGCACGAAGCTCTCGGATGAACTGATTTTCAGAGACTCTACTTCGAATATCCTTGTGGGTTGATTTTTGCTTTGCTTAAAAAACGTTCGTTTCAAATATTTTTCAAACTTCAACAGTTTTTTCAAAATGAAAGAAAATCTTACTTTCACCACAAGAACAATTCAGACTGATTAAAAAGGGTGAATCTTCGACTTGTAAATATATTTTAACTGTATTCTTGATTCTTGAGGCCACAAGAAACCATTTTTCATTTTCCATTTTTCCGCATTCTGCTCTGTTAAAGAGATAAGGTCATTTGAAAAAAATTGGGCCGAACACGTGCCTGATCCTCTGCAAACATCTATGTTTATAATTTTTTCATTGAAATTGAGTTGATACATTTAGGGATCACTCAAGTACTAACCTTATCCGAATAAGAATGTTAAATACACTATATTTTTCCACTTAGTTTTGTCCGATTATATCTGCCATCAGAAAGCCATATTTCTCCCATCCAAATGAAGTCCTTCTTCGATTTTTCTAAAGATTAGTTTGTAAACCCTAATAACTTGACCATATTTTCTTCGATATCCCAAAAATCTATATATATAAAAGAAAGATGTTGGTTAGACCATTTATAACTCGAGATCGGATGGACTGATTGTTATAAAACTTCATATATGGATTCGTCTACGGTCTGGTTATTATAAAATACAATAAAACATTGAAAAAATTAATGAAAATTTTACCTATACAGGAAATGCTTTTCCTCCTTTTGCCACTAGATGTCGCTACAGTTACAGTTACGCTACCACTTACTTTGATATTCGCCGCGTTAGATGGCGATATAAACAAATAGTGTGTACAGTGACTATATTCCCTCTATAGTCACTGTATTAGTGTGTAATTTGAGTTACCTACAACTCTGCGCTGTTGGGCAAAACCAAAATGTCTTAGCGTAGGAGTACAGATGTCTAAAATGATTATATTTCGTTGAGATTTGAGGAAAGTTTCGTTCTTACCCCTTCAGATGGCACTATTCACACATTATGACTGATGATTTTTAGTTATTTTTATAGTTTTATTTATTCCAAATAACGTAATCGTGAAGGTAGGTACTACATTTGACATTATCACAATTAAATGGCGATGAATTTGCTGAGGCTTTCGCGGCCATCGATTGATGTCATCTGTTCTTTTTTCGAGCATTTCGGTCGTCGTGGTTTGAAATGGTCGAAAAAAGAACATATGACATCAATTACTGTGTAATTCACATAGGGCTTATAGTACCATGAAAGGCTATTTACAGATCCAGAAGCGGGTGAATATTGCAGTGAATTTTTATCGAAATGTCAAGTAAATCGGATTTTGGCAATGAGTTCCAATCGTGAGATGTTCATTCTCATCTTTTCTCATAATTTTTAAAATGTTTTTGAATTTCTGTTTGGGTAATAAATATATTTGCGGAAATAACTTGATCCAAAATTGCCATTTTTAGTGATTGACATATTATGACATTATTTTTGTGTATCTGTTCTGTGTGATAGCTCATATCCATGGAAACATTTGACAGTTCGAAAATCAGAGAACCAAGCCGTTGATCTCCGATCACCGGTGATTACGATTTGTGAAATCCACCGTTAGTATCATTTAGGCGGAACAAAGTTCGCCGGGCCAGCTAGTATCTCATAAAGAAAGTCTTTCAATCAATTCTTCAGAATTTATTAATAATCAACTCAATCTAACGCAATTTGTATTCATTTTGGGAATATTTCACAGAAATTTATATGTGGACGTTGCCAGCTTAACCAAAATTCCTGAAACTACGTAAGATCTATGGATCGAGCACAGCCTTCTATAGAGGTCGTTGTGAATCGACCCATCCATAGCCTACATAATCAAGATCAAAGAGATAATCTTCATAGGTAATAAAACGTCTAAGAACGACGCGTTCTCAAAACAAACATGGGGAAACCTTTTTCAGAGCTACGTTGTCATAAAAAGGGGAAAGTGATTATGTTAGGTGTTTTTCTCCGTTCTCGTGATGATTATGTGAAAACTTTCAGTGAATGAATGTAATATCAACCGTGTCCACGAGGATAATGTTTAGATATACACATCGCTATACAGATCACTTAGTGCTAAGTATCATTTCATTTTTCATTAATTTCAACTCAATATGTGGTTTATATCGCGATTGAGCTCATATTCAACAGTCGATACCCAGAATACCGACTCAGAATCGTCGTAAAATCTGCGAACGCTTCAAATCTGAACGCCCCCACTTATAAGTCAATCTGACTGCACAAAATCCCGTCCGAAAGGACCTCGCTGACGACCTCAAAACGAATCCTGGATTCTATCTACCCGAAAAAGTAGCCCCGTCATTATTTCGGGGGTACGAATCCAATATGGCGGAGAGGTGATGAGCCCTCACATTCCCCTCCATTTCACCCCCGAGTCCGCCTTAGCCGACGCCCGTCTACTTATTCACAAACTTTCCTACGGAATGACCCTGTCTGCGACATTCCACATATTGGAGTGTTCGTTTGTTATATAGAATCCCCATTCCGAGCCATTCCGCTGTGGAAGGATCCAAATTACATTGCTACAACTTTGAATATCTTTCTTTCTCGACTTGGTACAAGCCTGCACACGGTTCAGATAAATCTGGCCGAATGTGGGCTGGATGGGAGATTTATCGTTAATGTATACGAAAGTTATTGTTCTTTCTTCATATTCACAGTGGATTCAAGATGGAGCGCTGCGAGGTTCACCCTTGATCTACATATTGTGATAAAATAAGCGTCGTGCTTACGGCCTGTAAATCAGAAGGGGATGGTAAAGGAAACCGTTGATTCAGAGAAAAAATAGCAAGACCATTTTTACATATTATGTAAGTAGGGTGAAAATAACCCCAAGGTTGCTTATGAAAAATAAATGGGGCGTTACATTTGCCCTCCTCACATCTACATGTGAGAAAATTCCACGAAATATTTCGAAAATTCGACGAAATATTCTGAAATTCGACGAAATATTTGAAAATTCGAAGAAATACCTGACAATTCGACGAAATATTCCAGATTTGACGAAATATTTCAGGATTCAAAGTAATCATTCAGAATTCGACGAAATACTTTGGAACTCGACGAAATACTTCGTAACTCGACGAAATACTTCGTAACTCGATGAAATACTTCGGGATTCGACGAAATATTTGGAAATCCGACGATATATTGTGATAAAATAAGCGTCCTGCTTACGGCCTGTAAATCATGAGGGGATGGTAAAGGAAACCGTTGATTCAGAGAAAAAATCGGAAGACCATTTTACATATTATGTGAGTAGCGTGAAAATAACCCCAAGGTTGCTTATGGAGAAATAAATGGGTCGTTAAATTTGATCTCCTTACATCTACATGTGAGAAAATTCCAGGAAATATTCTGAAAATTGGACGAAATACTTGACAATTCTATGAAATATTCCAGAGTTGATGAAATATTTCAGGATTCAAAGTAATGATTCAGAATTCGACGAAATACTTCGGAATTCGACGAAATACTTCGGAATTCAACGAAATATTTCAGAAGTCAACCAAATATTTCAGAATTCGGTGAAGTATTTCAGAACTCGACGAAATATTTTGGAATTCGACGGAATATTTGGAAATCCGACTGAATATTTCAGAATTGGACGAAATATTCGGGAATTAGACGAAATATTTGGAAATTTCAAAATCCTATGATAGTCCGGGAATGAAAATTGGATGAAAAAGCAAACTCAAATCTCTGAAGAATATTGAATCTGCATGTGAATTCGAAACATTTTTACGTATTTGGTGTAGATTGGTTCTGAAAGAAACATAGCTTCCTTTCACACAGGTAAGAATCAGGTATTTCATTTGCTCGTCTTTGCATTTCGACATGTTTCAGTGAGAAATGAATCAATGAGGATTCTGGGGGAGGCTGAGGCTCCCTCGAGACAATTCAAAAAAAATTTGTTCTTCGAGAAAACCCCCGCAAAAACGAATTTATCATGTCAATTCATTAGTGCTGAATGTTTTCTGACAGTAATGGACACCGCAAAATCCCTATACCGACGTCTTGGGAGTATTGGATGTTTAAGATTCATTAGAGTGGGATTAAATAAACCAAGCCCTAACATAAATCTCTTTTTAGGGCCTCCAAACAAAATTACCCAGTAGACCATAAATCTCGGAATATTTAATGCCTATAAACAAGAGCGTAGCCAGATCTTCTTAGGGGAAAGGGGCATTGCGTGACATAAATATTTTTCGACGGGGTGATCTGGAATCTTGGCAATCTCATGAATCCAGCGATACTCGTTAGAGTATATATAAAATACAAGTCTGCATAATGTTAAATGATCCCAGAGGAGATCAATCTCGAACAAATGGAGAAATGGAACATTGCACTCTCAGAATCCATTGGGAGCTATTGCTCTATGGAAATATACAGAATGACCCATATGAAACTGTTCATTGATCAAATTTTCATTTAAGGTTTCATCAACATTTGTTTATAAGAACATTGGAAATGAATTGAATTACTCACGACAAGTAAATGATAACGTAGTTAAAACAAATGTACAGGAAAACATTGTACCCATATATTTCTACCTGGCTCCTTCGCCAATTCGTTTCGGATTCTAAAGGAGTTAATCATTAAATTTCCATTATAGGTTGATCAATCAATTCGGAGCCTTATACAAAAAGATTCATCAAGATGCTTAGTTTTTCTACCATAGACTCCTCTGATTCCCCTCATCATCAACAATCTATAGTTCAAACTATTGTACAAGACAAAGATGTACCCATATACGAGGATGTATTGATATCTAGTTAGCCTAGATCAGTTCCATGCATGAACGAAATATTGCGATACCATATCCACGAACAATAACTTATTAGAAGTGTCAGTGTAGTAGTGTAGAGTTCGACGTCAAAAAAGTAAACCAGAGTTACGCAATAAATTGAAAAAAAAGATGTCCACCGAAATTGTAAAAATCGAAAAATTGGAGTATCGAGCCATCATCAAGTACCTGTATTTAAAAGGGTTAAGAGGTAAGCAGATTCACGAAGATATGCCCAATACCCTTGGTGATCAATGTCCTTCTTATGCGACCGTGAAAAATTGGACTACAAGCTTCAAAAGAGGTAAATTTTCCAATGAAAATGATGACCGATCGGGAAGGCCAGTTTCTGTGTCAGTCTCCGAAAATATCGATGCAGTTCATGACAGAATTTATCAGACCGTCGAATTGGTCTAAAACGGATATCTGAAGCACTGAAGATTTCATACGAACGCGTTCATCATATAGTTCACGTCAATTTGGACATGAGAAAAGTTTCTGTAGACTTCTTAAACCGAATTGTTACTATGAATGAGACTTGGGTACATTCCTACTATCCAAAAACAAAGCTACAATCGATGAAATGGCGACACTCTGGTTCTCCAAGACCTAAGAAGTTTCGTGTCCAAAAATCTGCTAGAAAAGTCCTTGCTTCAGTTTTTTGGGATTGCCATGGAGTAATAATTATTGATTTTTGGGATACGGGTAGAACAATAACTGGAGATTACTATTCAACATTACTGGCCACTCTACGTAAAAAAATGAAAGAGGAAAGACGCGGAAAGTTATCCAAAGTTATTTTGTTTTTACAGGACAACTCCCCAGTACACAAATCTCATGTTGCCATGCAAAAAATTCGTGATTTAGGGTTAGAATTACTAGAACTCACCAGATTTGGCTCCGTTCGACTATCATCTCTTTCCTCAATAGAAAAAAAAGTTCAAAATGTCGTAAATTTTCTTCCAACGAGGAGGTAATAAAAGCTGTGGAGGACTGGTTTGCAGAGCAAGAAGCAACATTTTTTTTGAAAGGTCTAGAGACGTTGCAGGTTCGCTGTAATAAATGTATTCAATTAAGAGGGGAATATCTTGAGAAATGAAATATTTTGACATTGAAATTTTGTTTGGTTCTATAGTAGGCTAAGAATTTTTCAATATACCTATTCTCGTATTTCTACCTGGCTCCTTCACCAATTTGTTTCGGCATATGATTTATTCAAAAATTCGGAGCCTTATACTGTCTTCAAGTTACTCAGTTCGTCTGCGATAGATTTCTCTGATTCCTTTTATCACTAACAATGTATCGTTAAAACAGTTGTACCAGTCAAAGATAATGAGTTCAGATAGCCTCATCTCTCATTTGCTTTTTGCATCAAAACCAAAATTTTCAGCCGCATATTCGTATGCATAAAGATGCAAATAATATCATTAAACCTGAACTGGGATGACTTCAGAGTTACCGCAGTTGATGTAGCTGAATTACCCCACTGGGGACCAGTAGGTTGTATGAAATAAAACTTTCTGAATATTATACCTTTGGGATTAAGCTCATATTGGACGTTAGTCAAGTTGACGTTGGATTGGGAAAAAGCTTTCGGGGCAAAATAAAAAAGTTTTCACCTTTGGATTGGACGAACACTTCATAATTATGTACGGGCTTGTGATGCAATATTCCAGTCCATCTTTCTCGGATAAATTTTGCCTGGGATTATTGACAATTTGATTAACTCAAATATAAATATATAATTCTTCGAGTTGTTGTTCAACAGCAAATTTCCAATCTGAAACCATCCATGTTCTTGGCCACTTTTTGATCTCAAACTCATCCTCATACTTCCTTTGAGAATCTGGGCCAAATTTGACAAGTATCATTTTTTTCCGGAACACATAAAGCGAAAATGCCAATTTGCTTCCGGAAAATGAAATTATCCTAATAACATTCCTTTCCTGACTAGCTCCTATTATAGAAAGTATAATGGCATCCGACTGGGTAGTGATTACGAGACCAATAAAGGTAACAACAAGATCGAGTGAATAAAACAGGCCCCATGCTGAAACATGGAAGAAACTTCTGGAAATAACAATCGAATTAATTCGCACGAAATATCCTAATCAATATAACGCACCCATGTGAAACAACATTGCTGTTACCCTTCATGGCAGGATGATGAATTAGGTCATTTTAACGCATATTGTAATGTTCAATTATTCAGCATATCATTAGTTGCATCGTTTTGAGTCAAATAAAGGGGGACACGCAGAGTACATGTTTTTGATGCGGATATTTATTGCAATGTCGACAATTTTGAACAGTAGGAAGAATAGAAAATTCTAATCTGCAAGTATCACTTTGTATCGACAAAAATTTTTGATGCTGCGAATGGACTCAGTAACAATGAGGACGTCTATGGTTTACCCACTTTCTTCGACTCTGGGGTCTGATGACAAGCAGCTTCCCAAAAATTCGTAAGGTAATATTGGGAATTGAAGAAAACAAAATTATTATGCTCTTGTATAATCTACAAAATATCTGACCGGGTTGTTCTCAAGTATCAATCACCTTGAGGTTTCTCTCAATCATTTCACAAGATCAAATGAATCCTATTCATATCACCAATTCACAGTTTATAGATCACAAGCAGCCCGTCCTAGCTTCACCCAGGTAGAAATTTTGTTTCATTGAAAAAAGCTTCTCCTTAAACCGCGTGTCTAAATAGTCTCAAAGTTGATCCACGCGGCTACTATTTCAGATATGCATGTCCCACTCTCACGCCTACCTACCACGGAGAAGCATTTTGTGCGGTCGTGCGGTCTCATCTTCAACACTTCAACCTGTCATATGTACACGTTGAACTTGTATGTTGTAAGGGCAATTTCGTTCTGAATTAAATACTGGGTTTGAATAACGTATTAAGTTGGATGAGGATCAATACCCAATTCATAAATACACACTCCCAAATAGTGCATAATTTTGGAAAACATCTGATTACCATAAACAGGTAATAGCAAGTCAATATTGAGAAATAGATATATGCTATCGCGGACTTTTTTGTAGAACTATTTGAGAGGTACATTTCTGTCATGCATTGTATCCACGTAAGTCTTCTGGTTTTTGCACCGCACGTGAAAATAGCTTATTATGGCTGATTTCGGTACTCTTTTTTGTAATTATTGAAGTTATAGTAGGTATCCTTAAGTTTTTCTTGTGAAAAGTATACGAGGATGTATTGATATCTAGTTAGCCTAGACCAGTTCCATGCATAAACAAAATATTGCGATACCATATCAACGAACAAAAACTTATCAGAAGTGTCAGTGTCGAGTTGGACGTCAAAAAAGTAAACAAGAGTTAGGCAATAAATCAAAAACAAAAAATTCCACCGAAATTGTAAAAATCGAAAAATTGGAGTATCGAGCGATCATCAAGTACATGTATTTAAAAGGGTTAAGAGGTAAGCAGATTTACGAAGATATGCTTAATACCCTTGGTGATCAATGTTCTTCGTACTTCGTATACGTTCGTGAAAAATTGGACTGCAAGCTTCAACAAAAGAAGTAAATTTTCCATTGAAGATGATGACCGATTGGAAAGGCCAGTTTCTGTGTCAGTCCCCGAAAATATCGATATGATTTCATCAGAACGTCGAATTGGGCTGAAACAGATATCTTAAGCCCTGAAGATTTCATACGAACGCGTTCATCATATAGTTCACGTCAATTTGGACATGAGAAGAATTTCTGCAAAATGGATCCCCAAATGTTTGAATGTTGACCAAAAGCGTGAAAGGGTAGAAGCATCGCGTTCGATCTGTGCTCGATTTGAAAACGATGTGGACTTCTTAGACCAAATTGTTACTATGGATGAGACTTAGGTACATCTCTACGATCCAGAGACAAAGCAACAATCGATGGAATGGCGACACTCTGGTTCTCCAAGACCTAAGAAGTTTTGTGCCCAAAAATCTGCTGGAAAAGTTCTTGCTTCAGTTTTTTGGGATTGCCATGGAGTAATCATGATTGATTCTTTGGATAAGGGTAGAACAATAACTGGAGATTTCTATTCGACATTACTGACCACTCTACGGGAAAAAATTGAAAAGAAGAGACGCGGAAGGCCATCCAAAGATCTTTGTTTTCACAGGACAACGCCCCAGTACACAATTCTCATGTTCCCATGCACAAAATTCGTGATTCAGGGTTAGAATTACTAGAACACCCCCCTTATTCACAGGATTCGGCTCCGCCCGACCATCATCTCTCTCCTCAACCAAAAACAATTTAAAAGGTCGTAAATTTTCTTCCAACGAGGAGGTAATAAAAGCTCTGGAGGACTGGTTTGAAGATCAAAAAGAAAAATTTTTTTGAAAGGTCTAGAGACGTTGCAGGTTCGCTGTAATAAATGTATTCAATTAAGAGGAAAATATATTGAGTGATAAAATATTTTGACATAGAAATTGTGTTTGGTTCTATAGTAGGCTAAGAATTTTTCAATATATACTCGTAGCCTTTGTCACTCAGGGATAATGTAGCTTTCTAAGGGTGAAAGAATTTTTGAAATCGGTTCTGTAGTTTTTGAGTCAAGTCGTATCAAACACACCAGCATACAAAAATACGAATATCTCCTCTTTATGATAGGAATATAGATTGTACAGCATAACTAACAGAATGACCACCCTACAACAAAGTTCTAATCCATCAAATTTTCGCTTCATTGGATATTTGAAGGTTTAATCCGCTTAGTTTACTAGTCATTGTTAAGGAATCAGTGTCTGGTGACATCTCATTACATTGTAAATTCCATAATCCAAGATTGTGTCAAATGAACCATGGAATGTTATTGTATTCGAATTTGTATCAATCGAATGGAAGTTAGTTGAGCTGGAAACAACCGCAATTACAGAGAATTTGACATGGGTGATTTTAGTTTGATCAACTATTATTCGACGTAGATTGGAGCAGTATTGAAAAATATTGAATATAGTTCATTGAATGGAACATAACGCAATTTTCAACGCATATTTCGTTCTGTAAAGAGAGCACTTAAGCACTTTCGATTAATCCTCGGAAAGCTTCAATTTGGTATTCATACCCAAATCAAGCTGAATCGCAAACAAATCTGATACGGTCCTTCTGCCAACCCCTATTATATTCTACTGCTCAGTTGTTTGCTCAGATATAGCTTCGGGTAACAAAGATTACCCGATCCCTTGAGTATTCTCTTGAAACTGGTATACTAAGGAGATAATCACTCTCCATATCGCAGTGTACAAAATGTTTTCTCCAATATTCTGATCATGAAGCACAACAACTGGGGTAAAGTGTCTTGTTACACAAGGCACACTTCCCCTTCGTTTACGCGACATTGCGACACAGAAGGGATGATATTCCATATTAAGGTTATCATTTATCCATGCTCGCTTGGACCAAACGACTCACCCATGGACTAATACTGTAACGTCATTAGTGTAAATAAGGGTTATTGGGGTATCAGCCGTTTTGTTCAAAAAAACTCTTTTTCCTTTGGCTCGAGCTTTCGAGAATTTAATTTATCTCTTCATCAGGAGCAAGGAATTGAGGTTGTTTAAACGTGAAAGAGACCTCTTTATCTATCATGGAGAGTCTCAGTTATCGTATCTGACAATTACTATAAACATAAAAAAACAATCAATCTCCTTTGAATTTAATGAACAATGATCTTAAAGGAAAATTTTCACTGTGCAATGACAAACTATCATTAGGTAGAACATTTTTTCTGATTGAGTACACAAACTCTTTGGTTGTTTGCTACTTATAACAACAATTGAAACTTGAGGAGTGTCTAATAACTAACCGTTCGTCAAATTTATTCACTACATGTAGAACCAACTTGGGTAGATTCACTCTCAGTTATCTCCTCGGTGATTTTTGAAACTGAAACTATCAGATTGCTTAGAATGAGTGCCTGATAGAATTCCAAGTCGATAAATGAAAAGCCTGTACAGAGCACGTAGAAAAAGAAATAAGAGAAGATTAGTCAAAATAATATATGGACTGTTATGATATTGCTGACATGAAACCTTTAATTATGAACATGACGAGTTCTGCCCAGATGGGGAAATAATAACACTGGTTGTTGAAGCAGAATAATAGGAATATTTACAGTTTTGATATTACATATTTCACTCTTTCATTGTTCACAAATATTGAAAGTTATAATGTTATGACAAAATTCGTCATACATTGAATAGATCCACTCGTTAAATTTTGTTTCTGTGTTGATATCAATTACAATTTTTTCAATTCATTCACCTTGCAGCAACACGCTTCAAATTATCAACTAGATTTTTCTGGTTTAGCGAATATTCATATTCATAACATGCTTTATAATCATCAACGATATTTTTCGTTATAGAACCAGAATTTCCAGGCTGTATGCTCTCATAATTGATCGTAAGTTCGAAAATGTATCAATACTAGATGAAACTAATATACTGCTGGTGTACAGATTCACACGATGGTAATCGTATGTGACTATAAGGGACATTTTCATGTTCAAAGTGCCTTGCTTTGAAAAATAACATTTAATTCTTGAGATTATATTTATATATTTGATTTGCTATGGTGAAAGCACAGAAAATTTCTAGTTACTTTTTCGTAACTGAAAATAAAGCTGCGACTAATTCTTGGATGGACTATACTGACCCTTATTCATATTTCCATCAAATTCTTAGGTATGGCATATGTCACAAATACTCGAGTTTGCGACATATGAATTTGCTGAAAATTTGAATAAGTTTTGGAAGCATTTACAGGGTGACAAGAAAAACTTCGGACAAATTTTGCTGTGGTCTGGAACAAAAGTATTTCAGCGCAGCCAAATAATTTTCATTCTCTTGGTTTCTCTACACTTTCCTGTACTAATATGTGAATTTTCAGTTTGATATAATTTCATTTCACAGAGTTTCAGAATGTCAAACAAACTTAGTGCGATTTTGGAGCTGTTTCGTCCAGGTAGGCGTCAATGCGATATTGTTCGTTTGCTCAATGTGCCTCGACAAACCGTGTCCGATGCAATTCGTCGTTTCGAGGAGCTTGGCCATGATGGCCGTCGTCCAGGAAGTGGTTGAAAACGCACTGTCAATACACCTAGCAATCGCAAATCGTCAAGAAGCGAGTCAATCGAAATCCGAGGGTTTCTATGAGGTAAATAGCCTGTGAGACCGGTATCAACCGCGAATCAGTCCGTCAAATTGCCAAAAAGGAGCTCAACCTCAAGCCATACAAGCTCCAAAAAGTTCAACTCCTGACGGAGGAAAACAAGCGCGTACGACTCCAAAGGTACCGCCAACTCCTTCGTCTCGCCGCCGGTCAGCAGTGGGAGCGAATTCTCTTCACAGACGAGAAGCTTTTCACCGCAGAACAATCCCACAACCACCAAAACGACAGAGTCTGGTCCGTAGAGGCTCCCGGTACATCAGCCATTGTCGAACACCGTCAAAATCCGCAATCCGTCATGATCTGGGGCGGAATTTGCGGCAGTGGTGAAACTCCCTTACTTTTCGTGGATCAAGGGGTCAAAATCAATCAAGAAGTCTACCGCTGCGACATCGTCGAGGCCGTAGTACTTCAGTGGGCCAAGCAGCACTTCGGCGATACGCATTGGACCTTTCAACAGGACTCCGCTCCGGCTCACAGAGCGAAAATGAAGCAAGAATGGTGTAAGACCCATTTTCCCTGTTTCATCTCATCTGCAGAATAGCCACCCTACTCACCAGATCTCAACCCAATGGACTATAGCGTGTGGTCGATTTTGGAGCACAGGGCTTGTGCTAAAAAACACAAAAATTTAGAGCCGCTGAAGCAATCTCTGCGCCGGAAATGGAACCGATTAACGTCCGAGGAGCTGCGGCCCATTGCCCATTTGCCGTCTGGAGCTGTGTAACGCCGCCAAAGGAAGCCACTTCGAAACGACTCAAATATATTATTAACAAATGTTCAAGCTATTATTATTCGTTGTTGTTTGGTTCAATTTCTTCTGTTTAATAAAGTTAAATGAAAAAGAGTTTGTCCGAGGTTTTTCTTGTCACACTGTAAGAGATCCTTGGAGTTAATCTTGTTTATATCTAACTACAACTAGTCCTGCAGAATCTGCAATCCTTTCCATAAGTTCCATGTACTCCTATCACCAAATTATACAAGAAATTCCCCAATATTACCTGAATAAACTCGAAACTTTCCGAAATTCAATAATGTCCCGAGCATCCGAGAGTCAATCAAAGTAAGATTGCTAATTCTCAACACCGACAACCAGTAGGGACTCGATAGTTCTATTCGCACCTGCTTAACATTGAAACTTTTCTACATAAGTACCCGAGTTTGTAGTTCCAGCCTCGATTGCCGGCTTCGTTCCTCTTCAACTTAGATTGAATTTCAATCTTGTGAATAGTGCTTATTTGAGACGGGAATATTCATCCTGACAAGTGGGTAAACTGATTTCGTTCCTCAGTAACTTGCTCACTGCTCCAATTTCCAGACTCCGACAAGGACAAACTGTGCCATTTCGTCGATGGCTCGACTTTTGTTCGGCCTTTCTGTCTACGTTCAACGGAAAATTGTTCTTGAACACTCCGGTGTAATGAATTTGAATAATTCAGTGTTTGTTGACATCGTTTGTTTATACGCCCTTTTTGGGCCGGTGTTTCGGGGGGTTCGGCTAAATTGTGCTTCTTCGGAACAACAAATTCAACAATATGTAACGAAAGATACAGGGTGTCACTTCGAAAAAGAAACACAGGACTTTTCAAGAAGAAAATCAAGATTGTGAAAATTCGCTCGCTGTAGGAGGATAATTGTCATCGAATTCCAAAATTTAAGTCCACCGCTATTGATACAGATACCCATGTAATTATTATCGATGTTAGGTTTTTATTTTGACGCTAGGTACCTTTTCTTCCATCACCCCGAAAAACGAGATATCATTAAATGCAATTAAAAAGTTATTACTAATTTTATATCATAAAAATCATTCCCTCACGTTGTCCCACTATCCCAGTTTCCTGCTGAAACTCAATATTTTCATCCTATTCAGTAATTTTTTGTGAATCAAATTTTAGTCAAATATTGTAATGGTAATTTTCGTTATATTTAAACAACAATTCAAGCCACGACAAATACTTATTGAATAACTATGGGATTTCAATGGAATGTCCCTTTGAATAAAATCATTCCCTCACCTTGTACAAATATTCGATCTATGGTCATATTGAGCGAATTCTATGAAAGTAGCTTGAGTTTTTCTAGCCAGTCAATGCGCGAATTATGTTACTATGGTAATTCTGATTAAACTTCAACTCGGTTTCGTGCAATAGTGTATTCAGTTACAATTATTACTATATTACTTTTCCTCACATCATTCCCCCATTAGGCATTATCACAAAATAAGGTGAGTATAAGTAGAAGATACATTATATTTGGATGCGTTTTGGGGGGTAGTGTTCATAGTTCAAAATGTTTTCATTGGTCAGGGCTATGTATCTATGTTATCTTAGTTTTCGTGTTATTTCGTCATTCCCTCACCGTCATTCCCTCATTTCAAACTGAAGTGATAGAATGACGGTGAGGGAATGACTTTTAAACTAAGATAACTCAGATTTTTATTTCTTTTGTCATGTGGTACGTGAGTTTATCGTTTTTTCTTGTTTAAGGGGCAAATAATGGCAAGAAAAGAGAAATTGTCCGCTACGGAGGCAAAATTAAAAAGAAAGAGTACGATAAGAAACGCCGAGAAGAAATGAAATCTACTCCTGATAATTTAAATGACGTAAATCTGGGGACCACTATATGAGTGAAGTCTAGTATCATATGTTTTACAAAACTGCCACAAAAAAAATTCAAATTTATTGAAAATTTTTTTGAGAATTCATTCCTTAATAATTTTGGAATTTCATGAGAATTACCCAGGAAATTGATGTACATTTCCAGCACAAAGTGTCCATTTTCTGTATGAATGACTCTGTGACAACAATTTATTCTTCATTCAAGTTAGATAACTGATGCTGGAAGTTGATTTGTGTAGAGAAACCTGGGTCTTCTTTTTGTTTTGTTGTGTTATTCAATCCTTGAGTTTGAATCATTCAGGAAAATATTAGTGTATTAAGGCATTTATTCGTTTCAATTTAATCTATACACTTGATCTGTTCTTATTTTCCATTAATTTTGATTGATACTCTTATTTTTGATTATATAACCCAAGTTATTCATAGCTTATTCTATGGATCTTTATATTTCGCGTTGTGAATGTTCATTTTATTTATAGATCATTATTCATCGACTTTCTTTATAAGTTATCCATTTATTTCCATTCTGAAGAATATTTTTTTCTTTTCAATAAACAAGTAAGCATCAGCTTCCTTATACAGAGTGACAACTTCTCAGTCCAATTATGTCATGAGGGACAAGTGATCTTTCAATTGGGATAATTCTCACCCCCAATTTCCTATTAAGAATTTAGGAGTGATAGCAACTACACCTAGGGTTGAGGAGATTTCGGCTTACAATTCTGCTCAAAATATGTTCCCCTCCGAATGAAAATTGAGCTGTTATAAGGTAATTTATTGGTTTTCATTTCATCTATACACTTGATATGTATTTTATATTTATTATTTTCAATTTTGAATGCAATTTTTATTTGTAAACTTAAGCCATTCATAGCTTATCCTATGGATCTTCTCATTTCGCGTTTTGAATATTCATTTCATTTTTACATCATTGTTTATTGACTTCATTTTATATCATTTATTCATTTCACTTCTTAATGATATTTTGATCTTCACAATGAACAAGCTCCATTCACTTTTATTTAATCACATAGGAGGTCATGGTTTCGTTTTCAGGAGTTGGTGCACCTGATGAAAAGCACAGAACATATGATGAAAAGTCAATGCAAGCACAGAAAATATCGTCAATGACAAAACAACGTTGCCAGTTTCTTTGTTTACATCAAAGTAAAAGTATCAAAGATATTCCACATTTTGTTAGGTTTACAAATTTTTCGCAGATTTTTGGTATCTAATCGATATTTGCAGGAGAGTTTTTCGTCGAATATTCAAGATTAACGTATGTTTATTACTTTTAGCACCAGTTTGGAGCGTGAGGATGATTTTCAAGACCAGGACGAATGTTTACATTTCGAGGTTAAAGGGGTACATGGGAATTTCGTTGAAAAAGCTGTTATTTGGACAGATATCGCAAAAGATGGATCGGATGGAGCCTCGAGAGGTCGATTAGGATGATATTTTTAGGTTTTCCAAGAAATTTGGCGATATCTGAGCAGATTTGCGAAAGTAAGGTACCTCACTAATGAGGTGGAACTTAGACCTAATTCTCCTATGAGAAACGCCTTTCAAAGGTCGAGATGGTGAAAAATGTATTCTTTAGATGATGTTTGAACAAACGCAGCCGAGTTTTATATCCCAACATTGATTTTAAGAAAGTTATCAACAAAATAAAATTGACATTATTCTTGATTCTTGTAATTACCCATCAATTCACCTTATATCTTCGGGTTGATTTTTTTAAAAAATTCTTGATTAGAGTCAACAATTGATGTCGTCAAGTCTTGAACTTTCAGTTCAAGAGGATATTAAACATTAAATCTTCACAAGCATGCATATGAAAATTATGTGAAAGCAATGCAATTTTCTTCCATGGCGGAAAATGATGTATTTCAACAGCGATCTCTTGTACTTTTCATGCAAATAACTAGAAAAGAAATCCTTTCCATCAATTTATATAAACGTTAATTATTTTCGTCCATCACATCTTTTCCAATTTATTCATTTCCCGAATAAATTTACAATCTGAGAAATGCGCTAAGAATGTAGAAAGGGCAACATAGTGTTGACTTTGAACATAAAAATATTTTGAAAAACGTCATAACTTCGATACAGAGTGCACTATTTTTACGTAGAATTCAATGATGTCAGAAGTTTTTTCAAACCCCCCTGCTCTTTAGAACTCCCTAGATCCACCAGTGCCGCTACATTGTATTTTCGAATGAACATCGAAGTCACCTCTTGATCTGAACTAATTTCAAGGGGGATATCTTTCACTGACAGACTCTCATTTAGTTTAATGCGTACCACAACTCCTGCTGCGAATTCCGATTTTCCTGCGAACCCTAAAGGGGCCCTTGAGCACGTAAACAATTCCCTGGGTTTAATGGTATTGAAAGACTGAAATCTGGTTTAATTGAAGAATGCTTCCTTTTACAATTCAAACTCGCGTAAATCAATTTGAGCCGCATTCATCAATGGGGGTGGGTAATAGGCTTTCGAATGGATTTATCAAAAATACTCGAGGAAATCGTATTAAGAACCTTCTTGCCCAAATATAAAAATGTCTGACTTTCAGGGCCCAATTTGAAAATTCAAGAATCAACATTTAAAAACCTTCATGGTTGATAGGAAAAAATTTGAGATTCTGTTTTTGCAGAAGGCTAAGAATCGATACATCTTCGATGGAGTGAAACGCCATATTTTGGACGTATATTCTCGACTCATTAATTTCTGAATGCACACATTTCCCGACGTCTCAATCGGAGTGAAACTCTAGATATCGACATCTATACACAGTCGAGTCAGAAATGGATATCGATATCCAGACCTCAGGCAGACTGACAGAACAGCCATTGTGCTGTCTCGAACTCCGTCTTTTGTTTTCTCTTCGCCGAATCTTTCTGCAAAATTTTTGAAAGGTTTTTAGGCGGTTTGGAAACCGACACAATTGAGTGGTGTATTGTTTGCGGGATTTTCATCTGTGCTGGTTGAGGACAATATCGGAGATATTGTGGGAAGTGTCAGAGGGAGTTGAGTCCCATTAAAATACTTTGATCTCATCAGGTTTCGCTGTTGGAGATGGAACTCTGGGTAGATGGAACAGGGTCGGTGAACTCTTCATGAAAAATTGACGAGGTCAATCAAGTTCACAACAAAAGCAAAGAAATTCAAAGATAGCAGACAGATGAGCTCTGCAATACCTAAATGTGAACAATAGATTCATATTTTTCTCCAATCCAATTTGATTTACAGAGTTTGATTGATCGACAAATAATTTTCAACGATTTATTATGTCGCTAGAAATGCTGATTTAGATTAGACACAAAATGGTGAATGCGGTGGTCATATCCAAATATTCAAAGTGTGTCATAATGAGTGGTTAATATGGTACCTCTAGGTAGAGGACGTTTTGACGGTTCAGAAAAATATGTTTTATGTTCAGTAAAAATCTTTTGGTTCTCGAGATATTCGTCATTTTCTAATATTCAAGAAAATTAGACCCTTTGTCCTTTTTTTTATTCGCAAGACTCCAAATGAAGGAACTTTTTCAATCTGTTTTTCGGATAATATTCTTGAATAGATGCGCTTCCGAATGTGAGCTATAATTTTTGGAATGCCTGCATAGTTTTTCCGCAACACGTCAGGTTAAGCTTAGAAACATCTAAGCACTACATCAGATTTGGGAAAGATCTTTGTTAAAAAAAACAAGAATGCTCCCCAAAAATCATAGACCACACCAGTTGGCTTATCTAAAGAGGAACACTTTTCGAAAAACAGATTGAAAAAATACCTCCATTTGGACTTTTGTCACTAAAAAGAGTGGAAAAGAATATAACTTTTCTGAATTTTCGAAAATGCCGAATATTTCGGAACCCTAGACACTTTTACGAAGCACAAAACATATTTTTCTGAATAGCCATGAATCTTTACACCCACAGGTACTATTTTATCCATTCATTTCGCCACATCCTATATGCTGTCGAATATTATAACAAATTGGTGAATGCGCAGGTTATAAAAATTCAGCTTTGCTCTAGCAAAAGTTGGAACTTCACGAATTCTATTCCCAACCATTTCTCAAGTAATTCCCTAAATGTTGCTTCATCTTGAACGCAATGTTTTTCTTCTATCTGAGTATTTCAGTTCGAATTTTACCAAATGTACGACTTGTTGTGCATTTTAATATACAAATAATTGGTTGTTGTGAATGGCAAACGTTGCCAACGTTATGATTGCTAACAAATGAGAAAAGACGCTGTCATTTGAATTTCGTTCCTGTCCAATTTTCGTCTTGGGTTTTTAACTGCTTAATATGTTTGTCGAGAGTCCAATTATTAATAAAAGTGACGATTTTGTTGTTTCTGTGGATATTGAAGAGTCTGCAGGAAGAGCAAATCTGGAACTCCTACCTAAAAAATCTTTCAGCAGAACGATATTGCATATAACAATTTCCGGGCCTGGTGTAAATTGAAAAATGTAAAAGGGAACTTGAGTGAACCTGTTTTCCTGGCATAATTAGAAGAAAAAACAAAAATATGGAGTTCATCAACTTTGTGGAGCAAATTTTCAATGAGTCAGGCGCCCTTATTAAAAATGGTGTGGATGTTAGTAAAAATTTCAAGGTAATAGCTTAAAACAGAAAAGTGAAGGATATCGAAAATTCTCACTCGTGAAGAAGTTGAAAAGTTTATAAATGAGGCACCAGATGAGAAATACTTGATGGTTAAGGTTGCAACTATTCTCGGATTATTTGGAGCCTGTCGGCATAAAGAATTGTGTCATTTATGTGGAAGACATCGAAATAACAAATAAATCATTGGTTATACAACTTCCAAACACAAAAACGAAAGTCGTTTTTTCAGTACTATTGGGAAGTAAATTGATTATTTTCATAAGTACTTTGCATTGCGCCCTTTTGTCATCAAACATCTTCTTTTTTTCCTGAAATACATGAATAATGAATGTACGTGAGGAACCACTGACGAAAGAGTGATACAATAGACCCAAGTTGACCGCAGTGTCACAGGGAGGCCAAGCGCTAACCCGGTCTCTTGTTCGTCAGCTAATCAATCAATTAATCAAATGCTCTGCCAATCCAGTTGGTATCAATACATTTGGGAAAATTCCATCTATTGTTGCCGAATTCCTCAAACTGCCAGAACCAAAGCAATAATATACAGGACACTGTTTTCGAAGATCCTCCGCTTCATTGCTAGCAGATTCTGGTGCAAATATTACGGATATAAAAAAACATGGTGGATGGAAATCTACGACGGTAGCCGAGGGCTATGTCGATCATTCCATTGCATATAGAAATGTCATTGCAGAAGAAATTCTCCCAACCTCAACAGATTTTGGATCATCATCATCCAATATTGTACTTCCGGTTTCTACAAGTACTGATGGTGCTGAGGATTCTAATAATGTGTTGCGAAGCTCCCTAACGTCACAGGACATTAATGTTAGTAATTGTTCTAGTTTTACGATTAATATTAATGTTCATAAGTAATGATTGTCAAATATTGATAATAAAAATTTGCAATTGCTGAATTTGGAGTGCTAAAAATATTTTTAACACTAATGTTAAAAATATTTTTAACACGCTTCCACGTAAACAATCAATTTTAACATTGTTTGCTGTCATTAAAAATGTCACTTTTAATGGCAGTTGTACAAAATAATTATTTTCATTTATTCATACATTCAAACTCGTATCCGTCAGAAGTTGAATGAGTTTGATTGATAATATAACTCGAGAAATGTTGTCACATTCAGTTATTCTATGATGCACTTAACGTTCTGTGGAAATAATGGTCTTAATCAAACAAATTCCTCATTCGGGTATAATTCAACCATAACCCGAATCCCTTATGTGCTTTATAAGGATGAAATTATTAATGGTTCATATAATTATTTCAATAAGGCACAGGTGGCGCTCGCTACCGAAGAGTATCAAACCCTTGGTACGAGATAAAACTATTTATCTCTGCATATGTTGACTAACTCCTCCATAACTCTAACTTTCAAGTTCAGGATGATTTAACTTACTATTTTGCAAGATGAATGGCAGCATTTATCACAATACATGGGAGTGTGTTATATAGAGGGTACGACTAAGCAAATTATATTAAGTTGGGAGGGATATATCACTTTGAGTGTGAGGTATTCAACACTTGGGTATGATGGAATTTAAACTAGGTGCATCCTTCTTTGTGAATATGTATAAGGACACATGCTCAGTGGCATCAGGAATAATTTATGCAATTTCAGCTTCCAGAATACTGTAACAGAATTGAATATATCATTAATTGTACTGGAATCCTCAAAAATACGGATTCGTCCATCAAGTGAGACGTTGGAGTAGATACAAAAAAACTCTGGTCCCCACAAAATGTCTTTTTCTCGACACCAACTCTCGGAGGAACAAACTGAAAGCTGCGGCCGATTATTCCAGACAATGAGAAATCTTTTCATGGCACTCCAACTACTCATTTGCTCTTGACACTATTCTCTTTGAGACGTCTCTCCGTTCATCCCTATCGTATATCAATGGGCCTGAAGTATTCCTTGGCAGCAAGGGGCATCCTCTAGAGATTGAGTGTCGTCTTTAACGTGAAATGTTCAGAGTTTTAAAGTAAGAAATATTTCACAGGGTTAAGAATTCGTTCTCGAGAATTTTCGATGAGGACACTTCGCGATCACTTCAATATCGGATATTTTCCACGGCGCGAATATATTGGGTTGCTCTTGACATTTTGTTTTGTCCGGATTTGGCAAATGCGCGAAATGCGCCCCACGTTGGGCGCCATTTTTGCTACGCTATAATATTCTTTATAAGCGCTTAGGACTAAGAATCTCGCTTACATGCGAGATGGTCCCAAAGCTCAGTTGAAGATGGGAGTGGGTTATACAAAAACGATAATATTAAGGGAACGCCCAGTGATTTAATATTCTTATCCAGCACACTTGCTCTAGTTTCCGAAAAATCACTAAATGAATCTAGATAAATGATCTATGACAATAATTCTGAAGGGGGGGTAATTACCTCGAGGTCCTTATATAGCGCTATATATGGCTCACACTGCATATATAAATAGATCCTACAACGATAGCAAATTATGTGGGAAATAATGTACAGAAACCTCATGAGGTTCCTTAATAACCCAGTTCGATATTAGCGCTGATAAATTCCAGAAATTGATGGTACGACCTTAATGAAGTTCCTCGATTCAAAGGAAAAAGGTAGTGACGCTTTAGAACCTCCACGATGTTGAAATCACCAAAAGGTAACTGACGGCAGAAGGATTGATTTTCCTGGGCTAATTCGACCCGGTGACTTTTCAATCGACAATTGATGTTTCAGATATTTAGCCAAACCACTGGAATGTCCCAGAACAAGGACCCTATGGACACAAATTCAGAAAAATCAAAATGGCGAACTCGCCTCTGTCAGAAGGTTCTCTCAGTAACAAATTAAGTACAGTTTCCTCACTGATTATAAATGAGAATACTTCACCGAAATAGAGTACCAGCAGAATATTGATCCTGGTTCTAAAATAGAAGACACAAATCGCACGAGGCAGAATTGAAGGAATGATGAATCTTACCTTTCAATATGGCAAATCCCTTTTCAGGCACAGTAGGATCAGACAAAATCCTCCAAATAAGCTCTGAAGCTAAACGAAATAATTCCACTGTATATAACGTTTTCGAGATTCAAATCCCAAAATCAGGTAAATATCAAAACTCCTCGACTTTCGAAAACCACCATCAAATTGAAGAATGTGCAGAAAACAACCATTCCACTAGTCTCCACGTGAATAAAATTCACCTATCACCGTATTTCAGTTCCGAAATCCTCAATTTAAATCCCTAACCAACATATCCACATCCTTGTTCCACAAATCGAAATTTCCAAAATTCTATCTCGTTCCCACTCCGCAGGCGACACAACAGGTTTCCCGACAGAAAAACATATTTTCCCTCAACCTCGTCGTAATACAGTGGCGTGACTACGATCAGGGATCGGAAAATTAGCATTCGCCAAATCCGGACATAACAATTTAATAGAACTTGCTCTGATAGACATTGAGGTCGCAGTGAAATGTAAACCCCTCACCAAACTTGAATCCACTTCTTTCCAATAGAAGGACAGGTTGGTTTCGGTAAAATACGTCATATGTCAAATTTGACATACGTCAATAATGACAGTTGTGACAGATGACGTGAAAGTAGGGTGCGTTCGGGAATTTTCTCTAATTCTAGTCGCGCCATTTGAAAGACTGATCACTCTATTCGTACCGACATGGATATAAGGGTTCTTTATCCTGCCGCGGATATTGCTGCCGATGTAATGGGCTCGCTCTATTCCCAGTCCATTTAGACATCCAACAATTGATTGCTAAAGTTTCGCGTGACTCGGAATCATAGAAGAGTAGCAGGAAGCATGAATTCAGTTTCCCCTTCGTGATTCGAGTTGTCGCAACGATATAACTTCTACGGCCGGACATAACCTAATACTCATGATAAAGTCTCGGAAGAACGATTTAGCTTCGCCGGAAGTCTGGCCCCGTATTAGATAGATTCCTAAGTGGAAAGTTTACACAGCTCATTGAACTCCGTGATCACTTTCTCGTTCAGTTTAACCTATTTCTGCTCCTTTCTGCCTGATTGTGCCTTATTATCTTGATGTTCGGCACTCGGACGCCCCTGGAATCGAGGAGTGATGAATCGATTTGAAACCGATGAGCAATGATATCTCCAGGATTCCTTGGAGATTAATTTTTATGGTTCAGAAATTGTGCCTGTAGATTTTTGATAACGAGATTTGTGTTTATGTGCTTGAAAAAAGTGTTGAAGTATACACAAACTGAAATTTTAACCTGAAATGATTTGGCGAATGCTAATTTTCCGATCCCTGATCATGGTCACGCCACTGCATTACGACGAGTTTGGGGGAAGATATGTTTTCTTGTCGGGAAACCTGTTGTATCGCCTGTGGTGTGGAAACGAGATAGAATTTTGGAAATTTCGATTTGTGGGACAAGGATGAGGATATGTTGATTAGGGATTTTTCATTGAAGATTTCGGAACTGAATTACGGTGATAGGTGAATTTGATTCACGTGGAGACTAGTGGAATGGTTGTTTTCTGCACATTCTCCAATTTAATGGTGGTTTTCGATAGTCGGGGAGTTTTAATGCTTACCTGATTTCGATATTTGAATTTCGAAAACGTTATATACAGTGGGATAATTTCGTTCAGCTTCAGAGCTTATTTGGAGGATTTTGTCTGATCTTACTGTGCCTGAAAAGGGATTTGCCATATTGAGAGGTGAGATTCATCATTCCTTCAATTCTGCCTCGTGCAATTTGTGTCTTCTATTTCAGAACCAGGATCAATATTCGGTTGGAAATTAATTTAGTTGAAGTATTTTCATTTCTAATCAATGTGGAAACTATACTCAATTTGGTACTGAGAGAACCCTCTGAAAGAGGTAGGTATTGCTGACTGGCGAGTTTGCCATTTTGATTTCTCTGAATTTGTGTCCATAGGGTCCTTGTTCTGGGACATTTCAGTGATTTCGCTGGAATATCTGCAACATCAATTGTCGATTGATAAGTCAACGGGTCGAATCAGCCCAGGAATATCTGTCCTGCTGCCGTCAGTTGCCTTTTGGTGATTTCAACATCGTGGAGGTTCTAAATCGTCACTACCTTTTCCCTTTGGATCGAGGAACTTTACTAAAGTCGTATCATCAATTTCTGGAATTTATCAGTGCTAATATCGAGCTGTATTTATTAAGTTTAAGTCAGATAATACTTTTATTATTATCAAGTCTCATCACTATCAGGTTAACGTATGAGATCTATTTAAGTTATTTTGATAGGAACCTCATAAGATTTCTGTACATTATTTTATACATAACTTGCTATCGTCGTATGATCTATTTATATATACAGTGTGAGCCATATATAGCGCTATATAAGGACCTCGAGGTAATTACTCCCCCTTTAGAATTATTGTTATAGATAGTTTATCTAGATTTATTTAGTGATTTTTCGGAAACTAGAGCAAGTGTGCTGGATGTGAATATTAAATCACTTGGCACCCCCTTAATAATATCGTTTGTGTATAACCCACTTCCATCTTCAACTGAGCTTTGGGACCATCCAGCATATAAGCGAGATTTTGAGTCCTAAGCGCTAATAAAGAATTATATATCGTAGCAATCATTTCACATATGCAACCACCAATAGGACCAAAAAAGCGTGTCATGTATCCCTATCGATTATGAGTTGAGAGAATTCAGATTGTAAACCTACTTCTTATTAGCTCAACACGTTGCCATCATAAAACATAAGCAAGAGTTATTAGCGGCAGTTAAGGGAACAATTTATTTCCTAACATATTTCCAACATTTGTTTTCAACAAAGCCAGGGACAAGGAAATTGCCGTAATAAAAACAAGTCGAAACTACTTTAGATGGCAAGAAACAATAAAACATATCAGAAACTCACCCTAATAACTCGCAATAATTCTTGAGAAATGAAATTTTGTGGCCCTGCCAACCTAAAACCATTCGGTCTTTGGATATTAAGAAAGGAGTTCGCAGTGAGGATTCACGTGAATACCGTAGAAAATTCATTCGAATCATTGTTGGATTTAATTTCCCATCAAACGTGAATAATTAATGATATTTTACTTTTATTCTCATCTTCAGAACTCCATCTAGTGGCTGGTAGCTTCAAACAATCTGAGGCGTATTGTTATACTGCTCTCAATTCGTCATTTGATCTACTCGCCAGCAGACGCTGGCCGAAGTAACTGGAAAGCAGAATAGCATCAAGAATGAAGAAATATACCTCAAAATACGCACTACATTGTTTTGCCTCATAGCTTTTTTTTTACTGTGACTTCTTAACTAATCAACACATTCCATGTTATGTAAGATTATCGGAACAATGTGAATAGTATTTTGAAAATAATTTGTATCCTACGTTCGATATGCTATTTGTCTTGTCGACGTGATGAAAAATTAACCATGGGAAATCTATAACACCTGGTAACAATTAAAACTCAATTTGAGGAACAATCAGTTCTATTTCCTTTCATTTCCGTCAGTTATCCAAAGGATGAAGAGTTATGAACGCATTTAATTTATGATTTGTGTTGTTTTCATGAACCTCAGTTTTATTTCTCAAAAAACTAAATATTCACGAACATTGAATTGTCAATATTTTTTCACCTGCACATACCAACTGATCATTCATGTAAAAAAAATCGTCATTGTGTCGTAATGATATCAAATCATTGAACTCATTCCGTAAAATGCTGGTGCACAAAACTGCAATGAAGTTTTTATTCGGACGATATTCAGACGTCTACATCTTGTTCCTAATTAAGAAGTTCCTAATGAAGTTCAGAAAGGTGTTGAATGAATATTCAGCCATTGATTGAATAAAGTTGGAGAATTCTGCAGAACAAAGGGATACCAGGATACCGTGAGGAAGAATATTCCGTTATTTCAAAGAGGAATTTCTGGTTTGTTCTCTTCTCAATTAGGTACTCAGTCGAGTTTTTCTAATTGATATTCAGGTTTCTTTGGTGTTCTTGGTGAAAATGAATTTAGTGAGGTAGCAATGATAGAATTGAATTTTGTAGAGAATATCAGGAATATATCTTCATTTGAACAATTATTTCAGTGTTTCTTTAGGCTCAGAACTTCGCAAAGGTCCTATTATGGAATATTAACTTTTATAATCATCAACACCGTTTGAACCTCCCGGATATATTGACAAATATGGCGAACCCAAGATATGACGGTTTGAAATTTCCAATTTTTCGAAAAATGCCATTTGACAGGTGAAAATCTAAACTATTATAGATAGAGCTCTGGATTATTTTTTATTGAATTCAGCGACCTCGAAAACTTACATTTTGATACCGAAGTCGGCTATGTAGCACTTAGGAGCCCAGAATTTATATTTTTAATTTTTTCGATAATTCATTTTCAAGTTTTGTTCAGCAGCGCACAGCGCCCTCGGCATGGGTGTTATCTATCGTCATGGTCGCTTTTATGAAAATTTCCAGTTGTTCGAACAATTTCAACATTCAATATCACCGTTACATCCTGCTTGATTTCTTCTATAACGACAAATATGGTGTTTTTGGGAGGTCTTACCCCTTACTCATTTTCCACCCAAGAATTCAAATTTTTTAAATCGCCATATTTTGCACAGAGATACTTGGGACCATGCTGATCCACGAAATATGAATCAATCTTGGTTGCGGTGAGTAGGACGGACGCTATGACAGTTTGAAATTTCCAATTTTTCGAAAAATGCCATTTGGCAGGTGAAAATCTAAACTATTATAGATAGAGCTCTGGATTATTATTCATTGAATTCAGCGACCTCGAAAACCTATATTATGATACCAAAGTCGACCATGTAGCCCTTGAGAGGCCAGAATTTCCATTTTTAATGTTTTCGATAATTCATTTTCAAGTTTTGTTCAGCAGCTCACAGCACCCTCGGTATGGGTGTTATCGATCGTCATATTGGCTGTTATGAAAGATTCCAGTTGTTCGAACAACTTCAACATTCAATATCACCGTTACATCCTCCTTGATTTCTTAAATAACGACGAATATGGTGTTTTGGGGGTCTTACCTCTTACTCATTTTTCGCCCAGAAATAAGATTTTTTTAAATCGCTCATATTTTGCACAGAGATACTTTGTAGTATGCTGATCAACTATATATAAATCAATCTTGGTTGCGATGATAGGGACGGACGCTACGGCAGTTTGAAAGGACCCCGCACTTTTTTTATGGCAAATGGCGTTCCGTCAAATTTTCTAAAATTTTGGTATAATGTGGTACTCGACCTACTGATCAAAAGTGTCCATGGCCCCAATTCAATCCCATGACTAGTTTTCGAGATACAGGGCGTTGAAGTTGAGAATTACCCGCTTTTACTACGCTCGTATCTCGGAACAGAATCGAATGAACTTCAATTTTTCTCAAGAAACATTTCAGTACATCCCCAGGGAGCAATCATATGAAGGAATATGACCAAAAATCGTTACGAATACTGGGTTATCCATAATTTAATGCATGCCCGATTTTGAAAGTATAAAATATGTCATTTTCAGAGCGAGAACGTTCACAAAATGAACTATTACACTAGATATGTTGTTGTTACATCGAGAAAGTCTGAAATATTCACAATTTATACTGGGTGATCCATTATTATAGAGACTATTCTCAAGGAGGTTAAATGGACACCCTGTGTTTATGGGTTGATTCAAGGTGTTTGTTTAATTTTTTAGAACATATCATCATGGACTTCAAAGAATATAGGGTCATTCAGTCATGCATTGAACTTTGAATCTCATTAAATACCCAAAAATCACCTTTTTTTTCATCACCCTGTATTTCAAGATTGACTCCGATGAGGTGGGAGTTTTCTTTCACCATTGTACTTGAAGTAAAAACATCAATAAGGCTGAGAGTTTTTATCCACTTCCTATGACCAGATTTTGTTTTATGCTGAAATGAGAATATAGAATAACATAAATAAATAATTTTCATATTACAATATAAAAAAATGTGGTCATAGGAAGTGGATGAAAACTCTCAGCCGTATTGATGTTTTTATATCCAATACAATGGTGAAAGAAAACTCACACCTCATCGGAGTTAATCTTGAAATATAGGGTGATGAAAAAAAAAGGTGGTTTTTGGGTATTTTCGTGGGGTTCAGAGTTCATTTCATGACTGAATCCCCCTGTAATCTTTGAAGTCCATGATGATATGTCCTAAAAAAACTAAACAAACACCTTGAATCAAACCATAAATATACAGGGTGTCCATTTAACCTTCCTTGTGGACAGTTTCCATATTAATGGATCACACCAGTATGAATTCTGGGTATTTCAGGTTTTTTCCATGTAACAACAACATATATCTAGTGAAATAGTTCATTTTGCGAACGTTGTCGCTCTTGAATTGACATATTTTATACTTTCAAAATCGGGCAAGCATTTAATTATGGATAACCCTGTATTCGTTACGATTTTCGGTCATATTTCTCTATAGGGTTGCTCCCTGGGGATGGAATGAAATGTTTCTTGAGAAAAATTGAAGTTCATTCGATTCTGTTCCGAGATACGGGCGTAGTAAAAGTGGGTAATTCTCAACTTCAACGCCCTGTATCTCAAAAACTAGTCATATGATTGAGTTGGGGCCATGGACACTTTTGATCAGTAGGTCGAGTTCAATATTATACCAAAATTTTAGAACATTTGACGGAACGCTATTTGCCATAGAAAAAGTGCGGGGTCCTTTCCAATTTTTCGAAAATAGCCATCTAACTGGTGAAAATCCAAACTACGCTAGTTAGGACTCTGGAATATTACTTATTGGATTCAGCGACCTCGAAAACCTACATTTTGATACCAACATCAGCCATCTACCTCTTTATAAAACAGACTTTTTCTGTTTTAATTTTTTTGAAATATCATTTCAAATTCTGTTCACAACTTCAGACCGTTTGTCGTATGGGGGTTATCGATCAGAAATCTTCCAATACTCCAAATTTGACAAACCTGCACGAAAAATGAACGAACCCCCTAGGAATTCAGTTATTTTCTCCCCCAGCCCCACGAACCTGAAATACACTGACATAAATTTTCGTCCCAATACGAAAACTAATATTCCGACCTAGTTGAAACGTTGCACCGCCGCATAAGAATTGGATTCTTATATTTCGAATCTGACGCTCTTTCCGAAAATGAACAAGCCACGGTATAAATTTGAATATTTCCACATATTTCCCGAACGCGACGCAATCCGGACTGACAGATTTTCCGGGGGACCAGGCACGTACTCCCTGTCCACAATGCGAATGGAAAATCATGTGTTTATAAGAGTAAAATTGGGTGAATTCTAGAGAGCAAAGTTCCGAGACAAAGCGCGCGTTCTAGACATGGTCGTTGACGACACGTGCGCCAAATATAACGGTAATATTCGGGGCTCCAACGCGAGTTGTACATACGTGTTAAAGGGTATGAAGCGACTTGCTGAGTTGGAGCCCAGCCGAATCGTCCTGGCAGCAACTGGCGACATGTTTCAACCCTTTTTCAGTATTGTGAAAATATTCATTGAAGGATTTTACTCCTACTATCGAACGAATTGATCCACATATCGAATTTTGACAGTTCCATACCAGCAGTGGAAATCTAGAGACGCTAGAGAGATCCCCAGAGATCTCTGAGAGGTTGCAGTGTGACTGTTATGCGAACCCCTATTATTATGATTTTTCTTGTGAGCGCCCAAGGATGTCAAGAATGCTACCAGAATAAAAACTACCTATTGCCAGAAATTCATCAGATATATCTCTTCAAGTCAGACCGACCGTGAGTACCATTCCTTCGGTGTTTACTTCTTCGTGTTTTTTCCAGTTGAGGAAAGAGATGATAGTCGAACGGAGCCAAATCTGGTGAATAATGGGGGTGTTCTTGTAATTCTAAACATAAATCGCGAATTTTTTGCATGGCAACATGAGATTTGTGTACTGGGGCGTTGTCCTGTAAACAGAATATGCCTTCGGATAGCTTTCCGCGTCTTTTCTCTTTAATTTTTTCACGTAGAATTTTTTAAAATTAGAACCCCATTTTTTCATGGCAGATATTGAATATACGTTGAAAAATAATGTGAGTGTATGCATCACACCCTTGCCCTAAAGTGGATATTATCTGAGTTATTCACAAAAAACTGTTTTTCGTCTTGAATTTTCAGCTATTTCTTTTCCCTTCACGCCAAAAAGATGAAATTTTCAGGAACTGTTACTTAAACCATGTTTGAGATTTCACTCTCTTATATGCAAGAGAAAAAAGTTACAGGTTGTTCCTAAATAGATGGCGAATTTGGATTCGAATTTGTATCGGAAACCTCTTTATTTCAACTAATCGGCCATCGGTTTTCTCTCCAGTGATAAATAAATTATTCCTTATGAACCATATGCAAAAACTTACCATGTTTTACATTCTTTTTTTTAATTATAGATATCATTAATTACATCTGCCAAATTCCTCTTTATTCAGTAGCATTTTGTGTTTACTATTAATTTGGTGATAATTCGTATTGAGTTA
This sequence comes from Adalia decempunctata, assembly GCA_951802165.1. Taxonomy (NCBI): domain Eukaryota; kingdom Metazoa; phylum Arthropoda; class Insecta; order Coleoptera; family Coccinellidae; genus Adalia; species Adalia decempunctata. Next base: position 5,572,795 of record OX637701.1, read on the forward strand.
TAAAATCGATCACTATGCCTAATTTTACCAATGAAGATTATTTAAATCTCATTCTACTTCATGGAGAATGTAATAAAGTTGTAGATAGAACGATTCGACTGTTCATTGAGAGGTTTCCTGACCGACCCAGACCAACGAGAGATACCATTAACAGAACCATGACAAACTTGAGAAATGTCGGATCTTTCGTTAAGAAAACTATACACAGAGAAAAAAGTGTAGTAGAAGATGAGAACAGCGAAATTACAGTTCTTGCATATTTTCGTGTGAATCCTCAAAATTCTCTAAAAGATGCCGAGATTGATCTGGGATCGAGTGTTTGGAGAATATTAAAAAAACATGAAATGCACCCATATAAATTCAATAGGGTACAGCATTCGAAGGAAACTGATTTCGTCAGGAGAACAGAGTTTTGCGAAGCTATGATGATTCGATTTCAAGAGAATGAAAACTTTTTGGACTGTATAATTTGGACAGATGAATCTAAATTCACAAAGAATGGTTCTTTCAATAGGCATAACAGTCATTATTGGGATGAAGAGAACAACCACCACTTCAGACAATGGAACTTTCAAGAGACCTGGAGTTTCAATGTTTTTTGCGCCATCAAAAATAATGAAATTCTCGATGTTCACATTTATGATGGGACTTTAACTGGTAAGATAGAACACTACACATGTTTGCATTATTTAAAGAATGTTCTCCCTTAGGAGATAGGTATTCTGACATATTGACTCAAATAATTGAGCCGCTAATACAGAACCATAATGACTTATGGTATCAACAAGATGGCGCGCCTCCACACAATTCACTCAATGTGTCAAATATCCTCTACAGGCTATTCGAAGATCGATGGTTGGCGAACAATGGTCCACATCTTTGGCCACCACGTTCTCCCGATTTAACTCCTTTAGACTATTATGTTTGGGGTAGGAAAAAAAATATTGTCTACTCAACTCCCCTGACTGATAAAGAGGACTTCATATAACGAGTCAGAAATGCGTTCAGGTTTGTTTAGATTTTTAGATTCATAGTTTTGAAACTCAATTTGATTTTTAAACACTTTTGCAGATCTCTTCCTCCCGATGTAATAAGAAGAGCAACGCACGAAGCATTCCTGAGACGTATAAATAAATGTCTAGAAATTAACGGTCAAAACTTTGAGCATCTTCTCTAGTTATAACTGCGAGAGTTTGCCATGGTTCTCCTAATAGTAACTTGAAGTCGGTTTCAAGAAGGGGTGAAAAATCTACAGCATGGTTCAAATAACAGTTCCTGAAAATTTCATCTTTTTTGCGTGAAGGGAAAAGAAATAGCTGAAAATTCAAGACGAAAAACAGTTTTTTGTGAATAACTCAGAAAATATCCATTTTAGGGCAAGGGTGTGATGCATACACTCACATTATTTTTTAACGTAGATTCAATATCTGCCATAAAAAAAATGGGGTTCTTATTCGAAAAAATTGATTTTTCACGATTTTGTCATCCCTAACTTTGAAAGCGATTTTTTCACCCCCTGTATCATGAATCGCGATTTCGATTTTTAAAGTGGATACATCAATCTCACATCTTGAAAAATCCCAAAAATGAAAATTTTCCATCCAAAAACCTCGAAGTTATTCTTGTTTCAGCGGAGCTCTATTTTCGATTTTTTTTCGAATTTTCCCGCTCAGAGAGAATTTTCCAACCAAAACTGAAAAATGTTACATCAAAATAACTTGAAATTTTCTAAGGAATCTATTTCTGCAATGAAAAATGGTGTTCTAATTTGAAAAACGGAAGTTGACGTCATTTCCGGAAAAACCGGAGGTGCTAATGCCTTGAAAATATTTTAGATTTCATCAGCATCGTGAAATACTCAGTGCTGAATTTCATGAAAATACGTTCAGTAGTTTCCCGTATAAATATGGGTGAGGTTCCTCGTGAAAGACCGTGTATATCAATAATACATCCTCGTATCTGTGTCATGTGCTGAGAGGAAAGAAATAAACCTTGTTGCAAATTATTATTCAAGGTACAAGGAAGGAGGAATATCGGAAGAAAAAGAATGTCCTGGTTGAACGACTTGAGGCAGTGGTACAAGTGCAGTTCTGTTGAGTTTTTCAGGGCTGCAGTATCCAGGGCGACAGTAGCCATTTCTGCCAACTTTCTTAGAGTTGATGGTACCAGATGAAGAAGAAGATTAAGGTCTAACTTAAGAATGGTAAAGCAGCAATAACAGACGACAGAACATTAGTCTACAACAATTCTTCCTACTAAGCTTCTGGGTGGTCCAATTCTTGCCTGGAAGAATCGATATCTTCAGTCGCCTCCCCAAATGTAGGGAAAGTAACACCAAAAACGTTCCTTCATTATTTTCCATCTCGGAACAACCCCAAAACGGAACGTTGCTCACCTCCGTTTCGTCGTCTCTTATACAAGTTATAATGAAACTTTTGGACGTCTCATTTCCGGTCTTGTAGGACAAACGCGTCAAAACGTACCCCCGAATTTCGAAATGAAGCAATTGTAAACTGGATCCGAGGACCACTGAATCAGATTCTCGTAGGGAGGAACCGTTCTGGAATTTTGACTCGGTGATATACGCGCCAGCAAATTAGGAACACCGTCGGTTTATTAGGTTCAGTATGGGAAAGGCAGGGCTGAGACTACTATCCTAATGCTCGCGCCGAAATTGGGATATTAACATTACATTATACCTATTCTGGTGATTTATGCTGAAAGCCGGGGCTTCGTGCGGATGTTTTTGTCTGGGGAAAATGGGGATCTGTTCGAACTTTTACTTTTCGCGGGAACAGTTTACGATTTAATAAAGAGAAATACCCGGGAGATTCATGGGGCGGTTTAGCCCCTGAAAAAGTAGGTTTAGGTTCATCCGGAGTCGTTCTTTAGGTTCATGCATGGTTGGCTTGGAATTTGCTAGGTTCATTCCGATTTTCAACCTTGTAACATATCTGAATTTCCTACCCTGCAAATAAAATGCACCGTTGCCAGACTCCATGGCTTCCAACTTTGCAACGTCTATTGTCGAAACGTGGAACTACGTTGAATGAACTTATTTGATATTATTTTATAATTCTATGAATGATGAATATTAGTACGACTTCAATCAATACTTTAGGCAATTCGCATCTTTATAAATAGGAGATTTCAATCATATCCAAGATCCACCATGAAGTAAACTTGTTCTTCTGTGACCATCGAAGAAATACGATTCTGTGGAAGTAAAACAAACCTCCGAAACGACAACGAATGGAAGGCCTCTTGTTACTGCACTTTCACTCGGCGGCTGTCTGTTTTCACTTTCATTCTGGTTCACAATAGTGTCCCTTTGAAATGGAGCTCCTCTTCTAGGAATCCGCCATTTTAGTATATATTAAAGACGCTTCTTTGTTATCTGGTATGTACACGATCTCCATTTAAATAACTGTTTCATTTCACAGGATTTAATCTCATGTAAGCTTGTTCTATTTTATTATTGCATTTCTATTGAATATTGTGGAACTCTGTTCTGCTACCAACCCATTTGGAATATTCTTATACTGTTCGTAAGGTCTACTGCACATTTAACTATTCACTCGACACTATGGTATAGGCATTTGGAGTTGTTGCTTTTATTATAATATTTTATGTACAATAATCAATGGTTTGGAGGCCTAGGGTAAACTGTTTATATCGTCTGTGCCAAGGAAAACATCCCCCACAACAGTGGCAGTGAGAAATCCTCTGGAAGTTCTATAACGAATGTCCCCAGTAAACATAGCCTCGTCTTCGGGCCATGGCGAGCGAGGCAAGTGAAGGATTGCTTCGATCTGGTTCCACCGTTCATCAGTTAACAGTAAATATAAAGAGTTTATCGTCACTTCCAAACCAACGCGACTGCTATGATCTCACACATAACACTTAGAAGGAAGGATTCTCACACTAGGAACTACAAGGATACTGTTTATGAATTTCATTAATAATCAGGTGACACACTCTATATGCCTATAACCTTTGGATAACTTTGGATGTATTGGATTCTGCTTTTTATCACAATTGTGCCAGTAATAACCTTACCGGAGTATAAGAAGCCCTATATCATACATATCACCAGTGCTCGTCTTATTAATAATTGTTCTATGGATTGTAAACATATCATCTGTAATGCTAGAAGGTTTTTTGCTTTGAGTTTCAATTGATTCTCGTTCGTTTTTCCTTCATATGGCTATGGTTCCCCGAACTATGGTACTGGACGATTAAAGGCTCTTGTTCCATCTTTATGTCCAATCTTGTGTATTATTTATCTATTTTACCTCATTATTTCCCATCCTTTATTTCACTAATCTGAGTTATTACGAATCTGAATTACTACGACATAACATAGAGTTCTACCAATCTAGACGATCACATCACAAGCCAAAAATATAAGTATATAACCCCCTTTAACGTAATTCTACCCTCAGCTCTTCCGAGCAGGGTTGCCCCTTTTCTCTTTTTCATAATGTTCCTAGGATTTACAAACTTGGAATGTCACAACCTTGCTGCAGTAACGTTTTAGTATTATTCCACAACTTCCTGGATGTTCTCTCTTATAAATTGAACGATTCGTCCCAGCTTTGCTCACAGGATTCATTAGGTTGTCTATTATGAAGAGAGCCTACTACTGACATAGTTGGGGATGTTCTGCTCGAAACGATTGAGATTTTAAGGCGTGGCTCGACTCAAAACTGATAGTACCGCGGTACCCAGATATCGCTTTCTGATGGCGACCTCTGCTGTGCGTTTACCCAAGCGTGAGCTACCTATGACTGCTGAAGAAGATGTGGATACTCAGTGGCCACATCATGATTTCGAGATTGTTGCTGGATTAATACATTAAGAGCTCTAATAACTGAGCCATTGTGATTCATTTTTCGGTCAAATGCAAGTCTTGATCAGTGAGTCGAAAACAGTTGATCAAGGACCATTCTTTGCCCGAATTTCGAAATATATTAAACGCACATGGTAGCGAAATCATATGGCCCTTTGTAGGTAGAAACAACACTGAAAGAACGTTATCAGCAAATTTGTTTAGTACCTCTATAGATACAAATTCGAACAAACAGATAAGTTTCAACACAATTAAACCCAACCTAACCACACACCTCACCTTATCTACCCTAGCCTAACCTACCCTGATTAACCTAACCTTCACCCACTCAACCTAACCTAACTGAATCTAACCTAACCTAACATTACCGAACCTTACCTAACCTAACGTCACCTATTCTAAGCTAACCTAATCTAATCTAACCAAACCGAACCTTTTTTTTTTTGTACCCTGAGGAAGGAGGAAAGCATCATGCCTTCTCCGCAGCGGGCGGTTCAATGCTGGGATTCGTGTGGGACTCTAACCCAACTAAAACCTCCTCCTCGGCGCGATAGCAGAGTCGGAGGACACCGACTACTACTATCACACCTTGTTTAGGCACTACTGGCTCTCCAAGGCGATTGGAATTCGACAGTGTGCATATTCAGGCCGACCGGTATCTCCTCCCCAAGGAGTTGTTGGGTGATAGGAGGAGTGTCCCGCGCTCTATGAGGTCCCACCGCTGTCTCACATTGTGAGGACCTGCGAGACTGCAGCTGACCACCGTTCCGAAGTTTCACCTGGCTTATTTCACGGAACTATTAACAACAGGTATAGATCCCCGGAGGGTCTTGATACATTTGTCGGTAACTGCCCGTCCAGACAGTCACCGTGCACCCTGATCAATTAAGACCTTTACTGTCTGAGAGGATTTTTGGGAGTGGGATGGGGTTACATGGGGTACTAACGTTGCTCACTGGGTCTACCCCGATCCGTCCTCAGGTTCGAGGGGCCAGTTAAGCCATAGTTGCCATGTTGTGAAGTACTAACGTTACTCCTTGGGTCTACCAAGAGTCAGCAGCCTCCAGGGGCCAAGTGAATCACAGTTACTTGTGAAGCACCAACGTTGCTCTTTGGGTCTACCCCGAGTCCTCAGATACGAGGGGCCAAGAGAGCCATGGTTACTTCAGAAGCACTAGCATTATTCCTTGGGTCTACCCAGAGTCTGTAGATTCCAGGGGCCAAGAGAGTCATAGTCACTCCTTGGTTTTGGTCATACTTGGTTTTTCGCTGTTGCTCCATAGGATTCACAGCTACTTAAGCCCGTACACCACGACAAGGTGATGACCACGTACGGGAACCAAACCGAACCTAACCTTATCTAACATAACCTGGCCTAACCCACTCTAACCCGACCTCTTACTCGTTTATTTCTTTTACTCCATAAAAAACCATCATTTCAGACAAATGAATAATGCACCGAAATTTCATTCGAATATCCAATATGAAAATAAAATAGCATCATCATATTCATAATCCAACACATCAAATGTTCCTTGATGACATGTATATCCATATTATCAATGCAAATGTTTGACTGTAAAATTTTTGATGATGTAGAAATCTAATATAAAACAGAGTGAGTGACCCTTCAATGACATCGATCTGTGTTCTGCAATGACTGGAGAGAGTGGGGTGAAAATGATATATTGTTGGAAGGGGGAGTGAAATGAACTATTCCATTATCATAATAGTGGTAGTATCAAATCAAACGAGAATTAGAGCTATGTCATTAACTGGGAGTATGTTGATGAAGTCGATTAGAGAAATGGGGATATACAAGGTGATTTTTGTGATTTTTGAGTAGAGGTGTTCAGTTGTTCAACTCGTTTTGAGAAAGTAAAAATCTTGATGATGTTATTTCCAACACCTTCGAATTATACTTCAGTTATCATCGATTTTTCATCTTGAACTACCCACCAAAAGTTCCAGTTGTTGAATAGTTTTATTCTCAACGTCCATGCAACGTTCCATTGAAGACGTTGAGGAATATAAGTTTTATAGTGGTGGCAACTGAAACGTTTAAACAACGTGGAAAATATTATTACTGAAACGTGGAATATAGATTTCTAAGTTGACTAAAAGCTTCAGGGTGTTGAATAACGCCATATTAAACGTTTATTCAACGTTTCATACTCCATATTGCATATACGTTTAAGAAAAACGATAAGGAAACGTTTCATAATGGTGACAACTGGAACGTTAATCAAGGGTGAAAGAAAGAATACTGAAACAAGTAATATCAACCTGTCATTTTGCTGGAAACTTCAAGATAGTAAATGGTGTCTTACCAAACGTTTAGTCAACGTTTCATCGTTCATATTGAATAGACGTTGAGGAAACACAATAAGAAAACGTGTCATAATGAAAGCTCTATTAAGGTGTAGTAAAATATAGGTACGTATATCAAATACGAACATCGAACAACGTAGAATGAACGTTCGGTTGAATTTCGGTTTCAAAGGTCAACGAGTAACGTTAGATCAACGTTATTTGAACGTATTTAAGACCTGTAAGTGTTTATTGAGTTTTGAATAGTAGCATCGTCGAAAATAATCTTTATTAGATTTTATTTTTCTGCTGGTGAAGTCCATCTTGAAAGTAGTCCTATAGAAGATGCTTCCGGTGGATTTCTCCCCCCATAACTCAATGAAGAACCAATAATGGCGCAGATAATCCGGTACGACATCCACGTTCGACCGGCGATTGCACCGCCTCCTGCAATCTACAGAATGGCAGCGAAAATGAGCGGACCCTTGGATCCAAGTCAGCAAAGACCTGATTGCAGTTATTGTTTCTAATTGGATGTAATCCTGCAGACCGCAGTGCCAATTTAAAATCACTCTTATCTGATTAAACCGTATAATTGTCTGGACGGACGTCCGGAGTTTCTAATTGTCATTCGGCCTCTAATTCAATTTGACATTATCTTGGAGAGTTGCGATTTTCCGAATATGTGGGTCTTTTATCCGGGGGCTACAAAGGGAATTTAGGAGCCTGATCCTTCTTCCGACTCGGCCGCTCTTAGGGCTGAGTCAGGCGATATGCAAATAGGTCGTTCGACGACAATTGTCACGGTCAGTGGTGATTATGCCGTTCCTTTCAATTTGGGACTTTCGGGACTTGTTGGAATGCCGAAATTGGCTTGTGTTTTCGGGGCAATTTTAACCCCCTCGACAAAATTGCGTTATGCGAGCTTTATGTTACATTCGTACCAACGGTTTTCGTCTACAGAACAAGGGCTTCACTTCCCACAACCAGAACTCAAACAGTCAAAAGAAAAATTTCTTCAAGTAGATGATTTTCACCATTATGAAATTGACCAATTAGACTAATTGCTCCCTCTCTCCATTCAGAAGATAATACCAACACTGAATTCAGCTACCTCGGTAGCTTAGTGGTAAGAGTATTTGGCCGGCTCAGGTTCGATTCCTGCTCCAGGAATTCTTTTCAATACAAAATATTATCTTTTTTCACGTGGATATTATCGAAGTATTCAAAAATAATACCCTAAATGTACAAATGCGGTGATTCAATTCATTCCAATTAAAGGATCTTGTTAGTAAGAACAAGCGAATAAACTTCCCTAATTGTACTCGAACATATAACGTAAACAGGGGCAATAAATGCAAATTGAACCATTAAAACAATAACGTCTCTAATAGCCAAATACAGGGGCCAATTAAGGAAATGCTTTTGCAATTGGTCCTGAAAAATGTTGCTGGGAGTTCAAACTTAGATGCAGATGCTTATTTTTTGTTGTTTGATGGCTGCATAGATGGAATATAGCTCGAAATCAACTTATCGTAGATGGTTTCACTGTGAACACGTCTTTTTAGATAATTCTGTGGGGTATGTGGTAAGAATTGAACGAGTATTCTAGTAGGTTACTGTTGCCAAAGTAATTTACAGACATAAATTCAACGATTGAGAATTCTTCATTCAAATGGAATAGTTATTTATGATATGAATGTTAAAAGTGACGTTTTATTTTGTGAGTGAAAAGGTTTCTGAAATGAGCGAAGCGAATTGAACAATTTCACGAACAAAATAAAATCACTTTTAACACAAATACCATACAATGTTTTTTGTACAACTGCCCTATTTTGATAATGAACTGGGCGAATTTGCAATGACAATAAACTTCAAAATGCATTTTAATATTCAAATAATCAAAAGGTTGTTGTGAATGGCAAACGATGCCAACGTTATGATTACTAACAAATGAGAAAAGACGCGGTCATTTGAATTTCGTTCCTGTCCAATTTTCGTCTTGGGTTTTTAACTGCTTGATATGTTTGTCGATAGTCCAATTATAAATAAAAGTGACGATTTGGTTGTTCCTTTGGATATTGAAGAGTCTGCAAGAAGAGCAAATTTGGAACTCATACCTAAAAAATCTGTTCAGCAGTTCGAATATAAAAACGAAATAAGAAATTTTAATCGATTCATTTCATTGGAGCCTCACAAATTTCACTTTCTTGTGAAATGATACGTTTCAAATATCATATTTTATTTGCGGAGGTATCAGTTAAACCAAAAATTCGTGGTCTGCTTGCTTATCCCCAAGCTCTGCAGCTCATCTCTCCACGATGAAAAAATAATTCAGGAAATGTTTTATTTCCGACATAATCCCTCCTTAAGTCCAATATAATTATCACGGCGATGCTTCGGAAAGATGAGGGGTCCTTTGTGCAGCATTCGTTTATCTCAACGTTTTGCATTCGAATCGTATTGTGCGAATACAAAAGTGCTACACAGATTTTATTCCGAAGGAATAAATTGTCGACAGTTGCGTTTCTGAGAATATCGGGTAGAACTCGAGTATTTTGTTCGCTTCTAGAATGCTTCAGTTTGGAGGATCTTGCAAGCCGATTATGAATTTTATTTTTTCGTCCATGAATAATAAAGAGATAATATTTGAATGGACGCAGAGATTTATGTTTTCATTTCACGAACAGTACTGGGGGATGTAACGAACACCTCCTCATAGATTGGACGGAAGGGCGGATTCCCACTAGATCGAAAAACCGAAGTCTCCCGACACCGTCTCGATATACAATTTATTTTCGCTTCTTGATTGCGTTTGATGGAGAAAATTGAGTTGTTTTCTCCAAATATACTGAACTTTTGCTAGATTCTTCGAATTCATAGGTGTCTAGGTCCCATGGCCTGAATTGGGCTTCTTTGGTGGGCAAAAAAAATCGAAAATTTTGCACATAGTGATATCCATGGGATCTCGCAATGTAAATTGAGATGTGTTTTCTGGGATCTTTCGGGAACAACATAAAGCAACCCACACATGACACGAATCGAAACTAGACGTAATAAACCTGATCGGGTATGAAATCGAGCATAAACGTTGAGGGTTGTGGACACACGTTTAACGACCAAAAATCGAATCGTCCTGCGGACAGGACCTGTTTGTCGACCAGGTGAACTCCTGACTGGGAAGATTAAAATACGAGCTGGCGATTTATGACGAACCCTGTGACGTTGGCGTTCACTTAGATTAGCTGAATTACGAGCCGGTGGGGGTTAAGCTGTCCGTTGGAATCTGGTTTCCGCCAGGATATTACTTCATATAAACATGGCCCGACCGAATACATTCAAATTAGTGTCCGTTGGCTGCGGATGATTTGCTCGCCATTCTCGTCTATGCAGAAGTTATAACTATCGCGGCTCAATGGAAATATTATGTTTGCAGATAAATCCTCGTGCCAGCTAGCATAGTGGGGAACTTTGCTGAATGGAAAGATGGCGACGTGTAGGTTGGGTTTATGGAAAATGTCCCTTGTGTAGTTTGCAAAGGACTGGTTCCATTCAACCTGACCAAATCGGCTCAAGGAAAGCATCTAATCGTTGCTGGGTAGGTTTCCGAGTTACTGAACAATCTGGGTGGAAGAGTTTCTAACTGTATGTTCTTGATTCGATCGTTATACTCACAGGATAAGAATCATTAAGAATATGGATCGGATCGGTTAGCCTTTCGGCAACTGCAATCTCCTAAATCTATCGTTCTCCATCCTACTCATTCATTGGAACCCAAGTTGGTCGTCAATGGTGTTGATAAAAACGACAAAGTCCTTAGGAGCATCAAACGTTACCTCATTGGAAGCCAGGACCTTTTTCCCCATATAAATGGTTCATAGGCCATCCAGCTCTGAACCCTGCTCACCATGTGTTCAGCTGTTTCTGCTTCTGATCCACAGAGCCTACAAATCGCATATGCTGACTTTTCCATACGGTTCAAATGACGTTTGTACCGACAGTGCCCGTCAGAGGACCTACCATCACCCGAAGCTTAGCTGGTGACAGCTTTAGGAGCTTACTGGTATAGGTCGTTGAAATCTTCACGAATTTTTCAGATTGAGTAAGTCCAGGAGTTCTTCTCCAGAGGGTTATTCTGCCCTATCGTTGAACCGCTGCCTTATATTGGCCTTTTCCAGACCCACAGAAAGGCTCAGGCCCAGCAGTTGTTAACCTTGATGCGTTTTTGCAGACTCATCTGCTTTTTCATGTCCTTCAACACTACAATGCCCTAGCACCAACAGAAGAGCCATTTTTTGGCCTCTGGCCAGTTGCTTCATGGTGTTACAGCCCTCCTAGGTCAGCAGAGACCCCTGATTGATAGATTCAATAGAAATTCTTCGACTCCCTTCTCCAAAGAAACTTCCTTCAGGGCATCTGAAGAACATACAACTCGATAGCTCTAGTGACGATCTTTTGTACCTTATCTTGTATAGTAATTTCAATCAAACAAGAGTCTCATCTTTTTTTTCATTTGGCCTAAGGCTCTTCAAATACGATCACCATACCCCATCATCATAAACATGTAAATAAAATGTTTTTTGCACAACTGCCATTAAAAGTGACACTTTTAATGACAGCAAACAATGTTAATATTGATTGTTTACGTGGAAGCTGGTTAAAAATATTTCATTAGTGTTACAAATATTTTCAGCACTCCATTTTCTTATGATGAAATCCGATGAAAAAAATTCAGCAATTGCAAATTTTTATTATCAATATTTAACAATCAATACTTATGAACATTAATATTAATCGTGAAACTAGAACAATTACTAACATTAATACCTTGAGACGTTAGGGAGCTTCGCAACACATTATTAGAATCCATCAGTACTTCTAGAAACCGGAAGTACAATATTGGATGATGATGATCCAAAATCTGTTGAGGTTGGGAGAATTTTTTCAGAAATGATATTTCTATATGCAATGGAATAATCAACATAGCCCTCGGCTACCGTCGTAGACTTCCATACACTATGTTTTTTTATATCCGTAATATTTGCTCCTGATTCTGCTAGCAATGAAGCGGAGGATCTTCGAAAACAGTGTCCTGTATATTGCTTTGGTTCTAAAATGTATTGATACCAACTGGATTGGCAGTGCATTTATCATTCATGTATTTCAGAAAAAAACGAAACGACGGTGTTTGATGACAGAAGGGCGCAGTGCAGAGTACTTATTAAAATAGTCAACATAAACTTCCCAATAATACTGAAAGAACGACTGAATTTCGTTTTTGTGTTTGGAAATTGTATAGCCAATGATTTATTTGTTATTTCGATGTCTTCCACTGATAAATTACACAATTCTTCACGCCGATAGGCTCCGAATAATCCGAAAGTAGTTGCAACTTTAACCATCTGGTGCCTCATTTATAAACTTTTCAACTTGTTCACGAGTGAAAATTTTCGATTTTTTGGGACGATATCCTTCACTTTTACGTTTTAAATATGCTATTACCTTAAAATACTTACCAACATCCACACCATTTATAATAAGGGCGCTTGACTTTATCATTGAAAATTTGCTCCACAAAGTTGATGAACTACATACTTTTGAATTTTCTTCTAAGTATGCCAGGAAAACTGGTGTGATGATCCCTTCTACATTTTTCAATATACACCAGGTATTCGACACAAACGATGAAAATTTCAGTTTACAACGAAAGTTGGTTCGATTTTTTCACATTTTTTATAAACATTCTTTGAAAACGTCATACATAGGTCTTTGACTTGTACAGCATGTCAACGATTCAACTCGTATATTTCGACGCAAAAGTATATCTTTCGATCTCATAGACACGTTTATAATGTCTATGAAGTTAGCACTTGCGAGAAAATCAATAACACCTATTGCATTAATTGTCGAATAATTGTCGGGAATTTGTCGTGAAAGAAAAAAATTTGTCGCTCTTTTTTATGGCAAAATAGTTATTCATGATATGAGTGTTAAAAATTATGTTTTATTTTGTGAGTGAAAAAGTTTGTTAAATGAGCGAATTGAACAATTTCACGAACAGAATAAAATCACTTTTAACACGAATACCATACAATGTGCCCTATTTTGATAATGAAATGGGCGAATTTGCCATGACAATAAACTCCGAAATGCATTTTAATATTAAAATAATCAGAAGGTTGTCGTGAATGGCAAACGTTGCCAACGTTATGATTACTAACAAATGAGAAAAGACGCTGTCATTTTTACTGTGCAGCAGTACGATATTGCATATAACAATTTCCTGGCCTGGTGTAAATTGAAAAATGTAGAAGAGAACTTCAGTGAACCTGTTTTCCTGGCATACTTAAAAGAAAAATCAAAAATATGGAGTTCGTCAACTTTGTGGAGCAAATTTTCAATGATAAAGTCAATCGCCCTTATTGAAAATGTTGTGGATGTTAGTGAATATTTTATGGAAATAGCATATTAAAACGGGAAAGTGGAGAGTATCGTCTCAAAAAATCGAAAATTCTCACTCGTGAACAAGTTGAAAAGTTTATAAATGCACCAGATGAGAAATACTTGATGGTTAAGTTTGCAACTTCGGACTATTTGGAGCCTGTCGGCGTGAAGAATTGTGTAATTTATCAGTGGAAGACATCGAAATAACAAATAAATCATTGGTATTTTTATAAGTACTCTGTCATCAAACATCGCCGTTTCTTCCTGAAATACATGGATAATAAATGCACTGCCAATCCAGTTGGTATCGATACATTTGGGAAAATTCCATCTATTGTTGCCGAAATCCTCAAACTGCCAAAACCAAAGCAATATACTGGACACTGTTATCGAAGATCCTCCGCTTCAACGTTAGCAGAATCAGGAGCAAATATTACGGATATAAAAAGACATGATGGATGGAAGTCTACGACGGTAGCCGAGAGCTATGTTGATCATTCCATTGCATATAGAAATGTCTTTGCTGAAAAAATTCTCCCAACCCCAACAGATTTTGGATCATCATCATCCAATATTGTACTTCCGGTTTCTACAAGTACTGATGGTGCTGAGGATTCTAATAATGTGTTGCGAAGCTCCCTAACGTCACAGGGCATTAATGTTAGTAATTGTTCTAGTTCTACGATTAATATTAATGTTCATAAGTATTGATGTTAAACATTGATAATAAAAATTTGTAAATTCTGAATTTTTTCATCTGATTTCATCATAAAAAAATGGAGTGCTAAAAATATTTTTAACACTAATGTTAAAAATATTTTCAACACGCTTCCACGTAAACAATCAATTTTAACATTGTTTGCTGTCATTAAAAGTGTCACTTTTAACGGCAGTTGTACAAAAATAATTTTATTTGGTCCAGATGTTGCCGTAGTAAGACGCAACAATGAGAATATGATTAGTAACTCCTTCAGATAATGAATCAAATTGGCGAAGGAGCCAGGTAGAAATATATGGGTACAATCTTCGTTTTGTGCAATTCTTTTAGCTATAGACTGTTGATGATAAAAGGAATCAGAGGAGGTCTATAGTAGAAAAAATAAGCAACTCGAAGACTTCTGTGTAAGGCTCCGAATTTTTGAATAAATCAACAGATAAGTAAAATATGATCAGCAACTCCTTCAGATGATGAAACAAATTGGCGAATGAGCCAGGTAAAATATACGGGTACAATCTTTGTTTTGTACAATTCTTTCAACTATAGACTGTTGATGATGAGAGGAATCAGAGGTCTGTTATAGTAGATAAAATAAGCAACTCGAAGACTTCTGTGTGAGGCTCCGAATTTTTGAATAAATCATTAGATAAGTAGAATTTGATCAGCAACTCCGTCAGATAATGAAACAAATTGGCGAAGGAACCAGGTAGAAATACATGGATACAATCTTTGTTGTGAACAATTCTTTTAACTATAGACTGTTGATGATGAGAGGAATCAGAGGAGGTCTATAGTAAAAAAAAATAAGCAACTCGACGACTTCTGTGTAAGGCTCCGAATTTTTGAATGAATTATTAGATAAGTAGAATTTGATCAGCAACTCCATCAGATAATGAAACAAATTGGCGAAGGAGCCAGGTAAAAATATATGGGTACAATATTTGTTTTGTACAATTCTTTTAACTATAGACTGTTGATGATAAGAGGAATCAGAGGTTTGTCATAGTAGAAAAAATGAGCAACTCGAAGACTTCTGTGTAAGGCTCCGAATTCTTGAATAAATCATTAGATAAGTAGAATTTGATGAGAGGAATCAGAGGAGGTCTATAGCAAAAAAAATAAGCAACTCGACGACTTCTGTGTAAGGCTCCGAATTTTCAAATACATTATTAATATAAGTAGAATTTGATCAGCAACTTCGTCAGATAAAGCAACAAATTGGCGAGGGAGCCAGGTATAAATATATGGGTACAATCTTGGTTTTGTACAATCCTTTTAACTATAGACTGTTGATGATAAAAGGAATCAGAGGAGGTCTGCAGTAGAAAAAATGAGCAACTCGAATACTTCTGTATAAAGCTCCGAATCTTGTATAAATCAACAGATAAGTAGAATTTGATTAGCAGCTTCTTCAGATAATGAAACAAATTGGCGAAGGAGCCAGGTAGGAATATATGGGTACGGTCAATAAGAACTCTACTGTAGTACCGTCATTCTTCTTGGAATTTGTTCAACGGGAGTGTTTAAAATGAGATATTTGCATCTGGAATGTATAGCATAAAGTTCATAGGGACAATTTTGCCAAACGCACTATGACTCCACAATATCATTCTGTGCTAGCCCAACCCTGCTCCTCGTCCGTCTCATCGACCTGGCCCCGTGTACGCACGGACGCGAAACATGAATTTTTATGCGGTATATCTGGTACTGTTTGCTAATTAAGCCTAACCGGATTTATCGCACTACACGCGAATTCAAATTTAATCTCACTTTGATTTGTAACAGTCAGGAAGAATTGATACAAATTGTTCCGCCGGCTTCGCAGGATCGGTACTGCCGAACCCCGTTCCATGTCAACGTTTGCACGAGTGGGACTTGAATAGTTTTTAAATTGGTTCATTTGCAAAATGGACTCCGATACTGGGTCCAGCTTTTTTCGAGTGTTTCAATACGGCCCGGAATCGATGGGAATTTCTGCTTGATTGATATTGGTGATGCCGAAATGCTGTCAGTTCACGGTTTACTGGGAATCGTTCACAATGAACAGCGTCATTATATCAGTTTGAACCGAAAAAATTGGACCATATTGCGAAACCTATGGAAACACGTTTATTCTCTCGTGTGGCTGGGTGCTCGATTGATATTTCGTGTAACGTTTTCAATGAAAAATCCCGATATGAAAAATGGGAATACGTGGATAGTTTTCGAACGCTTTTCATTCGTTGTCGAGCGGTTTGATTGGTTGAAAGGGGACCATGAATGTTGGATTATCAATGAAATCCATTGTGTTCCAATAAAAAGGTTTTCCTACTACATTTTCAGACCTCACAATCACCGTGGTAATTATACATAGAGTTCTCTTGGAGAGAAGAATGGACTTTTATACCAATCCTCATAAGAATGGTACTAACGGTTGATGCTGGTTTGAGAGATATCTATATATATAAAAGAAAGATGTTGGTTACACCATTTATAACTAGAGATCGGATGGACTGTTTGTTATGAAACTTCATTTATGGAATCGTCTTCGGTCTGGTTATTATAAAATACAATAAAACTTCGAAAAAATGGATGAAAGTTTTACTTATGCAGGAAATGCTTTTCCTTCTTTTGAATAAGGCCATTAGGTGTCGCTACCGTTGATGCGTAGTCGTACAGTGAATAGACAGGTCACTGTACGTAGTCGTAGGTTGATATTACCGCTGTTAGATGGCGATATGTGATTCGCATAGAACTCATGGTAACATGAAAGTCTATTATTGCCAGATAAAAAAGCGGGTAAACTTATCTCAAGTTGGTGGAACAGTGAATTTTTACCGAAAGATCAAGTATCTGATTTTGACGATCAGTTTCAAACGTGAGTTGGCCATCTTCATCTTTTTTCTTTATTTTTGAAATGCTTTCGAATTCCTGTTTGGGTAATAGATATATTTGCAGAAATAACAGAATCCAAAATTGCCCATAATTAGTAATTGACATATTATATTCGTGTTTCTGTTCGCACAGAGACAGTATTGTAAGCGTCAATAATTTTGAAACGTTTGCTCATCGGGGTTTCACTTATGATATACAATAATGTTTCATGGGTTGCCTAATCTGATCTGGTCGAATGACCATCAATAAATTTGAATATGAGTTCAACATAATTCACAGTGTTGATAATTTTGCCGTGTCGATCGTACTATCGACATTTTAACATCTCGATTTGTCTCCTAACGAGCTTGATATCGTCAACTAAATTGAACAAATTGAAGAGAGATTGACAGCTCATATCCATGGAATAATGAAAATCGCGCTGCTCCACCAACTGAGATGTTTACCAATTATTTTCAGCTTCGCAGCATAGCTAAGATGTCTAAAATAATGGTGTGACCACTGATTAGATTTTGAGAATATAAGAAAAGTTTTGTTTTTGCCACTTCAGGTTGGGCTATTAACAAATGACTGATTTTTAATTCTGGTCGACGGGCTGTGTTAATAGTCGATAGTTCATTAAAGGAATAATTTTTGTTCATATTCTTGACATTTTGATTCATATAAGAGGAAAGGTATAATATGGATTATACTCCTGCTATTCACAGTCACATGAGGTACTGCGAAAAGAGAACTGTACAACAATTAAAAACAAAAAGTTATATGTTCAAGTTCAACAATTAGTTACCGCTTAAATAAAGAGAATTCTTTCCATGTGAATTACAAAATTATTGAGATTTTGTATATTTTGAACTAATTTTTTTCCTGCTTGAAAAAAAGCAATGGTAAGTTTATACAACTTTTAAGTATAATTCAGGCGGTACAAAGTTCGCCGGGCCAGCTAGTATCTTATATATTACTAGCTGGCCCGGCGAACTTTGTTCCGCCCTCATGATACTTACGGTGGAAATCTACTCTGATTTTTGAACTGTCAAATGTTTCCATGGATATGAGCTATTACACAGAACAGATACACAAAAATAATATGTCATAATATGTCAATGACTAATAATGGCAATTTTGGATTCAGTTATTTCCGCAAATATATGTATTATCCAAACAGAAATTCAAAAACGTTTCAAAAATTACGAGGAAAGCTGAGAACGGACAATTCACGATTGAAACTGATCGCCAAAATACGATTTACTTGAAATTTCGATAAAAATTCACTCTGATATTCAACCGCTTTTTGATCTGTTAATAGCCTTTCATGGTACTATAAGCCCTATGTAAATTACACAGTAATTGATGTCATATGTTCTTTTTTCGACCATTTCAAACCACGACGACCGAAATGCTCGAAAAAAAAAAACAGATGACATCAATCGATGGCTGCGAAAGTCTCAACAAATTCATCGTCATTTAATTCTGATGATGTCAAATATAGAACCTCCACGTTTACGTTATCTATATATATAAAAGAAAGATGTTGGTTACACCATTTATAACTCGAGATCGGATGGACTGTATGTTATGAAACTTCATATATGGATTCGTCTACGGTCTGGTTATTATAAAATACAATAAAAGTAGGGCCACTAGATGTCGCCACAGTTACAGTTACGCTACCGCTTATTCGTTGGTACTTCTCCGCGGATTTTGGCGATCAGTTTCAATCGTGAATTGTCCTTTCTCATCTTTCCTCATAATTTTCGAAACGTTTTTGAATTTCTGTTTGGGTAATAAATATATTTGCGGAAATAACTGAATCCAAAATTGCCATTATTAGTGATTGACATATTATGATATATTATTTTTGTGTATCTGTTTTGTGTGATAGCTCATAAACTCAAGAAATGTCCTGGTTTTCAGGCCGGATAGAGCTCGAACGAACATTCTGCAAAAGGCGCCTATTATAAAAATGTGTGAGAACTTCAACTCATTTTATGTTGGCCAAGATATATTCTCCTCATCAATTTAGTCAGGACGGCAATACAAGGTTTTTCAGGGAATGTATAGTAGATCATAGAAATTTTTGTTATGTTTCACTTTTATGCTTTCTTCTGTTATATTATATTTTGTATTTTATGTTTGCATTGTCCTGTGAATGGGTTAAACTGTTGGACAATAAAGCTATTATTATTATTATATCCATGAAAGCATTTGACAGTTCAAAAATCAGAGTGGATTTGTGAAATCCACCGTAAGTATCATTAGGGCGGAACAAAGTTCGCCGGGCCAGCTAGTTATACATAGAGGTCTCTTGGAGAGAAGAATGGACTGATATACCAATTCTCATAAAGATGGTACTCACGGTTGATGCTGGTTTGAGAGATATACCATTTATATTATGAATTAGAGTCTTCTCTCCCACTAATCGAATTCACTTTATTAAAAGAAGTAGTTTACAACCAAGCTGGACTCTTGAGAACTGTAGACCATTGAACTGAATGAAAGTACTGTTATGATTCCTAATATGTCTTTATTATCTGAATATTGATAAATTTGGAATCAAACAAATTAATAAAACATTAAATTTCAAATTTTGTATGACCAACAACTATATCACAATTGAGGATCCAATTCAAAATGAAAAATTCGGATTTATATCAAATTTAATATCAATTCTACTCCTAATTCAAATTCAAAAATAATAAACAACGTATTCTATCCCTTAAATGAAATTAAACTCACTTTTATCTATAATAATTGTCCATTCACTATATTCCTGTTTTCTAGTATCAATCTTCTTAGTACTCGTTATATTTTTCCCTATTTCTTTTTTGACATCCTTTATTTTCCCCAATTTATCTTCTGACTTTTCTTTCCGATTTCTTCATTTAACTTCTTGACTTTTCTTTCTGATTTCCCCATTTAACTTCTTGACTTTTCTTTCTGATTTCTCCTTTTAACTTCTTGACTTTTCTTTCTGATTTCTAAATTTAACTTCTTGACTTTTCTTCCTGATTTTTCAATTTATCTTCTTGACTTTTCTTCTTGATTTCCTTATTTAACTCCTTGATTTCTCTCTTCAATCCCCTTTTTTCATCTCCTTGGTTTCCATCCTTCAAACTCCCTCCATATCCTTGATTTTCCTAATCTAATTATAACTATTCACAGAATCCTAAATCTATGTACAAACTTCAAAGTGAATTTATCTAAATCTTTCATTTTTAATTTGGCCTCAATAGATCCCATGTATTTTGAATTTTGAAAATGAACATTTTGAACCATAACAGTACGTATTCTGAGCTTACTAATTTCATTCAGGTTTGGTAGAAATACAAAACGATTTCAATGCTCAAGTCTTCTATTAGTATCGATGACAATTTTAATTTTTTTGAAGATTTCAAGATAATCTTTCAAATTTTTTTTCTCGAAGTCTATAGCAGATACAAAATCACAGGAGATCATGAAAGTTGGTATGGCAACAAAGCTTCTTCTTACAATTTTTCAAATTGAAAGTGGCTGACCAAAAAAAAATTCAGAGGAATAACAGAGGACAGTGCTCCAAAACAATATCACCCTGTGGATTCCCAATCGAAATTAGGATGTCACATGGTATGAACCATGACCTGTAATATCTTTGCCAATTATCAGTTGAATTTCATGAGGAATGCAGATATTATGAGAAAAAAACTGGAAAAAGATTCTAACTTTAACACCCTGTAACTCGAGAACGAAACGTCTGCGGTCCCATGTTCATTGAACTTTTTTGCCTTGAAATTATCCTCCCCTTTCAGTTTTTATCTCTAATTCAGGATAACCCTATATTTTTCTATAGAATCAATCTTTTTTTTCATCCTGCTCCACTAAGACTCCATAAATTCCAACCATTCTGAATTAAGAGCGATAATAGGCCATAACATGAAAAAAACAGTACATTTGGGAAATTTTCTCTGGAATAACGGTGCTCATGTGTACGTTTATGAAGAAATACGAGGTCGTTTATGGCTACCGCCTACGTTGAGTTAAAATTGCCGTTTTACCTTTTGAGCCATGGTTAAATTGTTTTATTGAAACGTATGCTCACATGATGTATGATGTGTATTATGATTGATCTTCACTTTCATCCTTATAATTATCATCCAAGAATTCATTGCATGGAGAATATCCATATGCATTGCATAGAGAATATCCAATATTTTGAAAATACGTTTTTTCTTGTCATTTGCGCTCCACTAGCCTGTGGTATCAAGCAATTAGAATTAGGTTTGGCGTTTCGAATAATCCAGATATTGTACAGGGTGGCCAGATTTCGATGATTTAGTACTACAACTCCTAAACTATAAAAGATAGAGAAAAAGTAAGATACATGTCATGTTCTCTTTTTTCGAGAAACAGAATTTGCTGAAAACCCCAAGTTGGTACAGCGTCTAGTTTCCGAGCTACAGGGCGATTTTGTTATTTGTTCCATTATTATAATTGGCTATAACTTCCATATTATGGGATCTACGCTCTTGAAATAAACACATCTTTGGGCCACTTTTTTAACTTCTTTTCATCGGTGCTATTGGGTTTTTTGTATCTGCTCAGATTTCGGAGCTATAACAATTTTTTTTTTCAAATGGAAACCATATTGGGAAATGATATATCCAAACTGATCTTTCTTCAACGATTTCAAAAATATATATCATGATATACTTCCGAGTTCATTATATATCGAAAATTGCGAAAAAACAGTTTTCGTTCAACAAAATCCAAGCAGGCTTTGATTCTCTTCCTTCAAAACTGAGGCGGTCATAGAATTCCATGTCTTATTTATTTTCACTTGTAAAATTCAATTCAGTTTCATCATTATTGTATCGTCTGGCACTTCTAAAGTTCTCATAAGGTCATCGAATTTGATATCTCACAAGCATTGTAAGCCGCCAAATTGATTCAGGAATATAAACTTTATTATTACTCAGGCCAAACTTGTTGATTCTAGTATTTAAATACTTAGATGAAACAAAAGCCATCAGATTATTCTTAAGCCTTGTGAATATACTTTTCTGCGGCTGAGTTCTTTTAGGATATCTATCAAAATATATTTGAGATGCGTTATAAGCGTCATAATTTGCTTGTATAAAACATTCTATCATATTATATTTTCAATATTTCTCGTAAGGCATGATGTGTTATAAATAAGAATTTTAGAAGCGCCAGACAATACAACAATGATGTAACTGAATTGAATTCGACAAGTGGAAATAAATAAGACATGAAATTCTATGACCGCCTCAGTTTTGAAGGAAGTGAATCAGAGCCTGCTAGGATTTTGTTGAACGAAAAGTGTTTTTTCGCAATTTTCGATATACAGTGGACTCGAAAGTATATCATGATAAATATTTTCGAAATCGTTGAAGGAAGATCAATTTGGAAATATCATTTTCCACTATGTTTTCCATTTGAGAAAAAAAAAATTTTTGTTATAGCTCCGAAATTTGAGCAGATACAAAAAATCCAATAGCACCGATGAAAAGCAGTTGAAAAAGTGCCCTAAAGATGTGTTTATTTCAAGAGCGTAGATCCCATAATATGGAAGTTATAGCCAATTATAAAAATGAACCAAATAAAAAAATCGCCCTGTAGCTAGGAAACAAGACGCTGTAGCAACTTGGGGTTTTCTGCAATTTCTGTTTCTCGAAAAAAGAGACATGTATCTTACTTTTTCTCTATCTTTTATAGTTTAGGAGTTGTAGTACTAAATCATCGAAATCTGGCCACCCTGTACATATACTTGCAATTTGTGAATACCTGAAATCAGCTTTAGTTCTTGAGATTATGAGTATGATTTGAACCTGGAATTTCGTTTTGCAGAAAGGGATGAGATATTGGAAATAAGTGTACGCCTGTTGAATAGGAAATCAGAGGGAGTACAACGATGAATGTGAAGAATTTCATC
Organism: Adalia decempunctata; assembly: GCA_951802165.1. Taxonomy (NCBI): domain Eukaryota; kingdom Metazoa; phylum Arthropoda; class Insecta; order Coleoptera; family Coccinellidae; genus Adalia; species Adalia decempunctata. Next base: position 5,595,919 of record OX637701.1, read on the forward strand.
TGCCATCTTAATGAATATCTGACGAAGAATTTGATAAGCAGGGAATTACATCGAAATTTAGATGAAATAAGGAAGGTTAATTCAGGCTTGATTGAGAATTATCAAATTCACCCTCCCTTGGGCGAAAAAATATTGAATATTCCCAGTGGTATAGTCTCCTTTGCTGACGAACTATAGGAGTTCAGTGCTTTGATAGCAGCTTGACTACCAGAATGCATCACTATGTCACACGCTTGATAGTTCCTTTCCAGGTTTATGTCCAAGCATGAATTGCCAGAATTTCTGTCTGAAAAATACTTAAGCGTACACGATAGTGTACACTTTGATTTATTTAGAGGTTGGACTAAATCATATGGATCTAGAACTTCATCAACATCGTGCGCAACAATACCAGGTGATGTATCAAGCCAAACAGTTTCGATAAAGATCCCTTTACATCCAATTGTATCGGGGTAACATAATTCCACCGATACTAAATCGGGAAACATGTTTATCGTCTTCAATTCTGAATTATCGGCGAGATAAGAGCCGCTTGTGACACATAGTCTCTTGTCGAGGTTGATGCCATTTCAGGACCTGACATGATGTTAGCTGTTTGAGCACTGATTGACGAACATTGCAAGCCAATATGATAAGATCTATTTGTGTTTACATATATCGTCGGAGCATTGTCTGGGAAAACTGCCTTTATCCGAGAGTATCCAAGCTTCTCTAATCCTTGGACAAGAGGAAATAGTGTTAGCACGTGGTGGCCAGGTTTGCCATTATGGAAATTATTAGATAATTTATCATATTGTGTTATTGGCTGCATCATCCTGCTTGAATACAAGGTCTTTATTGACTCTGGAGTTCATTTTATATAGTCGATTCCCAAGGCAAAAACTCTCAGATTCACAGGAAAATTAAAATAAATGTAGTTGGTATTAAACAAGTTAAATCAATTGGTGGAAGATTAAACAGAGCATTGGAAACATATAGTCTGATGGTAAATATACCATTGGCCATTTTCTTATGAGAGAAATTTCTAGTAAAATTTTTTCTTACTCCATTCAAGGACTGAACGAGAATAAAATCGCTATCACAGAAACGCCTATATCTCTTGAACCAATTGAGAAAAAATCAAAATTTGATCATAGTTTGCTTTGTTATGAACCTCAGAAACATGTAGAACATTTACGTCATAGATATTCCAATTCTCTGTCGCTAAATGTCAAGCGAAGTGAAAACACGAGAACTTATTGTGAAACTTTTTCAAAATAATCAAAAATAGAGCTGCGAAAGAATCGCAAAAGAGGCTCGCTTTCGTCCGGAAACGGTATCAAGAGTTGTTGAGCGCTTCAACGAAGATCTTACAATTAACCGCAAGGAAGGAACCGGGAGGAAAAAGGGGTTTCATTGCCCAAAAAAGTGAAGAAAGCCGTCAGCCTTTTTCAGAAGAATCCTAACCTTTCAGGACGGAAAGTGGCCCAAATAGTGGGTTGTTCGCAGTCAACCGTTCAGAAAATCAAGACGAGTTGTGGGCTTAGAACATACGAAGTGCAGAAAGTGCCAGACAGGAACGCTGTGAAGAATCAAGAAGCGAAATAAAGAGCAAAGAAATTAAAAAAAATATTTCTTGAAAAATTTTTCCTGTTGCGTGATGGACGACGAAACCTATGTCTTGGCTGATTTCTCGCAACTTCCTGGTCAGGAATTTTATACTGCAGATTCTCGTGGAAATGTTGACGAACAATTTCGCGTGAAGAAACAAGCAAAGTTTCCTAAAAAAAATTCCTGGTATGGCAAGCAATTTGCACTTGTGAGAAAAGGAGCAAATTTTCGTTGGCCAAGGCTCTGTTGACTCGAAGATATACATCGAGGAATGCTTGAAGAAGCAACTTTTACCATTTTTACGTGAGCACGATGTGTCAACAATCTTTTGGCCACATTCAGCTTCATGCCACTACAGCAAGGCCACCAAGGAATGATACGAAGCTAATGAGGTGGTTTTTGTCCCCAAAGAGGCCAATCCACCAAATTGACCAGAACTCAGGCCAATCGAAAGACATTGGGCGCTGGTAAGAAGAGAATTGAAGAAGACTTAGAAATCAACGAAAACATTAGCGGAATTCAAGCAAAAGTGGAAGACAGCATCCCAGAAAGTGACTGAGAACACTATAAGAAGCATGATGCGAAGGATTCCAGAAAAAATCCATGAATTTCGTTAAAAATAGTTTAGGTTTTTTTATTGTTAAAACAGTTTTCATTAGAATTAGAAGATGATTCGGAAATGAGTTTGATTTTCGAAATCCGTCTAGTGATTCGAAAGATTTAAGCGTTTTTGTGATAAAACTTCTTACCTCAATTGACTCTCGTTGCTCTGTTCACTTTCTGAAGCATTGACAAAGTACAATACCTGGAAGGTAGTCGAACTCTTTTGTTGAAGGGATGTAAATGTCCTCCATTTCAGAAATGAAACCAAAACGAAGTTGTTAACGAACATCCTCAGGTCTAATTAACGATATATCAACAAAAAAGGATCGATAGATCCTCAACTCATAGAATCCAATACAGAACAAAAGCTGCACGGCCTATTCTGTTGTCTAATTCAATGTTCGTGCCTGGAAAAAACGACAGGGACACGTATTCAATATTTTTTTGTTTGGAGAAGAATGCCACTGAAATAAATGGATGTTTCTAGGTCATTTAGTTGCCTTGAAATGAATATTTGTATGGAAGTGTGCAAGTTGTGAATCGTGCCCTCGCACATAATGTGGCGGGGAGCTTTGTATCCGAAAGCGGTACGAGCTGGTAGATAGCGTGTGGAAAGGTCGATGCTGAATGTAAACTAACCCCGCGAAATGATGAATTTAAACTGCATCCTGATGCCTCCTTGATTGAGTATTCAGAGGAGCATCCTTCGGAGATCCTATACTCGTAATTTAGGGGGTGAAATGTGTGAGAGCTTCATGAGAGTATACATATTCCGCTGTTTCGGGGAAGAAATTCGATATTCTGCTTGGAGACAATTCTCCGCAGAAAATAATTTGGGGGGAGGAAGTAGCGTTATATCCTGTTCAAAGCCTGCTCGGGATGTTTACCAGAGAATCATCTCGTGAAAGTGGAGTAGCTTCAGAAATTAAGGAACCCATACTCCATGCACTTTTATTCAATCACATAGGAGGTCATGGTTTCGTTTTCAGGAGTTGGTGCACCTGGTGAAAAGCACAGAACATATGATGAAAAGTCAGGGCGCGCACAGAAAATATGGTTAATGACAAAACGACGTTGCCAGTTTCTTTGTTTACATCAAAGTGAAAGTATCAAAGATATTCCACATTTTGTTAGGTTTACAAATTGTTCGCAGATTTTTGGTATTTAATCGATATTTGCAGGTGAGTTTTTCGTCGAATATCCAAGATGAACGTATGTTTATTGTTTTTAGCACCAGTTTGGAGCGTAAGGACGATTTTAAAGACCAGGACGAATGTTTACATTTCGAGGTCAAAGGGGTACACGGAAATTTCGTTGAAAAAGCTGGTATTTGGACAGATATCGCATTGAATGGATCGGATGGAGCCTCGAGAGGTCGATTAGGATGATATTTATCAGGTTTTCCAAGAAATTTGTCGATATCTGAGGTACCTCACTAATGAGGTGGAACTTAGACCTAATTATCCTATGAGAAACGCCTTTCAAAGGTCGAGATGGTGAAAAATGTCTTCTTTAGATGTTGTTTGAACAAACGCAGCCGAGTTTTATATCCCAACATTGATTTTAGGAAACTTATCATCAAAATAAAATTGACATTATTCTTGATTCTTGTAATTACCCATCGATTCATCTTATATCTTTGGGTTGATTTTTTTTTAATGAATTCTTGATTAGAATCGACAATTGATGTCATCAAGTCTTGAACTTTCAGTTCAATAGAATGATAAACATTAAATTTTCACAACCATGCATATGAAAATTATGTGAAAGCAATGCAATTTTCTTCCATGGCGAAAAATAATATATTTCAACAGTGATCTCTTGTACTTTTCATGCAAATAACTAGAAAAGGAATCCTTTCTATCAATTCATATAAACGTAAATTATTTTCGTCCATCACGTCTTCTCAAATTCCTTCCTTTTCGGAATAAATTCACATTCTGAGAAATACGCCAAGAATGTAGAAAGGGCAACCTAGTGTTGACTTGGAACATAAAAATATTTTGAAAAACGTCATAACTTCGATACAGAGTGGAATGTGTCAAATTTTCAAAGCCAGAGTTGTGATTTTATAATTCTGAATAGAGTATACTTCTACTCTATAAAATTGTGGGATATCATTCCGATAGTATTTGATATTTCTCAATTATTTGATTCCATTTATGGTATGCTACGAAGATATATTGAAAAATTCTTAGCCTACTATAGAACCAAACAAAATTTCAATGTCAAAATATGTTATTACTCCACACATTCTCCTCTCAATTGAATACATTTATTACAGCGAACCTGCAACTTCTCTAGACCTTTCAAAAAAAAAATGTTTCTTCTTGCTCTGCAAACCAGTCCTCCACAGCTTTTATTACCTCCTTGTTGGAAGAAAATTGACGACCTTTTAAACTTTTTTTCAGTTGAGGAAAGGAATGATAGTCGATCGGAGCCAAATCTGGTGAATAAGGGGGTGTTCTAGTAATTTTACCCTAAATCACGAATTTTTTGCATGGCAACATTAGATTTGTGTACTGGGGCGTTGTCCTGTAAAAACAAAATACCTCTGGATAGCTTTTCGCGTCTTTTCCCATCAATTTTTTCCCATAGAGTGGTCAGTAATGTCGAATAGTAATCTCCAGTTATTTTTTACCATGATTACTCTATTGCAATCCCAAAACACTGAAGCAAGAACTTTTCCAGCAGATTTTTGGACACGAAACTTCTTAGGTCTTGGAGAACCAGAGTGTCGTCATTCCATCGATTGTTGATTTGTTTCTGAATTGTAGAAATGTACCCAAGTCTCATCCATAGTAACAATTCGGTTTAAGAAGTCTACATCGTTTTCAAATCGAGCACAGATCGAACGCGATGCTTCTACCCTTGCACGCTTTCGGTCAACATTCAAACATTTGGGGATCCATTTTGCAGAAATTTTTCTCATGTCCAAATTGACGTGAACTATATGATGAACGCGTTCGTATGAAATCTTCAGAGCTTCAGATATCCGTTTTAGCCCAATTCGACGGTCTGATAAAATCATGTCATGAACTGCATCGATATTTTTGAATTTTTGAAATCTGATTTTGTTGTAAATTTGTATTTAGTATTGTGGATTCGTAATTTTGTCATATTTAAGGTGTTTATTGTATACAGGGGGGAATAAATTACTGTCAAGGGAGTCAAGTTAAAAAAAATAGACAAATATTCTCTTAACAAGAATGAATCTTTATTCGCTACGAAAAATTTTGAAAGTCACGCATTCGACAAATTTAGATGAAAGCATTTGCAAGTCTCTTGTGAAGCGTCAAGTGTTTCTTATTGTGGCTTTTTTGAATACGACTAATAAATGGCGAAAGCATACCAGACTTCTAGATTTTTTTTTCAAGGAGAAGCAAGGTCTTGTCCTCAGTGCATAAACATCGATATCAAATATCAATAAACACATCATTAAACGAGCTACATGCGATGCGTTCTGGCGTGAAGTTGACGTGAACTGTTATGCAGAAACGAAAGCAATCAAGGTGATTTTCAGCCCAAGGAACAAATTGATGATATAGCGTTATATTCGGACTCTGTCGGTAATGCTGCAGCGACAGACGTTCGATCATGTCTACCAACCGTGAAAATTACCCTAAATCGGTTCAAGCCTTCACGCCCACGATCTGACGTTGAACCTGAGTTAGAGAACGATGGGTCTGAAATGATCGAAAAGTCCCCTTTTTGTATTCGTTCACTTCTGGCGAATAGTGTATAAAAAGCTTCTTCACCTTCGTCAATTTAACAGAGTTATAACTGTTGGTTTTTAGATGATATTGGGATCGTATTTTACTATTTTATACCTTGGAATATTTGTATTAATGTTGAACAATTCAATCTTATATTTTTATTATTTTGATCTTTTTATGACAATCAATTGACAACTTTATTTTCATAGAATATTTTTATATATTTCAATCTTATCACTGAATCCAACACACCCCTCTAAGAGTGCAAATATATAATTATTTAAAATATATGATCTTAACAAACAGTTTCAAAATATTCTAACGATTCAAGAACATTTTACTATCACACTAGCAAATTTTCCAAACTTTGTCGCAATCAAGTTTTGCAATGTCCACTACTTCTTTCAACTCCCTTAGCAATTTCTGATTCCTTTCTTATATGTTGTTCCTTGTTCTTTTCCATATCTTCTCTCTTTATTTTACTTCTCTGATCGTGTTTAGTTCCTTTCAATCGTTCTTGATTTTGCTGTTCATCTCCTCTTTTAATTTCGGTTCTTTTTTTTCCTGCCGTCTTTCCATCATCGTTACTGTTTTGAGGTAATTTTGTTTCCTGATATTTTACACAATTCTTTTGGCACTGACTTCGATCTCCATGTCTTGGTTGTCCCTTATCTTTTTCGTTGTTCTTTTCCGATTGTCCTTCTCCGGTTCTATCTAACGATTCCGTTTGTTTTTTTCTTATTTACTTGTTCTATTTTTTCTTCATTTTGATTCAGACTTCTTGCCGATTCAAAATCCCACAGCATCTTGCCGTCTGTTCGACATTTTCTAAGATCCTCAGCTTTTCTATTTCCTGTTTTCTTCATATTCTCATCTTGGTCTTTTTTGTCTGCATCCCCTTTCTTCCGTTTCTCCTTCAAACATTTTTCTTCTTGTTTTTTTCGTTCTTCATTCTGTTTGTCTTGTTTTGCCTGCTCCTCTTTCCAGAAGTCTTTGCATCTGTTTTGGCAACGCTTGCGTTCTTCACGAGCATTTTTATCTTTTTTTGATTTCATTTTTGTTTTCTCTTGTTTTTGAGTTTCTTCAACCATTTTTTCATGTTCTTCCATTTTCCGATGTTCAGCTTGTTCTTTCATTTTACGATCTTTGTCTTCTTGCCTTTGTCTACATTGTTCTTCTCTTTTCAAGTGGTAATTTTCTTCTTGATATCTTTTTCGTTCTTCGTTTTCTTGCCTTTTTCTCCCTTGTTCTTCTCTACTCCCATTTTCTTCATCCCTTCTCTTCCTGTCTTCATCTTCTCTCTTTCTTTCTTGTCTCTTCTCATCATCTTCCATTGGTCTTCTTCTCCTCTTCTCATCTTTCGTTTTCTTTTCTTGAGCTTGTTCTTTATTATTATGCATATCAACCTCGATATCAACTACATAGAGACCATTATTTTGTTTTCTACCACTAAGTACTACGTCTTTTTCTTCATAGTGTATTTTTCCATGAACGATAACAACATTATTGTCATCGAATATTACGACGCCACCTTTCTTCGTTACTTCATTCACAGAGAGGAGATTTTTAGATAGTCCTGGGACTAATGAAACATTTGTTAAATTAACTTCTTCTCCTTCCACAGATCCGTTAGAATTAGAAATGAGGTTTTCTCCCTTTTTTGCACAGCTAATGATATTTTGTTCCGTTTCTTTTACATTTGATAATATTCTTTTGTCATGAGTCAAATGATGTGTTGAACCACTGTCTACTACAAATGTTAAGTCCATTTCTTCAATATTATCTTCAGAATGTTGTGCTTCGATAAAGTAGCTCACATTGCAATTATTGTTATTCCTTTCTTTGTTTGATTCCTCATGTTCTGCTTTAAATATGCATCTTTCTTCAGGATGATTGTTTTTTTTACAATATCTACAAGGATTGAATTTTTTTCCTGACCAACATGATTCAGCTGTATGTCCTCGTTTGTTGCATTTTTCACAATATTCATCAATATATTTTGACTTACAGTCTTTCTGGTAATGCCCCATTTTTCCACATTTATGACATGTTCCAATTCTTCTTGCCTCTTTTTTATCTGCTCTAAAAGCAACCCTGTCCTCTTCTTTCGTTCCGAATTGTTCCTCTTCTTTTACCAATCTTGATCTTAGATTCTCCAAAGTTCTTTCACTAGCAGCGGTAGAATCCCATGCGCTACTAAAATATTTGTATTTCTCTGGTAGGCACACTAGAATTTTTGTGATTACCATATCATCTTTTATTTCCATTCCTAGACTGTTAAGTCGGAAAGCCATTGTTTGTAAAACGGATATATTGCTCATCACGTCTAGCGATTTATCGTATTTGAAATTGAAAAATTCAGCCAGTACTTGATTTTTGGTCTGAGCAGTGTCTTTTTTATAAATTTTGATAAGAGTTGAGTACATTTCATTGGATGTACTGCAAGTGAGTATATGTGATTTTGTGCTTGCGTGAATTGTTCTTAGAATGATGTGTTTTGCCACAGCATCATTTTTTAGCCATTCTGTTTTTTTCTTTTCGTCTGTCAGCGACTGAAATGTTGTTTTTCCTTCTACTATATCACCCAGAGATTTTGCAGCAAACAAAATTGTAATTTCGAATTCCCACATTGGAAACGAAACGGCATCTTTCAATTTTGATATAGATTCTATTTCTTCTTTTGATCCCATAGCGTTGGTACGAAATGATACTTTTGTGTTATTCAAGTCGTACACCACTGGACCCGTAACCTGTTGGTTTTTAGATGATATTGGGATCGTATTTTACTATTTTATACCTTGGAATATTTGTATTAATGTTGAACAATTCAATCTTATATTTTTATTATTTTGATCTTTTTATGACAATCAATTGACAACTTTATTTTCATAGAATATTTTTATATATTTCAATCTTATCACTGAATCCAACAATAACAAAGAAGACAGCGAAGGACAGAAATATCGAATTTATTCAGTGATAAACTATAAATTAAGATAGGAATACCACAGGGAACCGTACTTGTCCCAATTCTTTTCATTTTATTCTGAAATCATCGTAGAAATTCAAGTGTAAGTTCAATTTTATCATATGCTGATGATCCAAAATTGCCCAATGATTGCATCTTTTATATAAAATATAATTTCATTTTGTGAAAAAATTATAATTGCATGTGATACATATAAATGTTCAGCATCTTGGTATTATTATTGTGAAATAAATGAATCAATTTTTAGTTAGAAAGGCAATGTTTTAGATCATAAGGAGAATGAATTTGCTATCACAAAAACGCCTATATCTCTTGAACCAATTGAGAAAAAATCAAAATTTGATCATAGTAAGGTTTGTTCTGAACGTCAGAAACATGTGGAATATTTACTTCATAGATAGATGCATCTATCTTCATAAATATTCCAATTCTCTGTCGCAAAATGTCAAGCGAAGTGAAAACACGAGAATTTATAGTGAAACTTCTTCAAGATAATTAAAAATGGAGCTTCAAAAGAATCGCAAAAGAGGCTCGCGTTCATCCGGAAACGGTATCAAGAGTTGTTAAGCGCTTCAACGGATATCTTACAATTAACCGCAAGAAAGGAACCGGGAGGAAAAAGGGGTTTTATAGCCCAAAAAAAGTGAAGAAAGCCATCAGCCTTTTTCAGAAGAATCCTAACCTTTCAGGACGGAAAGTGGCCCAAATAATGGGTTGTTCGCAGTCAACCATTCAGAAAAACAAGTCCAGTTGTGGGCTTAGAACATACAAAGTGCAGAAAGTGCCAGACAGGAACGCTGTGAAGAATCAAGAAGCGAAATCAAGAGCAAACAAATTAAAAAAAGATTTCTTGAAAATTTTTTCCTGTTTCGTGATGGACGACGAAACCTATGTCTTGGCTGATTTCTCGCAACTTCCTGGTCAGGAATTTGCACTTCTGGGAAAAGGAGCAAATTTTTTGTTGGCCAAGGCTCTGTTGACTTCAAGATATACATCGAGGAATGCTTGAAGAAGCGACTTTTACCATTTTTTCGTGAGCACAATGTGTCATCAATCTTTTGGCCAGATTTAGCTTCATGCCACTACAGCAAGGCCACCAAGGAATGGTACGAAGCTAATGAGGTGGTTTTTGTCCCTAAATAGGCCAATCTACCAAATTGCCCAGAACTCAGGCCAATCGAAAGATATTGGGCCCTGGTGAAAAGAGAATTGAAGAAGACTAAGAAATTAATGAAAACATTAACGGAATTCAAGCAAAAGTGGACGACACCATCCCAGAAAATGACAGGGAACACTATAAGAAGCATGATGGGAAGAATTCCAGAACAATCCATGAATTTCGTAAGAAATAGTTTTGTTTTTTTTATTGTAAAAACAGTTTTCATCAGAATTAGAAGATGATTCGAAAATGAGTTCGATTTTCGAAATCGGTCCAGTGGTTCAAAAGATATAAGCGTTTTTGTGATAGCGAATTTATTCTCGTTCAGTCCTTATTTCATTGTACCATTATTCTTGCTTCTTTTCTATTTTTTTAATTGTATACTGTTTCATCGAGTTTTCTATAAAGGTCCACATAAAATCATGGGTTGTCCAAAGCAACCCTCAACTCCTAATTTACAGCTGTAATGAGCAGGTTACTATGCCTGTGATTATAGTGTTTAGATAAACGATATACCTACTAATTGGTTGTACCACTGATAACAATTATCCTAATTGTCTCTTCAATTGAGTGGAATATAACAATTAAAATGAATAAACGAATATATCCTCTGAATACAAATAGAACCAGATCTGTTACATCTTTCAAGGTCAAAGATAGCTCTGGTTTTTATCTAATTACTGCTAGATGTTGCTGTGAGTCTTCTACTTTTTTTACGAGATAGTATTTCTGATTGATACTCGAAGAGTTGTCTCTCTACATCGTTCTTTCAGATTACAAACCAATGATGGATTTTGAAGTCATCCTAAATGTTTTTAGTGATAATGTAAAATGACAGAACATTGTTTGGTGCTTTGGTGTTTTCGTTGAAATAAAATTAATTGACAATAAGTCGTGGAAAATTCATCAGTTACAAAAAACGCCATTCCAGCTATGATAAATAATCAATTCCAATTCAGGCTGGGAATTTAATGATGTCACATTTTTATCCTCGGTGGAGTATCAACGAATATATTCCCTTTTGATCGAACCAGTGGCTTTTCAACGCACCGATAATTAAGTTTTGGGTTTGCATACTGAAAACAAATGAGTGATCAGGTCAGAATTGGTGTCACTCTACGCGTTTTTGTCGCTATAAATCCAATCATTAACCAGTTGAGCGATCCATTCATCATCAACTTATTTTCGAGGTATCAGAGTTTTTGGAAAGAGAATTTGAAGAAGTTGCAAGAACTATACAGCTTCTTGAAACATTGACGCCAATCTTCCTCCCACCAATAACTACGAAACCCTGAATTCTCTGTTCCCTTTCTCCGCGGCGAACTTTCTTACTTATTAATAAGAAGTGACCAATACGCCCAACATCCGATTTAGTAAGAAGCAACAAAGGTGTGTGGAAATAATCCATACCTTCTCCATTCAGGAATTTAATTTTGAACATCATCATGACCTGATAGAAAGACGCCCCCTGCTTTTCTCCCTCAGATCTCATCCCCAAGCGCACAAATAGCAGATAATCGTGATCCATCATCCCGAAAACAAAATGAAACTTCCCCCCACCCGAGGACTATGAGAAACAAACGCGTGCAAATATCAGAATCTGGGAATTCACAATTCGTAATCATCATGGCTAGCTTTACTTTTCTTGTTTCTGGGACCTCGTTCTAATTACGGTACGATGCTCGCAAATAATTGGATCCGTGAGAATCTCCTAATTTAGGGATCATTGTTCCTGAAAACGGGAGGCCCCTGCTTCCCACGTCCCCCCCTCCCACATTTTCGCACCCGGAGTTAATGGAAACGAAAAAGGGCTGAGGACTTTTGGTATAATCCGACCCTTGGCAAAAATATGGTGAGAGATAATAATATATACGCTTTGGAGGATTGTAGCCAATGGATCCAGGGAATGCCCGCAAGCTTGGTCTGTTTAACCCTTGCTCAGATTGTATTTCACTTCCAGAATTGGGGAATCAGCTAAATATGATTTGCGAATATTTAAATGGAACTTCAACGTATCTAGAACAAACTGAGCATCTCAGAAATATATGAAACTCTTGTATAAACAGCAAGTTTCGATCGCCAAACTATTTTCATCGCTTTATTCCGTCTCTACTAATGCTTGTTTTCGTTCGACCCAAAATGGTGAATGCGACGGTTATGAAAATTTGGCCTGGCTTCATAAACTGATCCACAACCTGGCCTCCACATGAAAGATCAGGTAAAACAAGCACAATACAGGTTAACAAGGATTCTTTGGTAATAAAAATATTAATCAGAGTATTATAATGTAATATTTCCATTAGAATTTATCCGGAAATGAATAGTAAATGCCGAAGATATGAATTTGAGCCTATTGAAATACATATAGCCGGGGGAATCTGGTGTGGAGATGAATAAAATGCTTGATTCGACACAAGGGGATATTTTTTTTATTGATCCCTGTGAAAATGATTCCGAAGCCACTTCCTTGAAGATTAAAACGCAGAATGAAAAACAGAATAATAAAATAGTTATTTATGATATGAGTGTTAAAAGTGACGTTTTATTTTGTGAGTGAAAAAGTTTGTGAAATAAGCGGAGCGAATTGAACAATTTCACGATCAAAATAAAATCACTTTTAACACAAATACCATACAATCTTTTTTGTACAACTGCCCTATTTTGATAATGAAATGGGCGAATTTGCAATGACAATAAACTTCAAAATGCATTTTACTATTCAAATAATCAAAAGGTTGTTGTGAATGGCAAACGTTGCCAACGTTATGATTAAAAACAAATGAGAAAAGACAGTGTCATTTGAATTTCGTTCCTGTCCAATTTTCGTCTTGGGTTTTTAACTTCTTAATATGTTTGTCGAGAGTCCAATCTATATATATAAAAGAAAGATGTTGGTTACACCATTTATAACTCGAGATCGGATGGACTGTTTCTTATGAAACTTCATATAATGGATTCGTCTACGGTCTGGTTATTATAAAATACAACAAAACTTTGAAAAATCGATGAAAATTTTACTTATACAGGAAATGCTTTTCCCCCTTTTGGGTAAAGCCACTAGATGTCGTTACAGTTACGCTTTGTACTTCATTTGATATTCTCCGCGGTAGATGGCGATATAAACAAAGAGTGTGTACAGTGACTATATTCCCTCTATAGTCACTGTAATAGTGTGTAATTTGAGTTGCCTACAACTCTGCGCTGTTAGGCAAAACCAAAATGTCTGAGCGTAGGAGTACAGATGTCTAAAATGATTAGATTTCGTTGAGATATGAGAAAAGTTTCGTTCTTACCACTTCAGATGGCGCTATTCACACATTATGACTGATGATTATTAGTTATTTTATAGTTTTATTTATTCCAAATAACGTAATCGTGAAGGTACTATATTTGACATAATCACAATTTAATGGCGATGAATTTGTTGAGGCTTTCGCGGCCATCGATTGATGTCATCTGTTCTTTTTTCGAGCATTTCGGTCGTCGTGGTTTGAAATGGTCGAAAAAAGAACATATGACATCAATTACTGTGTAATTTACATAGGGCTTATAGTACCATGAAAGGCTATTCAGATTCAGAAGCGGGTGAATTTCACAGTGAATTTTTATCGAAATGTCAAGTAAATCGGATTTTGGCGATGAGTTCCAATCGTGAGATGTCCATTCTCATTTTTTCTCATAATTTTTAAAATGTTTTGAATTTCTGTTTAGTGATTGACATATTATTTTTGTGTATCTGTTCTGTGTGATAGCTCATATCCATGGAAATATTTGACAGTTCAAAAATAAGAGAACCAAGCCGTTGATCTCCGATCACCGGTGATTACGATTTGTGAAATCCACCGTAAGCATCATTTAGGCGGAACAAAGTTCGCCGGGCCAGCTAGTTATTAATAAATGTGACGATTTGGTTGTTCCTGTGGATATTGAAGAGTCTGCAAGAAGAGCAAATCTGGAACTCCTACCTAAAAAATCTGTTCAGCAGTATACGATATTGCATATAACGATTTCCGGACCTGGTGTAAATTGAAAAATGTGGAGGGGAACTTCAGAGAACCTGTTTTCCTGGCATACTTAGAAGAAAAATCAAAAATATGGAGTTCATCAACTTTGTGGAGCAAATTTTCAATGATAAAGTCAAGCGCCTTTGTTGAAAATGGTGTGGATGTTAGTAAATATTTTAAGATAATAGCATATTTAAAACGGAAAAGTGAAGGATATCGTCCCAAAAAATCGAAAATTCCTACTCGTGAACAAGTTGAAAAGTTTATTAATGAGGCACCAGATCAGAAATACTTGATGGTTAAGGTTGCAACTATTTTCGGATTATTTGGAGCCTGTCGGCGTGAAGAATTGTGTAATTTATCAGTGGAAGACATCGAAATAACAAATAAATCTTAGGTTATACAACTTCCAAACACAAAAACGAAAGTCAGTCGTTCTTTCAGTATTATTGGGAAGTATGTTGAATATTTCCATGAGTACTTTGCACTGCGCCCTTCTGTCATCAAACATCGTAATTTTTTCCTGAAATACAAGGATAATAAATGCACTGCCGATCCAGTTGGTATCAATACATTTGGGAAAATTCCATCTATTGTTACCGAACTCTTCAAACTGCCAGGACCAAAGCAATATACAGGACACTGTTTTCGAAGATCCTCCGCTTCATTGCTAGCATAATCAGGAGCAAATAATACGGATATAAAAAACATGGTGGATGGAAGTCTACGACGGTTGAACATTCCATTGCATATAGAAATGTCATTGCTGAAAAAATTCTCCCAACCTCAACAGATTTTGAATCATCATCATCCAATATTGTACTTCCGGTTTCTACAAGTACTGATGGTGCTGAGGATTCTAATAATGTGTTGTGAAGCTCCCTAACGTCACACGGCATTAATGTTAGTAATTGTTCTAGTTTTACGATTAATATTAATGTTCATAAGTAATGATTGTTAAATATTGATAATAAAAATTTGCAATTCCTGTGATGAATGATGTATGTTTCTATGAAGTTATGATTGTATGAGTTTTCAAAGGCACTAATAAGGATCTACGGTCTTCATATGTGGTTTTCACACATAATACCTACCTGTGGTCATGTGGTTTTAAAATAAATGGCAATGTTTCAGATGAAGAGAAAAATACCAGTTTTATTTGACAGAGTAGGAATGAAAAAGTTCAACGTTCATCATATCATGAGACTTGCCATAGCTGCCAATTACTGCATTCTTTTTAACATGTTTCTAAATTGACGTCTGCTGAAATTTCAAAATTTCGGAAGTCATTGCTGACAACCACAAAACGAAAAATGTTACTGAAAACGATGCTGTAATGAATTCATTACAGCACTGGTTTTAGTACTGTAATGAACTCATTACGATACTGAAATAGAGAAAAATATTTTCAACACTGATGTTAAAAATATTTTTAACACGCTCCCACGTAAACAATGATTTTAACATTGTTTGCTGTCATTAAAATTGTCACTTTTAATGGCAGATGTACAAAAATATGTTATTAATGCTTCTTTCAACATCACTCTCACGGTTTGACAATAGACAGGGTTGCAAAAATAGGTGTTAAGCATAATACAGAAACAGGTCTGACATCAGTACGTCATTTTGCGTCTTCTGTGGAAACTCGAGGACCCACTCCTCTTGGAAGTCCTGAAATAATGTCATCTGAATTATAACATGTTGGAGTTGGCTTCCGTCGTATTTTGTGCGTGCGTCCGTTGAAATCGGCTCTGTAGCTTCGCGTTTTATTTCTCCATTGTGGAATTGGGGCCCGCAAACTGACCGAGACGAAGTTTTCGCATCACAGCTCGGATATATCGACCTTTACAGGGGTGTTTGACGCGTCACGTGTAATAAGCACGTAGGATGCTTTTGTCCTGTCATTGCCTTTTCTGTGTCGTGATACTGAGGACGAAAGGCATGTTTTTATTGGCTGTTACTCGGTGCTGTTATTTCAATGTCAACTGGTTCGAAAGGGATTTTTCGGTTCGAAACAGGGCATTTCGAGGTTAACGTTTGAGACGATTTCTCCATTTATGGGTGGAGTTGAACCGAAAACTCTCATCAGTATCAGGAACGCTTCAGGCTTCTCTTGTTATTCCCATTAAGTATGATACGAGTATTGTGTCCCACTAAAATCTTAACGAAATTTCTCTGTATAGTTTCTTGTATTTTCAATGGCCTTTACCATCCTTATTGAGACGTAGAATCTTAGAAATATACTGCTCCACAAGAGTTAGGGATATCATATTCAATCGTTTTTAAAAGTATGTAATCTTCGACAAAATCGCTGTAAAATTATTTAAAACTCAATAACAACTTGAATCGATCCAATAAACATCAGTATGAGACATTTCGTCAATCTGGTCGCCTTTTTTCTGAAATTTGGTTCTTTGCATATTATGCTCCATGAATGTTCTTATTTTCAAATGAAGTCAGTTAATCAACGACATCGATTTGAAACGAGTTTTCTGAAAATGCCAAGACGTAAATTAACAAACGCTGAGGCTAATAGGGCTATCGGAATGCTACAGGGTGGCCTAACTCAGGTTGTTGTAGCGGAAAGGCTCCAAGTCAGCCAAAGTGTGATATCTCGACTTTGGAATAGGTTCAGGGAGACAGGTTCCGTGTTGGAAAGACCAAGGCTTGACGGGCGACGAACAACAACACCTGCTCAAGATAGTTCCATCACCGTTTCGGCGAGGAGAAACCCTACATCTACGTGTAGAATGCTACGGAATACTCTTCAAAATGCAGATGGGGTCCAAGTTTCCATCGAAACCATCAGACGACGTTTGAGAGAGGTGAATCTAGGTTCTAGACGTCCATTGAGAGGAGTTCCATTACCACGTAACCATAAGCGTCAAAGACTGGAATGGGCAAGGCAACATATCAATTGGAACGATCAATGGCGTAGTGTCCTTTTCACTGATGAATCCAGATTTTCAGATTCTCGAAGAATAAGAGTATGGACAATCCCACGCATACCTCGTAATCGTCGCTATGTCCAAGAAGTCCATCCATTCCGAGGGGGTAGTGTTATGGTTTGAGCCGGGATATGTTTCAACGGGCGCACAGATCTACAGACCTGTCCTGGGAATATGACCGCCTTACACTATAGGGAGTATGTCATTGACAATGTTGCGCCAAATTTTAACGCTGCTATTGGTGGAACTTTCCAATTTCTAGACGATAACGCTAGACCGCACCGTGCAGCCGTGAGATTGCGCGCGAGGAGCTTGGTATTCCACATTTACCCATACCTCCGCACTCACCAGATTTGAATGGCACAGAACATGCATGAGATATGCTCCAAAGAAGATAAGATAATCATCAACCTACCCGAGAATCCTTTAATTATCTGAGATAGCTTCTGCCCCGTTTATGGAACCAAATTCCTCAAGAAATGTTCAACAACCTAGTGTGTAGTATGCAGAGAAGATTTCAAGCTGTTATTGATGCCCGTGGAGGCCATAAATTGTATTTATAGTCTTGAAATGCTTGAATTCTCTGGGAATAAATTTTCGTTATTTTACTCGATTTTTCTTAACTACCCTGTATGCGCTGCAGACCTACATGCTAAAAATTAATTTGCAACTTGAAATCATATTAATTTGAATCACAAAAATCTTATTTTAGCTATATTTTTTTGCAGTTTAAGTCAATATCCCTAACTCATGTGGAGCAGTTTATTTCTCTAACGGAACAGATTTTATCGATAGAAAATTCGAAAGAGTTGAGCAGACAGTTCTTTGTCAAGCATTTTCGTCGTTTCGACAGAAACCGATGAATTAATATCAAAGAAACCCGATGGACCTCAAACCTCTTTCCAAAGATTCAAAGGACAAGAGCACCGAAACGTAAATACAGTAAAACATTCTGGATTCCTCAAATAAAAAGAGGCACCTGCACAGCACACAGCGACTGCATGAAATATGCGCTGTAGCGATAAACAAACGTGTGTATGTATGAATGCCACAATTCAGAAAACAAATACGAGTGCCGGATAAAAGTTTCGCAGTTCAGAAAACGGCATGATAATTTCCTTTATGGAAATTCAGAGAAAAAGCACGTTTCGAGCTTTATGGCAAAGCGGCGATGGTGAACGAAAGTGAGCACATTTCAAAGTAGACAAATATGCCGGAGTCGACCTACTTTGTTACATTTTTCTTTTTACTTCGGGATTGTAAGGAGGGGCCGCTACTTTAATATGGAACCGCACTGAATGCAGACTATGCATATGGAAGTGGATATTTGGCACTTTAATTTCACGTGACTTTAACTGACTGCTGCATATTCGCATTCTGTTAGAAGTGAAGGGTTTCCCATTTGGAATATCCCGCAAGAAAGCCATTTCTTGAACTTGCATTACAATGGTTTATTTATCAAGAAAGTTTATTGTTCAAATACGCAATTATTTTGAATTCGTGAGTTGGCCATATTTCCCATGCGTAATTTGGCCATGTAAATTTCATTCCAAATTTTGCAGTAATATTTTCTATAATTCAATCTCATTGTATTTTTCTAATTGTAAAAAGTATTCCTCGATGTTATTCGTTTTAACGACTGCTTATATTGAAAAATAATTCCATTTGACGGCATCTTCCAACCCTCGACAAGCACAATCTCCCTTTTCATTCCTTTATCGTAACGACGTCATACTGTGAAGGTTATAAAATGCGCTGTCAAAATATATCAACCTCGGAATTTTAGATATACGTTTCCGAGTAGCCTGGGAGCAGCTCATTCATAATAATAATTCAGAATCGCCACTAGAAGCATGATTTAGCGTTCAGAGTAGACATGAAAGATTGAAAAGAAATTTATGGTCATAAGCCCCTCCGGTAATATTGATTAATGAAAAGTCCCGTCTGTGAAGTCATAACGGAGAATGAAGATTTTTGCATTGGGGACCAGAGATCCACTCCGGAGTTATTGCAGTAGAAGAACTCGAAATATTTATAGATGTACTTGGGAGCTCTCAAATCAATCAAGAGAAAACTTGGATTATAGCTGATTCTTCATGAGATTCCTGTGTTGAATGCTGTGTATTTTTATGAGGACTTATAAGAATTTATAGTTTACAAATGTTGTTTCTACGCATAATACCTACCTGTTTCTCATGTTATTTCTTTGATGAATGCTGTGTGTTATTATGTGGTCATGCAGTTTGAACAATAAATGAAAATGTACACTCACTTTCATAATGTATCCCGGTTGCCTTGATTTAGCTTTATCGAGTTATTTTACTTTGAACTGAAGCATTTTGGTACTCGTGAAATATCGAATAATTCTCAGAGACGTTGTCGATGCTAATTTCTATTCACTCTTTTTCAACTTTGTGAATGGAGTTAGTTCCACCACACAGGTTTCGTAGTACTTACATATTTTTATACTGGAATATTTCAAGTTGTGCAAAATAGTTATTTATGATATGAGTGACGTTTTATTTTGTGAGTGAAATGAGCGAATTGAACAATTTCACGAACAAAATACAATCACTCTTAACACAAATACCATACAATGATTTTTGTACAACTGCCCTATTTTGATAATGAAATGGGCGAATTTGCAATGACAATAAACTTCAAAATGCATTTTAATATTCAAATAATCAAAAGGTTGTTGTGAATGCCAAACGTTGTCCACGTTATGATTACTAACAAATGAGACAAGACGCTGTCATTCGAATTTCGTTCCTGTCCAATTTTCGTCTTGGGTTTTTAAATGCTTAATATGTTTGTCGAGAGTCCAATTATTAATAAAAGTGACGATTTGGTTGTTCCTGTGGATATTGAAGAGTCTGCAAGAAGAGCAAATCTGGAACTCCTACCTTAAAAATCTGTTCAGAGTACGATATTGCATATAACAATTTCCTGGCCAGGTGTTAATTGAAAAATGTAGAAGGGAACTTCAGTGAACCTGTTTTCCTGGCATACTCAGAAGAAAAATCAAAAATATGGAGTTCATCAACTTTGTGGAGCAAATTTTCAATGATAAAGTCAAGCGCCCTTATCAAAAATGGTGTGGATGTTAGTAAATATTTCAAGGTAATAGCATATTTGAAACGGAAAAGTGAAAGATATCGTCCCAAAAAATCGAAAATTCTCTCTCGTGAACGGGTTGAAAAGTTAATAAATGAGGCACCAGATGAGAAATACTTGATGGTTAAGGTTACAACTATTTTTGGATTATTTGGAGCCTGTCGGTGTGAAGAATTGTGTAATTCATTAGTGGAAGACATCGAAATAACAAATAAATCATTAGTTATACAACTTCCAAATACAAAAACGAAAGTCAGTCGTTCTTTCAGTATTATTGGGAAGTATGTTGACTATTTTCATAAGTACTTTGCACTGCGCCCTTCTGTCATCAAACATCGTCGTTTTTTTCTGAAATACATAAATAATAAATGCACTGCCAATCCAGTTGGTTCAAGAAATGTCTGAAAGAAATCCTCCTAGAGAATACTATCTTTACTATAGATGAATTTTTTAAATTTTGAATGTAAAACATCTAATTGACGTAGCATGTAAATTATTGATGCTGAATAAATTATTGTATTGTATTGTATTGTAATACATTTGGGAAAATTCCATCTATTGTTGCCGAATTCCTCAAACTGCCAGGACCAAAGCAATATACAGGACACTGTCCGTTTCATTGCTTGCAGTATAAGGAGCAAATATTACGGATATAAAAAAACATGGTGGATGGAAGTCTACGACGGTAGCCAAGGGCTATGTTGATCATTCCATTGCATAAAGAAATGTCATTGCTGAAAAAATTCTCCCAACCTCAACAGATTTTGGATCATAATCATTCAATATTGTACTTCCGGTTTCTACAAGTACTGATGGTGCTGAGGATTCTAATAATGTGTTGCGAAGCTCCCTAACGTCACAGGGCATTAATGTTAGTAATTGTTCTAGTTTTACGATTAATATTAATGTTCATAAGTAATGATTGTTAAATATTGATAATAAGAATTTGCAATTCCTGTGACGAATGATGTATGTTTCTATTAAGTAATTATTGTATGAGTTTTCAAAGGCACTTATAAGGATCTACGGTCTTCATATGTGGTTTTCACACATAATACCTACCTGTGGTCATGTGGTTTTAAAATAAATGGCAATGTTTCAGATGAAGAGAAAATTTCAGTTTTATTTGACACAGTAGTAATGAAAAAGTTCAACGTTCACCATATCATGAGACTTGTCACAGCTGCCAATTACAGCACTCTATTTTGACGAGATGGAGTTCATCAAATGTAAGAGCATGATTGAATATATCGCGTTTATGAAAATGAAGTATAATACCATGATACATGAGGGAACAAAAGGACCTTGTATATCACAATTTCATCATTAGCGCCAAGGAGAAAGCTGAAAACATAACAAGGATAATCGCCAATGCAAAGTACCCAGATGTCAAGTCGAACAGAGCGTTCCAATTCCAAGACGTCTTAAATTCCGACAGTTTTTTTTTTTCGTATCCGGTCCCATACCAAGATCCGAAACTCGCACAATGGAGATATTTTAATTTCGACTCGAATGTAAATCCCTGTCTCATTGCTCTCTCAATATAAAAGAGGCCCTTTCATCCTGAATGGAAAAAGTCGAGTTTAAAGATGGGATAATGCATGATAATGTCGAGATACCTAAAATAAAATGAGAACGTTTCAAGCACGAAAATAGCAGAAAGTCCTCTTCGGAGACCGGAATCCCATTTTAGCAATGAATAAACATCTGAGGAAAAGGTGGAAGGAAAAGACGTCGCCACGGTATGCAGTAGTCACATAATTGAAAATTATGCATTCAAATCACACCCGTTTTATTCATAAGCTTTGGTAGTGGAAATTTAGTTTTTCGTTACTGGGTCATAATTCCGAAAGACGAAATATCCTGGGGTGGACAAGTTTCGCTGTTTCGTTGTTTGCGGAATTGAAACGAGAATCTTAATCATTTGAACGCTATTTGCTTCATCCGTTGTTCAAAGTTGGGATCAAACGAATATTCAATCGGAAAGAAGGAACACAAATTGCCCTTCGAAGTCTGCTTATCTTCTTTCTTCCATTTAGACTCGGATTCTAGAAACACAAAGGGTCTTCCAGTAGATCTCTCACCTACTCACTCACTCTCACCCCCACCCACTAACACACTCACTCAACGCACCCATACAAACTCTCGCTCTCACACTCACACACATAGACTCACTCAATCAAGCACTAACTCGCTCATCCACTCACACACATACTCCCTTACTCACATACTCACTCACTCACATACTCACTCACTCAAATACTCCCTCACTCACATACTCTCTCAGTCAGGGCCCCCGCTACCATGTGTGCAAAGTGTGCAATGCACACGGGCGCCATCCTTTTAGGGGCGCCAAAATCCTGGGTCAAAAATCGCAAAAATATTTATAATAAGGATATAGACTACAATGATTTGTTTAATGAAAACAGCTTTTCAGGGGGGCCATGAATTCTTTCAGGGGGGGCCATCAATAGATAAATTTTTTCTACCAAGGATATAGGACTACTAATAAAGGGATTATTGGCAATTTCGTGGTCCCAGGGGGGGGGGGGCATGACCCTCATGCCCCCCCCCCCTGTATCCGCCAGTGATTACCTGATGATACTGACCCATTAAGTATTTTACAATATATATTTGAAAGCAATTTAATCTCGACCCTTCCAAACCTAAGCATTTCACTTAGAATTCTTCTGACATTGCCTGTATCTGTAGCTTCTGGCGAGCGATCTTTCTCAAAGTTAAATATCGTTAAAAATTATTTAAGATCCACAATGCTTCAAGAAAGATTGTCTGGACTAGCAATAGGGGAAAGGTGCCCGAGATGATCCCCTTAAGCAAGAATTGACGTTATACCTTAGTTTTTTCCAGTTGCGTGAAAATGAAAACGAAGACTCCTCCTAGAAATATCCATCTTTGTATTGGCCTACACGATATATTCAGTCGCAAAAGATTCTGTCAAATATTCTCGATTTTCCAAAACCGTACAAAAGGATCATCTTATACACCACGGTGTTTAAGATGTTCCCTGTGGTATTGATAAGATGATCCCAGTAAGCTTCGCCGAAAATTTTCGTAATTTGAAATACAGTCACTACTCTTCCGGGGTTGTTGTTCATCCATTTGTCCAGTGATTGATTATGAAAAACACTCAGAGGATACATCACACTGACATCCAATGGTTGGAGCTTGTATGGGTGCAGTGTGGTGGCAAGCAAACAATGGTCACGTGATTTTGCCGGGCTTTCAGGATGACTTCTAAATTTCTTGTATGGTTCAGGTGACCATTTTAGATCAGCCACACTGGATCCTCCTCCGAAGGTTTTGAATGATGCAAGAAAATCCTGGGTAAATACTTCCAGTTTCGTCCATCCTGATGAATTACACGCCCAAACAGACCTTGGTGGTGCACCATCCATGAGTTCAATTTTTATACGGATTCTTCTGAAGATAAACACCGGCCCTTAAGTGGTTTGAATAGTATGTAAAAAATGAAGGCGTAAGTTGATCCCCAAGGATCATCTTGTGCACAAGTTAGGGGATCATCTCGACCCAGGTTCAAATTTTTCGTTCAATAGTCGCTATTATAACCTATACGAATGTCATGGTCTTCAACTGGAAAAATAATCAAAAACAAACATATTAGGAAGCCACAAACATAAAAATCATTGTTGTGAACCATTCACAATAACAGTAGCATAATCTTAAAGATAACCTTATCTTAGATTAAGAGGTCACAATTTATATTTTTCACTGTGAATGTCGACTGTTCGCTTGCACCGAAGTAACAATATGAATGAGGCGGGAGGGTGTTAAGGGCTACGTAATGACGTAGAATGCAACCTGGTGGCGTTTTTCATAAGCTTGTAATCGAAAGGGATCATCTTACCCAATGGGATCAACTCGTGCACCTTTCCCCTATTAGCAATTGAACAAGAAATTCTTGATGGTATCAGTTTTAGCGATGTATTTGATGAATTTGCAACAGCCAAGTCTAGGAAAATATCGCTACTATAATAGCTATTTCTTATTTTTTTACTGTACCTAGCTTTCATTTTTGATTTTATGAGGAAGTAAACATGGTATTTTTTAAAGAAGTACCTGCAAATTTTTTGAAATACCTAAGTATAAGTAGAAAGTGATACTTTTATACCTATGAATATACAGGGTGTCCCGGAAAATGTGGGAAATCTCTCGGATTCAGATAAAACAAAAAAAATAAGATGACAAGTTCCCATAAATTTTTTTCCTAGCGGCCCTCCCTACGGAGAAACGGTCTCGTGAATGACGTCACTGGAAATCCATTTTACTGGAATAAATCTCAAACTACTTAATATAATTAAAAAAATTTGATATGATGAACAGTAGTAAGGACCTCTCAAAATACTGCCCTCAAATTTAAATTAGCTCTTTCAGGTTACAAGGAGCAGACTATAGGTTGTACATTTTAATGCTTACATTTTCAAACCCCTTTATGATGAGGAGCAGAAAAAAACAAATTGGATAGCTTGAAGATTAAGCTGAAAAAAAGGTACTCTTATTCATTGTCGATAAAATGAACCGTTTTCGAAAAACAAAATCACAAAGATTCTTAACTATGCAGTTTTGGCACAGAAAGAAAGACATGGTAAAAAAAATTATTTTTCAGAAATTTACTCTTATGAAGTTTTTAATAGATTATTTTTATAACCAGCGTATTTATATTCAATCGTTGCAAGCTTTAGTGAGAGTACATTTCTGAAAAATAATTTTTGTTAACGTGCCTTTCTATGCCAAAACTGCATGGTTGAGGATCTTTGTAATTTTGTTTTTCGAAAACGGTTCATTTTATGGACATAAAACAAGAGTACTTTTTTTTAGCCTAATGTTCAAGCTATCCAAATTTGTTTTTTTCTACTCCTTATCATACAGGGTGTTGAAAATGTAAGCATTAAAATGTACAACTTAGTTCGCCCATGGTAAACTAAAAGAGCTAATTTCAATTTTAGGGCAGTATTTTAAGAGGTCCGTACTACTGTTCATCATATGAATTTTTTTTTAATTATATTAAATAGTTTGAGATTTATTCCAGTAAAATGGATTTCCAGTGACGTCATTTAGGAAGCCGTATCTCCGTAGGGAGGGCCGCTAGGAAAAAAAAATATGGAAACTTGTCATCTTTTTTTTATGTTTTATCTGAATCCGAGAGATTTCCCACATTTTCTGGGACACCCTGTATACATATATGTATACATTAGCCAATATTTCTGTTTTTTGTTCCTGAAAAAGATGTGATTTTTAGTTTTGGGTTATTTTATAGTATTTATCAACAGAGTGTCTGTTCCCCTGGAAAAACTTCAAAGTGGTTGTGAATAAGAATTATTTTGAGTTATTTATTTCGTTATGATTTTATTCTGTTTGTTTGTTCTGTTGTGTTTTGTTTGTTTTATATTTTAGTCTACAAAGAAATATCTAGTTTTTGACTTCTTAATTTCAGTTTTTCGGTTTATTTCAAGCACTTAGCTACCTACCCACCTAACAAATAAAAAAAATCTAAAATGCCTTAAGGGGCGCCAAAATTATTTTTCCACACAGGCTCCAGTAGCCCTTACGGGGGCCCTGCTCTCACTCACATACTCCCTCACTCACATACTCCCTCACTCACATACTCCCTCATTCACATACTCACTCACCCACTTCTCCACTTCCTCACATACTCACTCACTCACTTCTAAACTTCCTCACATACTCACTCACTAACATACTCACCCACATACATACTCACTCACTTGCCCACTTCCTCACATACTCACATACTCACATACTCACTCACAAACTCATTTAAATACTCACTCACTCACATACTTACTCACTCACTCACATACTTACTCACTCACTTCTCCACTTCATCACAAACTCACTCACTAACATACTAACCCTCATACATACTCACTCACTTGCCCACTTCCTCACATGCTCACTTATTAACATACTCACTCACAAACTCATTCAAATACTAACTCACTCACATTCTCACACAAACATTCACTCATTTATTTAGTCGTTTCGTGGATTCATCAAGTGGATGAGCTCCTGACTTCTAGAGACTTGGAATTTCTAGGGTAAGTTCGCATCTCAAATGCCGAGGTTGAGTTCGTAAAGTATGAATCAAGAATAAACCGATAACAATTTGATCGACACCAACAAACGAGACATCTGATCTTCGATCATCATTTGCAGGTTGAAATTTTATTTTTTTTCAAATTGAACCTCTCGATAAATGAAGAAATAATCGACCTGCTTTCTTATTCGATCTGCGTAGCCCTTATGAAAAGAAAATCTTTCATTTCGCTGAAAAGCGTGGAATGAAAACATCCCAAATCCCTTTCGGCGAGTGTACTATACTGATTTAATAAAAAGTGTCCCTCCCCGTGTTCATCTGGGAATTTGCTGTAAACCCCCCAAAGCATTCCTTTCAAAATTTCCCTACGGTTTCTCTTCAGATAATATTTTCAGTTTCGTGTTCCTTTTTCTCGTTTCTATTTAGTTCGGCAAGTTCATAATTTATGCATGCTTCGCCTGCTTGTGCATAGAAGTTATTCGAACTGAAGACACATTACGTATTGAGGCTCACTTTGAACGTTCTCTGAACAGGATCGAACATATTTGAACGAAATAAAATGGACGAATAGAGCTCTTGGGGAGAAAATGGATTGATTATATCGAAAACTATCACCTCGAAAATTAAAGAAAAGTATGAGTGGAATTAAATAATATAACTAAAGTATCGCAGATGATTATTGCATTCCAATAAATGAAAATACACTTACCCGAATGTGATGATGAATTCGGAATCCAGGAGGCTCTCACATAGAAGTCGGGTTTTTTAAGGATAGGGATGTAAGGATACACCTTCTTTCTGAGCCTAATTGCGAGAAATAAGGCGGCAATTCACTCGAAAATTGTTCAATATCACACTCGTTTGCTTTTGCACTAACAAACAGATGAAAATGGTGCAAATTTAGACGCGATTTACTATTAGAATCCAGAAGATTATTCAAATTTCCAGAAGATTTTTAATCGTAATATACAGGGTGGCCATTTGAAAACGAAACAGACGAGATTACAGACGAAATAAATTTTTTCGATAGAAATGCTCGGACAGGTCAATTTCTGTTTCGAGGAGGACAACTTAAGATGTAGGTTACGGACGCATAGCGCTTCAACCCTTGCTGCTACAAACCCCACCCCCAATTTTTGAATAGGGAAGATGGGGTGAGTGATACCTCATTTGAAAGGTATTTTTATACTGATTTCAGCACAGTTATTGTTTTTTCATTTTATGCATTAGTTCTCGAAATATTCTTAACTAAGTATTTGAAAATAAAGTGGTGTTTTCATGGCACTCGTAGTGTTTCTTTGTGAAAAATCGACATTAGAAGCTTCAAAACATCCATGACTGTGGCTTCCTTCCTCCAATCCACTGACATAGAAATCTTTAATCAAGATGTCGATTTTTCACAAAAAAACACTACAAGTGCCATGAAAACACCACTTCATTTTCAAATACTTAGTTGAGAATATTTCGAGAACTAATGCATAAAATGAAAAAACAATTACTGTGCTGAAATCAGTATAAAAATACCTTTCAAATGAGGTATCACTCATCCCATCTTCCCTATTCAAAAATTGGGGGTGAGGGTTGTAGTAGCAAGGATTGAAGCGCTATGCGTCCGTAACCTACATCTCAAGTTGTCCCCTTCGAAACAGAAATCGACCTGTCCGAGCATTTCTATCGAAAAAATTTATTTCGTCTGTAATCTCGTCTGTTTCGTTTTCAAATGGCCACCCTGTATTAACACGGCAGAAGAGAAGTAATAATAATGTCACATGTCGACAACCAGCGAGGTTCAAACCAGCCAGTGGCGGGAACAACAATGCCGAATAAGGTTCACGATGTAACAATAACAGAAATTGAAAACTGAACAATGGCACTCAAGGTTGATATATCTCTCATCTGGGAATCTTATCTCGTTGGCCTCACATATCATTAATTTTTTACGACTAAGTCACTAAGTATAGTAATCCCGAGGTATGGTTAGAACCTAACTGAAGATATATACTCAATTCATAATTATAAAATCAAAAACCTGGCCTTGGAAATTTGACACATTCCACTCTGTATCGAAGTTATGACGTCTTTCAAAATATTTTTTTGTTCCAAGTCAACACTATGTTGCCCTTTCTATATTCTTAGCGTATTTCTCAGAATGTGAATTTATTCGGAAAATTAATGAATTGGAAAAGATGTGATGGACGAAAATAATTAACGTATATATGAATTGATAGAAAGAATTCCTTTTCTAGTTATTTGCATGACAAGTACAAGACATCAATGTTGAAATATATCATTTTTCGCCATGGAAGAAAATTGCATAACTTTCACATAATTTTCATTTGCATGCTTGTGAAGATTTAATGTTTATTATCCTCTTGAACTGAAACTTCAAGACTTGACGACATCAATTGTTGATTCTAATCAAGAATTCAATAAAAAAATCAACCCCAAGATATAAGATGAATTGATGGGTAATTACAAGAATCAAGAATAATGTCAATTTTATTTTGTTGATAACTTTCTTAAAATCAATGTTGGGATATAAAACTCGGCTGCGTTTGTTCAAACAACATCTAAGGAATACATTTTTCACCATCTCGACCTTTGAAAGGCGTTTCTTATAGTATAATTAGGTCTAAGTTCCACCTCATTAGTGAGGTACCTAACTTTTGCAAATCTGCTCAGATATCGCCAAATTTCTTGGAAAACCTGAAAAATATCATCCTAATCGACCTCTCGAGGCTCCATCCGATCCATCTGCAGCGATATCTGTCCAAATAACAGCTTTTTCAAGGAAATTCCCGTGTACCTCATTAACCTCGAAATGTAAACATTCGTCCTGGTCTTGAAAATCGTCCTCACGCTCCAAACTGGTGCTAAAAACAATAAACATACGTTAGTCTTGTATATTCGACGAAAAACTCACCTGCAAATATCGATTAAATACCAAAAATCTGCGAACAATTTGTAAACCTAACAAAATGTGGAATATATTTGATACTTTCACTTTGATGTAAACAAAGAAACTGGCAACGTCGTTTTGTCATCAACGATATTTTCTGTGCGCGCACTGACTTTTCATCATATAATCTGTGCTTTTCATCAGGGGCACCAACTCCTGAAAACGAAACCATGACCTCCTTTGTGATTAAATAAAAGTGAATGGAGTATGCCTATTCAAACAATAGACGCTAAATACGTCAAAATATCTGACTTAACACTGATATCAAAACCTATATCGTTCCTTCCCACCCTTATTTTCGAGCCACCCCATTGCGTTCCGTAATTCTTCTACGAACACAAGCCCCTGACTCGAGATTTCCACTCGATGGGCTCCGATGTGGCAACAGGTTCCAACGTATATTTTTGGGTAATATAATCTCGTCGAGGGAAACCTACGCAATGATGAGACTTTGTTGGTGGCACTCCTAAAATCTGGCCGTGAATTGGTGGGAAACAGGACGAACTTTTTGTTTTATGTAAACAGGAATAAACGCCGTTGAACTTTCGCGTGGGGGAACCCAGAATGGGGATTGTCTATGTGGAGGGATGTCGTGTTGGAAATAAAGAGAGGAATGTTCTTGATGGGTTCAGGATATTGTTATTTTTTTTTCACGAATTGTATGTCTTGTTGCCAACGTTATTTCACGAATCTAGTGGGATGTGTAAGAAAAATACTACCCTTAATGATTCAGTTATCTGAATGACCGTCAGTTTTGAATAAGTCCCATAAATAACTGGGACTGAACGAGAATAAATTCGCTATCATAAAAACGCCTATATCTCCTGAACCAATTGAGAAAAAATCAAAATTTGATCATAGTTAGCTTTGTTATGAACGTCAGAAACATGTGGAACATTTACTTCATAGATATTCCAATTCTCTGTCGCAAAATGTCAAGCGAAGTGAAAACACGAGAATTTATAGTAAAACTTTTTCAAAATAATCGAAAATGGAGCTTGAAAAAAATCGCAAAAGAGGCTCGCGTTCGTCCGGAAACGGTATCAAGAGTTGTTAAGCGCTTCAACGAAGATCTTACAATTAACCGCAAGGAAGGAACCGGGAGGAGAAAAGGGTTTCATAGGCCAAAAAAAGTGAAGACCGCCATCAGCCTTTTTCAGAATAATCCTATCCTTTCAGGACGGAAAGTTGCCCAACTAGTGGGTTGTTCGGAGTCAACCGTTCAGAAAATCAAGTCCAGTTATGGACTTACAGAGTGCACATACGCTGTGAAGAATCAAGAAGCGAAATCAAGAGCAAAGAAATTAAAAAAAAGATTTCTCGAAAAATTTTTCCTGTTGCGTAATGCACGACGAAACCTATGTCTTGGCTGATTTCTCGCAACTTCCTGGTCAGGAATTTTATACTGCAGATTCTCGTGGAAATGTTGACGAACAATTCCGCGTGAAGAAACAAGCAAAGTTTCCTAAAGAATTCCTGGTTTGGCAAGCAATTTGCTCTTGTGGGAAAAGGAGCAAATTTTTCGTTGACCAAGGCTCTGTTGACCCAAAGATATACATCGAGGAATGCTTGAAGAAGCGACTCTTATCATTTTTATGTGAGCACGATGTGTCAACAATCTTTTGGCCAGACTTAGCTTCATGCCACTACAGCAAGGCCACCAAGGAATGGTACGAAGCTAATGAGGTGGTTTTTGTTCCTAAAGAGGCCAATCCACTAAATTGCCCAGAACTCAGGCCAATCGGAAGATATTGGGCCCTGGTAAAAAGAGAATAGTAGAAGAAACCAACGAAAACATTAGCGGAATTTAAGCAAAAGTGGAAGACAGCATCCCAGAAAGTGACTGAGAACACTATAAGAAGCATGATGGGAAGAATTCCAGAAAAAATCCATGAATTTTGTAAATAATAGTATTGGTTTTTATTGTGAAAACGGTTTTCATACGAATTAGAAGATGATTCGAAAATGAGTTTGATTTTCGAAATCGCTCCAGTGGTTCAAAAGATATAAGCGTTTTTGTGATAGCGAATTTATTCTCGTTCAGTCGAGTATGACCTGCCCCTTCACCATTTGGTGTCTAATGAGAACCAACACTCTTTTTGGTATCTAGACTGCAATTGCAGGAATTTTTGCAATCTGTTTTTGTATAGTACTCCTGGATAAATGTGCTATTTAATTATCTTCATGATTTTCGAGGCGCATGCGTAAATTTTCTCTAAACACACATCTAGCACAAATTTTATGTTTTGATCCTTTCTTCCCGAGTTTTTTCTCCTTTTTTACTAATGATTATTTTGCAAAATCTGTCCAGCTTTTTGGATACTTCTCCTAGAAAGATGCTCTTTCGAGTGTGAACCATGATTTTTGGGTTGGACGAATGCGTATTTTTTTTTTTTTTTTGAGAGAGAACTGGCTCAAATTTTATGTTTTCATTATTTTGCTCAAGTTTTTCTTCTTTTTTACTGATGATTATTTTGCAAAAATTGATGATTCATCGTGAGGTTCAAGAAGATATTGTGAAATATTGGATGGAATGGCTTAAGGTGTTCGTTCAATGTCGTTTATATCAGCCTTGTAAAATAAAAAAGAACAAACATAAACAAAAAATAAAAAAAAATAAGTTTGAGGTGGGCGTTCAATGTTGTGTTTTTTTTTATTTCAAGTTGCATTTGAAAATGGTTTCATTTTGAGAACCGAAATTTGTGGGTAAACTCAAAATGGATTGGAGTTCTCAATGAAATAATTTAAATCGATTTCATTTCGAAAGTTAATTTTTTTTCTTTCAAAAATTGAAGAAAATGAGCCAAATCATGCTTCTGTTTTATTTCAAACGAAAGACCCATGAAAATAGTTCAACTTCCGATTGGAAGTGAATTCACAGATAATTTCGTTCAGAAAAACAACTTGAAAGAGAATGGCCAAATTCGAATATATGGCGTGAAAAAGTTCCTGCCTTACCAACATATTCACTAATTTCATAGTTCAGCGATTTTCGGATAGAGAGCGCCATTGTAAATTTCATTCATTGGGATAAAGATATTCATAGAACTTAAAGTGATGATGTGAGTTTTGTATGGATATTCCATAAAATGCACGGTGGCGCCTCTATCGGATTAGTTTTCCTACTCGCTCTGAACGGTGACCTCAAAGTTCATTATGGACTGAAAAAAAATTGCTTCCATTAAATTTTTAAAGATTAATTCGACCTCTTCTAAGCCATGGATTTTCTATCACTAATGAGAAATTTGGACGAAAATCTAGCTAATTAGAAGAGCAATGTTAACCTTCCCTCAAAGCTGTTGATTTTGTTTATTTCCATATTTTCTCCAGACCAATATTTCGAATGATAAACCTCTCCATCTATCTATACCGCTATTCTCAGCTATTCTTCGGTCTAGATATTACTCTTGAAATGTTCCTAATTATGGTTCAACGTCTGAAGAAGTATAAGTAATCCTTTTATCACGAGATTTGGCACGCTCGATGGAACCGCATAACAAGCACCTCCACCGGAAAGACTTTCCGATCGTATCCCAAATATAGGAGCAACACAGCGCATTTAAAATTTAGTAGATATTGCTTGAGGTCAATACGGATCTTATCCCTTCAGATATATGAGGATTATTTCTATTCATGGGAATTCTCGAGAGAAAAAAAAGGATGAGATCGGTATTCTTGTTCACCAGCCATTCTTCGAACATTAAATATTGTTGGGAAAACGACGAGAAGAGCTTGAAGCTATCTTCCAATTCATGACCAAGGAGATTACTATAATATAAAATACTTGAAAATAATGAAAGCCTCATATATTTGAAAGAATCATAAAATAGTCAAACAACAACAAAAGCAGTCACACAAAGCAATGAACAACTTTAAAATTCTTCACAAACATCTGACAAAACACAATTTTGGCTTAATCATCTTCCCAGCAAAAAATAACAGTAATCCGGAACTTCAATCCCAAACATTAACACTCTAAAAATAGATAAAGTTAAAAGAGAATAAACTGCTTCACATATGAGATAGGAATATTGACTTAAATTGCGAAAAAATATAGTTAAAATAAGATTTTTGTGATGAAAATTCATATTGATATGATTTCAAGTTGCAAATTAATTTTAGCCGGTAGGTCTGCAGCGTTTACAGGGTGGTTGAAAAAATCGAGTAAAATAACGAAATTTAATTCCCAGAGAATTCAAGCATTTTAAGATTATCAATACAATGTATGGCCTCCACGGGCATCAATAACAGCTTGACATCTTCTAAGCATACTACAGACGAGGTTGTTTAACATTTCTTGAGAAATTTGGTTCCATAAACGGGGCAGAAGCTCTCTTAGGTCATTTAAGGATTCTGGGGTAGGTTGATGATTATCTAATCTTCTTTGGATCATATCCCATGGTGAGTGCGGAGGTATTGGTAAATGTGGAATACCAAGCTCCTCGCGCACAACTATGGCTGCACGGTGCGGTATAGCGTTATCGTCTAGAAATTGAAAGTTTCACTAATAGCAGCGTGTAAATTCGGCACAACATTGTCAATGACATGCTTCCTATAGTGTAAGGCGGTCATATTCCCAGGACAAATGTGTAGATCTGTGCGCCCGTTGAAACATATCCCGGCCCATACCATAACACTACCCCCTCGGAATGGATGGACATGGCGACGATTACGGGGTATGCGAAGGATTGTCCATACCCTTATTTTTCGAGAATCTGAAAATCGTCCATATCTGGATTCATCAGTGAAAAGGACACTACGTCATTGATCGTTCCAATTGATATGTTGCCTTGCCCATTCCAGTCTTTGACGCTTATGGTCACGTGTTAATGGAACTCATCTTAATGGACGTCTAGAACCTAGATTCACCTCTCTCAAACGTCGTCTGATGGTTTCGATGGTAACTTGGACCCCCATCTGCATTTTGAAGAGTATTCCGT
Organism: Adalia decempunctata; assembly: GCA_951802165.1. Classification (NCBI taxonomy): domain Eukaryota; kingdom Metazoa; phylum Arthropoda; class Insecta; order Coleoptera; family Coccinellidae; genus Adalia; species Adalia decempunctata. The sequence continues at coordinate 5,630,041 of OX637701.1, forward strand.
AGCATTATACACGTAGATGTAGGGTTTCTTCTCGCCGAAACGGTAATGAAACGATCCTGAGCAGGTGTTGTTTTTCGTCGCCCACCAAGCCTTGGTCTTTCCAACACGGAACCTGTCTCCCTGAACATATTCCAAAGTCGAGATATCACACTCTGGCTGACTTGGAGCCTTTCCGCTAAAACAACCTGAGTAAGGCCACCCTGTAGCATTCCGATAGCCCTATTAGCCTCAGCGTTTGTTGATTTACGTCTTGGCATTTTCAGAAAACTCGTTTCAAATCGAAGCCGTTGATAAACTGACTTCATTTCAAATTAAGATCATTCATGAAGCATATGCGAAGAACCAAACTTCAGAAAAAAGTCGGCCAGATTGACGAAATGTATCATACTGATTTTTATTGGATCGATTCAAGTTGTTATTGAGTTTTGAATGATTTTACAGCGATTTTCTCGAAGATTTCATACTTTCAAAAACGATTGAATACGATATCCCTAACTCTTGTGGAGCAGTAAATTTGACAGATCGACAAACGTAATGTGATTACCATATTCATTTCGATACAACTGCATCCAATGTTCCAATGAATTGAATGAATGCATGAACTGTAATCCTGATTCTTCTAATGAATTATTGGCATTCTTTTCAGTCCAAATTATGTAATTGAAAACTTATATCCCACAATATATCAATTAATGGCCTGAAAAAGCGCCAAATTCGACTCACAGCCGAAGAAAATATTTCCCCGACCAATCTCTCCTGCAGCACACAAGATTTATACCCACAGAACGTAATACAAAAAAGAATTCACGTTAGGAAATACGATTCGAGAAAGATTATGCATTGTGTTCACGTACAATTTGCCAAACTCGTAGGTTTGATGCTGTCGAAATAAATTGGTCTTCGGAGTCAGCATTTTTTCCTTTTCTTGGTGTATTTTCGAGAGGATGGAGCGAAATTTGATAAGTGGTGATTCTTCTCGAATTTACATTATGAAATCCTGTTGATTTCTCCCTCTTTATCGTCTCGTCACTCCCGCCGGGCTCGAGATATATGATTCTCCTGAGTTTGAAAGGCTCCCCGAGATATTTTGTCTCCGCCAGTATGAGGTTGAAGTCCTAATAGGAATGGAACACTTTCATGGCGATTTCATTTGGGATATCTTCGAGAGTTAATGATGAAAATTTCTCAAAAAAATAATATCTTATTTCTACAAAATTATGGACATCAGCAGGACGGAGCAGTGAGGATTTCCAAATACTCTGCGCAAAAAAATTAACGCACATTATGGAAATCTCAAATTTATTCTACAACTGAAGGTGTTCTCAATGATAATTATTTTTATCAGAATTATGCATGCATATGTTTTCCACTTTCAACGTTTCTCTTCAATACAGATGTTGTCTCCCAGCAGGAATAAAAAAGATGATATTATCAGATTTTGAATGTATTGGCTGCATTCTAAAATCAGTTGTTCTCGATCAATTCTAGTGATCAATAGTTTTTCTTTCGTTTGATTTTCTACACTCGATCGCTATGCAACGCGAAACACGCAATTTGACTCAAGAGGAATGTGCCCAAGCGGTAGTTTTGCGAGAAGAAGGGTGCACATACACAAGAATTGCAGAAAGGTTTGGAGTTTCCCAAACAAGTGTGTCCAGAATGTTGCAGCAATTCAGGGAGACAGGTATGAATGTCCGAAGACCAGGACAGGGTAGACCACGGGTAACAACTGCCATTCAAGAACGTTACTTGAGAGTTTCTTCGTTGGGACAACGGTTTGCAACCGCTCGCCTCCTTCAAAATCAGCTTGAGCAAACTCATGAGGTGCAAATTAGCACTCAGTCAATAAGAAATCGCCTCAGAGAATATGATTTAAGGCCTCGTGTCGCGGTAAGAGGCCCAGCTCTTACCCCAGCCCATCGAAGGGCGCGTTTGGATTCTGCGAGAGAGCATATCCATTGGGAAGAGGCCGATTGGGAAAGAGTTCTCTTCACTTCACAGATGAGTCTAGATTCTGCCTCTACCATTGTGATCGACGTTCCCTTGTATACAGACGTCCACATGAAAGATATATGCTCAGTGCAATTTCCTGAATACTACTGGTTTCGGGGGAGGATCGATTATGGTATGGGGTGGAATATCTTTGACTGCTCGCACAGACCTAGTGGTCGTTGATAATGGAGCTATGAATGCTGATAAGTATATAAGGAGCATTCTTGAAGAGCATGTAGTGCCATTCGCCCCATACATTGGTGAAAATTTCATTTTTATGGACGATAATGCCAGATCCCATCGTGCGCGCATCGTTCAGGAGTACCTTGAAGAGGTTGAAGTCTCTCGAATGGAATGGCCAGCAAGAAGTCCAGATCTCAATCCGATTGAGCAGGTTTGGGACAACCTCAATAGAAGGCTGAGAAGTTCAGAAAATCATCCAGCTACTCTTAATGACTTAGGAATCCAACTCGGAGAAATCTGGGAAGTATTAGATCAAAACATTTTAAGATCACTCATTTTGGGTATGAACCGTCGTTGCCGAGCTGTAATTAACGCAAGGGGTGGATATACCAAGTATTAAATCACTTATCAGCATTTCAGTATTTTGAAAATTGTTCATTTCTCTTCTTTCACATAAGATTCGGTGAAATCCTGAATTTTTCTTCCATTCAATGTGTCTTGTTTCGTTCAAAACCTTCCCGAGAGAACATAAAAAATAAGTTGTAAAGGCAATGTAGAGTTAACTTTCATTGAAAGTGAGATTTTCAGAATGTGCGTTATTTTTTTTGCGCAGTGTATTAGATGGACATCAGCAGGACGAAGCAGTGAGGATTTCCAAATATATTCAAATCAGAGAAGATGACTTAGGGAATAAGCTGAAATAATGAATTGAGACCCATTCCAACCCAGAGCTTGCGTGTAGAATTTTATGTTTCATATGGTATACATATTCGTTGTCATACCTCTGATGATTTAGCTTTAGAGGTTTAACTGGAGGATGATGGCAGGCAACCATGCACTAGGAACACTTGTTGCAAGACTTTTTGGTTCCCTGATGGTACATGGAATATGAAGAAAAAACAATAACCAAC